>CANSNZ010001151.1:370000-970000 GCA_947646795.1 Beta lomatogona
TCTGATTATAAAGCTCATCTCAAAACATGCGGCACCCGCGGCCACTCTTGTGATTGTGGCCGCGTTTTCTCCAGGTATGTTCATATATACCTGAATATATGTGATTCAATATAAAACCAATTTTGAGGCTTTAACCATACCTTAAACTTTTGGGTGACTTGGTGCTCAGACAATCTAATCTCCAAAAACAACATCCAACAATTAATTAACGCAAGCTGTATATATATATATATATATGGATCTAGTCTTTAGGGAAAAAATTAGCGGAAGAATTTCAACTCTTTTTTTTAATTGTTTCTGAGCGTGGGTGTTTTGACTTCATATTAAAGAATGCAGCTATAATTATTAAGTTAATATATTCTATATTAAGTAAGTGCCAATAAGGATATATATAAGTACAAATTTTAACGTGTTTGAATGAATCTGTTAATTAGGTAATGGAATTGGCTCCGTTTCTATAATACTTAAAAAGTATATATTAGTATTAATATCATATCATTAAAATACACATTTTCCAAGGAAAAGTTGTTATTGGCCGAGGTATCAAATCGTTTTCTTAAACTTCAAAAGCAAGATTAAAGTCCAGCATCCTGTCTTGAGGGACTGTTGTGAAAATGAAAATATGGATTCATAACTTCTAGCTCACAGTAATATGGTTGAATTATGATCTTTGAGATATGATCCTAGATTATATATATTTTGGGGTTTTGTATAATGTATGTTTCTGGAAATGATTAATATTCTGCTTTAACATGTCATGTTGCAAGTCCATCAATAACACTACTCTACCTTCGTTTTCCTCTCCTTGTCTCTACTACGAATTCCTTAGTATAGAGACAAACCATGAAATGAAGATGGCTTTTGAATAAAACCCACTTTGTTGTACCTTTTTATAACATCCACCACTTACACAGTTGCACTGGGAAACTATTCAGTTTTAACTTACTCATTATGAATTTGACTAATTCCATTTTCCTTTTTGTTCTCTTTCTTATTGTCTACATCTTCCTATTCCTATAGAGTTGAAAGCTTCATTGAACACCAAGACGCTTGCCACATGGGTCGTCTCCGTTGTAGCGATCATCATCATCCAAATAATCCAAATCAACCATCACATCAGCAGCAGCCAACTGTGTGTCTGTCACGCGCTGCTTCGAGCTCAAGTCCATCGAATGATACGACTAACAACATCACTGTGGCCGGTCCGTGGACAACCAATGGCATAACGATGGCGAAGCCCTCGGTTGCAGAGAATAACCTTCACAATTTGGAGCTCCAACTCTCAGTTTCTCCCAAAGCTGCTGATCATGAGAACCACTCAACTCAACTTCAGCTATCTATTGGCTCCACCTCCGACATGGGCGAAAAGAACACTACAGAGACGAACTCAAACAATAAAGCTTCCACGTCAAGTCCGGCCTCGAATAATAATAACACGGCAACGCTCAAGGAACAGGCGAGCGAGCAACTGAGGCTGGCGATGGCGGAGAAGGCGTACGCTGAGGATGCAAGAAGAGAGGCGAAGCGTCATGTTGAGTTGGCGGAGAGAGAGTTTGCTAACGCTAAGCGTATCAGGCAACAAGCGCAAGCCGAATTAGACAAAGCTCAGGCACTCAAAGAGCATGCCATGAAACAGATCAGCTCCACTCTCATGCAAATTACTTGTCATGCTTGTAAACAACAGTTTCATGCCTCAATGATGATGACGACAACGGCAACAACCATGTCTTGTGCTCCGCAGATTGACGATCAGAACAGCTCTCTCGCTGAAAGCCAGGTTGTGGATGACAACAATCTGCCCTAATTTCATACCATGTAAAACCTCCTTAAAATGTGTCTTCATTTCGTGATTGCTTTCATTTTAGAGGCTATAACTGATGAGATCATAAAAAAATGGAGTGGCTATATTATGATAGTATCTACGGATGCGTTAGTAACACGGTGTTCATTGTTGGCTTTATTTTTTATTTTATTTTGTTGGGGTGGGGAAATGTTTGTCCATTTGTTGATTAGTTCGACAAAATCATAGATTAAATAATAAGTAGAGATTTGCCTTCATTAAGGATGTTTTTGTTCCCTAATGTATGGTATTTAATTTTGTAATATGGAATATGACCTATGTTGTATGGGTACTTCTTTTAGGTCACGTACTCGTACCCGTACCCGTGCCCGATACGATACGTATCCTGCATGGGTACGCGTACCCATTCCTAAAATTTCAAAATCTTGTCGTTTTCCGTCCCCGTACCCGAATCCGAACCCGTACCCGTATCCATCTCTGTGCAACCTAGAATATGACAAGGTGTTGTAATGCTCCCTTGTGTCAAAAACATTTTATTAAATAGGAGCTTGAAAAAGGATGATGAGATGGATCTGTTAAATAAACTGGGTCCATTATTTTTTTTTTTTTTTGGGGTTTCTTTATTTTGTTAGTAGTACTCCTATGTAAAATTGTTCAATATCTTCGGGTAATAGATAGAGCGTCAGAATCTTATTTTGGACAATTCATTCAGAAATCTTTGTTGGATTAAGTTGGTCAGAAGCATTGAGGGTGATGAAGTGACTTGACCCCTCCTCAAAACATTAAAGTAGCAGTATAATTTTCTAACTGACCAAAAAAATAAAATATCATTCATCCATTCATCCATCATTTATTCATCTATTTATTTACGAGACTAATGATAGAGAGAGAAAAAGCAAGCTCTTTATTCACTGGCTTTTTTTTTCTGATGGTCCTTTTATAAATGCGAATAGAGATGAAAGACGCCATGTTTTTCAGTGCCAACAGTTGTAACGCTTAATGACAGATTCAGTCGTCGCTCTCAGTACTACCTTACTACTGCTACTCACACACAAACAAACTCTCCCCTAAATTCATACTTTTCTCTCACTACGTGGGAATCAGTGATGTTTCAGGCGAAAGAAGAGAGAGAATGCCTATCTTTCCATTTATGCAGAGACCAGAGACATAGGTTTGAGTTTGTATGATTTTTTTTTAGTTGTCTCTAACAAAAACTGCGTGTGGTCGCTGTTAACTTTCAGGACTTGAACTAAAGCAGGAAAAAAAAGGGTTATTATGATGATAGAGAAAGATTGAGGAAAACCCTTCAAAAAAACAAAATGCTCCCACTTGGCCCTATTCCTTTGAGCTCCACTTAGCTGAACTTTACTAAAGCTAATTGATATTAGTTGAACTGAACTGAAATTAATAGTGTGTTAATCTGAACTATTCTAGCACAAAGAAAAAAAATTGCTACCCAAAATCTGCCTGTTTTCATTATTAGTGCCATTTTTATGACTTGGGTGGTACTACTTGAAAGAAATCTATATTGCAGTTTATCAGATAGAGTATAATTTTACAGTTCATAAATATCTATAACAGTTAAAAAGAAAGAAGAAAGGGGTGTCTAACTTTTTTTTTTTCCTCGCTAACTTTTTCCTTTTCATATCAACCATGTGCTTGTCTGTGCAGCTTTTCTTTTTTACAATTGCTATCGTTAGCCCACCCTGTGTTTCTCTTTCTATCTGGTACACCATGTGTTCGGATATAATTATGTATTGCTATTATTATTTTAATGAAATGTTTTTGTCCTATGGGCCAACTCACTGAGCTCATCAGCTCCTCACCTCTTATCTGCTTTATGTTCTCAGCGTTGGTGTTATAGTAGTAATAACTTTTGCCCATATTACCATAACAAAAGGACGAGAGAAAAGGTAGGCTGAACGATTCCTCTCAAGTTGACCGCATTTGAAATTGACATAAAGCTAAACCCCCTCTTATACATATTGGTTGCTGCCTAGTTTTCATTTTAAACATACAATTATTTTAAAAATAGTTATGCAGTAGCATCAAGCCATAACCCCATGACATAGTTAACAACACTGTAGCATGAGTCACAGTGACATTTATAAACTATTAAAAGTTTCAATATCACCAAGGTGACTCAACCATCTGAAAATTATGGGGTCACATCTAACAAAATTTCAGAAAAAAAAATATACTACTTTCTCCGTTCTTAAATAAGTGTTACGTTTACTTTTTTATGTAAACTCAGATTTTTTTATCACTAATATATTTAATTGCAAAAAAGTAAAATTTATAAAAAATATATGTTTTAAAAGTATACATTGAAACTAATCTAACAAGATCCCATTTAATTATGTTTTTATTTATATAATAACAAGAAAATATACATGGTCAAAGTTAGTTGAGGAGTAATGTCAATTACTCAATGTAAGAGCATGTACAATGGGTAGGTGAGCTTTTGTTGGTCTTTGTATTTTTTCCATTCTCTCTCCTTTCTTCCTCCTTACACCTCACATTCCATTAACTTTCCACCAACTCATCTTTTTTTTTTTCTCACAATGGGTGGGATAGTCCTACTTGGCTTTTCTATTTCTCTCACTTACTTTTGTTATACTCCATCATATACTCTCTTTCCTATCCAAAAATGTTTTTATTCTTATATAGAGTAGATAATTTGTATTCATATTTTAATTAGTGATATATTAATCATTTTATATGCATTTTAATAATTTTAAGTAGGAGAAAGTGATTAGAAAGAAAAGTAGGTTGGGAAAAAAATATGGTATCCATTCATTGCTATGCACGCCATCCAAGGCCTAGTTGGTCTGGCAGTCCAGACCAACCAACTCCAAGGGTCAATTGCCTCAATAGTAAAACCAAGTAAAACTAGCTTTACTTTTTGCTAGACCAACTAAAATCCACCCTATTGCATATGCTAAAACAATCATTTAGGAACAAAATTTGTGTATATGTTTATTCCTTTTTTTTTTCTTTTTGACAACATCTTACTTGTGTATTATTTATATACATAGAACAAAAAGTTTTTTTATATATATATATATCTACAATTAAGATCTTATGAGAACCATAACGTAAAATGAGAATATAGAACCAATCTAGGCCCTTAGATCATCATAAATTGATGCTCAAGATACTTCTTGTATCATTAATGACATTAATGTAATTAATTCAAAACCCTTACAAAACTGGATCCCCACTTTTGTAAAAGTAAAGCAAAAATTAGTAAAAGTAGATGAAATAGACCATAAAGTAAATGAAATCGTGAAATGTAAAGAAACTGAGAACCAGTTTGCGAAGTTGCAAAATTATATACTGTAGATAGATAAGTTTAAGTCTTATCCCTTGCAAGGAGGAAGAAAATTTCGAAATCCCCTTACAAAGGATGAGACTCGATCCTAATATATCTGAAATCGGAGGTGATGTCAATATCACTAGTCTATCACCTTATATTGGAGTATATTGCTTAGTAGTAGTCATAATTACCTCTAATTAGTAGTTATAATTACCTGGTTTATTGATATGATTGCAGCTCCAAGATGAAGACACAACCAAGTAATCCAAGCAAAGGAATCTAGATTAATTCACTAAGTCAGAATTTGTCAAGGTAACACGGATATGATAACTAAAACAAACACTCCTGAATGTTTTAGTTGACTCTCAATCTCACTCAAACCACTCCTGGAATTAAGTAGATTGAACACTGAATTACTTAACACTCTTGAGAATTAATCTAATGGCCAAAAATAATTGAAGGAAACAATTAAATTTAAGAGCAAAGGTTTTTATGTAAATCACTCATGCCCTTGTAATGCAGCACGACGTCAATTTATATTATTCATGCAAGAATTAACTTGCCCTCCAACCATCCAACTAGCCGAAAATCAACTATGTAGTTTAGGAAATACAAACTATCAATTTGCATCATAATCCCTAGATTCTAGGAGAGAATAAATGAGAAGATAAGGAAACAACAAATTAGCCCCAAACCCCCCTTCACATGCCTAATGTGAACATAATCTCTAGAGAATATTACAACTCAATGAAAACTTGCAAACTTGGAACACAGGACTCCAAACTCTAATATGACCGAAAATATCAAGGGAATTTCGGCCCTTTTATTATGCTGAAATTAAAAGACTTAATTAAATTAACTAAGACTCTAAATGGACTCTAAGTGACGCCCAACTTCATGTTTCTTGGACTGGATCATCTTCCCATTTAATCATAGACACAAAGGAAGAGTTCGAATTAAGCTTGAACCCAAATGCTTCAAGGACTAGACAAATCGATTCTCCTTCAACATTACAGCTGACTTTGGACCTTAACTCGTATCATTCTCCCCCTCTTCAAAAGAATTTGTCCTCAAATTTTCATCATCATAGTAAGGACTAAGATCACCAACATTGAATGTAGCACTCACACATCCATAATCACTTGGAAGCTCGATCTTGTAGGCACCTTCATTAATAACATCAAGAACCTTGAATGGACCATCGACTCTTGGCATAAGCTTGTTCTTTTTCTTGCTTGGGAATCTTTGTTTCCTCAAATGAATCCAAACCAGATCGCCAATTTGGAACTTAGGTTGCTTTCGATGCTTGTTTGCCCTTTCTTTGTATTGAGCATTCATCTTTTCGATTCTAGCTTTCACTTGCTCACATGTCTTCTTGAATGCTTCCAACCTTTTCTTCGAGTCCACATGAATTTCAGATCTGGTTAGTGACACAAAATCAATAGGAAGAAACGGATTAATACCATAGACCACCTCAAATGGAGATTGAGATGTAGTAGATGAATGAGACCGATTATATGCAAACTCGACATGTGCTAGCTTCAAGTCCCAATCCTTTTGTGTTTTTCTCACCAAGCCACGCAATAAAGCTCCAAGGGTCCTATTAGATACTTCAGTTTGGCCATAAGTTTGAGGATGATGACTCGTGCTAAAGAGTAACTTAGTTCCCACCATCTTCCACAAGCTCCTCCAAAAATGACTTAGGAACTTGGAATCATGATCACTAACAATACTTCTAGGAATACCATGCAAACGAATGATTTCCCTAAAGAATAAATCCACAACATGTAATGCATCATTAGTTTTGTGCATAGGAACAAAGTGTGCCATTTTAGAGAAGTGGTCTACCACCACCATGATAGCATCATTTCCCCTTTGAGTTCGAGGCAATCCCACAATAAAATCCAATACTCACACTATCCCATGGAGAAACAGGAACGGGTAATGGAGTGTAAATACCTTTATGAAAAGTACTTTTAGACCTTTAACAAGTAGCATACTTACTAACCACCATATGAACATCTTTCATCATGTTAGGCCAATAAAAACTTTCATACAAAGTATCTAAAGTCTTTTGAACACCAAAATGTCCAGCCACCCCTCCACTATGGACTTCTCTCACAAGTAACTCTCTCACGCCACTTTTAGGAATGCACAACTTGTTCCCCTTAAACAAAAATCCCTCCTGTACTACAAGCATGCCGTTAGGGTTTTTTAAAAGAATCACCAAAATCAGCATCATCAACATATAATTCTTTTAATGCTCAAACCCCAAAACTCTAGCATCAACCATGGCTAAAAGATAAGAACTCCTAGAAAGAACATCGACAACTACATTACTCTTACATTCCTTGTACTTCGAAGAAAAATTAAAGGTTTGTAGGAATTCAACCCACTTGGCGTGCCTATGGTTGAGCTTTTGCTGCCCATGGATATGCTTGAGTGCCTCATGGTCCGAATGAAGGATGAATGGCTTGGGCCTCAAGTACTGCGACCAATGATCCAAAGCTCTCACAATTGCATAGAATTCTCGATCACAGTTTGAGTAGTTGAGATTGGCGCCACTCAACTTCTCACTAAAGTAAGCAATGGGTCTCCTTTCTTGAAGCAAGACTGCCCCAACACCAACTCCACTAGCATCATACGCAACCTCGAACAACTTGTTAAAATTCGGTAAGGCAAGGATAGGTGCGTTGCACAACATTTCTTTCACCTCTTCAAACGCCCCTTGAGCATGAGAGTTCCATGATAACTCCCCTTTCTTCATTAATTTAGTGATAGGTGCCATGATTGTTGAGAAATTCCGAATGAACCTCCTATAAAAGGAAGCTAGGCCATGGAAGCTTAGACATTCATGAGCATTTGTAGGCGCCAACCATGATGAAATAGCTTTGACTTTCTCCGGATCTACATGAACTCCATCCCTGGACACAATATAGCCAAGAAAAGCAATATTAGGAACAAGAAAATCACATTTTTCCATACAACTTTTGTTCTCTCAATTTTTCAAACAAAGATCTTAAATAAGATAAATGAGATTTAATACTAGTGCTATAAACAAGAATATCATCTAAGTAGACAACAATAAACTTGTTAAGAAAGGGACGTAGTACCTCATTCATAAGTCTCATAAAAGAACTAGGAACATTGCAAAGACCAAAGGGCATTACCATCCACTCATATAGACCTTGTTTGGTCATGAAAGCAGTTTTCCATTCATCTTCCTCACGAATACTCATTTGGTGGTAACCACTCCTCAAGTCTATTTTCGAAAATACCGAAGCTCCATGTAACTCATCAAGCATGTCTTCCAATCTAGGCATAGGAAAACGGTACTTGATTGTGATGTTGTTGACGGCTTTACTATCAATGCACATCCTCCAAGTGCCATCTTTCTTTGGAACAAGTAAAGCAGGAACGATGCATGGACTCATGCTTTCTCTCACATAGCCTCGATCAATCAACTCTTCAATTTGTCTTTGTAGCTCCTTAGAAGCCACGAGATCACATCTATAAGCTGGTTTATTTGGCAATAGTGCACCTGGCACTAAATCAATGGCGTGCTCAATTCCTCTCAAAGGTGGAAAGCCCTTGAGGCAATTCATCGGGAAGAACATCTTGAAACTCCTTCAACAAAGCTACAAGTTTCAGATCTCTAGAAGAAACATCATTAGTTAAAGCAGATTTAACAAACAAAACATAACCATGACCTTCCAACTCTACCTCTTTTTCGAACTCCTTGGCCAAAAGAAACAAATTTTGTTTACTTTCAACCACCTTCTTAAGCGCAATGGAACTAGGAGACAAAGGCACATGTCGAATCCTCTTAGACCCCATCAAAACAGAATACACATTAGTTCCCCCTTCATGAATAACCTTTCGATCAAATTGCCAAGACCTACCAAGAAACAGATGACAAGCACTCATAGGAAGTATATCACCCCACAATTTATCTTTGTAACTTCCAATAGAAAAAGAGATAAGCGCTTGTTTCTTCACAACCAAACCAATTCTATCATCTAACCAACTCAGCTTATATGGATGAGGATGATCTCTAACTACCAAATTCAACTTAGAGACCACATTAGACGCCACCACATTAATTAGTGCATGAACCACTATCAATAATAACATTGCAAGTATAATTCACCAACTCGACATCTAGTATGAGCCAAATTCTCTCTTTGATCATGATTAGGAGAATGATCAACATGCAAAGTTCTCCTAACAACACCAAGCCTTCTAGATTCATCTTCAGCATATGCAATGTCATTCACAATTTCGTCCTCTTCTCCATCACTTTCCAAAACAAAGTCATACGTTCTCTCTTCCTCTTCTATGGCCATGTATTGTTTCAAAGTTAGGGCTTTCCTACTAGGGCAATTACTAGCAATGTGACCCCTCCCTTGACACTTGCAACATTTTCGGGTTTCCTCCCATTTATCCTTGGAAATTACCATCTTAGGTCGTTCGCCCTTTTGTTCCCCCTTCAAAGGAAATTCTCTGTTTTCAAAGGACTTGGAAGAAGAAGGGCAAAAAGATGAAGAAGTGTTTTTGTTAATGGCGTTTTCCCCCATAGGTTTTCTTTTCATCCAATTCATGACGTTCAAATTTTAGGGTTAATCGACACACATCATCAAAAGTACTGTAATTTGCAACATCAACCTTTCTAGCAATAGATTTATTAAGTCCATTAAGAAATCTAGCAATTTTCTCTTGTTCGACTTCCTCAACATCACAAATCAAACACAATTTGTCAAACTCAGCCATATAGTCATGAACACTCAACACATCTTGAGTCAAAGAATTCTTTTTCATGTATTGCCTTTGAATAAAATCACTTGGAACAAACTTTTCATGCAATTTCTTCTTAAGCTTACTCCAACTTTTAAGCTTAGGTTTTCCAAGTCTTGCCCTTTTTGCCTTTAGACTCTCTAACCAAATTCCAGCATATTTAGTTAGTCTAATGTTGGCGATATTAAATCTTTTTTCATCATCAAAACCTTTATAGTCACAAATTTTCTCAAGTTGGCGAATCCATTCAAGTAAATCTTTAGGACTAAAATCACCAATAAAATCATCTAGTTTAATACCCCTATCATTATCATAAGTCGGTTTAACAATTTTTACTTCATCAACATCAGATTCATACTCAATATGATTAGGAACTTTCTTTTTCATAAGAACGTCAACTAGAGCTTTATGGGCGTTTTCCAAATCATTTGCCCTAATTTGTGCATCAAATTGCAACTTAGTCATTTTCTCGACAAGACTTTTTATTCCGCAATATCAGCCTTGGTAACGTCAAGAAAATAAGCAATATGCCACGCCAAAGAAGAAGAAATAGCAAGCTAACAACCACACAAACCCCAACAACGGATCGAACAACCAACTAGAATTAACTAGAAGAAACACTTACCAATGAAAGACGAATTCTTTTGTACCCTCACCCTCCTGGAGAAATCTGATACCAACTGATATGATTGCAGCTCCAAGATGAAGAGACAACCAAGTAATCCAAGCAAAGGAATCTAGATTAATTCACTAAGTCCGAATTTGTCAAGGTAACACGGATATGATAACTAAAACAAACACTCCTGAATGTTTTAGTTAACTCTCAATCTCACTCAAACCACTCCTGGAATTAAGTAGATTGAACACTAAATTAATTAACACTCCCGAGAATTAATCTAATGGCCGAAAATAATTGAAGGAAACAATTAAATTCAATAACAAAGATTTTTATGTAAATTACTCATGCCCTTGTAATGCACCACGAGGTGAATTTATATTATTCATGCAAGAATTAACTTGCCCTCCAAGCATCCAACTAGCCGAAAATCAGCTATGTAGTCTAGGAAATACAAACTATCAACTTGCATCATAATCCCTAGATTCTAGGAGAGAATAAAGGAGAAGATAAGGAAACAACAAGTTAGCCCCAAACCCCCCTTCACATGCCTAATGGGAACATAATCTCTAGAGAATATTACAACTTAATGAAAACTTGCAAACCTCGAACACAGGACTCCAAACTCTAATATGACCGAAAATATCAAGGGAATTTCGGCCCTTTTATTATGCTGAAATTAAAAGAATTAATTAAATTATCTAAGACTCTAAATAGACTCTAAGTGACGCCCAACTTCATGTTTCTTGGACTGGATCATCTTCCCATTTAATCATGGACACAAAGGAAGAGTTCGAATTGAGCTTGAACCCAAATGCTTCAAGGACCAGACAAATCGGTTCTCCTTCAACAATTGACTTTGGACCTTGACTCGTATCATTTATGTATAGATATATTATGTATACATAAACCAGGTAATTATAACTACTAATTAGAGTTAGTTATGACTACTACTAAGCAAGAATATTAAAACGAAAATAAATATATTAACAAAAAGAAATTTGAACAAAAAGAAAATGAGGCGTTATTATTGAAACTTACTTTGAATTGATATTCAGAATAAAAGGTGATGGCAATACAATATTTTTGGAGATATTTTCTTACTTACTACAATTTTTTCACTCTGCTTTGAAAGGAGAAACCATGCTCCCTTTTGAATAAGTTTGAACAACATGAACCTGTAGACACCAAATTTTGAACCCCTTTTTTGGATAAATAAAGATTTTGAAAATAAATAAAAATAACGAAAACCGTCATGCATCGTGGAGCGCGCGCCCCGTCAAATGCATGTCACCCCGGAGCGTGAGTTTCATTTCGTCGTATGTTTTTTCGTTTTTTCACGTGTTAGTCATGCAGTTTTGGCTTAGAAATGTAATTTTTCGTAAGTCGTAATCAATAACTACAACCACCGGTTTAATAAAATTATTCGTAGTATAATCATGCTCGTCTTTATGAATTTGACGAGCTTTTCGGAAAAACGAAAAACTAGTCGCGATCAGGCGTTGGATTTTAGTCGTATCCCAAAACCGGTATTAAATCAGTTTTCTTGATGGTCAAGTCATTGTTCATTGAATAAAGAATAAGAAGATATTCTTTATCCACTAATCACATCCTTTATCCATTAGTTAGGGAATAAGAATCATGGAAAGGAGTAAGAATAAGAATCAAATTCCATGTGTAAGAAGGCAAGAATCCGGATTTTTTCCAGTAGAATCGAGTGTGCGCCATGCACACAATCATGCGCTTGCGCCTAGCGCACGGAGATGTGCCTAGCGCAGGTTCCTGCGTTTGGCGCAACGTTCTAATCAGTTTTATTTTGTACGTTTTTTGATGCACTTTTTACGTATTAGGGTGTATTTAGGGAAGAATATTTTCTGAAAATCTGATTTTGTTTCATTGGTGAGAAAATCCAAAAAGAATAAGAATATTTGTGTTTCCAAAGAGATTTGATGATGTCATTAGGGTGAGGTCATTAGAGTGATGTCATTAGGGTGATTAAGGATGAGAGAAATTAGATTTTTTGGGTTAGAAAATCTGATTTTCTATTTCTTTGAAACCCTAGTTCATTTCCCTCATTTATCTATAAATACCCTCCTTTTTTTTTACTTCAAAACTAAGTTGAAAAAAAAACTCAACTTAATTTCACTACTTCTTTCAATACTCCTCTCATCTTCTCTACTACTTCCTTCCTCTAAAAAATCTCATTCAAGAAAAAGAAAGTAAAAGTTAGGAAAATAAATAGTAAGTAAAGAAGTTCATCAAAAGAAAAAAACACAAAAATGAGTTTAAGTTAGTAATTAAGTGGATTTAGAAACTCACTTAGAAATTAAGAAAATCACAAAAAAAGGTAGAAAAATTTGCAAAAAGGAAGTGCATCATTGAGCTAGCAAGGTAAAGTTGAAGGTTTTGTTATTTTTTTGATTATTTCCTCAATCATCTACTAATTCTCTCCTTGTTTCTTCTTACCATTTTTTTAATTATTGGAGTAATTTGGGTATGAGGAAGTCCTAATAGGTTCCCAACCTTAAATCACTCCACCTAGAATAGTCAACTCTAATGGGGAGACTCTTAGGAAATAATGTGATTATGTGATTTTCCTTAATCAAGTTGTTATTCATCACCAAAAAATATTTTCATAAAGAAATTCAAGACAAATTGTGCAAAAACATCTCCATAAAAAAATATATATGATGCTGTAATTATTATTAGTTTTAATTTCGTACTTCATTTCATTTTTCGTTTGTATTATCAGAATAGTTTGTAGGATTTAATATTTTTCCTATGAAGTGAAATATGTTTCCAGAAACGGGGGATTGGAATTTCTAAAAAATGAATTTTGTGCAAATAATGAAAAATCATACAACTTTGTTGGGCAAAACTGATTTTATCCAGTACCACCTAAGATTGTTCTGTCAATTAAGGTCAAACTAGAATAATTTAGATAAAGATAAAAACATGAAGTTTGAATAAAACATCAGTATATTTCTAAAAATATAAAATCATATTCATATGAATTTTATACAATTTTATCTCATTTTTACAAAAATGTTCATGTAAATCACTAAAATCCAGAAAATTGATTTTCTCTTCAACTAAGAAAACAAACAAAAAATGGTCTTAAAAATGTCTAATTCAAGTAAAAATTTTCAGTCTAGTCTTTCAATGTGTCTAGAATGTTCATACCAAAATTCACTTAAAAATAATTTCAATAAGTTAGATTTGAAAGAATAAATTAGATAAAGGTCCTTTTTTGACCAGTTTGAGTATAAAATTCATCATAATTCAAATTTTCACTAAACATTTATGAAATATTGACACAACATAAAGAACTCACTGACCTATCCATAGCTATATCACATGATCCGTTTAACACTTTGTGCAAAAAGTTATGAGTTTTTTAAGTCAGTAGAAGAACAAAAGTGCAATCTGAAATGAAATAAAGTGATTCACTCAAGTTTCATAATGTTTTCTTTTCATATGAAATGTGAATTAAAAGCCATTAAATTTTAAGTTTATCTTAAAATGACTCATTTTATCAAGTAAATATAAATCAATAAAATTGTCATAAAAAAATTCAAATCAAATAGGTTAATTAATCTCTAATTTTTCACAGGTTTAGAAATAAACATGAATTCCAAAGCCCATTCAAGGAGATGAAGATCAAGGAGCCTCATGGTGAAGATCAAGATTGAAGATTTGTATAGATCATAGAATTTGTACATATTGTTGTAATAATATTTTTTTGTAAATAGTTATTACATCACTCAATTAATGAAAAACATAGAGATGTTTATGCATAATTTTCATAAATAATTCCACAATCCTTTTGAATAAAATGAGCAACTAATGTTACAAATGTTGTATGTTGGGCCAATATATCATAGTATATGAATTAAATGACCCAATCTCAATTAAGTGGAAAAAATTGCAAATCTAATTAAGTAAAATTGTATGATGATCCATCTTACATTTTAAAAATGTGTTCTCCATATTCAAATGGATTATCATATAATTTGACACAATTAGATTGGTAATTATGATCTCCGAATTGATTTTAGACCGTTTCGCGTGTCTCGCTTTAAATGGCCAAATTCCAATTACTCAAACACAGATCTCCAAATTTGATCTCAAATTGATCATTTCTCTTTAAATGACTTAATAATCTTCAATTAAGATTATCTCTCAAAAGCCTTCAATTAGGAAGCAAACCTTTTTCTTCTAAGACCTCTTAAAAATCATAAACGTGATCTCTAATTAAGGCGGTTATTCAATCCTCGATTAATCGCTAATTAGGGCTGTTAACTCAAACTTTTCATTTAATCACTAATTAGGGTGATTATCTCTAATCATTAGTTAATTGCTAAGTAGGGCGATTAACTCATCCTCTTTCATTTAATCACTAATTAGGGTGATTATCTTAAACCTTGGTTAGTCACTAATTAGGGTGATTAGCTTAACCTTTCATCATATTTAATCACTAATTAGAGTGATTATCTTAAACCTTGAATAATCGTTAATTAGGACGATTATTTTTCTCATTTAATCACTAATTAGAGTGATTATCTTAAACCTTGAATAATCATCAATTAAGGTGATTATTTCCTAACCTTCGTTGTTAATCACTAATCAAGGTGATTATCTTTCCACTTAAGTTTAGTCACTAAT
The DNA here is from genome assembly GCA_947646795.1 of Beta lomatogona. Classification (NCBI taxonomy): domain Eukaryota; kingdom Viridiplantae; phylum Streptophyta; class Magnoliopsida; order Caryophyllales; family Amaranthaceae; genus Beta; species Beta lomatogona. Next base: position 385,196 of record CANSNZ010001151.1, read on the forward strand.
TAGGGTGATTATCTTAACCTCCATTTTTAATCACTAATTGAGGTGGTTATCTTTATCCTTCATATTTAATCACTAATTAAGGTGATTATCTTAATCTCATTTCAATCACTAATTGGAGTGATTACCTTAATCCTAATAGATTTGTTTAATTCTAAAAGGTGAGTTATTCATAAACTATTTTCCTTTCTTTCCCCAATAGAATTGGCCATTTAGGGTGAGACATAAGATCGAACTATGATGGTTTTGATCCATGAGTGGATTCCAATCCCGCAATGATTGGTACATAGTGCAACTTCATTGCTCAAACCTACCCTGTACAAATGATATATTGGCCCTAAATAAAATGGTTGATGTGTATATGTGCAAATTATGTGTTTTCTTTCTTATTAATAGTCATGATTACTTTAAAATGGAAAATAACGCATTTAGTAAGAGTCCATTCTGTAGAACGGAAGAGGAGACGAGTTCCAGATGTTCGCACCTCTTAACCTAAACCCCGAACCCTATCTCATGGTATGAAAGACCAATTTTCAAAAAAAGCCTTATCCATATGAAGTCATCATCGTTTTAAATGATATTTCTTGAAATTGATTTTAAAATGATTTATTAAATAAATCTGTCCCTATTCAGATATTAATAGGATGGCGACTTCCAAGTTTCCAAAAACTCATAGTCCAATGAGAGACTTTCGTGGGATTCAGACCGTTGATTAAGACAGTAAAAAATCGGGTACCACAGAACCATATAAATGCACTAGAATAATGGTGAACATAATGATGTCCACTTTTGAATACTTTAAACTATATGATGACTACTTTTGAATATTTTTCACTACAAATTGAACATTTTGCCTTCAAATTGGAAGTAGTAAGACGTAGGAGTGTTATTTCGCATTTGATTATTTGGTTTTGCTTTGTCATCTTGATGTCGCTTTTGAATTTTTTCAATATGTCATTTTCCAGGCTTTGAATATAAGTATTGGTATTTGTTCTATCCGTGTTTGTTTGCGAATCGCTTGAGAACCTGCAACTAAGTGTTTGAAAATATATTGCCCTAATATATGCGTGGGTACTCCCACCGGGCATTTTTTTTATTATTAAAAACGTTGATAATTATTTATACAAATGGGTCCTGAGAACATGGACCTTCAAAAAGACTATGAGAAGAAGATTCTTCTGATTTGATGAACTCAGTGTCTGAAGAAGTTAATTTTTTTTTAAGTATTCCAAATAACTTTGAGCTAATGCTGGGATGACCATGCAGGAGGATTGTTTTGCAATCTTTTGTAGAGTGGAGCATAAAATTGACGTAATTTTGAAAAGAAATCTGCAACATAATTCATACATCCCAAAAATCTTTGAAGTTGGATTTTGTCTTTTATATCAACATGAAACTTATCAGCAAACTCAATTGCTCTAGCTATTGGTTTGATTGTTCCTTGATGGATATCGTGTCCAAGAAATCTAACTTTTGTTTGAAATTTTTTCTTTTTGTTCATATATTTATTTCCATTTTAATATTATTGCTTTGTAATAGTCATAATTACCTGGGTTTATGATCTTGGTATCAGAGCCACTACATTTGCATTAGATTTCATTAAGTATCAGCATTCATATTTAATTTGTCTCATAAACTTTGCATTTAGTTTTGTTGGTTAGGTGTTGGTGAGCTGTGTAACCTGTTGGTCAGCCGTATTAGGTGGTCCCGGAATAGTGGTCCCTTCGGTCCCAAGACAGTGTAATCTTTATCAGATAAAATAAATTAGATGTTCATCCTTTAATGGCTTCTAAGTTTAGAAAGTGGCTAATGCAAAATTCTCATACTAGAAAATCTAGCATAGATCAAAGTCATGAAGTTCATATGGCTTTTTCAAACTGGACAATTCCAGAACAAAATATTGAAACCATTTATCAAATTGGTTATTTCAATTTCAAAACAATATTTTTAGTAAAAGTTCATGAAGAAACAATTAGTATTCATGAATAGGCTCAAAACATTCCTCTTTTATAAAAAATTTATGTTAAAAAATATATGGAAAAGAGATATAGGAATATTCATTTCGGTATGATTCAAGTGGCTGTAAAAACCATTAGTCCATCAAGGCGTTGATGCTTCTATTTATCTAGCTTTAAGAAATAAGTGTTAATACGGTACAAAACCTCTCTTCTATTTATTTGCAATGGACCAATTTATTTCAATTGTGCTCCAGATTTTTCAGTCGATTTAACCGATCCTCTGGTTAATGATTCACTTATTTTAGACGTTCATCTACAAGGAATCGAGTTTTATAATATATGAAAAATAATTTGCAATCATGTTTAAAATATATTTTAGACTGATGTTTTCTCAATTAAATCCGAAATTCAATCTTACTCTTACCTCGAAAGATTAGACTGTTTTCCTGCAAGTCGAAGCAGAAAACTCATCAGTTTTGGTTCCCAAAAGACTGAAATAGGATGAAATAACTATCCTAGTCGAGCTTCGAATAGAGGAACCTCAGCCAGCTCGTAGCATATCAAGAAGGGAATTATCCTTAATTGTAGAAGAACTTGGTAGGACTGTCCTTCTACTATTTAATTCATTTAGGAAAACCCCTTCTACCCCTTCTATCAATTTTCAAAGCAATTATAGAATTTTTTTTTCGATTGTTCTTGCTCAAAAATGTCTTTTACAAATCCTTCATTTAAGGTGAATTTTAAAACTCCGATTCCTAAACTCGTTCAAAACTATTCTCCACCAATGTTGCCTATTGCTTCTCAAATGAAAGCATAAATTAATGTCATTACAAAAATTGGATTTGAGGGTTGATTACAATTACTTTAACCAAAACATTAATTCTCTAGAAAATAGAGAAAAAGAGAATGGTATACTAACCTAATCTACTCCTTTAGAAGGTTCCGTTGTTTCTCTACCTTTCTCAAAAGGGATGCTATTGTTGAAGTACAGATCTTGATTGAAGATAAAGGGGGATGGATTGATATTATAGTAGTATTTTACTACTAACATCCATTTTTAAAAATTGAATTGATCAATCATTTGAGAAATTTGTTCATGAGGAAAGTTTTCTTTTGAAATTACTTGAACTCCATCTATTAGCAGAGGTTCAGGGAACATAGAGGCTAATAACGTTGAATTTAGGAAGTAAAGTTTTGCTTCAAGCTCTAAATCCTTTGTCTTCAAAGAAATGACTTCCTTTTGAAGGTCATGGATTTATGATTTAAGCCTGTTGACCACAAATTGGAGGTCTCTAATGGTGATTTGTTTGAAATCACTAGTGGACAAAAACGCAAGGGCTGCAGTGCAAGGGCTGCGGTTTATTGCAAAACGCAGCCCTTAATAGTGAAGGGATGCGGTTAAACTAAAACCGCAACCCTTTAGTGATTAAAGGGCTGCGGTTAATTAAAAAACCGCAGCCCTTAAATTAAGGGCTGCGATTTTTGGGCTAACCGCAGCCCTTGAACAGCCCAAAAATGAAATAACCCACGTACGCGTTACTCCCTTGGGCTTCTCATTCGCTGAACCCTATTTCTCTCTCTCCTCCTAATTCCCATTAACCCATCTCTCCCCTCTCACCGCATAATCTCTCTCCTCTCATCCTTCTTCGCCGGCGAGGGTTTGTAACTGTCAGTGGTTTGCAAGGGTTTAGGGTTCGTCGGCGAGGGCTCGCAAGGGTTTAGGTTTAGCAAGAGCTGGTGGTCCTCTTCTCTCTCACCACTGTCTCCCTCAACCGCACTAACTGAGAAAAAGAGCAGGAAGTGGCGCTAACAATGGCGGATGAAGTGCAAGATCTCTCTCTTACTGTTCTCTGGATCTAGGTACCGATTTCAATCTCTCTCCTTTACACTTACATTGCATTTTCTATCAGTTTTTGCAAACTCTTTTTTCAATTGTTGATGATTTCGCACTTTTTTGCTCGGTACCTAGGGTTCCATTAATGCTTGCGTATCTTTTCTTTTGTCTCTTTGATTTTGATTTGATTTGCCCCTTTCACTTCTGTCATCATTTCTTATTTGAAAGATCGAATCATATTCAATCAAAATTTTATTTGTAAATCATCCGGATTTTGACCCATCTTTTGGCTGCTCAAGTTTTCTTCAGTTTTACCCTAAGATTTAAGCTTTAGATGGAGGACGATAAAAGGAAAAAGAAAAACAAGAAGAAGAAAAATAAGCAGCAGACAAAAATACCAGCTGCTGATGATACGGCGTCGTCTAATGCTGTAGAGACAAGCTCTGTTAGTGGGGATGAAGATAATGTGTCAAACTCAAACATTGTAGTTGATCAAGATAACGACATGGAATCTCAAATTAAGTCCGCAATTCTCTCACGCTCCTCTTACTTCCAGGATCAAGCCGAGTACACCTCTTTCTCTCTCATCAATCAGCTTACTTCTCTAGAATTTTCGAATCTAATGTTTTTCATCCTCCATTAATGTATGAATTGTAACTTTGATTTTGCAATTTGCAATGAAATTGGAGTTCGTTGACGTTCGAGAAAGTGAGAAGGTTATTGGAGAAGGACCTAGGGTTAGAGACTCACGCTTTGGATGCGCATAAACGATTTGTTAAGCAGTGGCTTCATACGGTATTCTCTTCTCTCTGCTTCTATTTTCCATCGCTTTTTCCTTTTTGAATTTCCTTTTTTGAGTCATAATTAGTATTTGATGAGATTTTGAGTGTGATAATTGTTATGATAGGAATTAAATTTGATTCGTTATAACTTCTGAATATACATTTTAGTGAAGTTTTTTCAGTTTTATATGCATATTAAAAGTTAGGTTTATGAATTGTGTGGATTTATGGGTTTGTGAACTTAAAAATCAAAAGCGTGAATTTGTGAATTGGGAATTTATAGTGTTGGTAATTATAACTTGTTTACTTTGTTATTGAATAAAATTGGTGAATCAGTGAATTAAAATTTATGAATTTCTTAGCGATATATAAATTGTGATGTTGTCTTGTTAATCTCTAATGTGAGTAGTGCATTTTTTTCTTCAACTAAGTGAACAATGGAGAACAAAGGAGAGAGAAATACAGGTGCTCTCATCCTCTTCTCTTTCTTACGCATGGCCTTTCCCCCTTCCCCCTTCCCCCTTCCCCCCTTCCCCCTGCAGCCAGTGCCGGCTCTTAGCATGAGCAGGTGGAGCGACTGCTCAGGGACCACACATTCAATGGGGCCCCGATTTTCATATCCTGGTTATATTTAGATTGTTGCAAAGAATACATAATAATTCATTGTTCGAGTAGTGGTAGCTGATTGTTTGCAAAGTCTTGATTCTTGCAAGAGTGTGCTGTTCGAATCATTGTAAATGACTTTTTTTTAGACTTCCAACAATTTTCTTTGTTTTCCCATTAATGTTTTGTGGATGTCAAGGGCCCAAAGCAAGCTTTTAATATAAAAAATAGCAGTTCGCAAGGCTCTTCATATTCTTCTCCCCTGTTCTTCATTTCACGAATTAAACATTGTTGTTTCCAAAGCTTTTAATTAACTACTTTTAGTTTCTTTCCCTCATTTAAGATCTGCATAATAAGCATGAACATTAATTTGCTAATAGTTACAAACTCCTATTCATCTTCTCCACCCTATTTTAAGACTTGAGAGTTAAGGAGAAAGAAGAGAAATCCCATAAATAATCAATAGAGCTCGTAGGGATTTACAGCTTCCAAATTATATGTTTGAAATTATTTCATACAAGGACTAAGAAGGGATGCAGATTTTGTTGCTTGCCTATAGTGTGAATTGGAGAGGGTTAACCTGGCTATGGTTGCGTATGATGGCCCTGGTCTGTCGTTTTTTTCTGTCTTGGATGTGAAGTTCTAGTAAGGAAGTGTAAGAGGCTGCTCTTATAATACTTTTTAGATGGTTTAATAGTTGCTTGTATGAATGATTTGGCTTTTATGCCTTGAATGAGAATGAAAAATACCCAACTTATAAAAAAAAAGTCAGAATTATGTTTTTGGAATAGGTATTCCCTTCTTTTTACCGTGCCTTTATAAAGTATCTCATACAGTATGGCAGTCATATGTTGTTTCTCTTGCTGATATTATGCATGATTCATGAATTATCATGGTTGGCTTCCTTTAATTAGTAAATATATTATAGATGGAGTACATCTTACTTATTATCTTTTATATAAAGAACGACATTGTTAATTTTCTTATTCAAGTATTATAAATTTTGGCATTAATTTTCCAGCAGTCAATTTAATTTTTCTTTTAAGGTTATAATTGAGGGCCCCATTTTATCTTAATAGCTCAGGGCCCCCAAATTCATTGAGCCAGCCCTGCCTGCAGCACCAGCACATCTACATCACCTCCAAATCCAATTTCATGAATTTGTATCTTGAGGTTGGTGTCCTTGACTAAGGAAAGATGAATTTGTATGTTATACTATTTTGTATGGGATTATATACTTTGCTGAGCGCATAGAATGACAGGTAGAAAAGGTTTGTAGAATCGAAACTTTGGTATATAGGTGATCTAGGTGGATGAGTGGCTTGATATGGATGTGAATTATGAATTATTCAAGTGTTGTTGACCTTATGTTGCAGGAGTTTAGTTTTTTTTAAACCTGTGAACCTTTCAACCTGCTTTGAATAGACAAAATCAATCCGAGATTCTGCAAATTATCCCATTGAAGAGTTAGAGGATGAATCTACTATTAATGTGAGTACAACATTACATTTTCAGTTAGTTCTCACTTTCTGATGGTCATGGTAATAAATCATGTCCAAAATGTAAAATGTGTGCTTGTATATACTGGAAGGTAAGTTGTCTGAGATATAAATAGTTTTGATTGTGGCAATGCTGAATAAGATTTAAGAATAAGAAATATGATTGTCATGAAGAATTTTTTGGATTTATTTTGATGTGTGTGTTTAATCTATCAATTGTTTGTAAGTTTTTAAGATATGAGTATAGGCTATAGCTAAAGATATAATTGATGAAAGTCGCGTCTTAGAAATCGTCATATACTACTAGCATATCACAGATTGGTAGGAGCAGGAATTCTGAAAAAGGATTGCATCTTTAGTATATACTTTTAAGTACTAGCATACTCCTGGTCTTAATGCTGGAATGATATATTTTCTGTTTATTGAAGCTTAGTATATAGAAGTATAGGACAAATCCTTCTTTCTGTTTTTAGTATCGAGCAGATTTGGTACAAGCTACTGCTTTCTGTTTATAGAAGACTAGAAGTAAGCTCGAGTGCTTCTGAATTAGGCATTATTCTACAATAAATTTTTTCTAAATTATTGACAAAGTTAAGTCATGGCAAACATATTATATTAGTGTCTTTAATTGTGAGAGATAAGATATTATAAGTGGTTGTTTTCATGACTTTTATCGCTTAATTCATGCTTAATCTCTATGGTTCATGCAAGGTTTGGTATTGTTGTTCAAATAGATGTATACTCCCTTTCCTATATAGCAATTGTAGCATAATATTGGCGTAATATCGAAAATTGAATGCGACATCTTACTTTGGGAATAATCAAAATTGAGTGTGACATTTTATTTGTAGGAGAATTATCTTAAAGAATAACATGATTTTATTTTACACTCCCATGATCCTCCGAGTTCGATTTCCACCCCCCGTACAGCAAACATCCACCACATGTACTCCCCCCCAACCTGCTGCAATAGAATTCCCCCCAACCTGATGCTTGCACTCACCCCTCACACCCTCACCCTGCTGCTGTATTATCCCCCACATGCTACCATAGTCCCCCTACTGCCCCCCGTACATCCCCCCCTCCCACAACCCCCGCACACACACCCCCTCCCATGCACGGACCCCCCCTGCTCCACAGCCCCCCTACCTACTACCGTTCCCCCACCCCCTAAACTTGCACACCACCCCCATGCACGAGACCGCCCCTACCGCACACCCACTTTGCAACCCTCGCACCTCCAGCTATACTAATCTACCGTTATTCTCAAATGTTCAAATCACCCCACCCCGTGCGAACTAGACCCACTCTGCACCCCTCGCACGGTCGCACCTCCTAGCAGGTCAATTGTTTTAGAGTTTTTGATTATGTTGCTGTGTCGTGTGTAGAAAGTGGACATCTTTGTGTTACTTGTTCTCATAGTACCATTTCAAGTCAATTGTAGTAGTTGACTCAAAGATTAGGTCATTGAACTTGGGTTGTTGATGACTTGCACGTTAGTCATGAATCATCTTTTATCTGCATTATAGGTATTAACAAACCTGGAGTATCTTGATGTAATGGAAGAAAGAGAGATGGAAAATGGAGAAGCTCATCAGATGCTGAAATTTGTTAGAGCATACCAGAGTACTACAAGAAGCAACAACCTCTTCGGGGAGCACCTGAACTACACTCCACCATGGGTCACCAAACTTAAGGGGTCCGAACTTTAACGGGCTGCTAACTCTCGCATATCGGGCTTGATGGACAACCACAATTTCAGGCTTGTAAAATTGGAGTATGTTGAAGAAGGGAGTGAGGATGAAAAGAGGGGTAATCTATATTTGGAGTATATTCTCTACACATGTAATGTATTGTATATTTGTGTAAAAAACATAATTTGCAATGAAAAATGATACTTTTATATGTATATAATTGTTTGGGAACATTTAGAACTAAAAAATGCAAAAAAAAATTTTTTATTTTTTTTGGGTCACAAGGGCTGCGGTTTTTGCCATGACCGCATCCTTTAACGCGCGAAGGGCTGCGGTTTTTTAACCGCAGCCCTTCCTAAATGCCAAGGGCTGCTAGTCCAATGGCTGCGGTCAAAAAACACAGCCCTTGGGCCCCTTTTGACCGCAACCCTTGGACTTTTTTCCTCTAGTGAATATTTGGAGATTGATGCTTATAAAAGAGGTTAGAGATACTAAATGGTTCATTTATTTTGGGTATCTCATTTTCTTTGATAATCAAATATTTTAATGTTGATAAACAATCTCTCTTGAGACCATGATTAGCAATCTTATCTATTAAATCAAAAAGAAATTTTTTATCATCTTTAGTAGAAAGAACATTGATCGTTTTTGGAAAAAACATACCCGGAATTTCTTCTCTAGGTAAATCTTCTAAAGAATTTGCATTAATTTGAAGAAGATATTCACCTTCTTCTTGAGAAGAAGATGAGGGTTCTTCGTCTTCTTCTTGAAGTAGTAATGCTGAAAGCTTATTATTTTGTTCCTCATCACTACCAAAAAGTTCATTCATTTTACCCTTTAGACCATATTTGTAGCAAATAATAGTAGTGTCTCTTTCTCCCATTTTCTTCTTGTGAAACTTTGTGGATTTTTTTGGTAGTGCTGAGGATTGATATTTGCATATCTCTTATGCCTCTTCTAAGGAAATAAGCTCTTTCTTTTTTGATATGTCTTGCAGAAGGGGGGTTAAGTCTTTCCATACAAAAGGCTTTACAGGATGATCCCAATTATTTTTTTTGTTTGAGATCTCTCTGATCCATATTTATTCGGCTTGAATTTCAATTCAGAACAAAGAGATAAACCTTCTTTTGTTATGAAGGAGAATAATTGTCCGAATGTTATTTGATTAAAAGAAAATTTTCAAAGCCAATTTCAACTTTGAGCTTATTAAGAATCCTTTCAGCAAAAAGTTTAGGAAAACCTGTAATAAATATTTCCTTCCAAAATGATGCATTACAATATTCTCTTCTTAAGACATAAGTTAAGAATATCTCTTTGTACCATCGGTTGTCTCCTAAAGTTGTACATCTAATATTTGTGAGGATTACTTTGGAAGAAACTAGCTCTTATCTTGGATTTTCTACGAAAAGGATTCCTATGGTTAATATTAGGAATCACAGGCATCTGATTATTTAACTATGAACCATCAGATAGCTCAACCAAAGCCTTGTGTTCTAAGAATTAAATTTTATCTTCAAGAGTTAGGCAATGGTCCCACCAATTTTTTAGCTGTCTAGTAAATCCTTACACTAGGAAACTTATAGCAACTTCTTAGCTCATTCCAGCTGGAGGAACCTTGTATGCCATTTTGGTCATTCCCATCTCTTGCAAGGTGTTTAAAACTTCATATTCAAATTTACCATCTATATTCCACTCATAAATTGCTTGACCACTATAGGTAGTGGAGCGGAATTTAGATCGTTCTTCATACTAAATATCAGGAGGTGAAGGTTTTGGGTAATAATTCTTTGAAGAAACTTTGAAGTTTTTTGAGCCTTGTGATGAATTTTATTAATTTCAGAAGTAAGAGACTCATTAAAATTCTGCTTAAAAGCAACAATATTTTTTGAAGTCTTTAAGGTATCTGATTCATCAGAACTCGACTCGGGGTTTGATTCATGAGGATAATCTTTATCTAGACAAGTTATTCCTTTTTAAGTGGATGGTAAATTCTCAAGGCTTTGAGATATCTTTTGAAGAAGACCTCCTGTATGTAAAGACATGTTGGCTTTCATTTCTCTAGGAAGACTTCTAGGTTTGAAATGTGGAGTTGAAATGTCTTGAGGAAAATGAGGACTAGGTTTTGGAATAGAATCAATTTTTGTGGAGATAGAGTTGATTTGAGTAGCTATTGTATGGAGGAGTTGATTAGAGTAGTTATTTTGATGATACATTTTTAAGCCCTTTTCATAAGGAAGAGCTATAGTCGGTATATTTTTGTCATTGAAGTCCGTTTCATAAGGAAGAGAAACAACATGTCTTTTTCTTTCCTAAAATGCATTGGGAAGATCAGAACATACTTCTTTTTTAAAAACTTCTTTTAAATCAATGATCTGTTTTAAAATGATGGGACTTTGAGTTTTCTCTTCAATCTTTCAATAAGAGATTTCATTTTGCAAAGAAGTAATATGAGCTTTTGTTGAAAAATAGAAGAGGATTGCAATAGAGAAAGATCTTTTTGCCGTATAGATGATTAAAATTTGAAAGAAACCAGATACCACATAATTTTAGTATGAACTCCTTGCTTATCAACATAAAATGCGAATTTGAGTTAAAAATGGGGTGCCAATAATTAGTCTTTGACTTATATCTTTGACTAAAATGAAAGTGTTTTGAAAACAAAATCCATCATTACAAATATATGCCTTTGAAAGCTTAAATTTTATTTTTTAAAAGAGAATAATTTGCAGCATATAGTTGTTCCTTTGTTTTTCCGTAAAGTTTAGAAGGAACTAATCCTTCTTTCATGCAATTTTGGTGTTAACTGAATAATCATCTATTTATTTTTATTTTATTATTAAATATGGATGCTGATACTTAATGAAATCTAATGCAAATGTAGTGGCTTTGATACGAAGATAATAAACCCAGGTAATTATGGTTACTAATTAGAGGTAATTATGACTACTACAAAGCAATAATACTAAAAACAAAAATAAACATATGAACAAAAAGAAATTTGAACAGAAAAAAATGGGACGTAATTTTTGAAACTTACTTTAAATTGATTTTCAGAACAGAAGTTGATGGTAATACAATATTATGGAGATAGTTTCTTACTGAATATAATTTTTTCACTTTGCGTTGAAAGGAGAAACCATGCTCCCTTTCATAAGCAAGTTTGAACAATATGAAATACAAATGCACTAGAATAATGGCGAACATAATGAAGTCCACTTTTGAATACTTTAAACTATATGATGACTACTTTTGAATACTTTTCACTACAAATTGAACATTTTGCCTTCAAATTGGAAGTAGTACATAGGAGTGTTATTCAGTATGTGATTATTTGGTCTTGCTTTGTCATCTTGATGTCGCTTTAGAATTTTTTCAGTATGTCATTTTCCAAGATTTGAATAATAAGTTTTTGTATTTGTTTTGTCTGTGTTTGTCTGCGAATCACTTGAGAACCTGCAAATAAGTGTTAGAAAATATATTGCCCTAATTTTTTCGTGGATACTCCAATCGAGCTTTTTGTTTAAAAAAGTTTATAATTATTTATACAAATGGGTAATGAGAACATGGACCTCCAAAAGGACTATGAGTAGAAGATTATTCAAATTTGATGGACTTAATATCCGAAGAAGTTGATTTCTTTTGTTTTAAGTATTCCAAATAACTTTGAGCAAATGCTGGGTCTTTTTCCAGAATTACATTAGTTTGAATTATTCCTTAGTTAAAGTTGATCATTTTAGTTCTTCGATGAACTTTGATGGAGAAAGACTGATTTCTTTTTGTTGCTTGACTTTGTATTGAATTCAGATCCCAACTGAGTTTTTTCCCCGTCGTCAAGAAACCTTGAACAGCTGAAATTGAACAATATTTGTCAGAGAAGGTAATCCACCATTTGACGTAGAAAATTCCCGCCTAAGACATAGGCATAGATCTTTGAAAATTTTGTATGGTTTCATAATCCCACCAAAGAATCCAAGGAGCTTTGAATTCAACACGAAATATGACATGTTTGCTATACCCTTGGAGCTTTGAATTCCTAATGAAGGTATCCTTCTTTTGCCTGTGGAGGAAGAATATCTTCAATTGGTCCAAAATGTTGCCACCAGGCACCATTCATAAAAACATATAGAAAACTACTTTGGATAATATTCACTAAAGTTAAAGAACCACGAATGGTTGAAAGGTCTTACCAGAAATACTCTAAACCAAGCCATTGTGTAATCTTGAAAGGTATATCCTCTAGGAAGAAAATCCAAAAAAAATGGTCTTTCAGCATAAAGGGGAGCATTCCAATCTTTTAGTGAGAGGACTCTTTTGATAATGCATTTTGAGTAATCAAATTCAGTGGGAGAGTATTTGTTTTTTTGAGTGTTTGATTTCGATGGACTGAGTATCTATTAAAATAAGTTCGTAAAACTTCCTTGTTTTCTGCATGTGATCCGAAAACCATTGAAAGTCATTAGGAAATACTCTTTCAATAAAACCGCCTTTTTCTTTTCAATTGGATGGGACATGACCTCATAGGATTATATTAGTTTAGCTGTAGGCCCAATCAATATTGTCTCACTAACCATCAGTTATTCTCTAGCAAGCAAATGTAATGACTAAACTAATGTAGATAATTATCTCCATAATACATTCCTATTAATATTTCGTAATTGCTAGAAATGGTCTAAGGACATATTCCTTCAATCTCCCCTGCCATTTTTGAAGGGTCGGTGCATGGGGGAATATATTATAAGGACGTGTTAGTGAAGATGTGGATCAACCGAGCATAAAAAAGATGCAAAAACATAAAAATAAATGATACGACTAGGATAACTATGTATTGAGAGAGTGTATGCCGCGCCCCACGCAGTAGACATGAAGATGATAGTTGTTAAGAAGGGCATCAAAGAACCATTGCCCTTATTGATGAAACAATCCTCCATATGGATTCTCTTACTAGTAGTTCAAGCTCTACAAGATCCTTTAAAAATCAGTATGGGAGTTTTGTTGCTTGCTAAGTCAGTAGGAAACTAGCTGCTAAATTATCATTTTGAAATTATATGAAGGTTGATACAATGTATGTAGTTAAGGCCCATCTCCTATCCCAAAACGCAAAAGTTGAACCCTAGTTGTCTTTTCCTTTGTCTAATCTATTTCATAAAAAGTTTCTTTAAAAATATAGACACTTTACTTAAAAAGGGGTAACTAGTGTATATTCATAAGCGATTGAATCTGTTTGGATCTATATATAGATTATTACTCCCTTGGCTCTTATTTGTTCTTTCTATATGACATATAGGAAGAAACCAAGGTAAATGGACAATTGCACTCTATAGACACATCTATATGTCTCTATACTATAGCACCAGACAATGAAACACAAGTCGAAAACCTTGTCAAAACCACTTTGAGCCTAAAACGTTTCTTAAAACCGATTTAAAGATGAAACCAAATTATAATCCCAGTTAAATATTCTTCACAATTAGTTAATTGAGTTTTAACTTTTTATAAATAAATATTTAGTTAAAATTTCATGGATTAACCTCGTATTTCAACGATAATGATTAATTAATAAAAGAATAACTGGCTGAAGCTAGTTGGTTGCGCGTGACGCAAATTTTGTGCGTAGCGTGTTTTACACGCCGAACAACACAAGTAGATTCCGAAATCAGCAAAACATCGAGAAAACAGCGATGACACACATGCTTGCTCCACACTTCTCATCTTTTTCAGTCGAGCAGTCGTTTATCATAACCCTTAATTTTTGTTTGTTTATAAATAGTCCTTGTTTTCACGGGTTTTCAACATGTTTTCGCATAGAGTCAACACATTTTGACACTCTTAAAATATAAAAAATACTTAAAGCACTCAAAAACTCTATCTTTAAAATACACATATCCTCCAAATACTCTTATATCCTCTTTAACACTTTCAAGCAAACGAACCTCTACTGAATTAAGTCTTCACGTCCATATTTTTCAAGGTTAAATGATTGATTCTTCTCACATTTGTAATTCAAGTCCTTCCAAACCAAAACTCCACAAGATAAGCCTTAAAACCTTCAATACTCTTAACCACAAAAACTTGCGTGCAAGCCTCGAAACATTAAAAAAAGAGCAATTCTAGGCAAAAAGAAAGAAATATCTAAAGTAAAAAAATTTGCGAAATCACAACAAAAGCAAAAAGCAAAAAAAGAAAAAGAAAAAGAAGAAAGAGCTAAAGACAAGCTAGGGGGCTTGCACCCAAGTTCAAATCCTTTACTAAAATGATCCATCAATCTTCCTCAAACCAATCTCCAACATAATTAAACATCATAACCCCTAGATTAACCTTCAAGACCATTCAACCTTTGGAGGTGATAACCCTTACCTTGACCTTTATCGTTTTTTAAACTATCATTCAACCCAAAGTACATAACTTAAGGCCATATCCTTACCTTAACCCTTATTATCAATCTCTAAAAGCCATAACCCTTATTATCAATCTCTAAAAGCCATAACCCTTATCTTGACATTCGTAATTCAGTTTGTATATTATCTATTTCAGCCTTTGAATTGCATTTTTACCTTCCATTTCAATCCTAACTCCTTCTCCACGGTATGTCCCAACCAGGTGGGTTGAAAATATGAAAAAGCTACCTAGGCAAAAGTTAGGGCACAAAAAACAAACAAATAAAGTTCAAGAAATAAAGCTGATTTGATTTTATAAGGATACATAGAAATCCTCATCTCGAGGTCCGACCGTTTCAGTAAAAAAATCACCAATCAAGATCTCATTCAGAAGATTGACTTTTTAGATTTTAGTTGACTCCCTCTAGACCCCGACAACATTGACTCGAGTCTGAACCTAGCAAAGTTAAAACGTTTCTCATCTTTATTTATTTGAGTAACAAATTAAAGGCTTCCCTTTTTCTACCCAAAGACTCCTTGTCCCTCAAGCACTCTTCGACATTTCTAAGATCTCGAACTATATCTATCTCCACTTCAACCTAGATTAAGTGTATTTTAATCAAGGGCTTAAGTGCCCAGTTCAAGTAAAGCTTTTCCGAAGTGGAGGCCTTCCACTCCTTAAGAGTTGTAATATGTGGACCCTACTTGTGTACCCCAATTTTATAAAAATCAATTTTTTTAAAATCTAACTATATCCAAGCTTTGGAGAAACTTTAACTTGCATAGCATCACATGCATACTTATAGAGTCTAATTTTGCATCCTTGTGCATAATTCATTACATTATTATTGCATCTTTCATGTAAATTAATGAAATTATTTGCATCTCTTTGTGAGTCAATTGAATTGTTTGCTAAACCATCTATGTGCTAAACGAATGGCTTTAAATCTTCTTGCTTACACTAACTGAATTGTCTGAATTTGCTCAAGTGAGCAAAGGGAATTTTTCACAGGCTTTCCCAGTTGCAAAGTAATGAAATTGTATGCAAGTCCAAGATAAAAACAATCTTTCTCTTTCTAGTACAATACTCTCATATTGCCTTGCAAACTACCTAAATTGTTTGCAGGTCCAAGATGAACGAATGTCTCTTCTCTTAGGTTAAGCATATGGTTCTTTGTAAACTAGTCGAATTGTTTGCATGTTCAAGATAATCAAATTTATTGTCATATTTCCATAATATTGGTAACTGGATTATTTGAGCAAATTATTTTCACAGCACAAATGAAATTTTCTCCAAATCATATTCTAAGGATAAACAAATTTCCTTTGAATTATTTTCAAGATTAACGAATATCGTCCAACCATATCTTGAGGATAAACATATTTCTAGACAAACACTATTATCAAGATAGATGAATTTCATTAACATTTTCTAGGAAAATCGAATTGCAAACTTTTCAAATTCTTCTATCAGTATTAAACGAATTTCTTGCAAACTTATCAATTTAAGCTTCCTTTTGCAGGCTATATGAATTGCTTGTGGATATCGTCTTGTAAATTAACAATGTTTTTCAGGTAATGGTAATAGATAGATCACATATGCTATATTGTAGAGCATCTAGAGTCGTTATATGTTACGACACGGAATTATTTAACTTTTGGTTCTCCAACCTTAGTCAAAGTGGAGGCTTATGTACAAACATAAATTTGTCTCCCAATTTTAGCACCCCATGGTTAAACATACCGTCGTCCTAATTGGTCAAAACAAAAGAAGAAAAATCCAAAGCCTTGTCCAAAACCATTTTGATACCCGAAACATGTCTTAAAACTCATATATAAGATAAAACCCAATATCAAATTCCGATGAATTATTATTCATAATTAATTGAAGTTTATTTTTATTTTTACATAAATCTGTTATTCAAATAATTAGATAAAATCAGATTTTATGGTTTAACCCCCTATTTCAACAATAATATATGATTCACAAAAGATAAGATAAAATAGTTACTTAAGGATATAATCAAATCCGGTTAGTTGGCAGCATGTAACACAAGACTTTGCGTGGGCGCAAGCTTTTGTGCTCCTTGTAACTTAAGCATATTATGAAATCAGTGAAGTGCTAAGAAAACAACACTAACACATAGCTTGCGTGCCTCCCACAAAGCCTGCAAGCTATGCACGGAGTATGCGATCTACATAGACCGTGTGCACGATGTGCACTACCTCTTTATAGCCGTGGCACATTTTTCAAAATCCTAATTTTTAATTTCCCATTAAATACCCCTTATTTTCTCTGTTCTGGAACACATTTTCAGACTCTAAAAATATCAAAAATGCATCAAAGCACTCAAGAACTCTCTCTTTTAAACATATAAGCTCTTCAAATATTCACATTCTTAAAAAAATTCTAGCAAATGAAGCTCTCCTGAATTGAGACTTCACACTCATATAATTCAAGCCTAAACAATTGATTCCTCTCAAGTCCATAATTGAAGACCTAGAAGAGAATGGTATAACTTTTGATGGTCATCCTTTCAATTTTAATTTAGTATTTTATTAATCATCTACTTTTCATGATGTAGACTTGAAATTGAAATTGCACATATACAAACTTTGTATAAATTTTTTAGATTTTAGAGGATTGAAAAAAAGACGAGGATAGGGAGGTTCTAGTTGTATCTGAGTTTTCGGACGTGTTTCCTGACGTGTTTCCTGAATAGATACCGGGTATGCCACCTATTAGGGATCTTGAGTTCATTATCGATTTCATGTCACGAACCGGACCTATCTCAAAGGCTCCGCGTAGAATGGCTCCAGCTGAGATGAAATAGATAAAAGTTTAGTTGGAGGAGTTGTTGGAAAAAGGGTATATAAGACCTAGTTCGTCTCCTTGGGGTGCACCTGTATTGTTCGTGAAAAAGAAAGATGGTAGTTTGAGGTTGTGTATTGATTATCAGGAGTTGAACAATGTGACGATCAAGAATAAGTATCCACTTCCGAGAATAGATGATTTATTTGAGCAGTAGAAAGGTGCGGGGATTTTCTCGAAGATAGATTTGAGGTCAGGTTATCACCAATTGAAGATTGTTGAGGGCGGTATTCCTAAGACTGCGTTTAGGACGCGTTATAGCCACTATGAGTTCACAGTGATGCCATTTGTTCTGATGAACGCACCTGCAGTGTTCATGGATTTGATGCATAGGATTTTCAGGCCATACTTGGGCAAATATTTGGTTGTGTTTATAGATTATATTTTGATATATTCGAAAGATAGGAGCAGTCATGAGTTGCATTTGAGGGATGTTTTGTCCACTCTGAGAGAGCATATGTTGTACGCCAATCACACTTAACATTCAAGAACCTCAATATACACTTAATAAACCTCGAATTATACTATCTTGCAGCGGAAACATAACCTTACAAATCGATCTTGGACCCGTGGGTCAGGGCCCACAACACAACTTCAAAACCAAATATCGGACTACATAATACTTTACTCAAATCCAAATAGTATAATACTTAATTCTTAAATAAGCAATAACAACTTGGTACTCTATATAAAACTTCTAAATACTAATTTAATTACAATCTCAGATCCAAACTCTCCCTTTTCATCAACTCCGAGCCTCCAATTCAAACCAGCAATTACAGAAGAGAATACAAAACAAAAACAAAACTAAAATGAGCGGAGAGCTCAGTAGCTTTACTTCAGCCTGTCAAAAAAGTTTTAGTTTGCAAACG
The DNA here is from genome assembly GCA_947646795.1 of Beta lomatogona. Taxonomy (NCBI): domain Eukaryota; kingdom Viridiplantae; phylum Streptophyta; class Magnoliopsida; order Caryophyllales; family Amaranthaceae; genus Beta; species Beta lomatogona. The sequence continues at coordinate 403,681 of CANSNZ010001151.1, forward strand.
TTTTTCATACAATAATCAAGCTTGGTAATTGTTCGGAAAAGAATTAATCCTTTAATATATCGCTGGCATAGCTCAATCACTTAACACAAATCGTTGGCAGGTACAGGTTTTGACAGAACATAACGTAATATAACATAATAGAATATTCGACCTTTTCTGGTATGAACTGAACTTATATATATGAATCATTCTCTCCACCTATACCTTGCCCACTTTTCATCTCAATTCTTGAGCTAAGCTAGCTGAAACAAATATGAAATCCTTTTCGCAACATTTCTTACAAATAATATTCAGCTAAACATAAACCATTTCCGAACAATTCCAATAACGGAACAAAAGTATTCTTTTGTAATGATTCCATAACAATTCACAACTCAACACATACTAATGCATCTATAACCATGGCCATGATTATAAACGATATACAATATTAAAAAACAAACAAACACACACAGACATGTAAATACATTTTGCTGAACATAAAGATTACCTTAACCGCAATTCAAATTCTCTAATCCAATCTACCGAGATAGCTTCCAAGGAAGCAACTTTATACATCATCCCAAACTCTAGCTTGAACTCCATATCTTATCTTTATAATCATACTCCAACAACAACCTCAAAGCAATAACAACAATTCAATTCATTCCCGCTGCAATTCAGATAAAGAAATTGACTTACTCACTTTCTAACTCTTTTATGAAGTAACTATATAACCTTATATACAACCCATTCTTCTGATCTTACTCACATCTTTAGAAATTACCATACTTATTTCGAGACATGAAATTATAATTTGGATTTGAATTACAAGGAACATAACTTGTAAAATATGATTTAGGAAGCTTAGTAAGATTATAAGCTTCAAAACAACTTTTAATCCATTAAAGAGAAGAAAGATTCAATCTTTGTCCTTAATTTCTTTTTTTTGACAGATTTATCCTTAATTTCAAAAACAATTATTCGAAACCAACATTTTACTTTATAAATTACCTTTAATTCAACTAAGAGCATAACTTAGCTAATATAATAATTAATTACTTTAACCTGCTTTAAAATATGGCTATTTCAATCTACCACCCTTAAAAGAAATTTTGTCCTCGAAATTTTGAAAACTGAAAACTTTAAAACATATGTAAAGGAATGAGATCACATAAAACATTTTTAACGAAAATCAAATCACTTCACTTCTTAACTTAACTCCAATACCTCGAAAGATTTGCTTCCCAAACAAATAATCAATAATTTCGAATGCATATTATCCACAATCTCAATCAATATAATTTGATATTTCTCTAATTGCAACACACTCAAAGCTAACACCTTAATAGAACTATCAGTTTTTCAAACTTCAATTTTCAATACTCAACATTGTACTTCCTTTATTTCTATTTTTCAACTCCAAACCAATATTGACCCAAATCGATTCTAGAGAATCCCAATAATCTTTACCCCCACTAGGTGGCTACCTCAGCACATGGTTGTAGGGTTGCTCTGATACTGACTTGCTAAAGTCGTATCACCTAATCAAAGATAACCTAAGGTCTTGAGAGAATAAAAGTGCTTAGAAAACTAATGACTGAAATAATCATAGGAAAACCTGGTTTTTCCCTACTTAAAGAAGGACTATTTATATTAAAACAATAAACAGCACAACACGCGCTTCAAAATCGATTAAAATTGCCCCGCCTGGGCAGCCGGGGCTGATTTCGCCCGGTCTGGAGGTTGTCAAGTCATTTTCCGTAAAAAGTGAAATAGGACCCCGCCCGGTCAGGCCCGCAACAAAATATTTTGTTTTCTTCCAAATCTTCTCCAAACGATCAAATTTGGCTAAGTAAAGGCGCCAGGGCAGCCGGGGCGGATTCCGCCCGATAGCCTGCAGAAATCTCTATCTTCAAAAAGCAATAACTTCTTCGTTATTTGTCGGAATTAGGCAAGTGACCACCTGTTGGAAACCTCTTGAAGTGTAGAATCTAACCCAATTGAAATAACTACATTTGGATTTGTAGAACTTGAGATATAATCAAAAGAGTGGACTGCAGCCATTTTTCAACTTCTTTCGCTATTCGCTTTTCTTCAAAACTCTTCCAATTCAATGCTCGTGCTCTCAAAAGTACATCATCTCTTGTAGTGATATAAATGAGTAGGAAATGCACCAAAATATGCCAATTCCTACAATGGTCAACCTAAAACTACAAACACACTACAAGGAGCACATTAGTACTAAAAATAGCTCCAAAGAGTGCAATTAAGACCAATAATCAATTAGGGACGGGGTTAAAAACTCTATATAAAATAGACATATCAAACTGCCCCAAGCTAGACTTTTGCTTGTCCCCAAGCAAAGCATAACATGAACATAATTGTTTCACCCCTCTGATAAGAAATTCGGGCTTTAACATTTTCAATGCTCAAAACTTTCCAGCAAGCAAAATTTAAGTTCAGCTGTTCAGATCACCCTGACCACCAATCACTCAAGCAAATAATATAGCATGCAAATCTTGAAAAGGTGCTCACCGAGGTGTCTGATGCGGATCCAAAGGCATCTACTCAAGAAGAGCCAATTACACTTCTCATGGAGCATATGGGGTTCACTTTGATGGCTCAAAAGAATGCGTTTGTGTGTTGTGTTGCTTGGATTGAAGATGAAGCTACTACGCATTTTAATTTAATGTCATTGTTAGTTAAAATGTTATTTAAAGTAGTTGAGTTGTTTAGTTTCAATAAAGTCCGAAAAATCTAGCTGATTTCGGTTCATTTAAGAGTCTAGTTGTCATTGTTGTATTTTAGGAAAGTTACCTTAAACATGTAGGAGAAGTGGCGTGTAAGGTGTATCCTTGAGTGTCGTGTGATTGAGTTGTAATTAATGTAAGATTTGCACATCTTTCCTTAAGTTTATGTTTCCTTAAATTCTAGCTAGATTCTAGGCTTGAATTTAGGAAAAAGCATTCCTAAACTACTAAGTGTAATCCGTGGCATGTTGTGTTCTTGGGGAGCAAGGCTTTCTTGCTTCTTCTATTATAAATAATGGCGCCTAACCTACAGCAAGGGTTAGAGTGAGTTTTACATAAAAATTGTGTTAAGTTTATGAATCTTGCATGAACCTTAATTTGTCCATTCATTAGATTTTCAGGAGTGTTATTCTTGTTAGTGTTAAACAACTTAATTCCAGGGGGAGCGGTTTGAGTGTGTTTAAATTCTTGTTGAGTGTTTAGGAGTGATCATTCATCAAAGAAATATCCTTGTTGTTACTAATTTCGATCCTTGGTTGTACTTGTCAAGTGGACGTTTCTCTTAAGTTTTTAGCTAACCTAGCTACGCATTCATATCAAGTGGTATAAGATTTTCTAGGAGGGTGAGGATAGAAGGGATTGCACTCTTCAAAGATCCAAGGTAATTTGTTACTTTTATTCTCAAAGTTTCAATCTTTACGTAGGGATAAGTGGTGCTAGGGTTCTTTTTATGCTTCCTACTGTGTCGTATTGTTAGTGTTCTTGCTGCTAGTAGTGGTGTTATTTGTTGTGCTTGTTAAGATGTCAAGTGATATGGAGAAATTAGCTAAGGCTGTAGAAGATTTAGCTAAAATGCACTTTGATTTTCAAGCTAAATATAATGCTGAATCGAGTCAAGTTAGTAGCTTGCGACAAGGATGGATGCCATGACTTCTATTATCACTAAGAAGTTAGATAAAAATAGTGCTGATTATATTAGACTATCGGATGATGATGAGGAAGTTAGGGTTGTTAAACCTAATTTCAACGATGATAGGGGATTAAAGTTGGATGATTTCACGGGAGATTCTTGTCCAGGAGATTTGCTTGAGTGGATTAGACAGTTGGAGAAGGTGTGTGACTATAAGGGTTTTGATGATCAAAAGAGGTTCAAGATAGCTTCGGTTAGATTGACGAAGTATGCTGGAATTTGGCTCGAAAACTTGAAAGCAAAACGTGCAAGAAAGGGGAAGGATAAGCTTAGTAGTTGGACTAAGTTGAAAGAGAAGCTCAAGGAGAAGTTTTTGCCGAGTGATTATGAGCAAAAACAGTACATCAAGTTGACTACCTTGTGCCAAGATACGTTTAGTGTGCATGAGCACACTATGGAGTTTGATAAGTTGTGCCTTGTTTGTGACTTGGAGGAAAAGGAGGCATTAAAAATTGCACGGTTCATTAAGGGGCTCAACCGATTCATTGCAAGAAAAGTAGAGGTGGCAAGTTACAACACTTTTGATGATGTTTGTAGGTTGGCTCTCAAATTTGAGTCTCATGAACAAGAAGAAAAACCGAAAGCTTCTTATACTAAATCAGGTAACTCTTTCAAACCTTCATCATCTTATAATTCTTACTCATCTTTTAATAAGAATTATGAGGGGTTTAAGAAAGACAATGCATCGAAGGAAGAGAAAAGGGTGGAGAAACAAAAAGTGTTCGTGCCTAGGGAGAAATTTGAAGAAAATAGAAAGTGCTTCAAGTGTCAAGGTAGAGGACACATTGCCAGTAATTGTCCAACCAATGAAGCTCTTACTATTAGGCAATACATGGCTTTGAATGAAGAAGAAGAGTTGTATGAATTCGTGCCAAAAGAGGATCATGGTGAGTGTAGTGAGGAAGATGCATTTGCAGAAGATGATAGTCCACTTATTGGTGTTGTTAGGAGAGTTTTGCATGTTGATTTCCTTCCAAACAAAGAGCAAAGGGAAAACTTGTTCCATACTCGTTGCAAGGTGGGTGATAAGACTTGTAACATGATCATTGATAGTGGTTCTTGCACCAATGTAGTGGCGACAGATTTGGTGAGTAAGTTAAGTCTTGTTGTGAGCGACCATCCACACCCTTACAATTTGAGTTGGCTTGATGACACAGAACTTAGAGTGAAGAAGCAAGCATTACTTTCTTTCTCCATTGGAAGCTACAAAGATGAGCTATAGTGTGATGTACTTCTTATGAGTGCTTGTCACGTTTTACTTGGGAGGCCATGGTAATTTGATAGAAATGTGATTCATGAGGGAGATTACAATGTACATTTTGTTTTAGTTGGTTCAAAGAGGATTAGATTTCATACTTTAGCCCCTAGTGCCGTGGTTCACAAGAAAGAAGAGAAGAAAGCTAGTTTGTTTCTTTCATGTAAGGAGTTGGAAAAAGAGGTTGAAGAAGAGGGCGTATGCTATGCCTTGTTTGTGAGACATGCTGCTACTTGTGAGAAGGTGACAAGTAATCCACAACTTGATTCACTTATGGAAGAATTTGGAGATGTATTTCCGGAAGATCTTCCACTAGGGCTACCACCTTTGAGGGGAATTGCGCACGCCATTGATCTAGTTCCGGTGGCTCCTTTGCCTAACAAAACAACTTATAGGTGTGATCCAAGTGCTTCCAAAGAGTTACAAAGACAAATTAAAGATTTTATTGAAAGGGGATATGCTAGAGAAAGCATGAGTCCTTGTGTAGTTTCAGCTTTACTTGTGCTTAAGAAAGATGGTACATAGAGGATGTGCATTGATAGTAGGGCCGTGAATAAAATAACTGTGAAGTATAGGTTTCCCATGCCTAGATCGGAGGATATGCTTGATGAGTTCAATGGAGCTTCGGTTTTTTCGAAAATTGATCTTAGAAGTTGTTATCATCAAATAAGAATTAGAGAAGGGGATGAGTGGAAAACATCATTTAAGACTAAGCAAGGTCTTTATGAGTGGATGGTGATGCCCTTTGGCTTATGCAACGCCCCTAGCTCTTTCATGCGACTTATGAATGAGGTACTTCGTTCCTTTTTAAACAAGTTTGTTGTTGATGATCACTTACTGCATTTAAGAAGCTTATTTGAGAAGCTTAGGGAACAAAAGTTGTATGGCAAGATGGAGAAGTGTGAATTTCTTGTTTCTAGCATTGCGTTTCTTGGCTATATTGTTTCAAAGGAAGGAGTCCGTGTTGATCCATCCAAAGTGAAGCCCATATCTTCATGGTTAGCTCCTACTAGTACACATGAATGTCGACGCTTCTATGGCTTAGCTTCGTTTTATAGAAGGTTCATTCGAAACTTCTCTTCTATAATCATTCCTATTACTGCTTTGTTGAAGAAAGGAGAGTTTGAGTGGTCTCCTTTAGCTCAAAGGGTGTTTGAAGAGGTGAAAGAGAAGTTGTGTAGTGCTCCTATACTTGCTTTGCCGGATTTCAACAAGTTATTTAAGGTGGAGTGTGATGCGAGTGGTTTAGGGATTGGTGCTGTTCTAATTCAACAGAAGAGGCCTATTTCCTATTTGAGTGAGAAGCTTGGTGGTGCCAAGTTGAACTACTCCAACTATGATTGAGAATTTTATGCCATTGTTCGAGAATTAGACCATCGGTCACATTATTTGAGGCCTAAATGTTCATTCATCAATCGGATCATGAGGCTCTCAAACATATTCATGGGCAACAAAAACTCAATCATAGACACGCCAAATGTGTTGAATTTCTTCAATCTTTCACTTTCTCATCCTAATACAAAGAAGGTAAGAACAATGTTGTGGCAGATGCACTTTCTAGAAGGTCTTACTTGTTGGCTATGGTGGATGCAGGGGTAATAGGATTCGAACACCTTAAGGAACTTTGCAAAGATGATGATGAGTTTAGTTCCATGTTTGCTGCTCCTAAAGGCTTGTTTATGGTTCAAGAAGGGTTTCTTTTCAAAGGAAACAAGCTATGTGTTCCAAAGTGTGGTGTGCGTGAGCTTTTGGTTTGTGAAGTGCATATTGGAGGTATTGCTGGTCATTTTGGCATTCAAAAGACACTTGATACTTTGAGTGAGCATTTTTATTGGCCTAGCATGGTGAAGGATGTTCATATGGTGGTGAGCAAGTGTGCGACTTGTCAACGTTCTAAAAGCAGCTTCCATAAGGGGCTTTATACTCCCTTATCAGTTCCGGATCATCCTTGGGATAGTGTGAGCATGGATTTCATTGTTGGTTTGCCTAGAACTCAAAGATGCTATTATGGTGGTTATGGACAGATTTTCGAAGATGGCACACTTCGTTCCTATGCACAAAACGGATGATGCATCTCATGTTGCTGATTTGTATTTCAAAGAGATCATTAGACTCCATGGCATACCTAGGAGTATTGTTTCGGATAGGGACTCTAAGTTCCTTAGTCACTTTTGGAGATGTTTGTGAAAAATTGCGGGAACAAAGCTCTTATTTAGCAATAGCCATCATCCTCAAACTGATGGCCAAACGGAAGTTACAAATAGAACTCTTGGTTCCTTGCTGCGTGGACTTGTGAGTAAGACTCAAAAGGATTGGGGTATGAAGCTTGCAAATGCGGAGTTTGCTTATAATCGTTCTCATTCATCCACTACTTTGCGTTCTCCATTTGAGGTAGTGTATGGAATTAATCCCTTTCTTCCTATTGATCTTGTTTCTCTTCCTAAAAATGAGATACATGCAGATTCAAAGAAAAGGTTGGATGTGTTTAACAAGACTTGTGCGCAAGTAAAAGCTCAAATTGAGAAGATGAATGCATAGTACAAGGAGAGGGCTAACAAGCATAGGCGCCAACCTAGATTCAAGGAAGGTGACTTAGTGTGGATTCACTTGAGGAAGGAGAGGTTTCCAAGCAAAAAAGAAGAATAAGTTGATGCCTAGGGCTGATGGTCCATTCGAAGTCATTGGAGTAATTGGTGATGGAGCTTACAAAATAGACTTACCTAGTGACTATGGTGGGGTAAGTGCTACTTTCAATGTTGGTGATTTATCTCCCTACTATGATGATGAGAATTTGAGGGCAAATTCTTTTGAAGAAGGGGAGAATGATGCGGATCCAAAGGCATCTACTCAAGAAGAGCCAATTACACTTCTCATGGAGCATATGGGGTTCATTTTGATGGCTCAAAAGAATGCGTTTGTGTGTTGTGTTGCTTGGATTGAAGATGAATCTATTTAGCATTTTAATTTAATGTCATTGTTAGTTAAAATGTTAGTTAAAGTAGTTGAGTTGTTTAGTTTCAATAAAGTCCGAAAAATCTAGCTTATTTCGGTTCATTTAAGAGTCTAGTTGTCATGATTGTATTTTAGGAAAGTTGCCTTAAACATGTAGGAGAAGTGGCGTGTAAGGTGTATCCTTGAGTGCCGTGTGATTGAGTTGCAATTAAGGTAATGTTGAACCCTAGTTTTGACAGTGACAAAGGAACAAAGATGCAAACTAAGTATTGGACTAACAAGTTGTTTAAGTGAATGAATTTCAAGGTATCACTGAAAGGAACAAAGAGAATACTAAGTCAAGGAAGAAATCAAGTTGGGATATTGAAGACTAAGTAAAGATGTTTCAAGATTTGGTACTGGAGCAGCATTGGAGCAGCATTGGAGCAAGAAGACTAAAGCGAGGCTTTTTGTTTCTAGTTCCATTGTAAAGGAACGAGTAAGAATGGTAAGGAACTATGGCAATTTAGAATGAGAATGATCGTTTGTTCCTTTGTAAGGAACAAACGAACTGGCACTGAACTAATAAGTTAAAGGAACTAACTATTAAAAGGAACTATACTTAGGATGAAGCATTACAACGGTTCATTTATGTCAGTTGAGTAAATTATGCCTAGATTCTAGGTAACCGTTTTTATTTAAGGAAAAATCTGATTTTAAGGAAAATGTTTTTAAGGAAAAAAATTTATTTTTCTAAAGATAATAAAAATTCTTTTCGGTTTTTAAGGAAATATTTTAAAGATAATATTTTTGGTAAAAGGATTTTATTATGGTATTAATAATTAAAATGTTTTTAATTAAATCAGATTTTCGAATTAATGCTTAAAGTGGTTGCTAAAATTAAGGGAGCAGTAACTCAATTCTCTCCCACGTTTAATAGTGATCATGGAGATCATGGGATGATTGAGGAACGTGTTCCTCAGGGTAAGGAACATCATGGGATAATGTTTATACCACTAACACATGTTTTAAATCCCACGTTCTAAGTTATTACCACTATAAATACTAATGTCTAATTAAGTTCCAATGTGTGTCTGACCAAGTGATTTAGTGAGTTTAACTAAGTAAAGTGTCAGTGCCTTCATTCTCTCATAAAAGCCATTTGTTCTTTGCCTTCTTACTCTAATTCCACTAAGTTTAATTGTTCAAATTGTATTTTGTTTTTGGGGTAAGGGGACTTTGAGTGAAGTTCTGTAAGAGAGAAGCTTTGAGTGAAGCGAGTTAAAGTGAGAAAACTTCAAGTGAAGTTGAGCGGAACAGCTGTTAAGGGTACAGTTGTTCAGGAACTTGAGTTTAGGAACTCAAGGTGTGGCCCGTGAGTAGAATTAGGTTGTAACAAAGTTGTTTGGCCTAATTCTTGAAAGAATTGAGTTTAAAATCCCTAGTGGTCGAGGTTGTTTCTTCTTGTTGGGCCCAAGAAGTTTTTCCTCGTAAAAATCTCACTAGGGGAGAAAAAAGGAAGGGCTGCGCTGCAAGGGCTGCGTTTTTCAAAAAACGCATCCCTTATAAATGAAGGGCTGCGGTTAGCCCAAAAGCCGCAGCCCTTTGTAAATGAAGGGCTGCGGTTTATGGGCTAACCGCAGCCCTATTAGTGAAGTGCTACGGTTAGCCGAAAACCGCAGCCCTGCAAGTAGTGAAGGGCTGCATTTTTTAGGCTAACCGCAGCCCTTTATCATTAATTCGCGGGCTTTTTTTATTTTGATAGGTGGGCTTTTAAATGGTTCAAATACTCAGTGCTAGGTTAAATGTCGTTCCGACTAAAAAGCCGCTCATTCTTTCCCTTCAAAAAAAAAAAAAAAAAAAAGCCGCTCATCCTCTCTCCCTCATTCTCTCTCCTCCCTCTCCTCTCCTCCTCCGTCGTTCGTCTCATCCCCATTTCTTCGCCGGCGACAGACGTTCTTGTCACCTCCTTCATTGTTCGTCTCATCCCCATTGTCGGCGCTGTTCTTCTACTTCGAGCGTCTTCTTCACCGCAGTTCTTCTACTTCGGGCGTCTTCTTCGCCGGTGTTCGAGCGTCTTCTTCGCCGGTGTTCGAGCGTCTTCTTCGCTGTTGTTCTTCTACTTCGGGCGTCTTCTTCGCCGGTGTTCGAGAGTCTTCTTCGCCGCTGCTCTTCTACTTCGAGCTTCTTCTTCGCTGTTGTTCGAGCGTCTTCTTCGCCACGGCCATGGCGAGCGATGAAGGAATTGGGCGGGCCGTCACTGCATCAGATCTAGGGTTTGATCTAGATTATATCATTTTTTTTTTGTAATTTATTTGTTATTTGAGGTTTAGTTAAGCATTTTATTTGTATTTTAGATTTTTTATTTTATTTTATTTTGTGGAATTAATTTGATATTCTTGTAAATTTCGTTTTGTTATTATTTAGATTTGTTTCTACTGATGTTTTGCTTTTTATTTTTTTATTTGCTTTCCATTTCTTTATTTTCCTATTGTCTACTGATATTTTGCTTCTTTTTTTATTTGTTTTCCAATTCTTTATTTTCCTATTGTCTATTTGTCTACTCTTTGGATCTATTTTTAGAGCAGTTTGTTTTCACTTTCATTTCTTCGACTGTAAATTTTTTTTTTTATTTGATTAGTTTAGATCTTATGCATCAAATTATAAATTATAATTTCATTTTGTTTGATTAGTTTTGTTTGATTTGTTTGCATCAGATGGAGTTGTAATTTATAATTTCGTTGCACAAATAACTTTAGAGGTAAAAAACTGCAAAAAAAAAAAAAAAAAAAAATTTTGGGTCAAAAGGGCTGCGGTTATTGTCAAAACCGCAGCCCTTTGTACAACGAAGGGCTGTGGTTTAGGCCCAAAAACGCAGCCCTTCCATATTAGAAGGGCTGCGTTTTTGCGCGTAAAACGCAGCCCTTAGGGCTGTTTTGACCGCAGCCCTTCCTTTTTTTTCCACTAGTGTCTCTTGTGTTCCTTTAGCTTGTTTCTTTGTTCAAGTTTAAAATTCCGCAAAAAGTTACGTTTATTTCTACACATACAATTCACCCCCCCTCTTGTATTGTTCCTAGTGAAATAACAATTGGTATCAGAGCTGGAACTCACGAAAGATAGGAAACCCTATTGAGAAAAAGATCCAAGGAACAATGAATACCATCGAGAAACTTAAGGAAGGTTACTCTATGCAAAGGCCTCCCATGTTCAATGGGAAGTTCTATTCCTACTGGAAGAACAGAATGAAGATATTCATCAAGGCTGAAAACTACCAGGTATGGAGAGTCATTGAAGTTGGTGATTTTGAGGTCACAACTACTAATGACAAAAATTAGGTAATTCTAAAACCCTTCTCTGAATATGACAAAGCTGATTTCGAAAAAATGGAAGTAAATGCAATGGCTGTTAAATTGTTGCATTGTGGACTTGGACCCCATGAACACAATAGGACCATGGGATGCCAATCCGCAAAGCAAATATGGGATTTACTAGAAGTAACCCATGAAGGAACTAATGAAGTCAAGAGATCTGAAATTGATTTACTAATGAATCAATATGAACTGTTCTCCATGAAGACTAAGGAAAGCATACAAGAGATGTTTACTCGTTTTACTAACATTATTAATGAGTTAGCTTCTCTTGGTAAGTTTATTTCATCAGAGGAACAGGTTCGAAAAGTTCTTAGGAGTCTTCCTAAGGATAGATGGATGGCTAAGGTCACTACTTTACAAGAAACAAAAGACTTCACTAAGTTCAACTTGGCACAGCTTGCTGGATCACTTATGACTCATGAGCTTCACCTTGATACTGAGTATGGTGAAAGCTCTAAGTCAAAATCCATTTCCCTCAAAGCAGATGATGAAGATGACTCTGACTCAGAAGAAGAGGAAGCAGCACTCATGGTCCGAAAATTTCGAAAGATGTATAGTAACATGAAAAACGGGAACTTCAAAGGTAAAACTAAATAGTTTTCTAATAAAGCTGCTTGTCATAAATGTGGTAGTACATATCACTTCATCCAGGAATGTCCACTTTGGGAAAATGATAAAACCAAAGAAAGAAACAAGGAACGCTTCGCTGAAAGGAACAAGGAATCTAAAGCACCTTTCTCTAAGGCGAACGTTCGAAAGGCAATGATAGCTGCTTAGGGAGATTCAGAGACAGAAGAGGAAGAAGAACAACAAACTGAAGAAACTGCAAATCTTTGCCTTATGGCAAACACTAACGAAAAAGAAGATGAAGAAAATGTTGAGGTAAGCCAACATGGACTTGAATCAGACTTAGATGACAAAACTAGGCCTGAAATTTATGATCTTCTTTATGATGCAATTCTTGAATGTAGAGATGAACGTGAAAAACGTGAGCAAACTGAACAAGCTCTTAAAGTGTGTAAAGAACATATAGAATGGCTTAAGAAAATGAGAACGGATGTCGAAACTAGGTTCTTTGATTTGTTTGATAAAAATTTAAAAATCAAGGAATCATATGAGAGTGTGAAGAATGAAAATTATCTAATTAATTTAGAAATTTCACACTTAAAGAAATTTGTTCCTGTTATAAGTTCCTTTGATATTAGATCAACCCCTTTAAAAGGTTACAGATCTGAGATCGAAAATTTGAATAAAGAGAAAAATGTTTTAAAGGAACAGATCTGTAATCTCAAGAAGGAACTGGTTGTTGCAAGGAACAGATGCAAAACGATGGCTGCTCCTAAATGGATTAAGTGACCACAGACCAAAAGAAAAGAAGGTCTTGGTTTTGAAAACTACAAGAAAAGAAACAAGAACAAGAAATATGTTGACCTATCTAGTGATAAAATTTGCATGTACTGTGGTAAGATAGGTCATTAGATAAATAAATGTCAACTAAGAACTGGAATGATTGGCAAAAATGTGAAGATGAGTAACATGAAATGGGTTGTCAAATCAAATCCTAGTCAAGAACAGGAACCCACGAAACAAGGGGTTCCTACAACTAACAACTAGTTTTTGCAGGTTGGAGTGAGGGGGAACAACACTTGGTATCTTGATAGTAGTTGTTCTAAGCATATGACAGGAGACAAATCTAAGTTTCTCTCATTCTCAACCTATGAAGGTGGAAGTGTGACTTTTGGTGACAATAAGAAAGGTAACATAGTTGCCATGGGTAAGGTTGGTAAGTCACAATCACATTCCATTGATAATGTATTTTTAGTTGAAGGTTTAAAACATAATCTGTAAAGTATTTCCCAATTCTGTGACAAGGGAAATGTTGTTAAATTAAATAGTGAAAAATGCTTGATCGTTAACATTAACTCTAAGAATGTCATCTTGGAAGGAACAAGGAAAGGGAACACATATATTGTGGATCTTGATCTTGTTCCTAAAAACAATTTGACATGTCTTAGTGTTATTGAAGATGATCCACTCCTATGGCATAAGCGTCTAGGACATGCTAGCTTTTCATTACTAAACAAACTTCGATCAAAAGATCTTGTTTCGGGATTACCATCTATAAAATTTCATATTAATCAAGTTTATGATGCATGAGCCAAAGGAAAGCATGTTAGATCCTCTTTTAAATCTAAAACTGTTGTGAGCACCACAAAACCTTTAGAATTAGTTCATATGGATTTGTGTGGCCCTATGAGAATTCAAAGTAGAATGGAAAGAGGTATGCGTTAGTTATTGTTGATGACTACTCTAGGTATACTTGGGTTATTTTTCTCTCTAGTAAGGATGAGACTTATGATGAGTTCCTTGTCTTTGCTAAAAGAGTTCAAAATTTGAGTGGTCACAAATTAATGCATATTAGATCCGATCATGGTAAAGAATTTGAAAATTATAAATTTGATGACCTAAACAGAGACCACGGCCTAGATCATAATTTTTCTGCCCCTAGGACACCACAACAAATTGGGGTTGTAGAAAGCAAAAATAGAACTTTGGAAGAAATGGCTAGGACCATGCTAATTGCTAGTGAACTTCCAAGGAACTTTTGGGCTGAGGCTGTTAATACTTCTTGTCACATAATAAATCGTGCCATGATGAGACCTATCATTAACAAAACTCCTTATGAGCTTTATTTTGGAAAGAAACCCAATATTACTCATTTCAGAACATTTGGTTGCAAATGTTTTGTTCATAACAATGGGAAAAATAATCTTGGAAAATTTGATGCTAGGAGTGATGAAGCAATATTCTTAGGATATTCATCACACAGTAAGGCCTATAGAGTTTACAATAAAAGAACTATATGTGTTGAAGAAAGTGTCCACATAATCTTTGATGAATCTGACAATTTTAATCCAAGCAAACAGGTTGATGACTTTGAGATTGGCTTGGTAAGACCAAATGAGAAAGATGCAGATTCAATTGAGGAAGAAGAAATAAAAGAGGAAAGGAACGAAGTAGATGAAAATATTCATAACAATGATGTTCCTATTCCTCAAGATGATGGAGTTGTTCCTGTTCCTACTAAGAATGAAAATGTTGAAGGAACTGATTCAACAATTGCTGAAAGAGGAACAACTGAACAAAGCTCCTCATCCTCTCATGAATCTCAAGAGGAACAACCTGTTCCTATAAGGGAGTTTGAACCAAAACCCTAGAGACATCAAAAATCACATCCAGTGGAACTCATAATAAGTGACATATCCAAAGGCACGCAAACTAGATCTCAGTTAAAGAATTTTTGTGCATTTCATGCATTCTTATCAATTATAGAACCAAGAAATCATAAAGAAGCCCTAACTGATTCTGATTGGATCACTGCTATGCAAGCTGAATTAGATGAGTTCGAAAGAAACAAGGTATGGCATCTAGTTCCCTCTTCTAAACAACAAAAAGTGATTGGCTTAAAATGGGTGTTTAGAAATAAACTAGATGAGTATGGAACAATTGTAAGGAATAAAGCTAGACTTGTAGTAAAAGGTTATAATCAACAAGAAGGAATTGACTATGAAGAAACCTTTGCTCCTGTTGCTAGACTTGAAGCCATTAGAATACTAATTGCATTTGCTGCTTATATGGGATTTAAACTATATCAAATGGATGTTAAGTGTGCATTTCTAAATGGCTATTTAAATGAAGATGTATATGTTAAACAACCCCCTGGATTTGAAAGCAATGATTTCCCAAACCATGTCTACAAGCTTGACAAGGCTCTTTATGGGTTAAAGCAAGCGCCTAGGTCATGGTATGAGAGATTATCAAAGTTCCTTTTAGAAAACAACTTTAAAAGAGGAAAGGTGGATAAAACTTTGTTTCTAAAATCGAAAGGAACTGACATACTACTTGTTCAAATATATGTTGATGACATTATTTTCGGAGCAACAAATGAATCATTGTGTAAAGAATTCTCAAATCTCATGAGTAATGAATTTGAGATGAGTATGATGGGTGAGTTAAATTTCTTTCTTAGGTTACAGATTAAGCAAACTGAAAGAGGAATAATTATTCACCAATAAAAATACATAAAGAAACTGCTAAAGAAATATGGCCTTGAAAACTCAAAGATAAATCACACTCCTATGGGAACTTCAACTAGATTAGATGAAGATTCCATAGGAACAAGTGTTGATCAAACGAAATATAGAGGCATGATTAGTTCCCTTTTGTATCTGACTGCTAGTCGTCCAGACATAGCTTTTAGTGTTGGTTTGTGTGCTAGATTTCAAGCTAATCCCAAGGAGTCTCATCTAACTGTCGTGAAGAGAATTCTTAGATATCTTAAATGAACAAATGATCTTGGACTTTTCTATCCAAGAAGTGATACATTTGAGTTAAGAGGATATGTTGATGCTGATTATGCTGGGGATCTTGTAAATAGGAAAAGTACCTCAGGTATGGTTCAATTTCTTAGTCATAGTTTAGTTTCTTGGAGCACCAAGAAAAAAAACACAGTTGCTTTATCCACTGCTGAAGCAGAATATGTAGCTGCTGCTGCATGTTGCTCTCAAATGCTTTGGATAAAACAACAACTATGTGACTATGGAATAATCTTTAAATGTGTTCCTATTTATTGTGATAATACTAGTGCCATTAGTATTTCAAAATATCCAGTGCATCATTCAAGAGTTAATCATATACATATCAGACATCACTTTCTAAAAGAAAATGTGGAAAAAGGTTTGATTACTAACTAAGCCTCTACAAAGAGATAGATATGAAAAATTAAGGCTTGAATTAGGTTTAATAAAACTTAAGTAATTGTTCCTATTCCAATCCCCCATGTCTGAATTGATTTGTCTTACTCTATGTGATATTAAGTGACTGTGATTAATTGCCTAAGACCATTGCAAATTAAGATGTTAAAAACATGTACATGGATTCAAAGGAATAAAACAACTCACAAATGTCACATAATACTCCCCTTATTGTTCCTAAGTTAAAGAAACATGTATGATATGAAGAATGTTGACATTTAGCATAAGTTGTTCCTATAGCACAAGTTCCTTAGAGTTTATTTTCTTTCCATAAATTAAAAAGTCCATAAAAATCAAAAATCCAAAAATCCCAAAAATATAGGAATCAGATTTAATTAAGTCATGATTCCCTTTTTATCTTTTATTTTATTTTTATCTTTTATATTTGTTTTTATCCTTTTAATTTTTACGCGTGTAACTCCTCATTACTGTTACATGCATCTTCTTCTTTCTTCCATCCCAAACCGTGTTCCTTAAACGCTTCACCTTCACCATTATTCATCTCCTTCACACCTCTTCGCACGACATAAAACCTCAAATTCTTTTCACCAAATCGCAAAAACCTCACTCAATTCACCTTTTCCAAAAACAAAAACTCCCAAAACCTCACAAATGGAAAACCCCTCTTCTCCATCCAAAACCCTAGAAATCAAAAAATCTCAAGAAACATCAATGGTGGTAGAAGAGCAAAAATTGGAGTCACCTAGGAGAAGTGTGAGAAGAAGAAAACTAATTAGGGAAGATGATGAAGAAGAATCCACGGAACAAGTTGAGGGGGAAGAAGAAGCTACACCTGTTCCTTCCAAAGGAACTGTTGCTTCTTCCTCCAAAAAACGAGTGGAAAGAAGTGATTCAAGGTATGTCTTAGGATTTTGTGTTGATTTAGAGTGGGCCAAGAAGATGAGATTCAATGAATTAACCGACATACTAAAGGAACAGGGTATGGAATACCTGTTTGAAACAGCATTTAACAATGCCTTAGTTCCTTTAGCTATGGATGAATTTTGTGCAAACTTCATCAACACTGATGGAGTATGTACTACTGAAGTTAGGGCGAAGAAAATAAAATTTTCCCAAGAAACTTTAGCAAAAATATGGGAAGTTCCTTGCAAAGGAACTGATTTGTATTTTAAGAGGAAAGGAATTGTCGCCTTTCCCAATTTCTCCCAAGACGAGATTGTTGAATCCTTTTGGGGAACTGCTGGCCAAAACAAAATAAATCACAATCTTCTTTCTCCTGTCCACAAAATTCTGTTTAATCTTGTTTGGAGAGCACTCATTCCTCGAACTGAAAAGAGGAATGAGGTGGGTGTCTTAGATATGCGTTACATGTTTTCCCTTGACCACCACATTCAAATAAACTTTCCTTCTCTATTTATCCAACATATAACTCATTGCATTGAAAATCATTGCGTTGTTGGCTATGGTGCATTGATCACCTCTCTTCTTTCTCACTTTAAAGTGAAGACTACTGGTTGGCCTACTTTGGGGATAAAACAAGGAAATATTCTCAATAAAAAGACTTTGTATGGTTTGGACCTCTCTGTCCAAGAGGGAGTGTTAATTCAAGGGAGGATTGCTGCTAGTTCCTCTCAAAAGAGAAAACTGCCCAAGGTAGTGGAAGAGGAACCAGTGGAAGTTATACTGGAGGAACAAGTTCCTACTCCTACAGAACCAAAGGAACAGAAACCCAAGATGCGCAAAACTGTTGCCAAAAAGCCTTCCCCTCCTGTTCCTAAAAGAGTTTGACAAAGCATTAGATTGAAAATTGCTAAAACTGTCCCTGTTCCTTCCAATAAGGACTCTCCTTTAGTCCTATCTGATAAATACCAGTAACTCTCACCACCATTCCTTCCATCTCTCCCTCATCCTTCTCTGTTCCTTCCAGCTTTGAACAGTTGAAGGTTGAAATGAACGAACCAAACCCTTTCTCCTTCACAACTACTGACCTTCCACCATAACCACCTTTTCTTCCTTCCATTTACACCACCTCACCATCTGTTTCTCTTCTAGGAACAGCTGGTCCATCACATGAAAACACCCCAGTTCCTCCACCTAAACCATCTTCTGCCTCTGGTTCTAAGGGAAAGGAACAAGTTCCTTTAGATGAGTTTGGTTAGGTTAATGAAGTGTGTCTCCCTACTCAACATATGATTAAGTTTTACAATCACCTTCACTGGACTTTAGATGCTAAAACTGATAAAATGATGGGTTTAATGAAAGTCCTTAGTGATACCGTGATTGAACAACAAAAGAACATGGAGATGATGACCCAAGCCATTAACAGTTTGAAGCAGCAACTTGATAGGCAACATGGAGAGGTGATGAAGAAGTTGGAAGAAGTGGTTGAGGAATAAGTAGTTAAAGAACACCATTCCCCTTCCCTTCCTAGTGTCTAGTTCTGGTTTCTCTTAAAGGAACCAGAATTCTTAGCTTTTGTTTCTTTTCTTTCTTTTTCCTTTTGTACTTTAATAGAACAAGTGCTATAAATAGATGACTTTTGCTATATTTGTCTTCGCTTATGATTTATGTGCATAATTTCTTACTTGGAATGGCTAGTATTATGTGATTGACGTTTAAGCAAGTCTAACCTTTGACATTCCTAACTTAACCATTTTTTTGGTGCTTGTTAATGGTCTCAAGGTATTGTACATATCAGTCTTCTCGAAATCACCAAGAGTTTGATCTTTTTGACGATGACAAAGGGGGAAAAGATAAGGAACAAACTAAGTTGAAAACATGAAAAAATCATAAAAAAGTCATGAAAAAATGAAAAATTTATATCCTTAAACTGCCTTAATTAAATTAATTAAATTATTATTTTATCTTTTTCATTCTCTTATGTTATTTGTTGTTTTCCTTAGATTGTAACTTTGTTGTCGTCATCAAAAAGGGGAAAATTGTTGAACCCTAGTTTTGATGATGACAAAGGAACAAAGATGCAAACTAAGTATTGGACTAACAAGGTGTTTAAGTGAATGAATTTCAAGGTATCACTGAAAGGAACAAAGAGAATACTAAGTCAAGGAAGAAATCAAGTTGGGATTTTGAGGACTAAGTAAAGATGTTTCAAGATTTGGTACTGGAGCAGCATTGGAGCAAGAAGACTAAAGCGAGGCTTTTTGTTTCTAGTTCCATTGTTAAGGAACGAGTAAGAATGGTAAGGAACTATGGCAATTTTGAATGAGAATGATCGTTTGTTCCTTTGTAAGGAACAGACGAACTGCACTGAACTAATAAGTTAAAGGAACTAAATATTAAAAGGAACTAGACTTAGGATGAAGCATTACAACGGTTCATTTATGTGAGTTGAGTAAATTATGCCTAGATTCTAGGTAACCATTTTTATTTAAGGAAAAATCTGATTTTAAGGAAAATGTTTTTAAGGAAAAGATTTTATTTTTCTAAAGATAATAAAAATTCTTTTCGATTTTTAAGGAAATATTTTAAAGATAATATATTTGGTAAAAGGATTTTATTTTGGTATTAATAATTAAAATGTTTTTAATTAAATCAGATTTTCGAATTAATGCTTAAAGTGGTTGCTAAAATTAATGGAGCAATAACTCAAATCTCTCCCACGTTTAACAGTGATCATGGAGATCATGGGATGATTGAGGAACGTGTTCCTCAGGGTAAGGAACATCATGGGATAATGTTTATACCACTAACACATGTTTTAAATCCCACGATCTAAGTTATTACCACTATAAATACTAATGTCTAATTAAGTTCCAATGTGTGTCTGACCAAGTGATTTAGTGAGTTTAACTAAGTAAAGTGTCAGTGCCTTCATTCTCTCATAAAAGCCATTTGTTCTTTGCCTTCTTACTCTAATTCCACTAAGTTTAATTGTTCAAATTGTATTTTGGTTTTTGGGGTAAGGGGACTTTGAGTGAAGTTCTGTAAGAGAGAAGCTTTGAGTGAAGTGAGTTAAAGTGAGAAAACTTCAAGTGAAGTTGAGAGGAACAGCTGCTAAGGGAATAGTTGTTCAGGAACCTGAGTTTAGGAACTCAAGGTGTGGCCCGTGAGTAGAATTAGGTTGTAACAAAGTTGTTTGGCCTAATTAGTGAAAGAGTTGAGTTTAAAATCCCCAGTGGTCGAGGTTGTTTCTTCTTGTTGGGCCCAAGAAGTTTTTCCTCGTAAAAATCCCTTGTGTTCCTTTAGCTTGTTTCTTTGTTCAAGTTTAAAATTCCGCAAAAAGTTACGTTTATTTCTACACATACAATTCACCCCCCTCTTGTATTGTTCCTAGTGAAATAACAGGTAAGACTTGCACATCTTTCCTTAAGTTTATGTTTCCTTAAGTTCTAGCTAGATTATAGGCTTGAATTTAGGGGAAAGCTTTCCTAAACTACTAAGTGTAATCCGTGGCATGTTGTGTTCTTGGGGTGCAAGGATTTCTTGCTTCTTCTATTATAAATAATGGTGCCTAACCTACATCAAGGGTTAGAGTGAGTTTTACATAAAAATCGTGTTAAGTTTATGAATCTTTCATGAACCTTAATTCGTCCATTAATTAGATTTTCAGGAGTGTTAATCTTGTTAGTGTTAAACAACTTAATTCCAGGAGTGGTTTGAGTGTGTTTAAATTCTTGTTGAGTGTTCAGAAGTGTGATCATTCATCAAGGAAATATCCTTGCTTCTTGTTACTTATTTCGGATCCTTGGTTGTACTTGTCAAGTGGACGTTTCTCTTGAGTGTTTAGCTAACCTAGCTACACATTCATATCAGTGTCACTCCTCTAATTTCAGTGGCAGGCATAATATGTGCCTGAACACTCACCAACCCAACCATAATATCCCTTCCCACTCACACTCTCATGTGTTTAGAAAGGTATAATATGGCTCATCCTATTCAGGTCGACTCAAATAACAAACGTACTCTTTAACTTTGGCAAATTGACTCAGTATCGATCCAGCAAACAATTAAACACGTGCTCAAAAGGTCTTTCTCAGGGTTGTAATGGGGCTCGAGTAGAGTTAAGGAAATTATTTAGGGAATGTGGTGGAAAAGACAAGAAAAGGGAAGCAAAAAACACTAGTAACAGGACTAGATGTGGCCGAAACAACTCCCATGGGATCAACAACATGACCAAAACAATAACCAACTTTAAAGTCTCATGAACCATCCAAAACTTGTCTCTTTCAGCATAATTTTCAACACTTTTTGAAATTTAATGAGTGAAGATTTTTCAGATTTTTCACTATCATTTTTCTTATCATTTTTTTTCTTTCTTTTCTTTGTATCACATAGACATTATTTCCAACCAACCCACAAAATCAACCCCACATCATAGTATCAATGTAAGGAATGCTCCCCCAAGCTAGGCTTGGGAGAATAATCATTGTAAAGGCTCAAGGTGTGTAATGTGGCTAAATATCAAAATAAAAAGTCATTAGGCTCAGCAGGTCTAAGAGGGAAATTAATTCATTTATCAACTCTGAGGCTTAAAATTAAACAAAAGAACGCCTCTATCACAACACATGTCCAAAGTCACCGGAAATCAACGAATATATTGCCAAAATCAAGATCATAATGCTATGAGGAACTAACACACAAGAATAGATTAGGTATGGACGTAAATCCATAGGCAACAATGAATCCTCACAGTATAACCAGTTTAAGTATGCAGTCAAAGTATGCGCGTTATCATTAAAATTCACTCAAGATCAAGGCAGTCATAGATCACATCACAACATCACAATCACAATGCCCAAATATCCAGTATAGTGAGTTCAATTTTTTTTCAAAGCACAATATGGGGCACAGGGAAGCAATCAATTCACTCCATATTGAACTCGTATTTTTGGTATTTTTTTTTCAGTAATTTATCATTTTTTTTTTGTGATTTTTCATTTTTTTGAAGGCCATTAAGTTAACTAAACTAAACTAAACTAGAAAGCAGTAAAAGAGTAAAAGAAAATCAGTACTTACATAAATCCTCCCCCAAGCTAAACTTAGCAATGGCCTCATTGCAACAAGGGAAAGGAAAGGGACATGGACATCAGTTGTCCATCAACCTGCATCCAGCAGTCTCGTAACTTCTTGCTTTACCACCCCTTCCAACCCGTGTTGGACCCGAATGCTGGGGTGGTGGCCCTCATCAAGAAAAACTCGACACACATTAAAGTCGGGGCTTATTCCTATCAAGTCATCAGTGCTATAGCCAATTGCCTTTTTGTGAGTCGTCAAGACCATTAGAAAATGTTCGTCGCCTGTATTAGACTCTAAGACAAGCACATCATTTGAAGTATCACAGGAGGGGGGATGGGGCATGCAATCATGGGTCGGGTTATCAATAACATCAACTTTATAGCATGCTTCCTCTAACATTGGGCTTTTAGGGGCAATGGTTAGGCTAAAAATAACCTTATCATCCCCCACAGTTAATGTCAGTTTTCCACTTTTAACATCTATAACTGCTCCAGCAGTGTGGAGGAAAGGTTTCCCGAGGATAATGGGTGTTTGGGTATCTTCTACCATGTCTAATATAACAAAGTCCACAGGGATAAATAATTTATCTACTCTAACAGGAACATCCTCTAATATACCTACAGGGTATTTCACAGAACGATCAACCATTTGTAGAGTAATGGTAGTACATTTTAAGTCACCCATGTTCAGTTGCTTGCAGATAGAAAGAGGCGTGACACTCACACTGGCACCCAAATCGCATAAAGCTTTGTCAATAAATATGGTGCCAATGTAACAGGGGATGGAAAAACTCCTTGGATATTCTAATTTAGGTGGAGACTGGTTTTGTAAAAGAGCGCTGCATTTAGCAGGAAAAGCCACAGTTTCCACCTCATTGAGAGTCCTCTTCCGCATCAAAAGTTCTTTTAAAAATTTAGAATAAGCAGGCACTTGATTTAATAATTCAGTAAAAGGAACTGTTACCTGCAGATTCTTTACCACCTCTAAAAACTTACCATACTGGTGGTCAAGCTTCTTTTTGAGCCTCCGATTTGGGAATGGTAGCTTGATCACCGTAGTCACATTTTTCTCCTTAGTCACCTCCGTAGTCTTGTCTACAGCTCCTTGCTTTACTTGAGGTTTAGCATCCTCAGGCACGTCCTGTGGTTTCTTAACAACTGATGCTTCCACTTCTAGCATTGCCGGGGCATCGTACTGCACTCCATTTGGAAGGGTAATAGCATTGGCAGTGCCCCTTGGTTGCATTGGTTGTGAGGGCAATAACCCAGATGGCCTACTAGCAGAAGAACTAGCTAGCTGAGCTATTTGTGACTCTAACATCTTATTGTGTGTTCCCTATAGCTTGTTATGAGCATGCAAGTTCTCAAACTGAGACCTAGTATCTGCTTGAAAAGAAAGGACACCCTTCTGCATCTGCAGCATGAGATTTTTGAGTTCAAGAATAGCTGGGTCTGAAGGAGATGTGTTATGTTGCTGTTGAAACTGATTTCTCTGAAATCCAGGAGGAGCTTGTGGTTGTGACTGATACTGCTGAAACTGGGGTTGTGGTATGGACTGTTGTTGCTGCTGAGGCTGTGGATAATGTTTTTGTTGTGGCTTCAACACATTATTGCTCCTATATGAGAGATTTGGATGATCTCGCATCCCATGATTGTATGTATTGGAGTATGGATTGAACCGGGGCTTGTGTTGTCACTGCAATGCATGCAGTGTCTCACTAGAAGGTAGGAGAGCGGGGCACTCTTGAGAGTTTTTTCCAGCTATCCCACAAGCGTCACATATGCGAGCATTATATCCAGAAGCACTAGCCATCGCGTTAACACTCATGTGGGAGGAGGAATCATTACCTAGCTTCAAAGAATCAATCTTCTGGTTTAGAGTAGCTAGTGGCCCGGACAGTAAAGAATAGGCCTTAACATCATGTTTACCTCCTTTTTTCATAGAAGAACGAATAGTAGACGCTTGATTCGAAGCAAGTTTCTCCAAAAGTTCATACCATTCTTCTATAGCCTTATCCATGAAAAACCCACCGGAGGCTCCATCAATTACCTGCCTTGTATCTGCATCAACTTTAGTATAGAAAATCTGACACAAATACCACTGGTCTAAACGATGATGAGGACAAAGGCGATGCATATCCTTGAATCTTTCCCAAGCTTCATACAATGACTCGCCAGGATCTTGGGTGAAGGTCACTATCGCATGACGCATATCTGTAGTCTTTTGATAAGGATATCACTTGATAAGAAAAATCTCGGATAGTTCTTCCTAAGTGGTGATAGTGGAAGGCAACTTGTTATACTAGAACAGAGCTTTGCCTCGCATAGAAAAACAAAACAAGATCAGTTTCATCTCATCAGCAGTAACACCAGCTTTTTTTTCAGTAGCACAACATTGCAAAAACCGCTGCAGGTGCTGATTTGGGTCTTCAAATGGTAACCCAGCAAACTGATTATTCTGAACCATATTCTGAACATGAGACTTGATAGTAGGCATCTGTACCCCAGTGGGTACATTATCAGGAGATGGTTGTGCATAATTCCTGAAAGTTCGTGTAACATTCTCACCCATTTTAAGAGAAATAGGTGTGACGGGGAACTCATGTTGTGGTGAGGATGGTGGAGAAGGTGTCTTTTGGGAGGCTGTCCATGCAGACAACTTTGCTTGCTTAGTTTTCTTTCTGAGTCTACGAGCGGTCTTTTCAATCTTCGGATCAAATGGAATGAGATTTGGGGATTTTAATTTCCTGCTCATACACCAAAAAACACTAAAACAAACGTGAGATGCTATGAAGAACAGGTGTTCTTCAGAGTAAGTTAGTGTAATACTATAAATCAGATAAAATAAAAATAAACCGTCTCCCCGGCAACGACGCCAAAATTTGACTAGCTAAAGTCGTATCACCTAATCAAAGATAACCTAAGGTCCATAAACTAATAGTCGGAGAATTCTGGATTGAATCCACAGGGAGATAGCTATACTATTATATCTGAACTCTAATATTATACTAACTAAATCAGATGAAAATGGTTCGTTTACTGAACTAAGCAAATAACTAAATCACAAATATCAATTAAGGGAAAGACTAGGGAACGATTCACCATGTATGCAATTCAGGATATCAAGAATGATTGAAGAACTCAATGAAATTATCTAACTAGGGCACATGTAATTTCTCTTGAACATTACCTCACTCGAAGCTCACTAAGCCGCTCTCGCATGGTCATAAATAGCTAAGCCTACTATTTAGAGGCTATACAAAATCCTACCTCTTGGTCTATAACTTTGTAATGCAACAATAATCAACACAGTTGGCCAAACTTGCAGATTAACTAAAATAACTCAATAGCAAGATTCAAACAAATCAATGAATTAAATAATCATTCCACCTATCCTTCATGTGCATACGTAGATCACCAAATCCCTAGAAAATAAACTACTCACACATATTGTGGAAAACGTAATCAATTAAATGAGAAAACAACATGATGGAATAACAGAGAAGAATTGAAAAGGGAATAGCAAGGGATGAAAAATAATACCAATTGAAGAACGAATATTGAAAACAATTACTCTATTGAATCTTGAATGGATTTGTACAGTAGAATAAACTAGGTTTCTTGAGAGAATAAAAGTGCTTAGAAAACTAATGACTGAAATAATCATAGGAAAACGTGGTTTTTCCCCTACTTAAAGAAGGACTATTAATATTAAAACAATAAACAGCGCAACACGTGCTTCAAAATCGATTAAAATTGCCCCACCCGGGCAGCCGGGGCGGAATTCACCCAGTCGGGCGGTTGTCAGGTCATTTTCCGTAGAAAGTGAAATAGAGCCCCGCCCGATCGGGCCAGATCCCGCCCGGTCAGGCCCGCAACAAAATATTTTGTTTTCTTCCAAATCTTCTCCAAATGATCAAATTTGGCTAAGTAAAGGTGCCCGGCCGGGCGGTCATCAGCCTGCAAAAATCTCTATCTTCAAAACGCAATAACTTCTTCGTTATTTGTCGGAATTAGGCAAGTGACCACTCGTTGGAAAGCTCTTGAAGTGTTGAATCTAATCGAATTGAAATCACTGCATTTGGATTTGTAGAACATGAGATATAATTAAAAGAGTGGACTGCAGTCATTTTTCTACTTCTTTCACTATTCGCTTTTCTTCAAAACTCTTTCAACTCAATGTTCGTGCTCTCAAAAGTACATCATCTCTTGTAGTGATATAAATGAGTAGGAAATGCACCAAAAATATGCTAATTCCTACAATGATCAACCTAAAACTACAAACACACTACAAGGAGCACATTAGTACTAAATATAGCTCCAAAGAGCGCAATTAAGACCAATAATCAATGAGGGACGGTGGTAAAAACTCTATATAATATAGACATATCATATACCACCTGTAACAACCCGCACTTCCGAGCTGCTAGCCAATCACACTTAACATTCATAAACCTCAATCTACACTTAATAAAACTCGAATTATATTATCTTGCAGCGGAAACATAACCTTACAAATCGATCTTGGACCTGTGGGTCAGGGCCCACAACACAACTTTAAAATCAAATATCTGATTATATACTTTACTCAAACCCAAATACTATATATGCAACTTCTAGATCACTAATTTAATTAGAATCTCATATCCAAACTCTCCCTTTTGATCCACTCCGAGCCTCCAGTTCAAACCTGCAATTATAGAAGAGAATACAAAACAAAAACAAAACTAAAATCGGCGGAAATCTCAGTAACTTTACTTTAGCTCGTCAAAAGAGTTTTAGTTCGCAAACATTTTTCTTACAGTAATCAAGCTTGGTAATTGTTCGGAAAAGAATTAATCATTTAAAATATATATCTGGCATAGCTCAATCACTTAAAATAAATCGCTGGCAAGTACAGGTTTTGACAGATGATATCATAACATAACATAATAGAATATTCGACCTTTTCTGGTCTTAATTAAACTTATATCTGAATCACTTTCTCCACTTGTACCTTACCCACTTTTCATTTCAGTTCCCGAGCTAAGCCATCCAAAACAAATAAGAAATCCTTTTCGCAATTTTTGTTACAAATAATATTCAGCTAAACATAAATTTTTTCCGAACAATTCCAGTAATAGAAACAATTATTTTTTTGTAATTATTCTATAACAATTCACAACTCAACACATACTAATGCGTCTATAACCATGGTCATGACTATAAACGATATACGATATTAAAAACACAACACACACGCAGGCATGTAAATACATTTTGCTGAACATAATAGTTACCTTAACCGCAATTTAAAGTCTTTAATCCAATCCACCGAGATTGATTCCAATGAACCCACTTTATTCATTATCCAAAACTCTAGCTTGAACTCCATATCTTATCTCCATAATCATACAATAATAACAACCTCTAAACAATAACAACAATTAAATTAATTCCCACTACAATTCAGATAAAAAAATTGACTTGCTCACTTTCTAACTCTTTTATGAAGTAACAACAAAACCTTATATACAACCCATTCTTCGGATCCTACTCACATCATGAATCTCTAATTCTAGCTACCCCAACTTTGGAGATTACCATACTTATTTATAGACATGATATTATAATTTGGATTTGAATTACATGGAACATTACTTGTAAAATATGTTTAGGAAGCTTAGTAAGATTATAATCTCCAAAACAACTTTTAATACATTAAACAGAAGAAAGATTCAATCTTTGTCCTCAATTTCAAAAACAATTATCCAAATCTAACATTTTACGTTATAAATTACCTTTAATTCAACTAAGAGCATAACTTAGTTAATATCATAATCAATTACTTTAACCTGCTTAAAAATACGGCTATTACAATCTATCACCCTTAAAAGAAATTTCGTCCTCGAAATTTTGAAAACCGAAAACTTTAAAACATCTGTAAATGAATGAGATCACATAAAACATCTTTAACAAAAATTAAATCACTTTACTTCTTAACTTAACTCCAATACCTCGAAAGATTTGCTTCCCAAACAAATAATCAATAATTTCGAATCCAAATTATCACAATCCTTATCAATATAATTTGATATTTCTCTAATGGCAACACACTTTTTCAAATTTCAATTCTCAATACTCAACATTATACTTTCGTTCTTTCTATTTCTCAATTCCCAACCAATATTTACCCAAATTAGTTCTAGACAATCCCAATAATCTTTACCCCCGCCAGGTGGCTAACTCGGCACACGGTTGTAGGGTTGCTCTAATACCAACTGTAACAGCCTACAGTTCCGAGCCGCTATGTAATCACACTTAACATTCATAAACCTCAATCTACACTTAATAAACCTCGAATTATATTATCTTGCAGCGGAAACATAACCTTACAATTCGATCCTAGACCTGTGGGCAAGGGCCCACAACACAACTTCAAAACCAAATATCGGATTACATAATACTTTATTCAAACCTAAATAGTATAATACTTAATTCTCAAATAAGCAATAACAACTTGGTACTATATATGCAGCTTCTAAATCACTAATTTAATAAAAATCACAGATCCAAACTATCCCGTTTGATCCACTCTGAGCCTCCAATTCAAACCTAGAATTACAGAAGATAATACAAAACAAAAACAAAACTAAAATCAGCGGAAAGCTCAGTTTAGCCCGTCAAAACAGTTTTAGATAACAAACATATTTCATACAATAATCAAGCTAGGTAATTGTTCGGAAAAGAATTAATCCTTTAAAATATATTACTGGTAAGTACAAGTTTTGACACAACATAACGTAACATAAGATAATAGAATATTCGACCTTTTCTGGTCTTAACTAAACTTATATCTGAATCATTTTCTCCACCTGTACCTTACCCACTTTTCATCTCAGTTCCTGAGCTAAGACATCCAAAACAAATACGAAATTCTTTTCGCAATATTTCCTACAAATAATATTAACCTAAACATAAAAATTTTCCGAACAATTTCAATAATAGAACAAAAGTATTCTTTTGTAATTATTCCATAACAATTCACAACTCAACACATACTAATGCATCTATAACCATGGCCATGACTATAAAAGATAACCGATATTAAAAAACCAACACACACACAAGCATGTAAATACATTTTGCTGAATATAAAGGTTACCTAAACCGCAATTCAAATTCTTTAATCCAATCCTCAGAGATAGATTCCAATGAACCCACTTTATTCATCATCCAAAACTCTAGCTTGAACTCCATATCCTATCTCCATAATCATACTCCAACAACAACCTCAAAACAATAACAACAATTAAATTCATTCCCACTGCAATTCAGATAAAGAAATTGACTTGCTCACTTTCTAACTCTTTTATGAAGTAACTACAAAACCTTATATACAACCCATTCTTCTGATCTTACTCAGATCATGAATCTCTAATTGTAGCTACCCCAACTTTGGAAATTACCATATTTATTTACAGACATGAAATTATTATTTGGAATTGAATTACAAGGAACATTACATGTAAAATATGTTTCGGAAGCTTAGTAAGATTATAAGCTCCAAAAAAACTTTTAATCCATTTAACAGAAGAAAAATTCAATCATTGTCCTCAGTTTCAAAAACAATCATTCGAATCCAACATTATACTTTATGAATTACCTTTAATTTAACTAAGAGCATAACTTAGCTAATATAATAATTAATTACTTTAACCTGCTTAAAAATACGGCTATTACAATCTACCACCCTTAAAAAAATTCCTCCCTCTAAATTTTGAAAACTGAAAAGTTTAAAACATATGTAAACGAATGAGATCACATAAAACATTTTTAACAAAAATCAAATCACTTCTTCTTAACTTAACTCCAATACCTCGAAAGATTTGCTTCCCAAACAAATTATCAATAACTTCGAATCCAAATTATCCACAATCTCAATCAATATAATTTGATATTTCTCTAATAGCAACACACTGAAAGCTAACACCTTAATAGAACTTTCACTTTTTCAAACTTCAATTCTCAATACTCAACATTATACTTCCTTTATTTTTATTTCTCAATTCCCAACCAATATTAACCCAAATCAATTCCAGATAATCCCAATAATCTTTACCCCCGCTAGGTGGCTAACTCGGCACACGGTTGTAGGGTTGCGCTGATACCACTTGTAACAGCCTGCACTTCCGAGCTGCTAGCTAATCACACTTAACATTCATAAACCTTAATCTACACTTAATAAACCTCGAATCTTTTTATCTTGCAGCGGAAACATAACCTTATGATGTGAAATAGAAGTATTGGTTATGTAGAGTTCTAGTTCTGTTAGAATTCTATGTAATTTAGGGTTTTAATTCATAGTTTGTTTAAGAGTTTCAATTGAATTAGGACTTTATTTTAATTAGAGTTTGAGTAGTGTTAGGAGTCCTAATCCTAATCACATTAGGCGTGTGAAAAAATCAGTCACAGCCGTGTGATGATAGATTAGTTTGTTATGTTTATCTTTTATGCTTTACTAGTTATACTAGGTTTAGGTTACTTTGCTTTAATAGTTCTACTAGGTTTAGGATTATTTTCACTATAAATAGACCATTCGGTCATATTAATAAAGGTAGAGTATGTTTACGTTAATTCTTGTGAATTACAGATTTAGGAGAAGAATCCAAAACGAATCCGGAGAGAATCCAAAACCCCCTAGTTGAATTTTGAGACGAAATACGCCTAAGTTCTCCATATCCTGGTTACCAATCGAGTTATTGAGACGAAATACGCCAATATACTTGATTTTTGCTACTGATTTCATTAAAGTTTCGATCTTTCATCTGCAAAAGCCACTAAACTACATCAAAGAGCCTAAATTTCGTGAATCTTGTTTCAAGAATCACATCACCTTATAAATCGATCCTGGACCTGTGGGTCAGGGCCCACAACACAACTTCAAAACCAAATATCGGATTACATAATACTTTACTCAAACCCAAATAGTATAATACTTAATTCTCAAATAAGCAATAACAACTTGGTACTCTATATGCAACTTCTAAATCACTAATTTAATTACAATCTCATATCCAAACTCTCCCTTTTGATCAACTCCGAGCCTCCAATTCAAACTTGCAATTGCAGAAGAGAATACAAAACAAAAACAAAACTAAAATCAACGGAAAGCTCAGTAACTTACTTCAGCCCGTTAAAACAGTTTTAGTTTGCAAACATTTTTCATACAAGAATCAAGCTTGGTAATTGTTTGAAAAAGAATTAATCCTTTAAAATATATCGCTGGCATAGCTCAATCACTTAACATAAATCGGTGGCAAATACAGGTTTTGAAAGAACATAATGTAACATAACATAATAGAATATTCGCCCTTTTCTGGTCTTAACTAAACTTATATTTGAGTCACTTTCTCCACCTGTACCTTGCTCACTTTTCATCTCAAATCCTGAGCTAAGCCATCCAAAACAAATACGAAATCCTTTTCGCAATATTTCTTACAAATAATATTCAACTAAACATAAAATTATTCCGAACAATTCCAATAATAGAACAAAAGTATTCTTTTGTAATTATTCCATAACAATTCACAACTCAACACATACTAATGCATATATAACCATGGCCATCACTATAAACAATATACGATATTAAAAACAAAACACACACACAGGCATGTAAATACATTTTGCTGAACAAAAAGGTTACCTTAACTGCAATTCAAATTGTTTAATCTGTTCAACCGAGATAGCTTCCAATGAACCCACTTTATTCATCATCCAAAACATTAGCTTGAACTCCATATCTTATCTCCATATCATACTCTAACAACAACCTCAAAACAATAACAACAATTAAATTCATTCCCACTGCAATTCCGATACATAAATTGACTTGCTCAATTTCTAACTCTTTTATGAAGTAACTACAAAACATTATATACAACCCATTCTTCTGATCTTACTCACATCATGAATCTCTAATTCTAGCTACCCTGGAAA
Source organism: Beta lomatogona (assembly GCA_947646795.1). Taxonomy (NCBI): domain Eukaryota; kingdom Viridiplantae; phylum Streptophyta; class Magnoliopsida; order Caryophyllales; family Amaranthaceae; genus Beta; species Beta lomatogona. Next base: position 435,671 of record CANSNZ010001151.1, read on the forward strand.
TTACCATACTTATTTACAAACATGAAATTGTAATTTGGATTTGAATTACAAGGAATATAACTTGTAAATTATGATTTAGGAAGCTTAGTAACATTATAAGCTCCAAAACAACTTTCAATCCATTAAACAGAAGAAAAATTCAATCTTTGTCTTCAATTTCAAAACCAATTATTCAAATCCAACATTTTACTTTATAGAGTACCCTTAATTCAACTAAGACCATAACTTAGCTAATATAATAATTAATTACTTTAATCTGCTTAAAAATACAACTATTACAATCTACTACCCTTAAAAGAAATTTCGTCCTCAAAATTTTGAAAACTGAAAACTTTAAAACATATGTAAACGAATGAGATCACATAAAATATTTTTAACGAAAATCAAATCACTTCACTTCTTAACATAACTCCAATACCTCGAAAGATTTGCTTCCCTAACAAATAATCAATAATTTCGAATCCAAATTATCCACAATCTCAATCAATATAATTTGATATTTCTCTAATAGCAACACACTCAAAGCTAACACCTTAATAGAACTTTCACTTTTTTAAACTTCAATTCTCAATACTCAACATTATACTTCCTTTATTTCTATTTCTCCATCCCAACCAATATTACCCCAAATCAATTCCAGACAATCCGAATAATCTTTACCCCCGCTAGGTGGCTAACTCGGCACACAGTTGTAGGGTTGCTCTGATACCATCTGTAACAGCCCGCACTTCCGAGCTGCTAGCTAATCACACTTAACATTCATAAATCTCAATCTACACTTAATAAACCTCGAATTATATCATCTTGCAGCGGAAACATAACCTTACAAATCGATCCTGGACCTGTGGGTCAGGGCCCACAACACTAACTTCAAAACAAAATATCGGATTACAAAATACTTTACTCAAACCCAAATAGTATAATACTTAATTCTCAAATAAGCAATAACAACTTGGTACTCTATATGCAACTTCTAATTCACTACTTTAATTACAATCTCATATCCAAACTCTCCCTTTTGATCCAATTCGAGCCTGCAATTTGAACCTGTAATTACAGAAGAGAAGACAAAACAAAAACAAAACTAAAATCAACGAAAACCTCAGTAACTTTACTTCAGCCCGTCAAAACAGTTTTAGTTCGCAAACATTTTTCATTTAATATTCAAGCTTGGTAATTGTTCAAAAAAGAATTAATCCTTTAAAATATATCGCTGGCATAGCTCAAGCACTTATTATAAATCGATGGCAAGTGTAGGTTTTGAAAGAACGTAACGTAACATAACATAATAGAATATTCGACCTTTTCTCGTCTTAACTAAACTTATATCTGAGTCACTTTCTCCACCTATACCTTGCTCACTTTTTATCTCAGTTCCTGAGCTATGCCATCCAAATACGAAATCCTTTTCGCAATATTTCTTACAAATAATATTCAGCTAAACATAAAATTATTGCGAACAATAATTCCAATAATAGAACAAAAGTATTCTTTTGTAATTATTCCATAACAATTCACAACTCAACACATACTAATGCATCAATAACCATGGCCATCACTATCATCACTATAAACGATATACGATATTAAAAACACAACACACACAGGCATGTAAATACATTTTGCTGAACATAAAGGTTACCTTAACTACAATTCAAATTGTTTAATCTAATCCATCGAGATAGCTTCCAATGAACCCACTTTATTCATCATCGAAAACTCTAGCTTGAACACCATATCTTATCTCCATAATCATACTCCAACAACAACCTCAAACACAATAACAACAATTATATTCATTCCCACTGCAATCAGGTAAAGAAATTGACTTGCTCAATTTCTAACTCTTTTATGAAGTAAGCACAAAACCTTATATACAACCCGTTCTTCTGATCTTACTCACATCATGAATCTCTAATTCTAGCTAGCCCAACTTTGCAAATTACCATTCTTATTTACAAATATGAAATTATAATTTGGATTTGAATTACAAGGAACATAACTTGTAAATTTTGATTTAGGAAGCTTAGCAACATTTTAAGCTCCAAAACAACTTTTAATCCATTAAATAGAAGAAAGATTCAATCTTTGTCTGCAATTTCAAAAACAATTATTCAAATCCAACATTTTACTTTATAAATTATCTGTAATTCTACTAAAAGCATAACTTAGCTAATATAATAACTTATTACTTTAACCTGCTTAAAAATACGGCTATTACAATCTACCACCTTTAAAAGAAATTTCGTCCTCGAAATTTTGAAAACTGAAAACTTTAAAACATAACGAAAATCAAATCACTTCACTTCTTAACTTAACTCCAATACCTCGAAAGATTTGCTTCCCAAACAAATAATCAATAATTTCAAATCCAAATTATCCACAATCTCAATGAATATAATTTGATATTTCTCTAATAGCAACACACACAAAGCTAACACTTTAATAGAACTTTCACTTTTTAAAACTTCAATTCTCAATACTCAACATTATACTTCCTTTATTTCTATTTCTCAATTCCCAACCAATATTAACCCAAATCAATTCCAGACAACCCCAATAATCTTTACCCCCGCTAGGTGGCTAGCTCAGCATAGACGGTTGTAGGGTTGCTCTGATACCACCTGTAACAACCCGCACTTCTGAGTTGCTAGCTAATCACACTTAACATTCATAAACCTCAATCTACACTTAATAAACCTCGAATTATATTATCCTGCAGCGGAAACATAATCTTACAAATCGATCCTGGACCTGTGGGTCAAGGGCCCACAACAAAACTTCAAAACCAAATTTCGGATTACATTATACTTTACTAAAACCCAAATTGTATAATACTTAATTCTCAAATAAGCAATAACAACTTAGTACTCTATATGCAACTTCTACATCACTAATTTATTTACGATCTTAGATCCAAACTCTCCCTTTTGATCCACTTTGAGCCTCCAATGCAAATTTGCAATTACAGAAGAGAATACAAATAAAAAACAAAACTAAAATTAACGGAAAGCTTAGTAACTTAACTTCAGCTTGTCAAAACAGTTTTTGTTCGCAAACATTTCTCATACAATAATCAAGCTTGGTAATTGTTCGAAAAAGAATTAATCCTTTAAAAGATATCGCTGGCATAGCTCAATCACTTAACATAAATCGCTGGCAAGTACAGGTTTTGACAGAACATAATGTAACATAACATAATAGAATATTTGACCTTTTCTGGTCTTCACTAAACTTATATCTGAATCACTTTCTTCACTTGTACCTTGCCTACTTTTCATCTCAGTTCCTGCGCTAAGCCATCCAAAACAAATACGAAATCATTTTCACAATATTTCTTACAAATAATATTCAGCTAAACATAAAACTTTTCCGAAGAATTCCAATAATAGAACAAAAGTATTCTTTTGTAATTATTGCATAACGATTCACAACTCAACACATACTAATGCATCTATAACGATGGCCATGACTATAAACGATATACAATATTAAAAATACAACACACAGGTATGTAAATACATTTTGCTGAACATTAAGGTTACCTTAACCGCAATTCAAATTCTTTAATCCAATCCACCGAGATAGCTTGCAATGAACCCACTTTATTCATCATCCAAAACTCTAGCTTGAACTCCATATCTTATCTCCATAATCATACTCCAACAACAACCTCAAACACAATAACAACAATTAAATTCATTCCCACTGCAATTCTGATAAAGAAATTGACTTGCTTACTTTCTAATGCTTTTATGAAGTAACTACAAAACCTTATATACAACCCACTCTTCTGATGTTACTCACATCATGAATCTCTAATTCTAGAGTATGCGTCTCATAGAGCTTTACATTACTCTCTATTTGCTTTGTAAAAAAGCAAGAGTTAACAGATTCCTATATTGAATCTCTAACAAAGGGGTTAGAGATTGGGTAGCGTTTATGAGTTCATTCGCGAGTGCTTGTGAGTTCAAGTGCGAAGTAGCGCACTAGAGTTAGTGTGGGATGTGTTGTTTACCTGGAGTAAGGAAAACAGGAGAGTGCGAGAGTATTCTTCTTTTCCAGAGTTGATTAACAAGAAACTAGTGTAGGAGGACGTAGGCCTTTGTGTGGCGGAAGCTAGTTACATTTGAATTGTACATTACTGCTTTCGAGTTCTATTGTTTCCTTGTTAGGAACTAGCCGAATTGGTTCCCCCTTTATCGAAAGAATTTGAATTTCTCACCAGATCGTTTAAGTACTCAATTCACCCCCCATCTTGAGTACATTGCAAACTTTCAGTTGTACCTTTTCAATTTTCTTTTAGGTGCAAGGTTCGGAGTTGACCTTATGGAAGTGATAGCACCTCTATTAGAAGAGCGGTCAAAAGTAATCTTCATGACTCTAAACGAAGTCGGGGTGGTGATAATGCACTTGATGAGCTTTAGAGTAGGCTTACATTTTGTTCCTCCATTTTAGAAATGAATTTCGTAATGAGAAATGGAAATGAGGAATGGAGAAACGGAAATGGGAAATGAGAGATGAGAAATGGAAATAGATTTTGAAATAGAGGATTTGAAATGGATATGGTTTTTGGAGTAGTATGGGCCTAATTGTATGCGAATGCAGACATGGACTGGACTAGACTGGACTATCCAAGCAGATTGGACTCGATGACACTAGAGGAAAAAAGCTCAAAGGCTGCTGTAAAAAGGCTGCGGTTTTAACATAAACGAAAACCTTAATCTACCCGCGAAAAAATAAACTTAAAGCTGAGAACTAAAGGGCCGCGGTTTTTTGGAAACCATAGCCCTTAACTCAAGGGTTGCGGTTAATATGCAAACCGCAACCCTTTGTTCGTTTAATTCCTCATTTCCTCTTGCCCTAATTACCAGTTCGCTCCAATACATTCCACCCGCGTTCATGAACTCTCTCTCCCCCTTTCGCCCTCCCATCTCCTCTTCGGTCTCCACCGATGCACCCTCTCCCCCCGGCCCATCTTCCCTCTCTCACCTCTCCCTCGACCTCTGTATTTATCTCTCACTTCATGGATTTAACAGTTGGTGTCGATAAAGGGGGGTCGCGCACCGTGCCGCTGCACCGCCGTTCATACACCTGCTGAACACTTGCACCACCGTTCCCTTGAACCAACCGTAAGCCTCGCGTCGCCTCATCTCTCTCCTCTTGTTCGCTGATGTGTATGTGGTGTTTTCTTTCTCTCTCTTGTTCCCCTAGTTAGCCACGACGGCGCAAAATTCGAGGCTGCAACGTTAGAAACTTGAGGAGGTATACAATGAGGTTTTGAGAAGGTTGAAGGAATTGAACAATCCAGAACCTGTAAATCCTTGCTTTGAAGATGAACTTTGGGCTAACTTTCATCTTCTACATGCTAGGTTTGTTCAATTACTTTTTTCGGCTTTGTTTTCTACTTTTTTGTGAATTTTTTTTTTTGGCATTTTGAGGAATTTATGGTTTGTTCAATGGGTCACTTTCAATATTCGATTTCTTATAATGCTGATCATTACTATGTTCTACTGAGATTTTTGCTCAGCAGAATGCTAATAGTCACCAAGGTACACCATTTTACAGCCTTAATTTCTGGTACATGCAAGTATGCAACAATTTTAATCTGAGTCATATATCAAACATAGCTCTCTAATGAAATGGACATGAATTATGAAGATAAATTGATTTTTGATACGACAACAATGTGTTTGCTTTTGTTGGCGAACGAAACTTATGGTATCATAATCTAGCTCCTTAATTTATCTAATTCATTATGGAAGTAGCATTCTCGTTTTTAATTGCAAGAAACAAAGGGAGTAATAATTTGGAGTTTCAGCTTATGTATTTCGGAGTTCGGACTAGCTCTCAAAATGACCTGGCGGCTAATCTATTCAAGGTATGCATCATAAATAAAAAAATTGTCAAGCTTTTTATGCACGCTGTCTTTTCCATTTAGTCATAGTCCCTTCTTATATGAATAGGAACGGGAAGGATGTTGTAGTGGCTGATAGACTACATAGCATTCGAGAAATATGAGTGCTGATGAGATTGAATTATAACTTGAGTTTTACTCACTTGTCTTATTAGCAACTGAAACAATGTCGCTCTTAGCTGTTCATTTTTCGTTTGTAGGCTAACATTTTAAAGATGTTGTTGAATAAGTATCATGGTCCAGGGATTTAGACATAAATTCTTGTAGTTTAAAGAAAATGATTTGGATGGGGGAGTAAGCATTTTCCGGTTTGAAAAAGTGGAGGAAGTGATTGATTGATTGATAGGAAGGGCTGATCTCTCTCTTCCTAGCATATATGAATTATTTTTCTTATCTGCTGTCTTCATGACCATTATAAGAAAATATATGCCATCAAATGCTTCTGGATACAATCATATTGACTGTAATTAAAATGTCATTCTATTAAACCTTCTTATAGGACTCTATTTGCTGCTTATGAAACGTAGGGGCAATGGTGAAGAATATATAAGCCGTTATAAGATGATGACCAGGTTAGTGCGAAGAAATTATGTTTTATGTTTATTCAAGTTCATTGTCTTATATCTAGCTATCTAGGAATTTCAATGTTCTTGTTTTCCACCCTCGCGTGTTGGTTATTAGTTATTTAGTTGTAATTGATGACAAATAAAAGATCATGAAAGTGTTTTGGCGCAATTAATTTGAAATCTTTTTCCCTGCATATTTCTTGTAGGTTTCACAATTAGCGGGTGCCGTTGGTAATTCTTGTTTGTGGAACTGCTTGTACTGGAAAGTCCACCCGCTAGCATAGAATCATTGATTTGCGTCGGACCTGGGACCACCATTTGCGCCTGACATTGGTCCGACGCCACAGGTGTCGACGCAAATTTAGGAGACATGTTCTGCGTCAGATTAGGACACGACGCATATTATGAGCTATTTGCGTCGGACAAAACTCAATGTGCGACGCACATGACGCCTCGCCAAGCCCATGCCCCAACATACATCAGGCATTTGCGTCTCTTATGTGCGTTGAATGCTGAGCCATGTGCGACGCAGATGATGTGCCATTTGCGTCGCACGTGGCTCAGCATGCGACACATATGGCCTTGCCAAGCCCATGCCCCAGCAGCCTCCCCAAGCTCACGTACAAGACATTTGCGTCGCACGTTGTGCAATATGCGATGCAGATGCATGCCATCTGTGTCGCAAATTGCACTATGTGCGACGCAAATGCTGAGGTTTTTTTTTTCAAAACTAAACGAACATATATTAATAATTATGAGCAGAAAATTCGACAGAGTCTCCTTTGTAATTTAGACAACCCAAGAAATCGTTAGGAAAATTTTCATATATAACCAAAACCTGTTCCTGTACATCTCAATCAAGCAACATATTGCAATCAAGCAACAAATAAGGTTCAAGCAACAAATAAGGTTCAATCAACAAATACATATACTAACTAGTTAGTTTCTTCGACGACCCATACAAAGTATTGCGTAAAAATTTCTTTGAGTTCGTTGATCTCATTTATGGAGTATGCCGTTGTACTTGGTGGAAAATCCTAGAAATATATTTAATTAGTTAATATACTTAAAAATTCTATAAGTATCAAATTTTATTACAAATAACGAATTTAAAACATACATATACCTCCTATAAATTATCTGAATCATAGTAGAAGCGGATGATTTCAAGCATGTATCTCATCACGAAATAGCCGCATTCATCTCGTCCCGATTGTTGAGCACGCTACACCAAATTTAAGATATATATTAGAATCGGAAATAAAATCCTAAATAGAATTAGAAAATGTGTATCAAATACAAAACTATTTGAGTTTTACCGACATTTTTTATCCAAGACAATTTAGTTCCACTATTGGATCATTGAAGGCGCTTGAAACTTGTATATGCACTAAGTATAGAAATTTTACACATGAAACCAACATTACCATCTCCATGCTCCTCAGACGATTCTTGCAATTCCATACACTCCAAATACTTATAGTTAGGATAAACAATAAAAATAAATATCAATGTTAATTAGTTTGGATTTTGAGAAATCTCACATCATAAATAATTGCAAAATGGATACATTAAGCCATGCTCCCTTGAGAACCTGAAAAACATCTTGTCGCGAGATAATAATCATCTTATCACTATCATAGTCGAAGACGGTATCCTTCATAACTTGTATACTAAAAGGTTGATCTCAGGGTCGGTTGCAAAATAATCGGTGCATATCCTTGCAAATATCATCCAAATCCTCCAGCGACAAGTCAATAAAATGATCTACGTGCCTATGTGCAGACTCATCGGTGCAAGGATCACTACCAACTATTTTTTTCTTATTCTTCTTCTTCATCGCACCTTCCTTAGGCATGTGTTTCTAATTCAATTCGACTTCTTTTTAATTCATATTATATATGTATATAGATTATTTCATATATAAATCAAGATTACTTAGTATATAAATCAAGGTTACTTAGTATATGTAAATCAAGATTTCTTAGTATATACATCTAGATTTCTAAGTATATAAATCAAAATATTAAACATAAGTTACATGATTATCTGATACTAAAAATACCAAATCTTTCGGCCATTGTATGAATGCACCGTGAGTTTGACTGAGTTTCGTGATGAATGGAGTAGGTAGTGGAACTGGAGCATCTGCGTAATCCGGAAAAAAATCATCAACACTCACTTTCACGACTGTAGGATGTGATGATGACTCCATATGGGATGAACGGTACCCTAAGCTACAATGATCGGCCTCGAGCCATCTGCTAACACTAGTGGAAAAAAGTTCAACCGCTGCGGTCAAAACCGGGCTTACCGCTCCGGTTTTGGGCTGCATCGATTGGACTCGCAGCAGTCCCCAAATATTAATTGATCCAGTCCTAAATTGGATCAGTTAATCATTTACCGCTGCGTTTTTGGGTCAAAACTGCAGCTGTTAAGCAAGTTAACTGCTGCTGCTTTGACCCAAAACCGGAGCGGTTGGCCACCCCAAAAACCAATTTTTTTTTTTTTTTTTTTTTTTTTTTTTTGCATTTTTTCATTATTAATAGATACAAAATCAATAGTATATATCAATACTCATTTTATTAAGCATATTATGCTCAATTGAAGCATAAGAATCCTTTACAATGTCTATCAATTCTACTACGATAGTTTTTGCTAATTTCTTTCAAATCCAGTGAAATTTGAAAGGTTTAATGCGATAAAAAGAAGGAAACACTGTTACTGAGGACTGAAACCAGCAACCAGAGTTGTATATCGAGGTTTCACAATTAGGGCTACATGATACCTTGTCTCTCATCTACAAGTCAATAGACTTCTGGAACTTCTGAATTTGGTTCAGGAATATCCATGTCACCCGAAAGTAGATCACCCAAATAGTTTCAAACATCAATTACATGAGCATGGTGTAACTACTCTTAAACAGTTTGCTGTAAAAAACAATGGATATAAACAATAGCAGGGGACAAAAAGATCATGAGATGGCACTTGCCAGTTTTGGAGAACTTTCAAAAACATCAATTACATCCACCTTCTTAACTCAAAAACAGAAAGAGCCTACACTGAAGAAAAGCTAAAAAGGAAAAGAGTCAAACCTCTTTGAAAAGAACATCTTCAGAGTCCTCTGGAGTTAGCTCTGTCAACAACAAAGGATAAGGAAGTTATTTAACTACCACAATCATATGTTGATTGGGTACATGACATCGATGAGATTCACTTGTCACATCCTCACTTAAACAAAGAAGAAATTACATCATTCCTAGATGAATAAGAAAAAACTTCAGCAGAATTTTCCATAGCAATCATCATGAAAAATCAGATAACATATTAAAAAGCGGAAGCACCATAGAATGTCATTCATGAATTCAATTATATTAAACTCACAATGTGCAATAACGCCAAGTGTCAAACTTACAAACTGAATCTTAATTAGAGCAGCAAAAGTCAAGAACTTACAAGCTACAACTGCTTCAAAGAATTTTTCAACCATCTATGGAAGGTGCATGTGCATGAGAAAGGTCAATTTTGCAATGTACTCCAAATAGGAATGTAAACCTTATAAAGCATTAAATCTATATCATTTAGCATACACCATTTTGTTGAGCTTAAAATGTCTTCAGCAATCGTTACCGGAAGGCTTTATGTGGATAGAGACATCTTTGTATTTCTCTTTTAGTGATATTTAAAAAAATATATTAAGAAATATAAAAGAGATCTCAAACCTAAGGAAGGTGGGTTTCATCCAGCAATCCCTCTATGTGGTGCTTTATAGTCTATTATTCTAGTAGCCTAGTTACTTAGACACGAGTAGGTGGTCAAGTGTTAGATTCCGCTATTTATAGAAAAAAGTTTCCATGTTTTAGGTCCAAAATGATTTGTCTTCTTCATACCCACCAGTGTTAAGGTTTCAACACAGTACTTAAGGTAAAAGCAGAGTCCAAGTAGCATAACCAGAAGCAGCCAAATGACAAAAAACAAAGTATTCATACCGAAAGCTTCCATATACTTCGCATCTCCTGGAGATTTAAAATCTGCATGCAAACGAGAAAGACACATGAGAGCAACAAATCAATATAGTGCAAACATATGCAGAATGATTTTTGATGCCCCATAACCACACATAGAGCAACACATGTACAAAAAGGTATTTTCTTTTCAACAACCACCACTACTACAACCAGAAACAATTATATCCTACCAATGGTAATGCCTTACGAGGTCCATATGTATGCAAACTTACCCCTAAGCAGGAAATTTCCTTTTAGATCAAATTGAAAGCAGATACTTTTTCTTTGTTATTCCAGACTTCCAGGCATGATCCTGCCTTTTGACAGCGGTGACAACAGATTATTTGATAGTCAATACATGATGAATAAGGGAATACAGTATTCGTCAATTACCAAAATTGATAAGAAAATTTAAGGTTTTCTTAACTAAATTATCTTACAAATTATGAACATAAAGTTTATTCTGCATTCATCTAGTGTGTAAGCCTGCAACCTCTATGCTTCAGTTAGATTTTTTCCTTCCAACAAACACAAAATAATGTAAGCTCCTTTAAGCCCATTTCAACTGAAAGCATATTCTCTATGTTTCCCTCTCCAGTAAAATCATTCAAGTCTTGGTTAAGTTTGCTTTTACTCTCAGAGTCTTCAACATCTGTTTAAGCATATGAATGACAGAAATAAGTAATGGAAAAAGAAAGCATCAATGAATTCTCCTCCAAACGGGAGAGCTAAAGATATTCCCACGGCTTTACAATGTTAGTTTTCTTACCATAAACAAGCTCGACTCTCTCATAGAGTCATGATGCAAGGCAATGCAGACAAAAGAATACTGAATTCAGAAAACAAAAGTTAAGTTCTAAAATTTTGAGAAAGTATTAATGAAAGCTGACAAGAATATAATCATTAGATAAGTTAACAGTTCTAGAATTTCCATGCAAAGACATTATAGCTCTTAAGAAACCTATGCCCAAGAGAACAATAGAATCCTCAAATTCCTTGAAACCAAGCTAATAATTCATTTTAAAAAGGAGTAAAGCAATGGCAATGCAGCAAGGAAAACAATAAAAAGAAAGAAAATAAATAAGTACTCTTACAATCATATATAACGACCAAAATATAGAAGGAAAAGAAAGCATGAATATAACAGCATATTACCAAGCTGAGCAGCTAACCCGCAGTCACGTGCAAGCCAACATCTCTTAAGAACTACTTCTTCCTTTCATGATAACTATATCAGTGAGATAATTTCCAAATGATCAGTGATAAGTTCTGCAGTACATAGCTGGAACAAACCATCTCTTCCGGCGTCAGAATCATTCTTTCGGTCATCGAATGAAGAGATTTAACTTCAGATTCAGCACTCTGAAGTCTCGTGGCAGCAGCTTCAACTTCATGTTTAGCATTCTTCAAAACAAGGAAAAAAAGAATAAGCTCACATGCAGCACTAATAGTAGCAGTTGTTGACAAAATCCTCTTTACGATTTCATCCTCTTTTTCCTCTAAAAAAGTTTCACCGTGAGGAAATCCTAATGAAGGATGCCAATTCAAAGTGAAGCCTGGATCAATAAATTCACTAGATGTGTAACAAGCATCTTATAACTAGAGACGATTTAAGAGGCAGCCAATCTCCAGATTGATTTGCTTACATAGAATATGTCTGCCCCCCAATCAGGTTCAACCTAATCTAAAAATACTTGCTGAGAAATCAGATCTTAACCACATGAAATTCAGGTTCTCAGAATATATGTCCGCAATTCACATGTTAATGAAAGAATAGATTTAGGATTATTGATAACTACGAATAAGAGTACGAGGCATGTATAAGAAAACAGAGACTCATAAACAGCATATAAGCAACAAAACATCCAAGTATAAATCATATGGTAGATCCTTGCAAGGAAAGCTTTAAAAGTTTTCAATAAGATAACAATCCATCGCTCAAAAGGCTTCCCATCCTCAAAAGTCGGCTTACTCAAATAACAGAATATATACCCAATCATAAACAGCAGTACTGAAGTACCATACCTTCAATTCACTACGGAGATGTATGAATTTTTTTTGTTTTTATAAAAAGCACTGAATTGGACACATGCATCAATATATCCATTTCAACAAAAGCTCTTGTGGGCAGAACTTTTACCATTTCTAGCTGCTAATTATTGCAATTCGAAAGCAACAACAGCGACAGAACAGAGCACTGTTTCTCTTTTATTTATTTATAACCTCAGCACAGTGGAACTTTAAGAAAGGAGATAATGAGGTAAATTAAGAGCATTAATTTATCATGGGTTTACAATTAACAAATAAGAAGCAAATCTAAACCCTATGAATCATCAATTCCACATTAAAATCAATGAAACTCATCACATTTCACCCCACATTATACATCAAAAATCAGATCTAATTCTCAATAAATTCAACTCAAACAATTCAAAATCATCAAAAGCGCTAACCCTAACCCTTAATCCCTCAATTCCATACCATAGAGAAATAATGAGCTGGTACTGACGGAGTAGTCGCTCCAAAAATCGATCCAAATTCGTCGGATTCGAAGCACAATTCGAAGCTCCTTACTTTCAGTTTTTCGCCTCTTTTAATCTGCAACAACAATAAAATCAACAACAGCAATAAAAACACAAATAAAAAAAAAAAGAATTGAAGAGGAAAAATTTGCAGGATAAAACATTAACCCTAGATCTAATTGAAAATTAAAACGAAAAATGAAATTACAAATGAAGAAAACAAAAATAAAGATGAAATTACAGGAAGGTGTGAGACGACGACCGGGCCTTGTGTAAGAGAGTGACGGTGAGCGAGTGAAGGCTGAGAGAAGTCGACGAGCGACGGTGAACGAGTGAAGAACCGCCACGAAGAAGCTTCCAAGAGTGCTAGGAGTGCCAGAGGAGGATTGAGTGAGGAAAGAGAAGAGAAGAGATGGGCGGCGCCGTGAAGATTAGGACATCGGCGACGGCGAGAGATGGATTAGGAGGAGCGATTGAAGAAAGAGATTTGGATGAGGGATGAGGGATGAGGGATCGAAGATCAGTGAGCAGTGAAGAAGATATTTGGGCTGGAAGTAAGGGGGAAAAAAACACTATTAACCGCTGCGGTTCACCAAATCGAAACGGTTAACAGAGAACCGCAACGGTTTTTTGTTAACCGTTTCGGTTTTCTGAGAACCGCAGTGCTTTATGTTCCTAATTTTCTCACCCATAATTTCGAAAATTTACCGCTGCAGTTCTTTTAAGGACCGCAGCGGTTGTGTTGTGACATATAGCGTTTTTTCCAGTAGTGTAATGCCAAACGACATGAAACTGGACTATTAACTTCCAATGAGAACACAATGTCATTAATTAAGTGTTTTAGAAGCATAATATCATAATCTTAGAAGATATAAAATAAATATATAGATGCAAGTTCACAAATGGAGTATTGCCCCCCGAGTGACAGCTACTAGGATCAACCAGAGTGTGAGGACTTCAGACCAGCGCATCTTCCCTTGCTTGATTTGGTACTTGAAGACCTAATTGCGCCGCAAAAGCCATAAGCTTTTCTTGAACTAATGCATCTATCTTCGAGTTCATCTCTTCCATCGTCTGTTCTCTAACTTTTTGGTTCACTTTAGTCTGAAACTCCTGCATCTCCTGATCATCCATGCCCCTACTCTTTCAAGCAGTTTTACTCCGATTAGGATCTCCCCAAACAGATGTAATCCAAATGCTATGCCCAGCTATTAACACGTACGCCCAGGATGGTCTTTCCTCTGTAGAGCACGTGATAGCATCATCCATCCAACCTGGAACAAACTCTCATTCCTTTTCTTTGCTTTTCCAATCATCCTATGTCCAATTAAAAAAATTCATATGATTAGTAGAATACGAGTAATTAGGCAAGAAAATATCATAATATTTGAAGAATGCTTACAATGGATTCTTTTATCTTTTGTTTTTCGTCATTAGGCAAGAAAATATTTCCTTGCTTATCTTTTTTCGATCTCGCGAGAAGCCATGTCAAAGTTCGATCCGGCAAGGAGGAAATTACTGATGATGTAGAGGAGTCAACAGATGATGCTGTAGAGGATGAAGGGATATACCCTTCATGTTTCCAAACGAGAATCATCTCCGCATATGACTTTTGACCCAAAAAATGAGGATGATTGTTGGAAGCCTGAGACTTTCTTCTTCTTTCACTTTTAGCCTAATATGAAAACAAGTAACTAGTCAATATTCACAAAAATAAAACTTTTCATATGATTGTGACGTACATATTATATACCTTAAACTCCTTATAGCTACACTTTGTCACAAATTGGTCCCAAATCTCTTGGGTGATGAAAGGATAGAGCACATACGGTTGCGCATCATTGTTAGGCCCCTTCCTTGTTTTTGTGATCTATCGACTCACCAATTTTGTCTTCAAATCTGCCACCGCTTATCACAAGTAGTCAAGACATCTCGTTTCTTCCTCGCATCTTATTGTATTCCAAATCTCTCTTTAATATACAAAATGTACCAATGATACACGATTAGTATAATAAACATGATCCCAATTATATTAAAAGAATAGTTTTTAAAATACATAGGTTACTTACTTTAACATCTTCCCATAAAGTATTTTTTATGCCTTCTGGAACATCATCCCAACTCTTGTACAAGATAGACACTTTGCTTCTACTGATTTAGCCGCAATGTGTCTTGTACATACCAGCATGCTCCCCAATTGGACGTATCAAATCATCCCACTGAAGTACTTTTTGGACTCCGGGTTTGGAATGTATCCCTTTTGTAGGACCTATTGGCTTGCTCACTTTTTTCTTCCTAGTAGCTCCATCAGTAATCCCAGGCTCAGAACGTGGCTGCTGATCATCATCGGATGCATCATGCATTGTCTCATCCTCCATCGCTACAGTTGAAACCAAATACAAATACCGACCAAAGACATGTTAGATTCATAAATGAAGTACTACAAAATTATTTTAACAAAACATAAAGTATATAATTGAATATTATAAACAATAGTATTTGTAATAATATTATATAAGTTACCTATTAATCATTTTTTTTCTTTGACAACGTAAAATCTCTCATTAAGGTCTCAACGAATGTAATTTGTGTCCAGATCTTCCCCTAATGTACTTGGAATTACTACTGACGAAGCAATGACTTCATTGAATTGTGTATCATATTCTTCTTCATCCTGTACATCATCAATTCCAAGTATTCTCCTTTTTCCTTCAATGACAATAGACCATTTTGAATCGGCAGGGTCAACCATGTAGAAAACTTATTTTGCTTGTGATGCCAATATGAAAGTATCTTCATGATGCCTTAACCGGCTGAAATTGACTAATGTAAAAAAGCTATGTTCATCCTTCTTTACACATTAGTGGAAGAAAGCCCATCTGATCCAGTCAAAACCGGGCTTACCGCTCCGGTTTTGGTCAGGATGGGGTGGGCTAGCAGCGGTTAACAATGAATAACTGATCCAGTTTAGACCGGTCCTAAACTGGATTAGCTAATCATTTATCGCTGCGGTTTTGGGTTGACCACCCCAAAAACCAAAAAAAAAATTACTTTTTTTTTTTGCATTTTTTCATTATCAATCGATATAAAATCAATAGTATATATCAGTACTCATTTTATTAAACATATTATGCTTAATTGAAGCATAAGCATAAATAATTAGTTACATAAAATATTAACTATAATCTAGCTAAGTGTGTATTGATTGATCCTTTGAGCTTGAGATAAAGAGAGAGCCTTTCATCTACAACATCTACTGAACATCCACCAGAAGCAAGAGCAACATCATTCTCATTCAGAATCTGTGAGCAGTTTAAAGGTAAAGATATCACCAGAAGCAAGATTAGGCATATGAAAGAAGATACAGAAGAATGCAAATAGGCTCTCCTATCAACGCAGTTCCTACTTATGTAGGGCTACTTTAGTTACGAATTTCCTACTTATGTAAGGCAATAAAAGAATGAAACTACATATAACTTACTTCTTTGGTCTCCTTGACAACCTTCTCTATTACAACAGTCTGTTTGTAATTTGCTTCAACTTTGAGCAATTCCACCTTCCTCTTCCTTTTCTTCTCTATTCTTTGGTGGATCTTCTTCGAATCGATAACTCCTATAACATGAGCTTCACCTCAATTATTCGAAAAAACACATGGTCAATTTGAACATTTTTCCTAACCTCAGGGTTGAGAAAATTTCCCTATAAGAATCAGAAGCTCTTTCTTAGGGAGCTAGACAATGCTATTAACTTGCTCATATTTCGCTTTCTTTCCTGCTGCTCCCTAGCCTGAATTCTCTTTATTATTTTGGACTTCAACTGGATACAACTTTGCTGGATAGTGGACTGCAAAGACAAAACCCTCCTTAGAAACATAGCTTAACTCATTTGGAACTCCACAAGGAAATAAAAAACACTCACCTTGACTGTTGAAGCTATTTTATTAATATCATCACCAATGTATTCTTTTCCTGTCCCTTTGAAAGGAATTTTAGTGCTTACAAAGACTCAAATTTTGTCTTGAGTTTGGTTGATCTTGTAGCTGGCCCAACTGTCAAATATGCTCCAATGAGATATGTCCATAATAAAATAACAGGCACCACCCAAGGAAGCAAGAACAAGAGCAAGAAAAAATACGCATTTACTTGATCCTCTTTGCAGCTGTCCTTGTGACAACATCAGCACCTTGCTAAAAAAGAAGTGGAATCCGGTTGGCAAATCAAAAAAATGTTTAAACCCTATAGTAATTAGTAAAGCAAGTATTAGAGGTATAAAACTAAAGATGAAAAGAAAATAATGTCATATGTTCACAAATTCATCAATTTCGAATAATCTTAAATAATAGCCAATAACACTAGCCAATATTGCAAGTGACAATATATCCACTTGGACCACTTCACAATAGGAGCTTGTTTACTGCAATTATTACACCAAATGCAATAAAGCCTAGTTATTTTTTCAGTCCTCTCTTACTTTCAAGTTCTATCAACCACTTTCACGGCAACCAAAGGGGTTTTTCTCCATTCAAAACTTAACTGTAAAATTAACAACCTCGAAGTAGTGCATTTCACTAAGTTCTTGTAATTTTTTCCAGACTACATTCCCACCATTACATTCCTCAATTATTAACATCACTGTTCTACTTTCATCTTGCCACTTACTTGTATAACAAAACGAATGAAATCACTTACTTGTTTAACATCTTTACCACTAACACTGACTCCCGCCTCCACAAGGAAAGGGTGACCTTTAAATACATGAGCACTGCATAGAATGAAATAAAACAATGACATACCTTCACTGGTAAAAGTTCAAATGACAGAGCAATATGGCAAGTGACTAACATATGTCCTAATACTTATTATTTAAGGATTTTAGCAAGATATCAAGGAAAGGAAAAGTATTTAAGATCTTAAAAGTTAATACTTAATAAAAACCTGCCTGAGTAAGTCGCAACCTTGTCTGGATGCAACCCTTTTATAATTCATAAACAGAGATTGTACTCCCCTGCAGGGCTGAGACACTGCAACTGAAAAAAAATTATAAGTGATCACAACGTTATATGTAAAGATTAGTCAAATTTCAGTGATGATAACAAACACCAAGTTGCTTACTTCACCATTAGGATCACCAAATTTAGCCTGACGAAAACAGCTGATGTATGCGAACTATTTGATGTGAAGTCAGTGATTTTACAACAATCTTTGGGCTGAATTCCTGCCCCATTTCTGCTGCACATTGATAATGCCTCATCACAAAAGGTCCATCTGTCTACCCCATTTCCAGAGCTATTAGAGGCCAACAGATAACCCCATCCAAAACTAACATTATCAACTATCTGCAATTGAGCTATGTATAATAATATGATAGCATGATAAGACATTCAGCCTATTCATACAGAGATAATAGCAGAACTGCAAAAGCTAAAATCACACAATGGAATTACAAAACTTCAAGTTTCTTCAAGTGACAAATCAAGCACTTTTGACAACACTTCTTTCCAATATTACAATTAAAAAAATTTAGCAGACACGAAACAAACAAAATTACCATAGGCAATCCCAATGACAAACACCAATTTGGGGACTCTAAAAAATTGTGCATGACTTCTCTATTTTATAATGAATTTTCTTTTTCCTCCTTACAAGGGAGTATTTAATGCATCATATTACATACGTAAAAGACAACCATTTTTTTGACAGCGTGAATAATATGTGAACAATGTGTTCCAATGATACAATTTCTTACCAATCAGACGCTAAGCATGAGATTTTCCTATATTCACAAACTCATGTTGAAGAAATTGTAACAAATTATGCTTTGAAGTTTCACCAATAAGCTGCTTGATGAGTAATAGATCAACAACAGATGGATGATACTTTTTCTCCAAGGGTACTGGAGGCATTACATCTGTTTGTCGTGCAAATTGTATAGTGACATTTTTCCTGCATAATAAACAACGATTAGTTTGAGCCTAGAAGATAATAAGATACTCAAAGAGTTGAATGAGGTTGTCTTTGACAAAAAGGAGATCGTTGCTGGATTAAATCAGTCACAATGTGGCAAGAATGATGCAGATTACAAGAACAAAAAGAGATGACATACTCAGATGTTTCGAAGACAAATTTGAAGAGGAATTGAGCATAAGGTGTGATGACAACCATCTGACGCATGTAATGCAATATCTTAGACTGCAAGGGAAACAACATGTTACCATTTATAAGATATCATGGAAGGTTTCAAGTAATGGTAATAAATATAAAAAAAAAAAAACAAAGTAGAAGCAGATATGCTTGGGTAAAGACTAAATCACACTCGTAACATATACCCGGTAAGTAGTCCAATTTCTCTCAATGACAACTTGGATTTCATCTCATGCCAACGGTCCTTACTTTCACACTTTTCATGTAAATGAATATGTGGAATATTCCTAGAGGCAAACCATCATAAAAAGGATAAGAAGTACAACATAACTAAGTGAACTAACATAAGTTAGCATATATAGCACTAATTTAGTAATGTAGTATAGTATAACAACATAAAGTAAAAGCCTATCAATATTAGAAATACAAGCATGAACCCAAAATTTCATGCAAACTTAATCATACCGATGAATGTCAATATCCAGCCTGCAAAATGATAGATAATTTTGCCCTTTCATTGCTGATGAGATCTCTATAGGTAGTCCAATACTCATCCTGGACCAAATCAATGCCTACAAATGATAGATCACAAAAACATGATATTACTCATTCTATAGCACGAAAATTACACAACTAAGAGGCTATAACCTTCACTTGTACATGGAACAAACCATAACTAATACCTAGAAACCTGGTGTAAATGCTGCTATAGGACAACAAAAATCATATGAGAACAGAGCAGCTAACTTTTTGCAACTGCTAATAGTAAAGAGGGCACTCACCATCTTATCCCATTAAGAACTAATTCACTTAACCCTTCTTGTCAAGTCTTCATCACACTTAACTTATTCTGAATACCTTAATTTAAACTTGATTAAACTTCAGCAAATTAATTTAGTCTCTATTTGCACACCCATGGACATAAGATGATCATGTAGGCTCATAACCAAACCTTTACTTTGATAACCTGACAGTTAAGAATGATGACCACATAATAACACTGATTATATGCCTAGGGAAAGAAATTTAACAAGAACACATGACATAGGTTCATACTTAATCCATCTTTAGGTGTCAATCAATTTAGGAATTCGATGTTTAAAACTTACAATCAGCTTTGCTAACTAGAGGTTTCAATCACCAAGCAAATAAACAACTAATCGAACACCAACATCTTCATATTTCATCCAACTTAAATTTCAGAAATTAACAATGGTATGCATTCTAGCTTTCCATATACAGAGAGGAGAATAGAAAAATGAGAGAGAGAAGGGGTAGTACCAACAAGGGTGGCCTGGTGGCGGCACCACCGCCAGCGACGAGCTACCACATAAACGCAAAAGGATGGAGAAAGAACAGTAGCGGCGCGAGAAACGACCGCTCCCAAGATCACCACCACCACAAAGAGAGAGGGGAAAAGAGAACCGCGCGATGGCGCTGTAACCACCAACATGAGTAGAGGAGGGATAAGCACGGGAACAGTAGCATGGGCACCAGCAGGGGGGAAGCTCCGGCAAGCTTTGGCAATCGCCGACGAGGCGACAGCGCACCGGTGAGCGAGAGAGAGAAAGATAGATCTCACAGGGAAGAGAGAGAATTTTGATTTTGGGTTTTGGGGTTTTCTCACGGGACAGAAGAAATGACAATTGAAGCCAGCTAGGGAAAACGCGGGATACAAAAAGAAATTGGGCAAGATTAACCACTGCGATTAAGAGAACCGAAACGGTTAACAGAAAACCGGATCGGTTAACAGAAAACCGGATCGATTTTCCGTTAACTGATCAGGTTCTCTAAAAACCGTAGCGGTTTGTGTAGCCCAATTTCCCACCCAACATTTCGAGGATTTACCGATTCGCTTCTCTTAGGGACCGCAACGGTTGTGTTTTGACATATAACGTTTTTTTCGCTAGTGACACAACGACGAATATCTATCCACTTGCGTTGGAAGAGTGGAATCTTGAAGTCAACATAGTCAAGTTCTAATATCCCTTCAATAAACCCGTAGTAAGACTTCATTGTCTCAATAATAGTTATATCACTTCCACTTTTATACTTTGATGACAAAGCCCCCAACGTAACACCACTATTTTGCATCGTGGATTTGTCATCTTGCCGTTAGTGTAAAATGAATAACCATTGATGTCATACCCTTCGTACGAAAGAACTTTCATCTTTGACCCATATGCCAACTATCTCAATGTATTCGATACATCATTAGGAGAGTTAGATAATTGGTTCATAACTCGTTCTTTAAACCAACTGACAAACGACCGATTATGCTCAATCATCAACTCACGTTCATTCTTTAATGGATACTGAACACTAAGCAAAGTCATGTGCTCATCTAAGTAAGGATGAACTCGTGTCATATTTTATAATACAAACAATTATGATTTTCCTTATAACTCTCCATCAAGACACAATCTTTTTCTCCCAATGGTACCATAACCATCAAGCCTTTCCTTCATGTCTAGATTTTGGCAATCCAATTGCTTGTGCACGTGCTAAATAC
Source organism: Beta lomatogona (assembly GCA_947646795.1). Taxonomy (NCBI): domain Eukaryota; kingdom Viridiplantae; phylum Streptophyta; class Magnoliopsida; order Caryophyllales; family Amaranthaceae; genus Beta; species Beta lomatogona. Next base: position 457,335 of record CANSNZ010001151.1, read on the forward strand.
TGACTTACATATTCAGATACTTTCTCCGCAACTGTTCTTTGGACAATACTTGCTTTTGGTCTAGCTGGATTTATCACTTTGCCCTTCAGAGTACTCATATGCCTTTCGAAAGGCCACATATACCTCATACAAACTGGCCCACAATGTTTAATTTCCCGGACAAGATGAATTATCAAATGAGGCATGATGTCAAAGAATGACGGTGGGAAGTACATTTTAAATCGACACATCGTCTCTATTACATCTGCTTGCAATTTATCTAGAGTGTTAGGATCAATCACCTTGCTAGAGATGGTTCTGAAGAAGAAACACAACTTTGTAATCGTGTATCTTACTTGGGAAGGCAAAATTCCTCGTATTGCAATAGGTAATAAATGTTGCATCAAGATATGACAATCATGAGATTACAAACCAACGAGTTTCAAGTCCTTCAGTGATATAAGGTTTCGAAAATTTGACGAGTATCCAGCAGGGACCTGTAACCTTTGCAGATTCTCACAAAAACTCGTTTTCTCCTTCTTAGATAAAGTGTAGCAAGCTGGTGGAAGATAATAGCGTTGTCCCCGCTCCTAAGGTGCTAGTTCTGGTTTGCCCATTTTAGCTATGTCTTTCCTAGCATTAACTCCATCCTTTATCTTCTCGGGCATATTGAACAATGTTCCGACAATGGCATCATAATCATTTTTCTCAATGTACATTAGATCAAGACAATGTCTGACTTCTAAACATTCCTAGTATGGGAGGTCTCAAAACCTAGACCTTTTCTTGTATTAGTTCTTTCAGACACTTTTAAAGGGCTTACCAAACAATGTTTCAATATCCTTTACCCGCTTAAAAACCTATTTTCCAAGTAAGGGTATAAGGGCTTCTCTCATCTCCACTTTTCCGTTGAACAACTTTTTCTTCTTACGAAATGGATGATCTAAAGGAAGCCATGTACGATAATGCAGGTATACATTCTTCTCACAATGATGTAACTACTAATCAATCATGTCCTCATCACAAATAGGGCATTCCTTTGCTCCTTTAACTGTATACCCTGACAAATTCCCATAAGTTTGGAAATCATTAATCGTGCAAAATATCGTCGCACTTAATGTGCAGTCAGTTTTCGCATACGTATTGAATATCAAAACACCTTCATCCCACAATAATTTCAGATCTTGAAGGAGTGGGTCAAGATACACATCTATGTCGTTTCCGGGTTGCTTAGGACCCGAAATAAAAAGCGATAGCAGAATAAATTTACGCTTCATAAATAACCAGGGGGCAGATTATAAATGCTCAATAGAACCGGCCAAGTGCTATGCTGGGTACCTAGTGTACCAAATGGGTTCATCCCATCTGTACAAAGGCAAAGCCTAAGATTTCGAGGTTCTTTACCAAAACCGGGAAACTTTCGATCGATATTTCTCCACTGCGGAGAATCGGCTGGATGTCTAAGCATCCCATCTTTCTTCATCTCGTCTGCATGCCACCTTAATAATTTAGCATTATTTTCATCCGAAAATAAACACCTAAATCTTGGAATGATTGGAAGATACCAAAGAGCCTTCGCCGGAGTTTCTTTCCTTCTCACCCCGTCATCATCCTCCTTTATCTTGTACCGAGACTCTCCACACCTTGGACACTCACCCAAATCCTTGTACTCATTTCGATACAGCACACAATAATTTTGACATGCATATATCTTCTCATATTCCATACCTAATGGACACAAAAATTTCTTTGCCTCTTAGGTAGAGTTGGGAATTTCATTCCCTTCAGGTAGCAATTCTTGTCAAAAAGTGAACAACTCACTTAGACTTTTATCTGTCCAACTATGCTTCGATTTCATATTGAATAATGTGAGGATGCTAGAAAGTTTAGTGAAATTATTACACCCCGGATACATAGGCTTGTCCGCTGCACTTAAAATACTATCATACATATGCGGACGATCGGTTCCTCAATCATTCTCATAATCTACCCTATCATTCTCATTATCATCCTCTCCTTTTTCGATATCAACCTCAGCCTCATCATCAATGTGATCAACATGCAAATCATCACACAAGCTAGTGGAGCTCATACCCTGACCATAAAACTCTCAATGCCATGTCCACCTAGTATAATTACTTTTTAACTCACGACGAATCAAATGATCCTTAATTTGATCCACATCAGGATACCCCCTAGAGTTATTGCAATCACAACAAGGACACAAGACTAACTTTGACCCATTCAGCGATTGATGTTCTAACGCAACCCTAATAAATTCATCAACTCGTTGTAGAAATGTTGCCGAAATTCGATTGTCATACATCCAGTTTTGATCCATATTCATACACTAGAGACACCAAACAATAACACAATCGATCACATCATTCAAAGTGTCTTATCAAATACAGTCATCAAAATTTGGGTCCTTGTCACTCCAACCTAACCCATCTTTGAGTTTCTCATCTCACTAGTGAATGAACATTTGGTTTTCAATTCTAAGAAAAATCCGGCAGCACTTTCCTACAATTCTCCAAGTACACGATGCATATAGTAGGTAAACTATCAACATATGTACCCAGAGAACGCTTAGGGAAATGAGCTAGATCTTTCTTAGAATCGAAAACCAAACATTCATTCACATCCTAAGTGAGATAAGAAACTCAATGACAGTCCCTAACCGGGGACTATTCAAGACTTACTCCTAATGAGTAAGCCTCGAACAGGTATTAGGCCAATGATGCACATTGCAATTAAACAGCACAAACCAATCCATTCCTTAGATTTTCCTCCCAACCCCATTAAGGTAGGTCCATATGTCAATTGAGAAACTAACTCAACAATCCACAAATTCATAATTCATATGTAACAAGACAGTAATTTCATAAAAAATCCATCAATCATATACTTTCCCAACCACATAACCAAACAATTCTTTAGATTTCCCGAGCCCCATATAGGTTTGGTCATAATTCAACATTATAGGGACAAATAAAACAAATCCACAAATCCAAAAAAATGGTGAAATTAACTTTTCATAAAAAACCAGAAAATAACAAAGGTATAATATATACCTCTGCTCTCAAGAAGCAGCGAAGACAACCATAACGAGGTGAGCTTGAAGCACCAACAATGTAGATGAGAGGCAGCTGCAATACAATGTAGAGAAGAGGCAGAGTGAGAGAGTGAAGCACCAAAATTATCAACATTCATTGATATCAAATCAAAATCGTGTGAGAAATGATGGGTTACAAGAAAATTAACAAAAAAAAACTCCTGAGTAAACCGCCGGTGAGAGGGAGAGGAAACCACCGCAAAAACCGAGAAGGAGAGGAAACCACCGCAAAAGCCGAGAGTGAGAGGAAACCATCGCAAAAAATCGAGAGTGAAAGGAAACCACTGCAAAAAATTGAGATGGAGAGGGAGTGGGGGTTCGCCGGTGAACGTGCGCCGCCGGTGGAAGCGGGTCGCTGGTGGTTGTGCTTCGCTGCAAATAAACGAGAGGGAGATGGATATGGGTGCAGCGAAAATGGAGCGAGAGTAAAGTGTGAGTATTTGACGCTGCAGATGGTTTCGTCGGCGACAGGAGGTGCCGGAGAAGTCGACGGCGAGAGTAGATTCGCTGGAGACGCGCGAGTGTTAGGGAGGCAGACGAATTCGCATGAGAGAGAGAGAGAGAGAGAGGAGTACGAGTGATAGAGAGGGTTTAATGTTTAGTGGGGCTAGGGGTTTCCCAAAAAACTTAACTAAGACCCATCTGTGTTGGACAGGACGCGGCATCCGACGCAGATGAAGCTTTTGCGTCGTACATGGGCTGGATGCGACGCATATAGCGTATGCGAGTGAGAGAGTGGGTAGTGGGGCTAGTGCAGGTTTAAGTCAAGGATATGCGTCGGATGGGCTTTGGGGTCTGACACACATCCTTGTATCCGAATTATATGCGTCGCATGGTGTAAGGGTCCGATGCATATGCTTGACTTAACCTACACTACTCATCTGCGTCGCATGGCATGGGGGTCCGACGCATATCAGCTGCACAAAAAGGCAAAAAGCATCTGCGTCGGATATGTGTTGTGGTCTGACGCACATCAGTGGATGCAAAACCCAAATGCTTGACACATATGCGTCGGCTTTCAAAGACCATGCGACGCAAATCCTTTTCCCATTCACTTTCTTAGGGTATTTGTATCGATCTTTTAGTTGTAGCCGCCGCAAATTGACAATTATGTACTAGTGACCATTCCTACATAACTTGCACATAGACTAAATTTACCAAACCTCTTGCAGTTAAACCCAGTTAATTGTTTCTATGAATTGCTTTGTGTTTGCTAAGATGCTTCTTAGATAACCTGGAGAAAGAAACACTTTTCATGTTCTTTCTATGCTGATTCTCTTCTTATAGTCTTTTTTTAATGAACATTGCAGACATATATGGTCTACGAACTCCTTCGCACATCAACAACGTAAGTAACTTATCTTTTTTTGCCTTTAGATTGTTGATATAGCATGGAATTAGCTCGTCATCTGAAATTGTCTGTGAACCAACTATGGTCTTTTGACTTCTTATCTAGGCTTTGTGGACCTTATGATGTCATATCTGATCGGAGTACATCCATGTGTCTAGGCAAAACCCGCACACGATACATAGAGTGGAAAGAAAATGTGCAAGACAATGATCAATGATACAAATCACAAGATATAAAAACAATAAATACACACACAACTAGTGGTTTCTGGTCTGTCAAACACAGATAAAAAATTACTTACATTGCACATATTGCACATTTATTCTCAATACAAATTGACTCGCATAAATGATTATGTTGTTATCTGCTTCATTAGTGTTTCACAAATATTGCAGCTATACTTGAAATCTTAAGGAGGATATACATGGAGATATTATTGTTGTTTCTCATGTCTTAATACTGTTGAACGACTTTTGAAGATATATTTATGTCCATGTTATTTTTGGGAGCCAGGAAGGCAATTTGCAGCTTTGAAATGTTAAAGAAAAATCTAAAGGATTTTAAGGGATGGAATTCACCCATTTCCTGTTGTATCTCGTCTTCATAATGTAACTTAGTTAATATTTTCTTTATATTTGTATGAATAACATAAATTGCAATGAAAAGTGATACTTATATATATATGTAACTATTTTTCGATTCTTTAGGACAAAAAAATGCAAAAAAAAAAAAAATTACTCCCTCCGTCCCAGAATACTCTTAACACTTATCAATGCATGTAGTTTTAGATGATAAGTTGTTTGGTTATCAATTGTAATTTTATCGGAAAGTAGATGTGATAGGAGTTTGTAGTTAGTAAAAGTAGTATTATTTTATTTTAAGGAGAGCGAGTGTGGGCCATGGTTAGAGTTGGTGGGTAGTAGGAGTGGTATTATTTTATTTGGAGGAGAGAGAATGTGGACCAATGCTTAAAAGGTAGAAGGATTAAAATAATAGTGGGTCATATCCAAAAATAGAAGTGTAAAGAGTATTATGGGACAGATAAAAATGAAAGTGTAAAGATTATTCTGGGACGGAGGGAGTATTTTTTATATTTTGTTTGGGTCACAAAAAAACCGCATCCCTTATTGAGAAAAGGTAGTGGTTATTGGTCAAAACCGCAACCCTTTATCAATTAAGGACTACGGTTTTGACCATGAACTGCAACCCTTAATTGATTAAGGGTTGTGGTTTTGTAATTGACTGCAGCCCTTCATAATTTCTAAGGGTTGCGGTAAAAAAAAGCAGCCCTTAAGCCACTTTTGACTAGCAACCCTTGGCCTTTTTTCCTCTAGTGTGAGTAGGCTTTCAATGCCGTTAAGGAATGCTATCATCGTTAGACTTAATGGGTTACCCTTATCGACTTAGGGGTGATTGGCTTCGCGAGACTCGATGATTTTGGGTTTTATGGATGTAAGATGGACTAGTTTCGCTAGACTCTAAGGTTTTGGGCCATTATCGACACAAAGTAAACTATCTTCGCTTGACTCGAGGATTTGATGTAAGGTAGGAGTAGCGTCGCTAAACTCAGAGGGTACCTTTATGGTCTTAGGGGTGACTAGCTTCACTAGCTTCAAAAGGTGCCATTATGGTCTTAAAAGGTGAGTAGCTTTGCTAAAGTCAAAGGGTGTCATTATGGTCATAGGGATGACTAGCTTCGCTAGGTCTAAAGGCTATCATTATGGTTTTAAATAAAGGGTGAGTAGCGTTGCTAAACTGTAAGGGTGCCTTTATGGTCTTAAGGATAAATAGCTTTACTAGGTTTAAAGGGTGTTATTATGATCTTAATGGTGAGTAGCTTTGCTAAACTCAGGATCTGCCTATATGGTCTTTAAGAAGTCCTAGCTTCGCTAGATTTAGAGGTTTAGAGTTTTAGGATTTGGACTTGATTAGACATAGTATATGAGTTGGGCCTTATATGGACCGAACTTTAGACTTAGTCCTATATTAGTTTGAAGTTAGACTTGGAGATGCACATTAGAAATGGACTAAGATTGGACTTAGATTGGAATATGGACTGAGATTAGACCTAGACTAGGCTTGACATAGACGAGGGTTCACAAAAAGATGCAAATGGGCCTAGATTTTGACATGGGCTAGACTTATATGGGCCTAAGATGGACTCTAATTGTATTGGGCCTATTATGAATGCATGGACTCAAATGGGCCTAATATGAATGTATGGACTCAAGATTAGATGGACCTAGGATGAATGCAAATGGACTCTCACGCACATGGGCCTGAAATGAATACAAGTGTATAGGGATTGGATTGAGAAGTTTAGTTAATGGATTGAACAGAAGGGACTAGGCTTAGAATTTTCGAAATTCGTGTTTGAAAGAGACCCTTTTATATTTATCTTTAATTGGAAAAAGATGATTGATTAATTTTGAAAAATATTGTTTTTGAAAGTGTGGTAGGGTGATGATTAGTAAATCTTCTCGAAACAGATAGAATAGAAGAAGCTAAGGTGTAGGATGATAGATTTAAAAATTGATATGTTTTTTTTAAAGGGATGGAATATGACAGGATATATATGATAGTGAAGATTTGTTGGAATTGGAAAAGATGGGAGGAGATAGACATGCATGACAGCTCAAACTCTACCATGATCACTTTTCTAGATGCACTTCTTAGGATAGACTCAACTTTAGGCGATATGCATGAAAATATCGATTATTATCTTTAAATTAGGTGAGTTTTGTTTGAAAAAGATGCCCTAAAAGTGATCACGAATGATGATGCAAATCATAGATCGAAGCACGACAAATAAACCGACGAAGATTAAATGAGAAAGTCTGAACAGCTTGCGCCATACGCAAAGGTTTCGTGCGCCATGCAAAGTATTGAGCGACACACAATGGATTATGCGCCACACAAGGATTGCGCGCTATGCAATAGATCGCGCCTTACGTAATCTATTGCGCACCGTGCAATCTGGTGCCCCGGGCGCACTAGGCTTGTGTGTGACGCAAGCTTGGTGTGTTTGGCGTATCGGTTTCGTGGAGCGATTTTTGCATTTCGTCGATGTATTCGTCGTTTTTCAATGATTTCTAGCCTAATTCGAGGGAAAATCATGTTGAACATAGCAAACATGCAATCACTGACATCATATAGGCAAGAATAGTATGCAATTCCAACCCAAAGTCAAGATCTATGTTTGTACTATGGCCACGCTTTGGTTAAGGCTTGAATGGGTCCATGACTAGGAGATTGATCCCAAGTGGAGTCACCAAATAGTAGGCGTGTTTTTGTTGTCTACGTGGTGTGAGCGCATATTTGACTACCTCGTTGTAAAGGTTATATTGAAAATGTTTTTGAAGTCACCCACATGTATTTAAAGAAAGAGTCATAAACCTAATTCAATATTAGAAAACCTTGGGACAACTATGGGACTTATTTAATGTAGATTTCCCAGTCGTGACTCCATGAATGGTCAATGAACCATATTGAGTTTGGGTGTGAGGGTACGATTAGATCAGGAATCACATTTTCCTATTGATGGCCTCTACTTAATATCGATTCATATCTATATTTATGCAAATATACAGCCACATAATATTTCAATGGAATCTAATAAATAATCTATGTCGGTTCATTAAACAAACAAAAGACTAATTTTTGGTGACATGTTGTCATGCAATCAAATTACTGGAATCTTATTTAGATTGTCCAATTATCTTATTAGGTGTTTGACCAGTTCTTTAGGTATTTGATTAGCTATAATAATCATATGAGGTGATTAATGCATTAAAACATACAACCATGCACCTGAATAATAAAGAAAATGAATAAAAAGAGAACATTTGGGGAAGAATGTACAAGAGAGCATTAATTCCTTCAAGATCTACATTGTGACAAGTAAATTGTTAGTAAAAAAAAATCAAATGGAATTGACCCTCAGTCTTTATACTTTTCTCGCCTGGATCTTGTATTACGGTCTGCAAGATGAGCAATCTTAAAGCTTGAAAAAAGAAATTCGAAGGTATGAAAGTATTGAATGTATTTAAATGTGTTTGAATATGAGTGTAAGTGTTTGAATAGGCGTTTGAGTATAGGAGAGTATGTGTAGAAGTCGTAGGAAAGCATTGTGAAAAGTCGTTAAAGAAATGAGCTACTTCTTAGCAAATGAAACTGAAAAAGTAGCGAAAAGGTAAAGAAAAAATGTGCGCCTGGTGCATAGATTATAGCACAGGCTTTGATAAAATCTATCCTTTGAAATCCGAAATCAACTATCTTTAGGAATAAAAATATGATTTTCTAAATATCCATTAAAACTAATTGTCAAGAATAATTAATATTGAAATATTAAAAAATATAATTAATTATCAGGAATAATTACGGAGATTTAAAATTGGGCTTGAATAAACTATATTTTCGAAATGCTTTTGGGCTTAGCTTGTTAAGTTACTCTACCTTTGGACTGGACCAATTAGGACGACGATATGTTTCATCATCCGGTTCTCAATGGGGACACACGATTTTGTTTCTACACATGCCCCCACTTTGACTTAGGTTCAGGAAACCGAAAGTAAAAGTATACGTTGTCGGGCCGGAGAACGGTTCTTAACGCTCTTCAATTTAAAACTAATGAATATATCACCTGTTTCGGCAAAACAATGTTAGTATGGACAACGATTAATACAAGTAATCTGATTACCTGCTTGATAAGATGTTAGCAGATGGGTGCAAACAACTCAGATAAGAATACAAATAATGATGCAATAATGCAAGCTTAGACAATCTAAGGATTAGGTTCATGCTAAGTTAAGGAAGATGAAACGGAATGCAAGGTCATGGTTATGCAAGGCTAAGAGAAAGATGAAATGATGCAAGGTTAGGGTTATACAAGATTAGGAGGTCAGGAGAGGTATAGATACTTAATGATTTTCGAAAACTATTTTGGTTCACATAATCGGTGTCCGCAAGTGAGATGCATATATTACAACTTTTAGGAGTTTGATTTGGAGGAATCACCACATATATTGGAAGCACCCACTTCGTAAGCATGTCTTGAATTAGGCATTTTAAGGCTAGATTGGAATGTACTTGATCTGCATTGAGTATTCACAGTTCTTCACTTGGGATTCTTCTTCGAGGAGTTGATACAGACAAAGTTAGATATCACCACAGATCATGGAATTGTCGAAGAGTCCTTGATGGACAAGGAGAGCTTGTATCGAAAAATAATAATTATGAATTTTATGACTCATATAGATATAGGTGGGAAAAGGTTTTGACGTAGCTAGGTTCAGACTCGAGTTTATGTCTGGATCTAAAGTCATATCATTAGACCTTGACTAATTTTTTTTTATTGAAGGGGTCGGATCTTGATGTGTCATATTTTCTTACAGGTTCTAGGTGCATTTAGGCTTCATTTTAGAGCATATAGATTTGATTCATTACTAGGTTAATTCATTATTGCATTATATTCTTAAGTTATGTTTTCTTGTTTTTGATGAATTTCATGTAATGAATACATATTTGGAGTACGATTAGCTAAGCTTGAGGATTAGGAGCACTTGGAAGGAAGCTACAATGCATAAGAATTATTTGCATATATTTTATAGTACGAGTTTGAGCGAAAACAAAGTGGAAAATCATTGGAAGAAATGTGAAAAAGGAGTCATGTCTACTCTTGTGACCATAACTTTTGATATGCTTCCTAGAATTTAATAACTAGACTTGAAGAGCTTTCTAACGATAGGTGGCACGCCCTGAGGAGACTTCTAGTCAAGAAGTTAGCCTTCCGGAAGTTCGAGCTACATCTGTTAGAATCTGCTATTGTACGCGCAGATCACTATTCCGCCCATTTAATGATTTATTCGAGACTTTCCTTATCTTGTAATTTACTTTCCTAGTCTTATTAGGTTACTTAATATTATTTAGATTCGGAAAACTCTCTCCTCCTCTTCTCTGAATACGTTATTTTAGTCTTAGTTCATAGTTTAGTTTTCTTCTTCCTTATTCTCTCTAGCTTTTTAGCGGTAAATCCTAGTTTCTTTTCTCTTCATTAATTTGGGTTATATTTCTTCCTTTAATTGATTTCTTTAATTATGTTTTGCTTTCTAGATGTAGTGTTTATACTTTTTTTTCATGATTGAGTAGTTTTTATATCTAAGGTTTGGGAATCCATGTTTATATGATATGAATCTTGATTGATGTTGTTTATGGTTTGATTAGTCATCAATATCTCTAGTTGATTAGTGTTTTTATTGTTAATCTTGCCATCTGGTCAATTATTTGATTAAGTCTTGCTAATAAGAGTTAAAATTGAAAGATCGACTTTTAGAGGCTTACCTACAATTAGCAAATCTGATTATGTTAGATACCGTACTGCATATGTTGTTATGAAATCGTTAAGAGCCGACCATAGCATTAACCTGTGCTCTAGATATCTTTTTAGTTTAACTGTTGATGATTTTTTTGATAGATTTTGATTATGAGCATAATGAACCATTGCCCTAGATCCGTTTAGTTTGATTTTCTTATTTTATTAGTTTAGAACGTCAATTCTAATATATCTGATCTTGTTTAGTTTATCCATACCTTAGAAGCTAGATTAAAACAACCATCTCTATGTAGATTCGACCCTACTTACCCTACTATATTGTAAGAAGGTTTTGCAGGAATTATTTTTGATAGGTGTACGATAACCTATCAGATCTCGAGATAAGGATTCCTACGTATCCTTTCAGAATCCGACCATTAGTAGTTTTGGATCCAATATCTCTTTTTTTTGTGCACTAAATTTTTCCTAGGTCGCCCTTTCGGGTTTTCAAACTGAAGGACTTGGACATACCTTGAAGGAGTTACGAATGGATATGAAAGGTTGAAAGGTTAGAGGTTTGAACTTAATTAAAGTTTAATTGGATGGGCCAAGGTAAGGATTATGGTTTTGGATTATATGGTTAAGGTGTTAATGAAACGAAGGGATTTTAGAATGTGGGGTAGAACTTGTGTACAAGCCTCCTAGCTTAACTTTTCTTTACCTTTGGCTTTTTCTTTCTTGCTTCTGCATTTGCTTTTTGCGTTTTCTTTTGATTTATTTCCGCATTTGGAATTTTTTTCACTTTTTTTATTATTGCTTGGCATTGACTTTTTTATTTATTGAGTCTTATACACAAGTTTTTTGTAGTTTTGGTTATTGGAAGGTTTGAAGGTTTTTCACAAGAGGAAAAAAGTCGAAGTGCTGCGATCAAATATGGCTTAAGGGCTACGTTTTTTTACCGCATCCCTTAAAATTTTTGAAGGGATGCGGTTATTGACCCTAACCCTTAACAATTAAGGGTTGCAGTTAATGGTCATAACCGCAGCCTTGTGACCCAATTTTTTTTTTTTTTTTTTTTTTTTTTTTGCATTTGTTAAGTCCTAAATATATAAAAAAGAACAGTTACTTGTATATATATATTTTTCGATTTGAGCATACCAAAATGAACCAAAGAACAATTTATTACTCTAAAAACAACCCATAAATATAAAAAGGAGATCGACAAGTGGTGTGAGCAACACAATTACGAATATCATAAAACGCAGCTACAAAATCAACGAAAACAAAATGAAAACCAGCGAAAATGGAGCGAGAGTGAAGTGCGAGTGTTAGACGTAGCAGATGGATTTGCCGGCAACAGGAAGTGCCGGAGAAGTCGACGTACGACGAGAGTAGATTCGCCGGAGACGTGCAAGTGTTAGGGTGGCAAATGAATTCGCATGAGAGAGAGAGTGAGAGAAAGGAGTGCGAGTGAGAGAGAGGGTTTAATGTTTAGTGGGGCTAGGGGATTCCCAAAAAACTTAACTAAGACCCATCTGTGTCGGACAGGACGCGACATTCGATGCAGATGAAGCTTTTGCGTCACACGTAGGCTGGATGCGAAGCATATAGCTGATGCGAGTGAGAGGGATGGTAGTGGGGCTAGTGTAGGTTTATGTCAAGGATATGCGTCAGATGGGCCTCGGGGTTCGACGCACATCCTTGTATTCGAACTATATGTGTCGCATGGCGTAGGGGTCCGACGCATATCCTTGACTTAACCTGCACTACTCATCTGCGTCGCATGGCATGGGGGTCCGACACATATCAGCTGCACAAAAAGGCAAAAAGCATATGCGTCGGATAGGTGTTGTGGTCCAACGCACATCAGCGGATCCAAAACCCAAATGTTTAACACATGTGCGTCAGCTTTCAGAGACCATGCGATGCAAATCCTTATCCCATTCAATTGCATAGGGTATTTGCATCGGACTTTTAATTGTATCCGATGCAAATTGGCAATTTCGTAAGTTCTTCATGGATGCAACGCTAATAAGCCGACGCAAATTGACAATTTTGTACTAAGTAGACTAAGCTTGACATAGACCATGGTTCTTATAAAGATGGAAATTTCCAAGATTTTGTCATGGGCTATACTTATATGGGCCTAAGATGGACTCTAATTCTAGTGGGCGTATTATGAATGCATGGATTCAAATGGGCATAATATGAATGTATGAAATCAAGTTTAGATGGGCCTAGGATGAATGGAAATGGACTCTAATGGACATGGGGCCTGAAATGTATACAAGTGTATAGGTATTGGATTGAGACGTTTAGTTAATGGATTGAATGGAGTGGACTAGGCTTAGAATCTTCAAAATTCGTTTTTGAAAGAGACCCTTTTATTTTTATCTTTTGTTGGGAAAAGATGATGGATTAATTATGAATTTTTTTTTTTTAAGTGTGGCCTGGTAGGGTGATGATTAGTAAATCTTTTCGAAAAAGATAGAATAGAAGAAGGTGTAGGATGATAGATTTTGAAATAGATATGTTTCTTTTTGAAAGGGATGGAATATGATAGGATAGATATGATAGAGAAGGTTTACTGGATAGGAAGAAAATGGGAGAAGGTAGACATGCATGACGACTCTAACTCTACCATGATCACTTTTCCATATGGACTAATTAGGATAGACTCCACTTTAGATGATATGCATGAAAATATCGATTATTATCTTTGAATTAGGTGAGTTTTGTTTGAAAAAAATGACCAAAAAGTGATCGCGAATGATGATGTAAATCATAAATCGAAACACGGCAAATAAACTAACGAAAACTAACCGCGGAAGTCTAAACAGCTTGCGCCACACGCAAAGGTTTCGCGCACCACCATAAGTATTGCGCGCCACGCCGTTGATTACGCGCCACGCAATGGATTGCACGCCACGCAATGGATCGCGCGCCACGCAATCTACTGTACATCGCGCAATCTGGTGCGCCAGGTGTAGACACATAATCATGTCTCCCCAATTAAGGATCCAATGATGAAACATATCGTGGTCTTAATTGGTCTGATCCAAGAGCAAAGTAGTCCGAAGAGCCATCCAAAACCATTTCGAAAAGTGTTAAAGTCCTATTTTAAAGCCCAATTAATTATTCATGATAATTAATTATATTTGAGTCCAATTCTTTGAAAAGCCCAATTAATTGATAATTCATTGATTTATTTTAATAAATAAATATTTTCAAAAGATATTTTTTATAAGTCAAAATCAGATTTTATCCCGTAAAATCAGATATCCGTAGTTAAAAGATAAAAGAAAATCTTTTAGAACGAGTTTTTATCATAAAACTATCAAAACATGTCAAAAACAAGTGTTGCACTGAGCGCAGTTGCTGCGCCGAGTGCACGTGTCCTGCCACGTGGACTTCCACGTAGGCTACGCCAAGCGCACAGGCTGTGCTAAGCGCACTAGAACTGCCACGTAGACTTCTGTTTCATGTAGAGTCCTGCATCAAGCGCAGTTCTCTGCTTGAGACGCGGAATTTCTTTCTTATCTTTTTCAAAAGCGCGTACCACGTGTACGCTTCTTACTGGTTATGCCGCGTCATGCGCTTGCCATGTCAGCTGCGCCTGGTGCAGCCAGCGCGTGAGGCGTAGTTCCGTTTTCCCTATAAATAGGCCTGATTTCCGTATAGATTTCAGAACGGATTTTTCACATAACACTCGACGACTACTTTACGAACCTCTCGACGAACAACAAAACTTCCCTACAAAAACTCATACTTTCAATCACAAATACATTCATTCTACATACTTTCATACATTCAGATTTTCAGGCTTCACGATTGCTCGTCCCGAAGGTTGTCAATCTCACAGACCCAAGCCACTGTATAATCCTGAGGGTCCTTAAATAAATTATATTTATATTGAAGTTACTAACAATTTTCTTTCCTGATGTAGAACTTTAATGGAAAATCGCTCTACGGTATATATTCTAACCTCTTTTTTGTACATTATTTTATATTCATATTATATTTATTCAAGCCTTTGTATATTGCATGCTTGCCTGATCATTATATGTATATTATATGATTGTCCTGCTTAATGCGTTTATCGCCACACATGTTATTTTTGCTAATCAACGAGCTAAAGAACCGTTCTAACATTAATCAGATTAATTTGGACAACCTGTTAGGTTCCTTGTAAATTGATTGCCTAATAACATATCACTAAAAATTAGTCTTTTTATGTATTTCCTGAACCAATTTAAACTAAATATTTTTAGGGTGTATAAAACATTATATGATTGTTCTTTGGCATAAAATCTACAAATGAATCGATATTTAGTAAAGGCCAACAATGGGTAATATGGTTCCTGACCATATTTGTACCCTTACCCCCGAACTCAATCTTTGGTCCATTTTGACTATCTATGGAGTCATGACGGGGAAATCTACATTGAATAATTTGTCGCTATGAATTTCCTATATCCAATTAGGTTTATGATTCTTCTTAAAAAGAATTATTGGCGACTTCTTTCAAAACATATTTTTAATAAAACCTTAACAATGGAGTAGTCAAATAAACGCTCTCACACCGCGTGTAGGCGTTAAAGGAATGAAGAATCCACGCCTACAATTTGGCGACTCCACTGGGAAGGATTCTACCAAAAATTATTTTTTTTTAAATGAGTGGGTGAAACTTAAAAAATATTATTCATTCTTATTTTATGCCTTTGAATAATATACTGTTTTGCATGTGCATGGCTATTGTTCAGCAACCATAAGGAGAATCTACCTTGCCTCATTATCACACGTTCTATGTGTGAGGTCACCCCCGGGGGGTTAGCGCTTTGTCCTTTCAAAAAGCTTCCTGAGCAATAGTGTTGGATCTTAGTCATAAGCAAACCTACCCAACTATGGCATTGTTCTCTTGTTCTTGACTTGAGACAGGAGTGCGTCTTACACGTGGCCACCTCTTTAAGTAGGGGTACGAAGCATGGGATCAATCTCTTAGTCATGGACCCTTTCAGCCTTAACCTAAACCTGACCAATAGTTGAATGTAGAACTGGACTTTAGGTTGAGAACTTTTGCATCCATACTACCTAACATTTATGTGTGATTGCAATTTTTGCCTGCTAATATGCTTTACGCCCGAAATTATTGCAAATCGCGTCTAAAACAAATCGTCATTCTCACCCGAACCTTCGTCAATTTATCAATTAGCGTGCAGCAGAGCATTGCGCCAGATGCATTAAGTTGCGCCTGACGCAACATCCATGCGCCAGACGCATAGACTGCGCGTCGTACGCACCTGTTGCGTGGCACGCAGTCTATTCGTCCCATGCTTATTGGTTGTTTCACCATTGTTTGAGTCTAAGATAATAAGTTTGCATCATATCATATTAAAAAAAAAAGAGGGTCAGTCTTTTCATGCAAGATTGAGTCTGTCCTAAAAAGTGCATCTAAAGTGGTCATGGTAGAGTTAGAGTTGTCATGCATGTCTACCTCTTCCCATTTCATCCCTGCTACCCTTGTCTATTCTACCTTACCATATTCACCAATTTCAAAAAACTTCCATTTTCAAATCAATCCTACACCATATTCTATTCTACCTTGTTCGAAAACATTTACTAATCATCATAACACCACGACATTTCAAAAAAAAAAAATTATTTTTCAAATCAAGCCATCATCTTTTCCTAACAAAAGATAAAACAAGGGGTTCCTTTCAAAAATGAATTTCAAAAATTCTAAGCCCATTCCAAATACCTTCGCCAATCCAATCCAATCTAATCCAATTCAATCCAATTCATTTGCATTCATTCTAGGCCCATATGCATTAGAATCCATTTTGCATTCATTCAGGCCCATGTGCATTTCAAGTCCATACATTCACTAGCATTGAGTCGATCTTAGGCCAATATAAATCTAGTTCATCTCAAAATCTAGGCCCATCTGCATCTTTATGTGAACCCTAGTCCATGTCAAAGTCTAATCCCAGTCCATTCCATTCTAAATCCAATCCTAGTCCAAGTCAAGCCTATATGTCAATTCATATCCTAAGTCTAGTTTGCATCTTCATATAAGCCCTAGTCAGTCTTCGGACTATAAAAATTCAGTCTTAGGACTATAAAAGCTCATTTCCTAAAGTCCAGCCTGCTTCCTCACCCGTAAGCTCAAGGTCTAGCATTCCTTAAGTCTATAGGCAATTGTTGTGGCTAGCCTGCTTGCTCACCCGTAAGTTCAAGGTCTAGCATTCCTTAAGTCTATAGGCAATTGTTGTGGCTAGCCTGCTTGCTCACCCGTAAGTTCAAGGTCTAGCATTCCTTATGTCCATAGGCAATTTTTGAGTCTAGCCTGCTTAGTTTAATGTAAGTTCCGAAGTCTAGTTGTCTAGCCTGCTTGCTCACCCGTAAGTTCAAAGTGTAGTTGCTTAGCCTGCTTGCCTTAAGTTAAGAGTTTGGGCTTCCTAGTTGTCTAGCTTGCTTGCTCACCCGTAAGTTAAAAGTCTAGCATCCCATAAATCCATAGGCAATTTTTGAGTCTAACCCGCTTAGTCTAATGTAAGTTCCGAAGTCTAGTTGTGATGTGTTTGCGGAAGCTTAAAATTAAGAATAATATTATAAACACTCTAATCTCACGTTTAGAATGAATTAGGGTCGAACTTGGTAACAAAAATAATATAAAGATTGAATCTTTATAAGGATAGGCTCTATATGTTCCCTCAAGAACTAGAGTATCTCTCACTAACCTCGATTAGGAGATGCACACAAACCACGATTTATGTGTTCTTGGTACGACAACCAAAATCAATGCACATAGCATTCGAATAACTCAAAATAGTTCATTCATCTCTACTGTTTTATTGATATGAACGTGTATATATAAGTACACGCTTAAACACTCCTAAACAATCTTAACTACTAAAAAGATAAATATTATAGTAACAAGATAAATATTAAAGACTCCTAACTAAACTTAACTAACCATCACACACGTCTAAGATAAGTAAAACACACCTAGGATAAGAATTCGTCATTTCCTATCTAACATAGACTCCTAACAAGACTCTATGATAAAGGGAATTAGACTCCTAAACATAATAGGATTCCTTTATCACTCAAACACCTAAAATAAAGAATTGTAAAGCAACTAAAATAGAAAGTCTCCTAACAGAACTAGGACACTTCATAAAGAATCCTAACAGAACTAGGATTTGTAGAAAATGACCATTTCTCATATGGATCAATTTGTCTAGCCTTCTTGCTCACTCGTAAGTGCAAAGTCTAGATGCCTAGCCTGCTTGCCTTAAGTTAAGAGTCTAGTATCCCTTGTTGTCAAACCTTCCTTAAAGTCTAGCATGCTTGCTCAGCCGTAAGTTCAAAGTCT
Source organism: Beta lomatogona (assembly GCA_947646795.1). Taxonomy (NCBI): domain Eukaryota; kingdom Viridiplantae; phylum Streptophyta; class Magnoliopsida; order Caryophyllales; family Amaranthaceae; genus Beta; species Beta lomatogona. The sequence goes on from CANSNZ010001151.1 coordinate 475,468, forward strand.
AGTCTCTCCTAAACCAATCGTAGAGTCCAGTCTGCTTGCATAGCCCAGTCCAGTCCATGTCTGCATTTTCATATAGTTAGGCCCATATCTCCATCATGGTCAAGTCTATACCAGTCCAAAACCCATAACCATTTCCATTTCAAAATTACTTTCCAATTTTATTTCCCATTTTCATTTCTATTTCCACTTCCATCTCCCATTTCTCATCTCCATTTCTCATCTCCATTTCTCATTCCGAAAGCGTCATTTCTAAAAATTCACGAGGTCCATTCTATTTCTGTTCAGGACGGATCGTGAGATTATAACTTGGGAACATCCAACAGCGAGGCAACAAGATCGACCTACTGCCAGACTCGTCAAGCGCATCCTCACTTTTTTAGACGAATCCTCCGACCCTTCTGAATCATCATCTGAAATGGGGGATACTAATTAACAGCTTAGTGCTATTATAGCTCAACTCACAATGATGAACTCTCATCTTGAGGAACAAGATAAAGAGATCAAGGCACTAAGGGAGAAGCTCACTGAGGAAGACGAGCAAGGCGACACTCCACCACCAATCAAAACCAACACAGAACTGAGGTTTGAAAAACTCGAGCAATTGATCCAGTCAATTCCTGCACTCGAGAGTCAGGCTCATGGTCATGACATCATTGATCCTGAACTAAGGGACAAACTCCTTAAAAAGGTAACATTGGGTGACCTCCCAAAATTCAAGGGGGTCGAAGACCCGGATGACCACTTGAGAGCGTTTTCCATCTCTATGGCTATCAAGGGCATGAGCAAGGACTTGTTTGCTTATGTCTTTCCTTTAACCTTGGATGGACATCCATCTAAGTGGTTCAGGTCACTGAATAAGGCCAAGCTGAATGACTGGGACTACATCAGAGAAGAGTTCCATAAACAATACATCTACAATACTCAGCTTCCCACTGGCCTCCGTGAGTTGGAGTTAACTAAACAAAACTCCAACGAAGAGTTCGTCACCTTCCTTAACAGATGGAGGGATAAAGCTGCACAAATGATTAACAAGCCATCTCAGGAGGATCAAGTTCGACCGGTGATCTGTAACCTGCGGCCGAAGTATGGGGATCATATCAAGTTCCAACCTATAGAGTCTTTCACGAAGCTCTATAAGGTAGGCCTGCGGATTGAAGAAGAGGTACAGGCCAACAAGAATAAGGGTTCCAACAACAACAACAACTCTTTCAAGAAGAGTAACAATGGCCCTTCTAGCACGAAAAGCAATGAGGTCAATGCCATAGCTGCTGAAAAGAGAGGCTATCAAAAGCCTCAAAGAACATTTGCACCTTTTGGCATGTCCTTAGAAGAAGCCTTCACTGGACTTCATGCAAAGGGAGAACTTCAGCCTATTAGCCCTACTCCAAACCCTACACCCGAGAATAGATCCAAGAGGTGGGATCCAAATGCCTACTGTAAGTACCACCAAGGGAATGTACACCCAACATCTGTGTGTTGGACCTTAAAGAATCACCTGCAGGATATGGTTGAAAATTCCACCTACAGCAAAAGTCAGCAATAGCAGCAACCCCTTGGGCCGCACCTGAATAACGTCGGGGCTTAGTCATTTAACGCTAGGTTGAGTCGGAGAGTCCCTCCCCTAGCTCCTTCAATTCCCTTCTTGACGAGTTTATGTCATTTCGGTTTTTATTTCCAATAAGCCTTGTTCTATTTATTTCTGATTAATAAAACAATTGCATTTTCATTTTCATTGGCCTTCCATCATTTTATTTATGCTTCTAATTCAATGATGAAACTCAAATCACCTAATGAACTTGACTAATAATAATAACAAAAAGAAATCTAAAGAAAAAAATTTTAAAAAATTAAAAATGGACATACTTTGGATTAGGAGTTACTTCCCTCTCCTTTTCATTACCTTTCATAACGCACTTCATACAACCAAGGAAAAACAATCATCCATAAACCATCATTTCCATTAGCCAAATAATCCCTTCAATATCAAAGCTCCACATATATCCTTCAAACCTTCCAATACCCAAAACTAAACTTGGTGTGCAAGCCTTACTACATAAAAAAGATCAATGTCAAGCACAAAAAAAAGTGAAAGAAATTGAAAATGCGAAAAAAGCAAATGCAAAAGAAACGCACAAGACAAAAATGCAAAAAAAAAAAAGAAAGAGACAAAGGCAAATAAATAAAAAGTCAAGCTAGGGGCTTGCACACAAGTTCTAGCCACTAGTGGAAAAACAAGGAAGGGCTGCGTTTTTGGCCAGCAGCCCTTTCCATAGCAGCCCTTCAATAGATAAGAAGGGCTGCGGTTTTTAGCCGCTGACCCTTCACAACGAAGGGCGGCGGTTTAGGCCAAAAACGCAACCCTTATAAGCTTGAAGGGTGCAAGTTTAGGCTTAAAACCGACCCTTCACATTCAAATTTTTTTAAAAAAAAAAAATAAATTGCACCCTCCACCCCCCGCCCACCCCCCGCCAGCCCCAACACACCCCACCCCCGCCCCACCCCCCGCCCCAGCCACACACCACCTCCCGCCCACCCCAAAGACCCCCCACCCCCTCGCCCATCCCCGCCCGGCCCAGTACACCCCACCCCCCGCCCACCCCAAAGACCCCCCACCCCCGCGCCCCAAAGACACCCCACCCCCGCCCACCCCAAAGACCCCCCCACCCCCCGCCCACCCCAAAGACCCCCCCCCCCCCGCCCACCCCCCGCCCACCCCCCGCCCCTCACCCTTCGCCCATCCCCCCGCCCCCCTCACCCCCACCCATTGCCCACCCCAAAGACCCCCCCACCCCCAGCCCCCTCACCCCCGCCCACCCCCGCCCCCTCACCCCCACCCCCTTGCCCACCCCAAAGACCCCCCATCCCCCGCCCACCCCCGCCCACCCCCCCCCCAGCCCCTCACCCCCCCCTTGCCCACCCCAAAGACTCCACCCTCCACCCCTTACCCCCCCCCTGCACACCCCACCTTCACGCCCCCCCCGCGCCCCCTCACCCCGCCCCCGCCCGGCCCCCTCACCCCCCCCCCCGCCCCCCCCCTTCACTCCCACCCCAAGCCCCCCACCCCCGCCCCACACCGCCGCCCACCCCCCGCACTCCCCCGCCCCCGCCCCCCACCCCCCACACCCTTCACTCCCCGCACCCCCACCTTTGCCCACCCTCTCGCCACCTCCTCCACCCATTCTTGCCACCACCCCAACTCCCAACCAGCCCCATAGCCCAGCCCAACAAGCGCACCATGGCGGCCCCCCCCCCACCCCCACCCAAAACCTCCCTTCGACACAAAAAAAAACCCGATCAAATTGCAATAATAATATATGACAAGTTTTTGAACGTAATATAATAATTAACTTTAAATATGTATATATTTAATAATGTGAAAAATGTACATAGAATTAATACAAACTAGTAGATGTATCATAAGCAATCATCGCAAATGTGGGACGCCAACTTATCCCGAACTTCATGTAATTCGTCTGTGGTGAAGGCCCTCAAACGTGGTGTGTTATTCATATAAACCTTACAAAACAACCAAGGAATAAACACATAATATAAGAATTCAATCATTTACGTACCGTAGTTAGTAGTTCTAAAAATGACATATACCTTCCCGAAATTCAATCAAAAACAAATGCAAGCCTAAAACTCTACACACTAGTTATATTATACCTTATATTATCATATTGAAAAAGAAAATGGAGATAAATGAAGCGATAAGTACGAATTAGACGCGAAAAGGCAAAAATAGGCCTAAAATGCCCTTTTCGTTCCCAAAATTCAACCTACAACAATTGCAAACCTAAAAATCTACACAATAGTTACATTATGCCTCATATTATCATGTTAAAAATGAATTTGGGGTTAAATGACTCGATAAATACGATTTGGTAGCGTAAAAGGCAAAAATTGGCCTAGAAATGACATTTTCGTTCCTAAATATATGCATGTGCTACTTTGGTTTCTAAACCAATTAATACCTATTACCAATCGATCTAATCTAAACTAACATATACTAATAAGTTACATACCTTTTGAAGATCATCGTCGTTAATGCACTGGTTGACGATATCGAACATGTACCTCAGCACGTAATAGCCACATGCAAGTCCATCTTCTTGTTGTGGACACTAAATGTTCACCAAAGGATGCATCCAATGACATTCATGTTAATTAGATGTGTAGTATGTGGCTAAAAGTGTTTCTATATAAGGACAAATAAATTAGTCATGTTACCTCGACTGATATCCAAACAGGAACTTTTGGTGCTCGAAGTCCTGTTGCACTAATATACTTCATCACACTACATCAACAACATTATTATAAGATTAGATGTACTAACTATTTATATATTTAAAGATGATGAATAATGTGTAATATTAATAAGTGCGCATATATTGAGTTTCGATTAGGCTACCTATTTAACAATGATTTGATTAGTAAGGTCCGTGGTGGTTGTCGACGCAAAGAATCAAAGTGGTAGACTTCGTTACGTGACAAACATATCGCAAGCAGTGTCCAATGAGCCCTACAACAAGAAAATATAGTTATTATTAATCGTAGAACAATTAATAGGTCAATTTAAGTATCGAATAATAAAAGTAAAGCGAGTTTAACAAGCATACTTTTCAATATAAGGAACAAGAATGATCTGATGATATCCAAAATGAGATGATGCTTTGAAACTCATGTCGAGATACTCTTTCACTTCGGCTTTGTTTTGTAAGCAATTGTCATCTCGTATTATGTTTGGACATAACCAACCAAACATTGCACTAGATGTTGCAAGCAATTCATTGTATAATAACCTGAGAAATTATATTGGTTATATTAAAAGTAAACCAACAATTACTTATTATGGATTTGAAAACTACTTAAAGCATATATATGTATATGTATATTTAATTTATATACTTATGTATTACCTCATGAGTGTTTGTATCATGGAAACATTCAACTCTATTTCTGTTCAGGACGGATCGTGAGATTATAACTTGGGAACATCCAACAGCGAGGCAACAAGGTCGACCTACTGCCAGACTCGTCAAGCGCATCCTCACTTTTTTAGACGAATCCTCCGACCCTTCTGAATCATCATCTGAAATGGGGGATACTAATTAACAGCTTAGTGCTATTATAGCTCAACTCACAATGATGAACTCTCATCTTGAGGAACAAGATAAAGAGATCAAGGCACTAAGGGAGAAGCTCACTGAGGAAGACGAGCAAGGCGACACTCCACCACCAATCAAAACCAACACAGAACTGAGGTTTGAAAAACTCGAGCAATTGATCCAGTCAATTCCTGCACTCGAGAGTCAGGCTCATGGTCATGACATCATTGATCCTGAACTAAGGGACAAACTCCTTAAAAAGGTAACATTGGGTGACCTCCCAAAATTCAAGGGGGTCGAAGACCCAGATGACCACTTGAGAGCGTTTTCCATCTCTATGGCTATCAAGGGCATGAGCAAGGACTTGTTTGCTTATGTCTTTCCTTAAACCTTGGATGGACATCCATCTAAGTGGTTCAGGTCACTGAATAAGGCCAAGCTGAATGACTGGGACTACATCAGAGAAGAGTTCCATAAACAATACATCTACAATACTCAGCTTCCCACTGGCCTCCGTGAGTTGGAGTTAACTAAACAAAACTCCAACGAAGAGTTCGTCACCTTCCTTAACAGATGGAGGGATAAAGCTGCACAAATGATTAACAAGCCATCTCAGGAGGATCAAGTTCGACCGGTGATCTGTAACCTGCGGCCGAAGTATGGGGATCATATCAAGTTCCAACCTATAGAGTCTTTCACGAAGCTCTATAAGGTAGGCCTGCGGATTGAAGAAGAGGTACAGGCCAACAAGAATAAGGGTTCCAACAACAACAACAACTCTTTCAAGAAGAGTAACAATGGCCCTTCTAGCACGAAAAGCAATGAGGTCAATGCCATAGCTGCTGAAAAGAGAGGCTATCAAAAGCCTCAAAGAACATTTGCACCTTTTGGCATGTCCTTAGAAGAAGCCTTCACTGGACTTCATGCAAAGGGAGAACTTCAGCCTATTAGCCCTACTCCAAACCCTACACCCGAGAATAGATCCAAGAGGTGGGATCCAAATGCCTACTGTAAGTACCACCAAGGGAATGTACACCCAACATCTGTGTGTTGGACCTTAAAGAATCACCTGCAGGATATGGTTGAAAATTCCACCTACAGCAAAAGTCAGCAATAGCAGCAACCCCTTGGGCCGCACCTGAATAACGTCGGGGCTTAGTCATTTAATGCTAGGTTGAGTCGGAGAGTCCCTCCCCTAGCTCCTTCAATTCCCTTCTTGACGAGTTTATGTCATTTCGTTTTTTATTTCCAATAAGCCTTGTTCTATTTATTTCTGATTAATAAAACAATTGCATTTTCATTTTCATTGGCCTTCCATCATTTTATTTATGCTTCTAATTCAATGATGAAACTCAAATCACCTAATGAACTTGACTAATAATAATAACAAAAAGAAATCTAAAGAAAAAAATTTTAAAAAATTAAAAATGGACATACTTTGGATTAGGAGTTACTTCCCTCTCCTTTTCATTACCTTTCATAACGCACTTCATACAACCAAGGAAAAACAATCATCCATAAACCATCATTTCCATTAGCCAAATAATCCCTTCAATATCAAAGCTCCACATATATCCTTCAAACCTTCCAATACCCAAAACTAAACTTGGTGTGCAAGCCTTACTACATAAAAAAGATCAATGTCAAGCACAAAAAAAAGTGAAAGAAATTGAAAATGCGAAAAAAGCAAATGCAAAAGAAACGCACAAGACAAAAATGCAAAAAAAAGAAAAAGAAAGAGACAAAGGCAAATAAATAAAAAGTCAAGCTAGGGGCTTGCACACAAGTTCTAGCCACTAGTGGAAAAACAAGGAAGGGCTGCGTTTTTGGCCAGCAGCCCTTTCCATAGCAGCCCTTCAATAGATAAGAAGGGCTGCGGTTTTTAGCCGCAGCCCTTCACAACGAAGGGCTGCGGTTTAGGCCAAAAACGCAGCCCTTATAAGCTTGAAGGGCTGCAGTTTAGGCTTAAAACCGCAGCCCTTCACATTCAAATTTTTAAAAAAAAAAAAATAAATTGCACCCTCCACCCCCTGCCCACCCCCCCTGCCGCCCCAACACACCCCACCCCCCCCTGCCCACCAAAGCACCCCCCACCCCGGCCCACCCCCTGCCAGCCCAAGCACACACCACCTCCCCGCCCACCCCAAAGACCCCCCACCCCCGCCCATCCCCCGCCGCCCCAGTACACCCCACCCCCGCCCACCCCAAGACCCCCCACCCCCGCCGGCCCCAAGTACACCCCACCCCCGCCCACCCCAAGACCCCCCACCCCCGCCCACCCCAAAGACCCCCCACCCCCCGCCCAACCCCCGCCCACCCCCCGCCGCCCCTCACCCCTTGCCCATCCCCCGCCAGCCCCTCACCCCCACCCATTGCCCACCCCAAAGACCCCCCACCCCCCGCCCCCACCCCCCGCCCACCCCCCCTGCCACCCCTCACCCCCACCCCTTGCCCACCCCAACCACCCCCACCCCCCGCCCACCCCCGCCCGCCCCTCACCCCCCCCCCTTGCCCACCCCAAAGCACCTCCACCCTCGCCTGCCCCCCCGCCCCCCCAAAGACACCCCACCTTCCCCGCCCACCCCCCGCCCCCCTCACCCCCGCCCCTACCATCCCCCTCACCCCCACCCCCCGCCCACCCCCTTCACTCCCACCCCAAGCCCCCCACCCCCCCCCCACACCCCGCCCACCCCCGCACCCCCCCCCCGCCCCCACCCCACCCCCCACACCCTTCACTCCCCGCACCCCCCCCCTGCCCCACCCTCCGCCACCTCCTCCACCCATTGCTGCCACCACCCCAACACCCAACCGGCCCCCATAGCCAGCCCCAATAGCCCACCATGGCAGCCCCCCACCCCACCCCCACCCAAAACCTCCCCTCGACAAAAAAAAACCCGATCAAATTGCAATAATAATATATGACAAGTTTTTGAACGTAATATAATAATTAACTTTAAATATGTATATATTTAATAATGTGAAAAATGTACATAGAATTAATACAAACTAGTAGATGTATCATAAGCAATTATCGCAAATGTGGGACGCCAACTTATCCCGAACTTCATGTAATTCGTCTGTGGTGAAGGCCCTCAAACGTGGTGTGTCATTCATATAAACCTTACAAAACAACCAAGGAATAAACACATAATATAAGAATTCAATCATTTACGTACCGTAGTTAGTAGTTCTAAAAATGACATATACCTTCCCGAAATTCAATCAAAAACAAATGCAAGCCTAAAACTCTACACACTAGTTATATTATACCTTATATTATCATATTGAAAAAGAAAATGGAGATAAATGAAGCGATAAGTACGAATTAGACGCGAAAAGGCAAAAATAGGCCTAAAATGCCCTTTTCGTTCCCAAAATTCAACCTACAACAATTGCAAACCTAAAAATCTACACAATAGTTACATTATGCCTCATATTATCATGTTAAAAATGAATTTGGGGTTAAATGACTCGATAAATACGATTTGGTAGCGTAAAAGGCAAAAATTGGCCTAGAAATGACATTTTCGTTCCTAAATATATGCATGTGCTACTTTGGTTTCTAAACCAATTAATACCTATTACCAATCGATCTAATCTAAACTAACATATACTAATAAGTTACATACCTTTTGAAGATCATCGTCGTTAATGCACTGGTTGACGATATCGAACATGTACCTCAGCACGTAATAGCCACATGCAAGTCCATCTTCTTGTTGTGGACACTAAATGTTCACCAAAGGATGCATCCAATGACATTCATGTTAATTAGATGTGTAGTATGTGGCTAAAAGTGTTTCTATATAAGGACAAATAAATTAGTCATGTTACCTCGACTGATATCCAAACAGGAACTTTTGGTGCTCGAAGTCCTGTTGCACTAATATACTTCATCACACTACATCAACAACATTATTATAAGATTAGATGTACTAACTATTTATATATTTAAAGATGATGAATAATGAATAATATTAATAAGTGCGCATATATTGAGTTTCGATTAGGCTACCTATTTAACAATGATTTGATTAGTAAGGTCCGTGGTGGTTGTCGACGCAAAGAATCAAAGTGGTAGACTTCGTTACGTGACAAACATATCGCAAGCAGTGTCCAATGAGCCCTACAACAAGAAAATATAGTTATTATTAATCGTAGAACAATTAATAGGTCAATTTAAGTATCGAATAATAAAAGTAAAGCGAGTTTAACAAGCATACTTTTCAATATAAGGAACAAGAATGATCTGATGATATCCAAAATGAGATGATGCTTTGAAACTCATGTCGAGATACTCTTTCACTTCGGCTTTGTTTTGTAAGCAATTGTCATCTCGTATTATGTTTGGACATAACCAACCAAACATTGCACTAGATGTTGCAAGCAATTCATTGTATAATAACCTGAGAAATTATATTGGTTATATTAAAAGTAAACCAACAATTACTTATTATGGATTTGAAAACTACTTAAAGCATATATATGTATATGTATATTTAATTTATATACTTATGTATTACCTCATGAGTGTTTGTATCATGGAAACATTCAACTCTACCCCACATAAGAATTCTTTAATATCAACCTTTGAAATGAATGTCGATGAGTCCTCAAGGTAGTGGAATTGTTGCTCCCCCAAAGCAACCTCAATTGCGCTTTCATCGGGTAAATTGCTAGCGCACTCATGTAACCAAAAGCATGGCGTAGTAAGGCTCCGCACCACCTCTGGATCGATAATAAGTGGATTTTTTGTCTTAGAAACATTTCCCGTCACCACATTTCGGTCACCTTCATCACGTAAACTTGCTTTCTTATAAGGTGAACATGCCTTCTTTCCCTTCCTAGCATGTGAGTCGGCCTTCCCCCAAACCTAGTATTTAGTTAAAAGTAAAGATATTACTGACTATCATAGGAACTATAAAAGAAAACACGCATATAAATATATATGAATGTTAATCATTGTACCTCATCTGAAAACTGCACCAATGCACGCGACCACAGAACATAACTGCCAAGGGCATCATTTAGTAACTGTAGACCAACTTTTGGCTTCGGCAGCGGAAGAGGTAATTCTTCGAAACCTGACACAATTTCATTGAGGGTAACCACATAGTGATTATGATCCACTAACTGGTTATGCAATCGTACTCGGTCACTAGGGGGTTGTGCATGGCCATGAGCTACGAGGATGAAACTATCATAACCATCTCCTCGAGCTAATAGTTCACATGGTGTCTCTTCCTGTAAAAAAAACTCTATTTATAGTTAGTCTATGAAACAACATATATATAGTAAGAATTTCATGCATTTAAGAACGTAACAATAGTTGTTTAACAAAGCAAAGGGATTAAGTGATTACCTTCAACTCGGGTCCTACAGGTGGATCAGGCTGGCTAGGTGTAGTATCACTACCCTTCTTGAATGCAGCAAAAGTCGGTAAACCCATTTGCTCCAAAATGGCGTTGAAGTTATGGGTCATCTCCTCCCTTAGCACCTCCCGAATTGCAGCTTTCATAGCCTCCATATCTACTGACGCTGCCGAATTCACACTACTTACACTTGATTTTGTCGCTGTAGTGTATTGATCACCATATACCTTTCTCAAACCGAGGCGGACACCTCCTACGCCCCTCACGCGTCCACTGTGGTCCGGTCCTAAAGTTTCGTGCAATGCATCAATGTGTCCTTTAGGAGTGAACTCGGCAGTTGCCTCTTTTTCCTTCAAGCCAATCTACATAAGTATAAGTGAGAAATGCTTGTGAGCGCAAAAGTTATATTATATATACCTTATATAACCATATAATCTGTACTTACAATGGCGTTGGCTATCTGTTGTGTTCCGGGGTCAGGCAAGACTCTTTTTCCCTTTGCATCAACCCCATGCATCGAACACCACCAATCGAGGACTCTATCTGGTTGCCGAGGATGTGCAACTGTCGTCATTGAGCCACTCCCCGTTGCCGTTGTCGACCCTATTGTGGGGTAATGGCTGAACATCCACTTCTCTCTCGCCTCATTGTACGAATGAGCACCCAAATGATGATAATACTTCCTAGCTTTTGCACTCGAGCTACTTTTCTCACGACTTGCCTAAAACACACAATTATAAACAAAGGTTAGCTACGTACGATGCTATACAATAATACTGGATCTATGTTTATTAAATCTTAATAAAATGTTCTTACAATAGCTTGTGGGGTTGTTTTCTTGGCAACAAATGCTTCCCACTCTTCAGGTTTGATAGTTTTCCATATTTGAAATGGTAATTTGGATGGTGCAGATGATGTTTCCGGTGAAGCCTCAGGATCGGCTTGTGTTTCTCCGCCGTAGATGTTCTTCTTCTTTGTACCTACTACTTTCCTCCGCTTAGTGATCCACCCAGACACTAACTTAGCCTTGAAATCTCTGAATCTCTGGGCAACCGCGGATAGAAATACATTCTTCTTGGCTTCATCATCTTCGATATTGAATTGATTCTACAAAAAACACAGTTCACAAATTAGTTTTCGCAAATGTTGTAATTTATATGCTATAAGTAATATTACACATATATTTAACTAAATAATTAAGAAACTAAACGTTATTGTACTTGAAGCTTACCATGGTATCTTCCCATAGACACCGCTTCAATCCCTCGGGCACCTCTTTCCATGAGTGTAAAATGGAGAGTTTATGCATGCAAATGCCAACTTGAATGCCATACTTTTGACGCCACTTTCCACAAGGTTGACCCATGTTATCGTACTCCAAAGTCATATTTGTGTGTTTCCCTAGTGACTTTGTAGGTCCCCTTCCTTTTCTCTTTTTCGTCGCCAATGACTTCCTAGGCATTTGTGCATTTATCTCTTCACGGCGAAATCGAGACAATTTACCCCGTTCCTTTCTCGCATCGAAAGACTCATCCTCGGTAGTATGTTCAGCACCACTTGTGGTGTTATCCGTATGCACATCCGCCATCTCCCAGAAATTGTACAAATAATGCATTAATATAACAAAAAATTAAAATTAACATTGCCACTAAGGGGGTGGGGTGTGGGGAGGGGGTTCGTGTGTGCAAGGGGCGGCGGTGCGGGAGGGGGGGGGGGGGGGGGAGGGGCTGTGCGGGGGGGGGGAGGGGAGGGACTGTGTGCGTGGGGGGGAGAGGGAGGGGCCGTGCGGTGGGGGGGGGAGGGGGGGCAGCAGGGGGAAGGAGAAGGGGTTGTGCGGTGGGGGGGGAGGGGAGGGTGTGCGGTGGGGGGGGGGGGCGTGCAGGGGGGGGAGAGGAGGGTAGCAGGGGGGGGGGGGTAGCAGGGGAGGGGGGGGGCTGTGCAGTGGGGGGGGGGAGGGGAGGAGAGGATGTGTGCAGGGGAGGGGGGAGGGGGGGCAGGTGGGGGGGAGGGAGGGGAGAGGATGTGCAGTAGGGGGAGGGCAGCAGGGGGGGAGGGGAGGGGCGTGCGGTGGGGGGGGAGGGGAGAGGGATGTGCGGTGGGGGGGGGAGGGAGGCGTGGTGTGGGGGCGGGGCAGGTGCGGGGGGGAGGGGGAGGGGGGGGCTGTGCGGTGGGGGGGGGGGGAGGGGGGGCGGTGGGGGGAGGGGGGCGGGCAGGGGGGGAGGGGAGGGGGGCAGGGGGGAAGGGGGCGTGCGGGGGGGGAGGGAGGGCAGCAGGGGGAGGGGAGGGGCGTGTAGTGTGGGGGAGGGAAGGGAAGGGGCTATGCGGTGGGGGAGGGCGGGGGCATGGGGGGAGGGGAGGGGGGGGGCTGTGGGGGGGGGAGGGGAGGGGGTGTGCAGTGGGGGGGGGGGGGGGGTGTGCGGTGGGGGGGGGGGGGGAGGGGGTGTGCGGTGGGGGGGGGGGAGGATTTGGAAGCGAAAAGGCTAAAATAGGCCTAAAATTCCCTTTTCGTTCCCAAAATTTAACCTACAACAATTGCAAACCTAAAAATCTACACAATAGTTACATTATACCTCATATAATCATGTTCAAAACGAATTTGGGGTTAAATGACTCGATAAGTACGAATTGGACGCGAAAAGGCAAAATTTGGCCTAAAATGACCTTTTCGTTCCCGAAATGCAACCAAGAACAAATGCAAGCCCAAAAATCTACACAATAGTTACATTATATCTCATATAATCATGTTCAAAAAGAATTTGGGGTTAAATGACTCGATAAGTACAATTTGGAAGCGAAAAGGCTAAAATAGGCCTAAAATGCCCTTTTTCGTTCCCAAAATTCAACCTACAACAATTGCAAACCTAAAAATCTACACAATAGTTACATTATACCTCATATAATCATGTTCAAAAGAATTTGGGGTTAAATGACTCGGTAAGTACGATTCGGAAGCGAAAAGGCTAAAATAGGCCTAAAATGCCCTTTTCGTTCCCAAAATTCAACCTACAACAATTGCAAACCTAAAAATCTACACAATAGTTACATTATACCTCATATAATCATGTTCAAAAAGAATTTGGGGTTAAATGACCCGATAAGTACGAATTGGACCCGAAAAGGCAAAATTTGGCCTAAAATGACCTTTTCGTTCCCGAAATGCAACCAAGAACAAATACAAGCCTAAAAATCTACACAATAGTTTCATTATATCTCATATAATCATGTTCAAAAAGAATTTGGGGTTAAATGACTCGATAAGTACGGTTTGGAAGCGAAAAGGCTAAAATAGGCCTAAAATGCCCTTTTCGTTCCCAAAATTCAACCTACAACAATTGCAAACCTAAAAATCTACACAATAGTTACATTATACCTCATATAATCATGTTCAAAAAAATTTGGGGTTAAATGACTCGGTATGTACGATTTGGAAGCGAAAAGGCTAAAATAGGCCTAAAATGACCCGAGAATTGAATCAGGTCACATGGCAATGGAATGCCCATCAGTTGGTAGCGACGGAGTTGAAACTGTTATAAATGTGGAGAGCACCAGATGGGCTTTCGATTGCCATGTGACCTGACTCTCCACATTTACAACAACCCCGCCACCACCGCCACTACTGCCCCCCACTGCAATCCCTCATTGCCATGTAGGCGTAAAATGACCTTTAATTTTCGTTTCCGAAATTCAACCAAGAACAAATGCAAGCCTAAATCTCTACAGAATAGTTACATTATACCTCATATAATCATGTTCACAAAGAATTTGGGGTTAAATGACTCGATAAGTACGATTCGGAAGCGAAAAGGCTAAATTAGGCCTAAAATGACCCGAGAATCAGGTCACATGGCAATGGAATGCCCATCAGCTGGTAGCGGCGGAGCTAGTGAGAAGTGTTACAAATGTGGAGAGCATTCCATTGCCATGTGACCTCACTCTCCACATTTGTAACACAGTCCCACCACCACCGCCACTACTGCCCCCCACTGCACTCCCTCATTGCCATGTAGGCGTAAAATGACCTTTAATTTTCGTTTCCGAAGCCTAAAAATCTACATAGTTACATTATAAAACAAAAAAGAAAATGAAAGATAGTAGTGATACCAAACATGTGTTACAACTTACAACAATGCCTTCACAACAATGCCTCACCCACCCCTATCCACCCTCCCCCACTCCCGGTCCAAAGATCCCCCGCCCTCCCCCACCCCATGCCCAGCCTCCCCCCGTCCCCCCCCCCCCTTTCCAAAGATCCCCCGCCCTCCCCCACCCCATGCCCAGCCTCCCCGACCTCCCCCCCACCCCATGCCCACCCTCCCCCACCCCATGCCCGGCCTCCCTAGCCATCCCCCCCACCCCCTTTCCAAAGATCCCCCGCCCTCCCCCACCCCATGCCCACCACCCCCAGCCCCTCCCCCACCCCCTTTCCAAGATCCCCCGCCCTCCCCCACCCCATGCACAGCCTCCCCAGCCCTCCCCCACCCCCCTTTCCAACATCCCCCCGCCCTCCCCCACCCCATTCCAGCCATCCCCCATCCCCCGCCCAAAGACCCCCCACCCCCTTCCCACCCTCCACAAGCCCTCCCCCACCCCCTACAATCACATTTTACAACACAAAATAGAAGGGAAATTAAATAAAACAAAGAGGAGAGAGAGTGAGAGGGGAATTACCGACAATGCAGAAGTGGTGGTGGTGGTGGCGTCAAGGCGCGCTGAGAGAAGAGAAGAAGAAGGAGCTCAGGCAACGTTGAGAGAAAAGAAGAAGAAGTGTGCACCGGCGATGGGACGGCGCTCCGGCGATGTGTCGGTGCTCCGGTGATGGCCGTTAGGGCAGTGCGAGTTTGTGTGAGGGAGAGGAGTGAGTGTGCGAGTGAGTGTGAGGGAGAGGGGTGAGCTGAGTGTGCGAGGGAAATTTGCGAGTGAGTGCTACTGTGTGTTGCGCGCAAAACTCACAGGTTGAAATGGGCGGGATAGGAAGGGCTGCGCTTATCCTAGAAAACGCAGCCCTTCGTGTATGAAGGGCTGCGGTTTCTAGGCTAACCGCAGCCCTTCACATAAAGGGCTGCGGTTAGCCTTAAAACCGCAGCCCTTCATACTGCATGAAGGGCTGCGGTTTTAAGTCTAACCGCAGCCCTTCACAAGGAAACCGCAGCCCTTCATACAAGAAGGGCTGCGTTTTTAATAAAACGCAGCCCTTCTTGCGCAGCCCTTCCTTTTTTTTCCCCTAGTGAGCCCTCATTCAAATCCATTCGATTCATCAAACCTTTAATCCATACAATCCAAATCCATGATCCTCCATTAGCCCAACCAATTCAACCTTCATCTAAACCTCAAGCCTTAAACCTTTCAACCTTTCATCAACCCTAACTCCTTTTTCAAGGTATGTCCAGGCCCGCTAGGTTGAAAACCTGAAAGGGCGGCCTAGGCAAAAATTAGGGCACATACAAAAAAATAATATAAAAAAAGAAATCAGATCCAGAACTACGAATGGTCTGATTCTGCAAGGATACGTAGGAATCCTGATCCCGAGGTCCGACCGCTTCAATAAAATTAAATTAGTCATGGTTTAAAGATTTAATTTTCTAGAGTTCAGGAGCATAATCTCTTTCTCTAGATCCCTACATAGATTTAAGTCTGCACCTAGCCTTATTAAAGCCTTTTCCCACCTACAATTATTTGAGTCACAAATTTAAACCTTTTATTTTCCAATCCAAGCTCTGCTTGTCCCTGAAGGACTCTTCGACAATTCCATGATTTTCGGCGATACTTGACTTTGCCTATATCAACTTCCCAAAGAACAATCCCCAAACGTTCAAGGCAGATCAACTACGTTTGAATATCAGATCAAGTACATTTCGATTAAGGCTCATTCCTAATTCAAGGCAAGCTCACCCAAAGTGGGGGCTTCCTACGTGTGGTGGTTCCTCCAATTCAAATCAAACTCCCGAAGAGTTGTAATCCGCGGACCTCGTTTACGGACCCAAATCATTTACTAAAAATGATTTTCGAAAATCATTCAATCTATTTCTAATCATACTGATCGTTCTATCATTCTATACATCTTCAAGCCTTGCAAAATCCTGACCTTGCATTGTAGCCTTGCAAAATCCTGACCTTGCATTACATTTCATACATTCTAGTCTTGCATAACCCTGAACTTACATGACGTGTCATCCCTTAGCTTTGCATAACCTTAATCCTTGCATTGCGTCTCATGCATCCTTAGAGAGTCTAAGTTTGCATTATTACATCACTATGTGCTTATGTGAGTTGTTTGCACCTATCTGCCATCATCTTCTTCTGCAAGTAATCAGACTGCTTGTAGTTATTGTCCTGCATACTAACTTTGTTTTGCAGAGACCGGCAGTTATAGATCAGTTCTAAACTACAGAGCGTTTAGAATTATTCTCTGTCCCGACACTGTATACTTTGACTTTCGGTTTCCTGAACCTCAGTCAAAGTGGGGGCTTCTGTAGACACATAATCGTGTATCCCTATTTAAGGATCCAATGATGAAACATACCGTGGTCTTAATTGGTCCGATCCAAGGGCAGAGCAGTCCAAAGAGCCATTCGAAACCATTTCGAAAAGTGTTAAAGTCCTATTTTGAAGCCCAATTAATTATTCATGATAATCAATTGTATTTGAGCCCAATTCTTTGAAAAGCCCAATTAATTGATAATTAATTAATTTATTTTGAATAAATAAATATTTACACAAGATATATTTATAAGTCAAAATCAGATTTTAGACCGTAAAATCAGATATCCGTAGATAAAAGGTAAAAGAAATTCTTTTAGAATGCGTTTTTATCAAAAAAACTATCAAAACATGTCAAAAACAAGTGTTGTGCTGAGCGCAGTTGCTGCGCCAAGCGCAAGGCCTGTGCCGAGCGCACGTGTCCTTCCACGTGGACTTCCACGTAAGCTGCTCATAGGTTGTGCTAAGCGCACCAGAACTGCCACGTAGACTTCTGTTTCATGTAGAGTCCTGCGTCAAGCGCAGTTCTCTGCTTAAGAAGCGGAATTTCTTTCTTCTCTTTTTCAAAAGCGCGTACCACGTGTAAGCTTCTTACTGGTCATGCCGCGTCATGCGCTTGCCACGTCAGATGCGCCTGGTGCAGCCAGTTGCGTGAGGCGCAGTTCCGTTTTCCCTATAAATAGGCCTCATTTCCGTACAGATTTCAGAACGGATATTTCGCATAACACTCGACAAATACTTTACGAACCTCTGGACGAACTACAAAACATCCCTACAAAAAGTCATACTTTCAAACACAAATACATTCAATCTACATACTTACATACATTCAGATATTCAGGCTTCATGATTGCTCGTCCTGAAGGCTGTCAATCTCACAGACCCAAGCCACGGTATAATCATGAGTGTCCTTAAATAAATTATTTTTATATTGAAGTTACTAACAGTTTTCTTTCCTGATGTAGATCTTTAATGTAAAATCACTCAATTATATATTCTAACCTTTTTTCTATACTTTATTTTATATTCATATTATATTTATTCATGCCTTTGTATATTGCATGCTTGCCTAATCATTATATGTATATTATATGATTGTCCTCCTTAATGCTTTTATCACCACACATGTTATTTTTGCTAATCAAAGACCTAATGGACTATTCTAACATTAATCAGATTAATTTGTACAGCCTGTTAGGTTCCCTGTAAATTGATTGCCTAATAACATATCACTAATAATTAGTTTTTTTATGTGAGTCCTGAACCAATTTAGACTAAATATTTTTAGGGTGTATAAAACATTATATGATTGTTCTTTGGCATAAAATCTGAAAATGAATTGATATTTAGTAAAGGCCAGCAATGGGCAATATGGTTCCTGACCATATTTGTACCCTCACCCCCGAACTCAATCTTTGGTTCATTTTGACCATTTATGGAGTCATGACGGGGAAATCTACATTGGATAATTTCTCCCTATGATTTTCCTATATCCAATTAGGTTTATGATTCTTCCTAAAAAAAATTGTTGGCGACTTCTTTCAAAACATATTTTTAATAAAACCTTAACAATGGGGTAGTCAAATAAACACGCTCACACCGTGTGTAGGCATTAAAGGAATGAAAAATCCACGCCTACACCAGGCTCACTAGGCTTGTGTGTGACGCAAGCTTGGTGCGTTTCACGCATCGGTTTCACGGAATGATTTTTGCATTTCATCGATGTATTCGTCGTTTTTCAATGATTTCTAGCCTTCTTCGAGGGGAAAGCATGTTGAATATGGCAAACATGCAATCAATAATGTCTTAGAGGCAAGAATAGCATGCAGTTCCAACCTAAAGTCATGATCTATGTTTGTACTATGGTCAGACTTTTGTTAAGGCTTGAAAGGTTCCATGACTAAGTGATTGATCCTACGCTTCGTACCTTTGCTTAAAAAGGTGGCCACGTGTAAGACGCACTCCAGTTCTCAAGTCAAAAACAAGAGAAGAATGCTATGAATGGGTAGGATTGCTTATGACTAAGATCCAACACTATCGCTCAGGAAGCTTTAGGAAGGACAAAGCACAAACCCCTCGGGGTGGCCTCATGCATAAAATATGCGCTAATCCAGTAAGGATGATTATCCTTATAGTGAATTAAATGAGTAACCATGCATATGCAAAAATGTAATGTTATTTAAAAGCATAAACACAAGTATGAATTGTCAAGCGCTCTCACAACTCGCCTTGCAAGTCTGCTCCGATCTTGACAGTTTGCTTGGATTTTGACGGATCAAGGATGATTTCATTCATTGGTTCAGCTTCTGGTTCGACATATTCTTCGATGGTCTGTCGTTGCTGCAGTTGCGATGCAGATTGCTTGTTGCAGTGGGCTTCAAGTTGTCTTGTAGCACTCCTTTGCCAACTTTTTATCACCCTTTATCTCCTGTGTTCCCCATTTAGTAGGGAACTTGATGCTTTGGTGATAGGTGCATGGCACCGCCTTCATGTGTTGAATCCAAGGCCTGGCCACAATGACATTGTAAGATGACAGACAATCAATAACTAGGAATTTTACCTGGATGTTAACACCTTGCGCATAGGTGGGCAAACGTATTTCGCCAAGTGTATGTTTCGCCTCGCCACTGCATCCTTCGAGCACTGTAGACTTTTTAGTGATGTAAGCTTTCGCTTAGCCATATATCTTTGAGGGTATCTAGCATGATGATATTTACCGAACTGCCATTGTCCACGAGCACTCTTCTTAGAAGGCAATTTCCTATTGTGATCGAGATGAGAAGACCATCATGATGCGGATCTGCTAAGTCTGCTGCATCTTCTTCGTCGAAGGATATGGGCATGCAATCTGCCTTTGCTTTTCTGCACATGCCGACTGTTTTCTCCATGGCGCTTTCTTTAGCGTGACGCTTTGCAGCTGAATATGTTAAGTGACACACATATGATCCACCTGAAATAAGATTAACAATTCTGGAAGGTTGTGGGGGAGTTGGCGGCCTTTCTGAAGTTGGCGCTTCGCGTTGCAGTTGCTTTGGCTTTATCGGTCATGAGGTCTTTCAAAAAAACCTTTTCTAAGCAAATGGGAAATTTTTCTTCTTAGAGCAATGCATTCGTCTGTTATATGGCCAATATCAGCATGGAAGTCGCACCATCTTGATGAATCCTTTTTGTCTGACGGCGTATCTGACTTCTTGGGCCATCTGACTGCGTCGCCCAACTTGCCAAGGCTGCTTACTAGTCATGTGGGACTGACGTTGAAGTTGTATTCTCGGATGGCTAGATGATGATTTGAGCTTGCTACGTTGACATTTTGCGCATCATCTTTGTAATATGGTTGATATCGGTTGTCCCGACGATTGTTGTTGCTTGGGGCCTTTCTGCCACCTCGGTCTAATTCCACTGTGCCTTTTCTGGTATCGACATCTTCCTCGAACCTGATTTGCGCGAGAGCTTTTTCTGAGCATCTTCGAAAGTTGGACAAGGATATTTCGTCAGCTCCTTGTATAGTTTTGACTCTTCTAGTAGGCCTCGTCGGAAAGCTTCGATGGCGGTGGGGGCATCGCATCTTGGGATGGAGACCTTTTCGCGGTTGCATCTGTTGAGGTAGTCTCGAAGCGATTCTTTGCACGACCCGATACAAGTCGCTGGTTTGCTTTTCCTGGCGTCCACTACTAGCGAACTGAAGATTGAACATGTCTACCAAACCTGTAAAAGTCAAAATTGCACCATTAGGTAGATTAATGAACCATTGAAGAGCGGGACTTGATAAAGTTGATCTGAAGCCCTTGCACATGCAAGCTTCACGCATCTCGCGTGGGACTCGGATGGTGATCATTCTCTGCTTGCACTGGGCGACATGCAAGCTGTGATCCGTCGTTCCGTCATACAGCTTCATGGCAGGAACAGTGAAACGCTTCGGGATCTCAACCAAGGCAATAGCGTCTGTAAATAGTGAGTCAGCATAGCTGTTCAAGGCAGCTTTCTCCATGGGTCTTGGCACTCTAGGAATTTTGAGGGTCATTTCTTCGACCTGCCTGAGGCGCTCATACAATGGCTTGTTCGACATGGGCGGTTTGCTTTGGACGCCTGGAGTTCGTTGGGGATGCTCCGCTACTATTTTGAGCGACGACTCCTTCTGGGCGGGTTGATCTGGCAACTTGCTCGCATCTTCGCCAAATGGGGAGACCCACTCATAGGAAGTTTGGCGGTTCAGGTCAGGATATTTGCCGACAGTTGGCACTCCTTGCTCTGGCACGACATCTTCATGGATAGGATCTTCCATGTTAAGTTGCTTGGCTACGCTGCCAATGTCGCTCAGGCGTTGCTTTCGAGAGTTGGACGCATTGGACAACATTTGGGACCGGAGTTCGTCGGTCTTTTTCTCGAACTGGGCACCTTGAATAGCAATCTCCACTCTAAGAGATTTTTTCATTTTGTTAATAGCCTCCATGATGCGGTCCGTGGCTTCTTACCCTGGCACCTCAGTGGACGAATCGGGAGTTACAGGCGACTCAGTTGCATTGACTTCAGACATGTTGCGTGATAAATTGATTAAGGGTTAGGGTTGCTTTTTAATTATCAGACGAAAGTGGGCGCCAAAATTTTTATGGCAAATTTCACACTAAGGCTAATTTCCTTGGAGAGGGGGTTAACAATTAACTTGCGAATAAGAATAAGTTGCAGAAATAAAGTTGCGCAAAGTAAATGAAAGAACACTTTGGAAATGAGGAAAAAACTACGGGAGGATTGGTATCCTGCCAATTCACTAAGTTGCCTGAGTTGGCAAGAGAGTACAAGTGTTTAAACCAGAGAGACAGTAGAGAGAGTGAGTATGAGATGATTTATAAAGTGTGAGCTAGTAGATTATTTATACTAAGTAATAATATGATCGTTGTAGTGTAGTTGTTTTCTTCCTCATTCTTAATTCATTGGCCAAGATCCTACTTTGTTGGGATTTACCAGGGATATCTCGCTTAGGCGGTTGAATCCGGTTCCACCTTCCCCTCAACGCAGCGCATATTCCTTCAAAATAGGAAACCTCAACCTGCCTTGGCACGTCAGCTATCCGCTTCTCCTTCACGCACCCAGTTATTGGTTGTCACCTGGCTGAGCGAATTAACAAAATTTGGTTGCCTAACTTGTTGCCATGTCAGATAAAACTCACCCCTAACACCAGGCAAAACAAAAAAAAAATTTAAAAATTCAAAGTGCAACAAAAAAAGCAAAAGCAAAAGAAAACGCACATGATAAAAAATAAGAAAAAATCAAAGGCATAGAAATAAAAAAGTCAAGCTAGGGGGCTTGCACACAAGTTCTAGGTTGAAAACCCGAAAGGGTGGCCAAGGCAAAAGTTAGGGCATAAAAAAAGGTAAATCAGATCCAGAACTACTAATGGTCTGGTTCCGCAAGGATACATATTAATCCTTATCTCGAGGTCCGACCGCTTCAAACAAAAAATATTAAGGTCTCATGATTTGATTTTCTAGAATTCAAGACAAGCTTGCCCAAAGCAGGGGTGTAGACACATAGTCGTGTCTTCCCATTTAAGGGTCCAATGATGAAATATACCGCGGTCTTAGTTGGCACGGCCTAATGGAAGAGCAGTCCGAATAACCACGCAATGTGTGTTTTGAAATAATATTATAAAAGCCCAATTAATCATTCATGATGATTAATTGTAAGTTCAATCCGTGAATTTTTTTTTAAAGTCTATTTTAAAAGCCCAACTGAATATTTATTATATTATTATTTTTATAAATATTATTCTAATATTTATTGTTTTGATAAATATTTTCTTAATATTTATTTTGATAAATATATTCCTAAAAGCTTTTATTATTATCTTTTACCCATAAATCAGATTTTTAACCCGAAAAATTCGATCTCCTAATTTTTAGGGATAAAAATGGCATCTTGAAAGCACGCGTAGCGTCAAAAAGGGAATATTCTGGAATATACCGGAATTTGCGCAGGACGCGTCGGCCGCGCTCAGCGCACCACGTGCGTCCAGCACATTGGCCATATCGCGTCAGGCACTCCAATGAGTGCCTGACACATAGACTTGTGAATCACACAGAGTCCTGCGCCTAGCACAAGTCCTGTGTCAGACGCAAGATAAAATTTTATCTTTTCAAAAACGCGTTTCAATGTGTAAAGTTTTAACTGGATGGACCACGTCAGGCAGGCCAATCTGCGCCTGACGCGTGTCCTCGCGCCTGCCACGTAGGCTTGCGCCTAGCGCAGGGCGTGCGTGAGACGCACGTGCTGGTTTGCTTATAAATACGAGCTGATTTCCCGAATCAAACACAGCTGGGAATTATTATTTTTACGCACGCAAATATTCTCACACTCCGAAACATACTTCGAATACAAAACATCCAAACACTTTTGATCTTCCACATTAATTCTTGTTCCTGATTCTACTATATTCCTGGTTCCAAGATTGCTTCGACTGAAGGTCACTACGCTCTTCGATCTAAACCGCATAGGTATAATCCAGAGGGCTATTGAATAATTATATTTATTTTATTGAAGTTACTAATCTTTTTTCTTGTCATTATGTAGATTCTTAATTAATAACCGTGGTTCTTTTGTAAATTCTAACTTCTTTTCTAATATTTTCTGTGTGTAATATTCATGTTATTATGATTGTCTTGCATGCCTTTTTATCACCCACATATTATTATGCTAAAAGAAGACCTAAAGAATTGTTCTAATTAATTCAGATAATTTGGATAACCTGCTAGGAACTTTGTAAAATGATTGTATAATAACTGGTCATTAAATAATTAGTATTTTTGTGTGTTTCCTGAACCCATCTAGATTAATTATTTTAGGGTGCTTTAAAATATTGTTTGATTGTTCTATTGCATAAAATCTGTTGTGAATTGTTATTTAGTAGAGGCCAGCAATGGGCAATATACTCACTTTTTGGTTCCTAACCATCTATGGAGTCATGACGGGGAAATCTACACTGGATAAGTCCCTAAGATGTCCCTTCCTCTTCAACATCCAATTAGGTTTATGATTCTTCCTCTAAAGAATTGTTGGCGACTTCAAAACATATTTTTAATAAAACCTTAACAATGGAGTAGTCAAATAAACGCGCTCACACCGCGTGTAGGCATTAACGGAATTAAAAAATCCACGCCTACAATTTGGCGACTTCGCTGGGGAAGTTGTAGTAACAGGTTTCTAGCCGCTCTTCCCTACAGATGAGTGTCCAACTGATCTCTTGCCCCTGTTATCCAAAGTCTCAAAAGTTTTTCCCATAGTTCGGGGAGTAAACTTCCGCTTCTTTGTCACTTTAGCGGACTCCTTCACCCTCATCTCTTTCCTCACAGCAAGGTCCCTAGTCAACATCCATACGATATAACTCTTAGACACCTTCTCAGATTCTATTCTTTCCTGGGTATACCAAATTGGGCGCTCTCCCCAATATTTCTCCCACCTCCTAATTCCACTCCAAGTCAGACCATATATTTTTGGAGCAATAGTGTCTTCAGCAGGGATCAGTTGGCGGTACCCATATTGTCTCAACACCCTCGACGGAAAATAAAAGGTCATGGTATACAGACTACACAACCTCACATAGGGTGAATAATCATGAAACCTACCATGGACCCAATCCTCCACCATGGCACCACCCATCTAACACTCAGCTCATCATTGATAGCGATTTTAGACAAGTTATAAAACCCTATTCTTGCAAGTGTACAAGACTTAGTAGTAAGTGATAAATAATAGGGTATCGTATCCACAGGGAACAGTTGATTAATATTAAACCTAATGTCTACTAATTTTATCCTAAATAAAATATGTAATGGTTTGTATGTGAATTAATTAAACTAGTCTGAAATCTAAAATAACTAGATAAACTTGACAATAACAAAAGTGAATCGGAGAACAGACAATAATACGGAATCTAGGACAGTCGAATCCACCACTAATAATATGAATAATAGATTAATAGGAATGAGAATTAATAGGTTTATCAAGTATCCTAAACTACAAGCCGGAATACTTAAAGAAATAGTATTGTGATCAATTAGATGACATAACTTATCTAACCAAAGCATAAATTATTCAACTTTTAACCACAAATCATAAAATACCATTGCATAACATCACCCTTTGAACTACAAGAACAAAGTGTGTAAATCTAATAACAATATAAACTAATAAATTATTCTACAAGAACAATTACCACTCTATATTGCAAACAATAATCGACCCAATAATAATCTGAAAAGCTATGCAATCATAAACCAAAATCAATTCTCAAACACAATTAAAACTATCAATTTATAATACTAGGGTTTCATCTAAGTCCTAGAAAAATAAATTAGCTACTCATGAATTGGAGAAACATCACCAAAGTAGGAGAAACCATGGCCGGAAGATCTGCTCGACGCTCCTCCTTGCTTCGTCGCTGCTCTACTTCGTCTGCCGTTCTCTCGTTGTTTGTTGCGTTCTGTCGCTTCGTGTTGCTGCTCTACTGATTTCGCCTCCTCCCACTGCTACCCTATTGCGTGTGTTATCTCCAAGCCCCCAAAGAAAACTTTTACTTTCTTTCCTTCTTCTAATACCCACGTGGGGTTCTGTAGCCCAACTTAACAATAAGCTTTCTCTTTTTTTCTTTCTTTTCTTCATTTTTGTCCATTCATTTGATGATGCTAGTGAATGGCGCCATTGGGCTTTTACCCCACTAATTCCTTTCCTCTCAATTCATATGTTATGTGGATAAAATTTGTATTATTAAGTTTAGCCCATACTCTACCAAAGTTCCCGGTTATTTGACTCCATAACGTACCTGTCAAACATGAGATATATTACTATTAGTAAATAACATAGCATATGTCAAACTAATAAATAATCTAAAAAAAACATAATTTCTAAATAACATATAAAAACAACTAAAACCTACAACTTATAGCTTATAATACTAATAAGGAGCTAGAAAAAGGAAATAAGAAGGTTATAATATATAATAATTTATACTTATCAACTCCCCCACACTATAACTTTGCTAGTCCTCTAGCAAATAGAATAATAAAGCAACACCCAATATCATCTAAGACCAACTCGGGTCGTACCAATCCACCATTCCTCAAAGAAGAAACCAAACTAATGAGAGTTAACAATAGGCTAAAACGATTTTGTTTTAAAAGAACTCAAAAGTTAGTCATAAAAACATTTTTGTTAGGTTAGCAAGCTATGAACGCTATTGAACTTTTATTCTCAAGCAACCTTTGTAATAAAATTGTTTGATCTCATAAGTAATCTAGGTGCTCATGTGCAAGTGTATTGACGTTCGAATACGAGGTACTTTAGTCAGACTTGATTATTGTTTAAGTTGATTCCCACATACTTTTCCGTACAAGAGGCACTTAGTACCCGTACATGGATCGTCTCTCTCATATGACATTGCACTTGCCACCCAATGATCTCAAAGGAGTACTCGATACTTTGTTGTTTGCATTGCTTTTGAGGCTTTTTCTATGCTTTTTCTTTCTTTCGATTTCCTTTTTGGAAATACAATTTTTTTCACTCTTTTTTTCTTCAATGGTTCACATTCTCACCAATTTTAATATAATTGGGATTACTAATCCATTAATTTTTTTCTGAACCATGATCCTCTCTGTTTTTTAACAAAGTCAAGTAATTCTCCAGTAACCAAGAGCAGTGAAAGATCACCAAGAAAAGCATAGGTACTAATTAGGTTGATTAAAGTATTACAGTCCTTCCTCCATACCCCGCATCTAAGCAAATGAAGAAAGTGTGCTAGATTACAAATAAGCATAAGCATTGTTAAGGTATATTTAATAAGTTGCAAGAGTAAAGTCTTCACATTCATAGCTTCAAAAATTTTTTGTTTTTTTTTTCTTTTTATGTAATAAAATGGAATTTGAGTAAAACTTTGTTAGATTAGAGCCTATTATCAATTATTCTCATTAACTAGTTGCTCCTCTAAGAGATGACAATGAATGCTGCCCATCTACCCTTAATTAGACACATAATAGCATATAAAACTCAACATTTTTGTAAAAATTTGGGCAGCATGTCCCCATAAACAGGACAAAAGGCAATATGTGCCACTTATTTAAACCTGTAATTCACTTCAAATAACACTTTCTAGCATCGAAAATAACCACAAAACACACTACACATCACCAAATCATCTGAGAATATACCAGCTGTGTCCATTCTCCCCCCCACACTTAATATTTGCAATGTCCTCAATGCAAGAATAATAAAAGAAAAATAAGAGAAAGGAACAACACAACCTGGTGGACAGTGGAGGTATTGTGGAATTGTGCCAAGTTGTCCACGTGTGGTGTGCTATACTCCAAGTCCATGATGATGTGCGCACACTTGTAGTAGGCAGTAGAAGATCTGCAAAACACAACAGGTTCTAGACTAGCCAAGTATAAGTAACTAAGAAACTAAAAATTACTTCAAATCCTAACTGAGAAATAAATAACATAAGTAAAAGCTGGGTTGCCTCCCAGTTAGCGCTAAGTTTAAGTCTTCAGCCAGACGTAACCATATGCATCAATCAATGTAAATAGGGTCTACCAGATTAATGGACTCAATCAGACCTTCCTCAATATCATGAGACACGGCATGTTTCAATCGTTGTCCATTTACCATAAGAAGACGTCCATCTCGTGGGTCTGAAATCTGTATAGCACCTGAAGGAAAAACCTGCTCAACAACAAAAGGACCATCCCACCTAGAACGTAATTTGCCAGGATAAAATTTGAGCTTAGAATTATAAAGCCAAACTTGCTGATTAGGTTCAAAAGTTTTTCTAACAATATGTTTATCATGAAAAGCCTTAGTCTTAGCCTTGTATATCTTCGCATTCTCATAAGCATCATTACGTAATTCATCTAATTCACTCAATTGAAGACGACGGTTAGAACCGACTTGTTTCATATCAAAATTAAAAGCTTTAGTAGCCCAAAAAGCCCTATGTTCTAACTCAACGGGAAGATGACATGCTTTTCCAAAAACGAGTCTATATGGTGACATTCCGATTGGGGTCTTAAATGCAGTGCGATAAGCCCAAAGTGCATCATTTAACCTTAAAGACCAATCTTTTCTATCAGGTTTAACTGTTTTCTCCAAAATAGATTTTATTTCCCGATTGGACACCTCTACTTGACCACTAGTTTGAGGGTGATAAGGAGTAGCTACTTTATGGGTGACATGATACTTTCTAAGCAAAGACTCAAAAGAACGATGAAGAAAATGGCTGCCCCCATCACTAATGAGTGTTCTAGGTACCCCAAATCGACCGAATATATGATCTTTAACAAATTCCATAACTACTTTATGATCATTAGTCCTAGTGGCTTTGGCTTCAACCCATTTGGATACGTAATCAACCAAAGAACTAATATGTATAAAAAGCCAAAAGATGGTGGAAAAGGGCCCATAAAATCTATACCCCATACATCAAAGATCTCAACAATCAAAATAGGGGTGAGAGGCATCATGTTACGACGAGATATAGCACCTTGTTTTTCGACATCTATCACAAGCTAGACAAAATTAATGTGCATCTTTAAATAACGTGGGCCAATAAAATCCACTTTGGAGTACTTTAGCAAATTTGTTCTCTTACCTCCAAAGTGTCCACCACAAGAATAAGAATGACAAAATGATAGAATATCATGATATTCGGATTCAGGTACACATCTTCTAATTACTTGGTCCGAACAATGCTTAAACAAATAAGGATCTTCCCAATAATAATGTTTAACTCTGTGACAAGAACCTGTCTTTCTCTTGTTTTGACCCTTTGTGACGGTATCCGTCCGTAAGCAAGATAATTAACAAAATGCACAAACCAAGGAAGACGTGTATGTGAAACTGCAAACAATTGTTCATCAGGAAACTTGTCATGCACAGCTACATCATTAGTATGTTCAAGGATAAGCCTAGATAGATGATCAGCGACTGAATTTTCGGATCCCCTTTTATCTTTAATTTCAATATCAAATTCTTGTAACAGGAGAATCCACCTAATTAGTCTAGGCTTTGACTCTTTCTTAGACAATAAGTACCTTAAAGCTGCATGATCAGAATATATTATGACTTTCGAACATAGAAGATATGAGCGAAACTTATCAAGTGCAAACACAATGGCTAGTAACTCTTTTTCAGTGGTAGAGTAATTTTTCTGAGCATCTGTAAGAGTTCGGCTAGCATAATAAATTACATGAGTTGCTTTATTTACCTTTTGACCAAGTACTGCACCAACAGCATAGTCAGATGCATCACACATAATTTCAAAAGGCAAGGAAAAATTAGGGGGCTGCACTATAGGTGCTGACACAAGCAACAATTTTATCTTTTCAAAAGACTCAACACATGATTGATTAAAAACAAAGGTGGTATCTTTAGCAAGAAGATTGGTGAGGGGTCTAACAAGCTTACTGAAGTCTTTAATGAATCTCCTATAAAAACCTGCATGGCCTAGAAAGGATCTAACATGCTTAACAGAAGTAGGAATAGGAAGATTGGAGATGATATCAACTTTAGCTTTATCGACTTCAATACCTTTCTCTGAAATCCTATGACCCAAAACAATACCTTCCTTAACCATAAAATGACTCTTTTCCCAACTCAGAATAAGATTTACCTCTTCACATCTCTTTAAAACAGCAATCAAGTTACCTAAACACTCATCAAATGAAGACCCGAAAATAGAGAAATCATCCATAAACACCTCTAAAAATTTGTCAACCATATCACAAAAGATCGACATCATACATCTTTGGAAAGTAGAAGGTGCATTACATAACCCAAAAGGCATCCTTCTAAATGCAAAAGTACCTGCAGGACATGTAAAAGTAGTTTTCTCTTGATCTTCAGGATAAATAGCCAATTGATTGTAACCAGAATAGCCATCAAGAAAGCAATAATAACTTTGACCAGCTAACTTTTCTAAGATCTGATCAATAAAAGGTAATGGAAAGTGATCTTTCCTAGTCACAGAATTAAGCTTCCTATAATCAATACAAACTCGCCAACCTGTGGTCTCCCTAGTAGGAACAAGCTCTCCTTCACTATTTTTCACAACGGTAATACCAGACTTTTTAGGAACAACTTGCACGGGACTAACCCACTGACTGTCAGAAATAGGGTATATGATACCAGCATCTAAAAGTTTCACAACCTCTTTCATGACTACTTCTTTCATGTGTGGGTTTAACCTTCGTTGCATCTCTCTCGTAGGTTTAGCATTTTCTTCTAAAAAAGATCCTATGCATACAAATAGAAAGACTAATTCCTCTTAAATCGCTATGGACCATCCTATAGCTCTCTTATGATCTGCCAAAACCTTAATCAGTGCTGATTCCTGCTCTTTAGATAATTCAGATGAAATTATAACTGGTAAAGTCTCATTAGATCCTAGATATGCATACTTGAGAGTGGATGGAAGAGGTTTTAACTCAAGTTTAGGTGGAGAAACTATAGATGATGGGGCTGGAGACTCGGAGAGCGGTGGTAAAGGCTCATTTCTAGACACCCAAGAAGAAGTTTCTAAAATAGAAGTTTGATCAAGAATGGAGCTCAAGACTTGAGAAACATTTCCTAAGTTATATGTCTCAATGTTTTCATGTGCAATACTAGTTTGTAGAGCATCTTTAGATATGAGTGCAGGTAAAGCCTCCTCAACTAACTCATCAATCAAATCAACAAAGAAACATTCAGATTCATTTTCAAATGTAGGTTGAGAAGAGGCTCTAAAAATATTAAGTTTAATTCTCATATTCAAAACAGAAACCACCATCTCTCCAGAGCGACAATTTATAGTAGCATCAGCAGTGGCTAAGAAAGGACGCCCAAGAATTAAAGGAATATTCTTAGAAGGGTTACCAGACTCCATATCTAATACTACAAAGTCTACAGGAAAGAAACCTTTGTCAATTTTAACTAAAACGTCATCAATCCTACCTCTAGGAACTCTGACAGACCTATCAGCTAATTGCAAGGTACAATTAGAAGGTTGTAGCTCACCTAAGCCTAGTTGCTCATACACAGAATAAGGGATCAGATTGACACTTGAACCTAAATCTAAAAGTGCCTTTTCAATTTTATGATCACCAATATAACAAGAAATAGTGGGGACACCAGGATCTTTAAACTTAGGTGTGTTGTTAAACTGCAAAATAGAGCTTACTTGTTCACTTAGGACAACTTTTTTAGAACAATGTGCCTTCGATTTTCTTTTAAACGTGCACATATCTTTAAGGAATTTAGCATAGGCAGGAATTTGTTTTATTGCATCCAAGAGAGGAAGATTAATTTTAACTTGTTTGAAAGTCTCTAAAATATCTTCTTTTTGCTTATTCTTACCATAAGGTGAAGGTGCATCCAAAGCTTGAGGATAAGGAACTCTCGGTTCGTAAGGAATAGAATGTGAAGATTTAGAAACAGTAGGGGAAAGGGAGTTATCATTTCCTCTTTCAGTTTCATTTTCCTTAGTTTCCAACTCATCAGATTTATCATGCTTTTTCTTTTCCTCTACTAAGTTATCTACATCTCTGCCATTTCTAAGGGTCATAACAGCCTTAATTTGTTCATAATTATGGTTCTTAGGATTTTCAACTGAATTACTAGGTAACTTGCCATCGTCTCTTTTACTCATTGTATTAGCTAGTTGACCTATTTGCGTTTCAAGCTTAGCTATAGACTGGGTATGAGAATCAACTATATGCATCTTATTTTACAAAGCTTTAATCGAAGAAGTAATAGTACCTAATGTAGAAGTTACAGTCCCCAATGAAGACATGATTTTTTCATATTCAGAATTAGGAGCAGGTTGTGCAGCAGGTGCAGTAGGTGTGACATACCTTTGAGCTTGAAAACCAGGAGGAATGTTACTCATACCAGGTTGATTAACTTGAGTAGCTTGCTGCCCTTGCTGTACCTCACCAGAATTTTGCTTCCAGGAGAAGTTCGGATGATTTCTCCAACCCTGATTGTAAGTATTTGAATATGGATTATTGTGCGGAGAATATCCTTGTGCTGCATTCACCTGTTCATGTGATACTTCAGAGTATATAGTAGGACAATTGTGAGACAAATGACTAGGATTCGCACATATTGAACATACATCATGAGAAGTAGTGGGGTTCATATTCATGTTGTTAATAGCCATTAATTGATCCAATTTTTTAGTGAGAACCTCTACTTTGCTTGACAGATCAGGAGAATGAGATATTTCATAAATACCACCTTTACTTCCTAGTGATCTAGAAATTCCCATACGTGAAGAATTAGCATGTTGCAGAGAATTATCACTTAAATGCTCAAATAGTTCCCATGCTTCATTAGGAGTTTTTATGAAAAAGGTACCACCACAAGAAGCATCAATCATTTGTTGATTACGCTCATCTAAACCAGAATAAAAACTTTGCACTTGTTGCCATTTAGGGACTTCATGGTGTGGACAACTACGTAAAAGATCCCTAAATCTCTCCCAACTCTCATGGAATTGTTCACTAGGTAATTGAGAAAATGTTGTAATTTCGCGTCTAATCTTAGTTAATTTACCAATTGGAAAATATTTCTTCAGAAATTGAGTAACTAGATTTTGCCAATTAGTAATGTTTTCTTTTGTAGTCCACCAATGTTTCGCTTTATCTTTTAGTGAGAAAGGAAAAAGTAAGAAATAAATTTCTTCATTTGGCACATCAGGTTGATTAAAAGTTGAACATACCTCTAGAAAATCGTCAATATGCTTATATGGATTTTCAGATTCAAGACCATAAAAAGAAGGAAGCAATTGAATAGTCTGAGGTTTAATTTCAAATCTCCTAGTTATAGTGGGCATTCGATTACCTACAGGAGAAGTGTAAGTACCAGGGGTGAAATACTCACTAAGTTGTCTAGGTTCTGGATCACCCATTGAATTAGATTCAGTCTCAGTCTCAGAATCAGAGTTATTAACTTGACGTAAAGCCCTTAGTTCTCTAAGTGTGCGTTCAATTTCAGGATTATAGGGATTTAAATCAAACGATAATGATCTACGACCTAACATTAACTAAAAATACAAAAACAAGCACAAAATAGAAGTATAAAGTGGAAAGAAAGCACCTGATCTTTGAGAAATTAATTCGACAACTTCTCTCCAACCTTCAATACTTGTAAAATGCGAAAGTATCTAAGAAATTAATAAAGAAAAGCAAATAAGAAAAACAGAAAATTTATATTATAATAAGAAATAACTAGCAGAAAATAAATTACATTAACCAAACACCGTTCCCCGGCAACGGCGCCAAAAACTTGATAGCGATTTTAGACAAGTTATAAAACCCTATTCTTGCAAGTGTACAAGACTTAGTAGTAAGTGATAAATAATAGGGTATCGTATCCACAGGGAACAGTTGATTAATATTAAACCTAATGTCTACTAATTTTATCCTAAATAAAATATATAATGGTTTGTATGTGAATTAATTAAACTAGTCTGAAATCTAAAATAACTAGATAAACTTGACAATAACAAAAGTGAATCGGAGAACAGACAATAATACGGAATCTAGGACAGTCGAATCCACCACTAATAATATGAATAATAGATTAATAGGAATGAGAATTAATAGGTTTATCAAGTATCCTAAACTACAAGCCGGAATACTTAAAGAAATAGTATTGTGATCAATTAGATGACATAACTTATCTAACCAAAGCATAAATTATTCAACTTTTAACCACAAATCATAAAATACCATTGCATAACATCACCCTTTGAACTACAAGAACAAAGTGTGTAAATCTAATAACAATATAAACTAATAAATTATTCTACAAGAACAATTACCACTCTATATTGCAAACAATAATCGACCCAATAATAATCTGAAAAGCTATGCAATCATAAACCAAAATCAATTCTCAAACACAATTAAAACTATCAATTTATAATACTAGGGTTTCATCTAAGTCCTAGAAAAATAAATTAGCTACTCATGAATTGGAGAAACATCACCAAAGTAGGAGAAACCATGGCCGGAAGATCTGCTCGACGCTCCTCCTTGCTTCGTCGCTGCTCTACTTCGTCTGCCGTTCTCTCGTTGTTTGTTGCGTTCTGTCACTTCGTGTTGCGGCTCTACTGATTTCGCCTCCTCCCACTGCTACCCTATTGCGTGTGTTATCTCCAAGCCCCCAAAGAAAACTTTTACTTTCTTTCCTTCTTCTAATACCCACGTGGGGTTCTGTAGCCCAACTTAACAATAAGCTTTCTCTTTTTTTCTTTCTTTTCTTCATTTTTGTCCATTCATTTGATGATGCTAGTGAATGGCGCCATTGGGCTTTTACCCCACTAATTCCTTTCCTCTCAATTCATATGTTATGTGGATAAAATTTGTATTATTAAGTTTAGCCCATACTCTACCAAAGTTCCCGGTTATTTGACTCCATAACGTACCTGTCAAACATGAGATATATTACTATTAGTAAATAACATAGCATATGTCAAACTAATAAATAATCTAAAAAAAACATAATTTCTAAATAACATATAAAAACAACTAAAACCTACAACTTATAGCTTATAATACTAATAAGGAGCTAGAAAAAGGAAATAAGAAGGTTATAATATATAATAATTTATACTTATCAATCATCCCCAAAGAAAAGGTTCCAGTCTTCAAAAGATTTCTTCGTGAAGATTTTCTTCCTGCCAATGAAACCCTTCTTATTATATCTCCCCATATTTTCGGGAGGATCAATCAACCTCAAATGTTCCATAAGCCAGATCTGCAGCAACAAATAAAATATATGTTATTATTGCTTCCTGATGAGTAATAATACATATACACTATTTCATTATTGCTTCTCAAAGAGTAATAATACGTGCACAACCTTTATCGCTTCATTACGAGTGTTAATAAATACAACCACATATTACTTCCTATAGAATAATAATACAAGTGTCCTCACATCCGCGGTTGACACACAAAGCTGTGCCAGACGCGCCCTATGGGCGACAGATGCATACACAGGCGTCAGAAGCAACTATCAATGCCCTGCTCAAATTTCTTTTCAATATTTTCCTCGTTTTTTGGGATGTAATATCATAATTCCATTATTCAATACTGTCGTCATAATCAAAAGAATTTATTATGTATTATTACTTCGCATAGAGTCATAATATGGTCAAATATAATAAAAAAGAAGACGAAAAAAATCATTCCTTTGGTTCATGACTAAAGAATATTTTATACCTGTAACAGTAGGGGGCTCCCCGGAAACTGCCCTTTTGGGTTCATGATAGAGAAGTATAGAGAGGAATAACACTCGCAATACTGAAATAACGCACAAATTCTCCTATTTATAATGGCTTTGCATCTCAACTCTAAACGAATTCGGACTTAATGTTTCAGACGGAAAACGCGTAACACTCTAAATTTGCGCCTAGCGCACAAGAGCGCGCCAGACGCTGCTATAAGCCTGTGCCAAGCGCACGATCGAGCGCCAGACGCCAAGGCTGCGACGCGCGCCGCAAACATGCGCTCAGCGCCCAACTTCGATTCACATGTGTCGACTCGGATTATGATGCTCTCGCAAGATTTCGGGCCACTCCCCCTCCACTTCAGTTAAAAAACTGTTTTTTTTACTTAATGTCCACGTTTTCGGCCCATTTTTGTAAACCCACCCGCCCAAACCCTTTTCGCTCTCCTATTTTCCTTCTTTTGTTGGGAGAAGGTCGGCTACGATCCATTCAAATTTTCTTTAAACTGAGCCAGTCACATTGCATTTATACATGGCATTTTAGAATAAGGGTCACTACTAACAAAATTTCACTAACAAACATGGGAAAGAAACAACACCAATGATCATAAAGTTTGAACAAAAGACGCAATACATATCAACATAGAAGATATACATTGTAACAAAAGTGCAGGCCACAGGTACACAAGAATAAAATAATGCAGACATCTAAGAAGAGTAATAATGCAGACATCTAAGAGGAATGAGAATCCTACTCCCTCGAAGAGGAGTCCTCCGGTTCTTCAACCCGGATTCCGCTCGACTCACCCGCGTGATAGCCAATCCCAGGCTACATCAAAGGAGTCATAGGCTGAGTCGGCCGCATCGGAGACAACTGTTGCATCCCCAACATCCGTTGTTGCATCTGCAACAACTGCATCTGCTGCATTTGTTGCATCTGTTGCATCCGCATATGCTCCATCCACATCGGAGAAGGCCCGGGTGCATGGATCAGGCCTGGTGCCCCCTATAAAGTACATGCTGCCAATGCCAAACTGCCCAGTAAACGGACCCGTCGGAGGCCTCTCAGATGTCGACTCTCGGGGAGTATGAGCCGA
Source organism: Beta lomatogona (assembly GCA_947646795.1). NCBI lineage: Eukaryota > Viridiplantae > Streptophyta > Magnoliopsida > Caryophyllales > Amaranthaceae > Beta > Beta lomatogona. The sequence goes on from CANSNZ010001151.1 coordinate 511,777, forward strand.
AAGCCTAGACTGGGTTGATACCCTCACCTCGGGACGAGGCCCACTCTCCTGAGGACGACGCTGCACAAAATGTCACAAAGCATTAGCGAAACGAATGCAACAAAAAATACAACCAAAGCACAATATGTTAGCCTACCTGGCTATGCGCGTCGCTGCGGCGACAGGACATGCTCCTCTTCAGATTGGTCATCCCATGTTTCAGCGAGTCAACCACTCGGAGAATCTGAACGACGGTCTCCGGAGGAACCTAGAAACAAACAGTACGAACGTCAATAATGAAAGTTCCTGACTAATGAAGATGAATAATGAAAGTTCCTGACTTTCAACACTTATCGAGCTCACATGGGCCAGCATAGCACGAACATCGTGCTGCTCTGCCTCTGGGGCGACATAAATCATCTCCTCAACAAGCCCGGAATATCCAGTATACCGGATTCTCGGATCCTGAACGAAAGAGATACGAGCCGCAGTAGCCTCCTGGCAAAAACAAAAAACAATAACATTCAACACTTTGATCATGTCAAAGTAAACAAAAACAAGCAAACTCAATGTGCATACCTCGCTGAACTTGACAGGAGGAGCCAAGCGAGGCAAAAGGACAGCTTGGTAATCGCGATCACGAAAAACAAAGTCGTGATAGCTCACCCGAAGTGTCGCCCCTCCCTCGATAGCCTGAACAAAAGCAACTCTGTCCATCATAGTGACAGGGGGTCATGAGGCACTAGTAATAGCCTCTTCCCATCGTGCTGACAGGTCACCCTCTCACCCAAATACCACACAGGGTATGACTCTCCGTAAAAAATGTCCCTCTCACGAGTCAGAATGCGGGCCCTATGAGCCCAAGCCGGCATCTCCGTAAACGACGCCCAAGGATAAGAGGTAACCTGAAAAATAAAGAAAAGTTAACATCAGCTACATGTACCCAAGGGACAAGATTGATTCACTACGATTACCTTGTCGTCCTTGACTCGCCGGATAGCCTTCTGGACGCACTATACAGCACCATATCGCGTCATCCCGCGCTCCGCCCAGGACAAGCCGACAGGAAATGTAGGGTCACGAACCCTTTCCGTGGCCAATCCCGGAAAACACTCATAAAACTAAATCTGAACAATAAGATTACCTAAGTATTGATCAAGATAACGAGATAAAGATGGACGATATGTACAGGCATACCTCCAGAAGTCTCCATGGACCAAAAAGGGATACTGGTCCACCATCACCCAACTGCTTGCAAGCAGTTCGCATGCAGTACAAGATATTGCAATAGCCCAGCTCGGCCCAGTCATAGGTCGACACCTGAGACAACTCCCTCAAGGGTTGCAGATATCGTGTCGAGACGCGCCATCCCCTATCAGTGCGCAACAGGCCACAGACAGCTAACCACAGCAGAATGCGTACCTTATGCTCTTCAGTAGTCCCCTGAAGGGTAAGTCCTCTAGCCACATTAGACAGGGGAGCATAAGACACGTTTGGAAGAAGCATATCGGCAACTAGGCCGATCAAACCTCGAACCACCGCCGACTTGAACGGCAATGAATCACCTATCGGCACCCAGACGTCGGTAAAAGACAAGCCGGAAATCACGGAGAAATCGCGGAGTGATGGTCAACTCCCCACGACGCATGTGAAAGGAGATGGTAGTATCCCACCACCATTCTAACAAACCTCGAACGACAATGTGGGAGGAATGAACCTCTCCCATGCTCTCATAAACATCGAGAAAAAAGGCCAGACCACTCTACTCGATGAGGACTGCCCGATCTAGGACCTTTCGGACATTCCTGAGCCAGGCAAAGTCAAAAGTCCCAAAATGACGAGTATTACCCTCGTCTTGCAAATATAAGAACAATCAATAAAATGCCTAGACTATCATATAAAATAAAGTCAACATAACGCGGAATATTTACGACGCCTGAGAGCAGGCGATGTGAAATATGATGCTTGGGATCAAAGTACACGGCTGGTCGGGAGTCCACCCCAAGGCCTTCCACGCCCTCCTAGATCCCGAAGCCGCCCTACCATCGTCCTCCCCCACCCGATTATTCCGACGACATGCTAATCGGATTGAACTTCACAAACGAAACTAAGAATCAAAGAGTTCCCGACTTTAAACTACCAGATTTCATGAATCGGTAAAATAAAAAACAACCGCTTCAAAGCGTAACCATTACATGAGATTATCAAAATAGACTCATTGCCTATAAACATGATTTCTACCAGCAGAATCATCACACCTTCAAAGTTCCCTAGCATGTTTCTAAGTTCCGGATTCAGAAATTACATCAAATAATATTATCCTTGATTCACGATCTAAAGAATTATTTAACAACAAACTCACATGAAACGTGTATCAAACTCGTGAAGAACAACAAAGCTGCCCGGAAAACTCGCCGGAGCTCGCTGAAAACCGCCGAAGCACACCGGAAGCCCGCCGGCAAATGTAGCCCGAACTCGCTGGAAACGGCACACTTCGCCTAACGAAAAGCCGGCCGCCCGAAAAAAAAAGGGGTCAAGTCGCCCGAAATAAAAAAGAAGGGAGGAAAAGGTGAAACAAAACCGAAAAAGCAAGAAGAGATAGGAAAAAGTACCTGAATTACCGGAAAACCACCCGGAAATTCGCCGGAAAACAGCCCGGAAAAGGGGTCGAAATCTTCTAAAATTTTCGCACCCAAACTCTTCGAAAATGGCTCAAAGATGCCCAAAAATACAGCAAAAGTAACAACTAAACAAAAATAATCACTCCTCCAAAGTAGATATGAAGAAATACTAGAAAAATAAGGAGTTTGAAGCTTCAAAATTTCGAAAATGGGGTTGGACTTTGAGAGAGAAAGAAATGAAAGAAAACGGTGGAGAAGGAGAGAAATGGGAGAGAAGAAAGTCGCCTGTGTTTTTTTAGATCATTTAATGACATGCGCTAAGCGCGCCTGACGCGTAATGAAGCACCGCGTGTAACGCGAAGCACTGCGCCTAGCGTAGTATTACACGCCAAGCGCAGGCCTGTGCGTCTGGCATACAGTCCTTACAACACGCTTGGGGGCTTCTTAGCTAGGTGGGGCCCACACGCTTAAATCCAAATGAATTCGCATGTTCGTTACGACATTGTGCGCGATAAACTAACGGATTTTCAAATCCACAACAAAAATACAATTTCGCCATTCCTCCAACAGGCTACACTGTACACAAATCTTGCTCGAGAGACAACAAATACTCAGGAGTATTAGCAACGGAAAACACACAGTTAGCTCCGCGGACCATCATCACTACACATTACCTAGGAGCGGGACCATTAATAGCTCAATCGCGTTATAAGTCGGACCATTAATTGCTCTATCCCGTCGTGAGCCGATCCATAATAGCTCTACAAATTATCAACACATTACCCAGGAGCGGGACCATTACTAGCTCTATCCCGTCATGAGCCGGACCATTAATAGCTATATCCCGTCATGAGTCGGACCATTAATAGCTCTATCCCATCGTGAACCGGACCATAATAGCTCTACAAATTATCAACACATTACCCAGGAGCGGGAGCATTAATAGCTCTATCCCGTCCTGAGCCGGACCATTAATAGCTCTATCCCGTAGTGAGCCGGACCATTAATAGCTCTATCTCGTCGTGAGCCAGACCATAATAGCTCTACACATCATCAACACCCCGGAGTGGGACCATAATAGCTCTACACATCATCAACACCCTGGAGCGGGACCATAATAGCTCTACACATCATGAACACCCTGGAGCGGGACCATAATAGCTCTACACGTCATCAACACCCTAGAGCGGGACCATAATAGCTCATGATTTCTCTTCACCTATATCATTTCATTTTTGCAAATTTACATTTATTTTGCAAATTTGTTCATATATGTTTGTTCCTGAAACGTTTGCTTGTTTTGCAGGTATTGGCATAAAAGAGGGATTTTGGATTGCAAAGCATCCAGAGTCATTCTCCGTCCCGACACGTATGCTTTGACTTTCGGTTTTACAGGGGGCTTCCTAGATGTGGTGGTTTCCAAGTCAAACTTCCGAAGAGTTGTAATCTGCAGATCTCACTTGCGGACCCCGATGCATTTACTAAAACAATTTTTGAAAATCAATCTATCTCTTTCTAATCAATCCATCTCGCTATACCTATCCAAATTAAATCTCCTAACCTTGCAAAACCCAGACCTTGCATAACATTCCATCTTTCCTAGCCTTGCATAACCCCGACCTTGTATGACGTTTCATCTTCCTTAGCTTTACATAACCTTAATCTTTGCATAGTGTCTCATGCGTCCTTAGAGAGTCTAAGTTTGCATCATTATGTGCATGATTATCTGAGTTGTTTGCATCTGTCTGCTAACATCTTGACCTGCATGTAATCAGATTACTTGTATTTTATCGTCCTGTATACTAACTTTGTTTTGCAGATTCCGGCGATCTACAGATCAATTCTAAATTGCAGAGCATTTAGAATTGTTTTCCGTCCTGACACCGTATACTTTGACTATAGAGACATAATCGTGTCTCCCTCTTTAACGACCCAATCATGAAATATACCACGTTCATAATTAGTCTGATCCAAAGGGAGAGCAATCCGAATAGCCAGGTCCAAAACTGTTTTAAAAGTGTAAAGCTTATTTATTTGCAAAAATTATTCAAAATCCTATTTTAAAGCCCAATTAATTATTCCTAATAATTAATTGTATTTGGAGCCTACAAAAATAATATTTGAGCCTAATTTTTTCAAAAGCACATTTAATTGTTCATGATAAGTAATTTTTTTTTATTTTTAGAAAATAAATATTTTCAAAGATATTATTAAAGTTGAAATCGGATTTTATCTCTTGGAATCATATTTCTAGATTTTAAGGAAAAAAGAAATTCATTAAAAACGCGTTTAAGAAAAAAGCTGTCAAACCGTGTCTGACGCAGGCGGTGCGCCTGGCGCACCATGTGCGCTCTGCGCATATGTTGAGCAACGCCAGGCGCACCAATATGCGCCTGAGTGTGCATCACGCAAAGTCCTGCGCTCAACTCACTCTTTGTGTGACCCGCAGTTTGCTATTCTATCTGTTTTCCAAATATTTTGCTATAAATAAGTCGTGATTTCCCGGATCTAAAAAAACACTTTACACACGACGTTCGACATACTCGAACACTTATGAATTCTCTCTAGAAACTCTCATACTTTCACATCTACAAACACATAAATATACATTGGCAAACCTATAAAAACACATACTTTCATATACTTTCATACATATACTTTGATGGATTTTCAGGCTTCACGATTGCTCTTTTTGAAGGTTGTTATTCTCTCAGACCGAAGCCACGGTATATTCCTGAGGGTCCTTGAATATATGTATTATTATTGAAGTTGCTAGCGATTTCTTTCTTGATGTAGATCTTAAAAAAAAAGTTAATTCTTTTGTACATTCTAATTTTTACTCTTCCTTTTCAATTTTTCTTCTATGTTTTCCCCGATTGTCCCGTTTATCCTCTCATCACGTCGATGTTATTATTGCTAATCAAGACATATTAATCAGATGATTTGGACAGCCTATTACGAACCTTGTCATTTTGATTGCATAATAACTTGTCACCAAATGGTAGTCTTTAATGTGTTTATTCAACTAATTAACTTAGACTAATATTTTTAGGGTGTTTGAAAATATTATTAGGTTATGCTTTTGCATAAAACTTGACATGAATCGATATTTAGCAGATACCAGCAATGAGCGAATGTGGTTCATCATGACTGTGTTCGTTCCATCACCCTCGAACTCAATCTATGGTTCATTGACCATTAATGGAGTCATGACGGGGAATCTACATTGGATAAATCCCAAGTTATCCCTACGATTTCCTTATATCTAATTAGGTTTATGAATCTTCGTTCAAAGACTTGTTGGCGACTTCTTCTGTTCAAAAACATTTTCAATAAAACCTTAACAATGGGATAGTCAAATACGGATCAGTTACTTCCTAACTGATCCGGTTTTGAACTAGATCAGTTGACTTTGCCTTACAGCTCCGCGTCCATCCTTTGCGCCCCAAAATCGGATCAATAAGGCCTGTTGACCGGATTCGTTGATGTTTTCCCCACTAGTGTTATCTTTTTTAGAAAATGAGGATGATATATCAATTTAGAAGAAGATTTTTTCTCTGATAATAAAAAATATATTTTCAAAAAGATAGGATACAATGGAGTGGGATTGATTTTGAAAAATATATTTCAATTTTTTTTTTTCAAAAAGGATGGAATATGATATGATAGATATGTTAGAGAACATTGGTTGGATAGAAGGGATAAGATGGGATGGGATGAGATGTATGACGACTCAAAGTCTATCATGACCACTTATCTAGATACACTTTTAAGGATAAAATCAATCTTATATGATATGCATGAAAAAGATCAATTTTTATGAATGATAATGCAAAGATGGATTGAAAACCGACAAATAAACGTCGAAATTAAACCGCGAAAACAATGGGTAGCTTGTGGCACACGCAAAGGCCTTGTATGCCACACATGCAAGTTACGCCCACTGCAAGAAGCTTGAGCGCCTCGCAAGGTCATGCCAGTGCACATTTCTTGTGCGTGATGCAAGATTATATTCGTGCATTTGGCACATCGCCTTCGCAGTTTTTTGTTTCTACACTTTATTGGTATTTTTCGATGTTTCTAGCCTAATTCAAGGGGAATATGAGGGAGAGCATGTTGAACATAGCAAACAAGCAATCAATAATGTCAAATAGGTAGGAAATAGTATGCAGTTCCAACCTAAAGTCAAGATCTATGTTTGATATTATGCTCAGGCTTAGGTTTAGGCTTTATAGGGTCCATGACTAAGAGATCGATCTCAGGCTTCATATTTTTGCTTAAAAATATGGCCACGTGTAAGACGCACTATAGTCTCAAGTTAGGAACAATTGCTCATGAAGATTTTTGGAGGGACAAAGCGCAAACCCCCTAGGGATGGCCTTAAGCAAAGTGGAAGCTGGCCATGGACGCTGTATCCGCTGAGCTGAAGGAGGAGAGGAACAATACCCTCTTGGCTGCTACTCAGCTCAGAAGAAATAACCTCAGGCTAAGTGAGGATAATGGGCATATGAAGACAGAAGCTTCTCAATCCTTCAATGATGCCAAAGAAGCCTTGCCCTACGTTGTTGAAACATCTAAGGGTCGCGCTCTTAGCGCCTTTGAGATGATGGCTGAGCCTGAGGACGTCCCTCGCTTCGAACGTCGCTTGCTCTTTCAAGAAGGCCTGCACAAGGCATGGGTTAGAGCTGAAACTCCTCCTACCTTCACTGAAACAGACGAAGAAGAGGTAGAGAATGAAGAAGAGCCTCCCAAGGACGGTCAAGATACACCTCCTGCTGAATAGAGTTCCTAGCCTTAAGCTAGTGTTTGTGTGTCTTGGCTGATTGCCATTGTAGCTTAGTGTTCTCTGTTTTCTTTCTTAGATTAGTTTGTAAACTTTTTGGACTAGCATTTATGAACAATCATTTGTTTCAGAGCTGCTTTCATCTAACTTAGTTTTTCTAATCAATGTTTGTCTTTGGTCTGACCATCAAAACACTTGCTGAAATGTGCCAAGTTACAGAAAGCTCGTCTCAAAACTGATTGACTAACTAACTCGTCCAATATTCTGGACGACCTTTGAACTTTAAAAAATATGCCCTTGTTCAACCAAAACTCGTCCTAAAAGGCTCTTTGAATTTTTCGACCAAGAAGCTCAAACTCAACTAGAACTCGTCTAAGCAATTGGGACGATTAGCGAACATCCAAAGATTCTTTGGATGAGTATGGAACTTTAAATAAATGTCCCAAATTCGAAGCATCTGGACAATCAAAGAACTCCAAACTATTTTGCACAAGTTACGATGACCTCGTCCAAAAATTATCTGGATGAGTATGGAACTTTAAATAAACGGTTTTTTCACCAGATACCCCTGACAAATAAATTTATTCACCAAATACCCCCACTTTTTTCAAAATTCACCAAATACCCCTGACCTATAAAAAAATTCACCAGATGCCCTTATTGACTAACGGAGTTAACTCCGTTAGTCATTAACCCTAATTAATCCTATAAAATCCTAATTAACCCTAAAAACCCTAATTAAACCTAACTAAACCCTAAGTAAACCTAAAAATCCTAACTCTCTCTCTCCCTAACCCAACCCCACCCCCCAACCCTAGAGCCACCACCCAACCCCCACCCCCACCAGCCTCACCCCCTCCCCCTCCCCAGAAGCAGCCCACGCAGCCCCCTCCCCTCCCTCCCTCACCCGGCGCCCCCACGCAGACCCCCCTCCCCTCCCTAGCAGCAGCCCACGCAGCTCATCCCCCTCCCCTCCCTCACCCGGCGCCCCCCACGCACCCCCTCCCCCTCCGTAGCAGCAGCCCACGCAGCTCCTCCCCTCCCCTCCCTCACCCCGGCGCCCCCCACGCGCACCCCCTCCCCTCCCTAGCAGCCAGCCCACGCAGCTCCTCCCCTCCCCTCCCCCACCCGGCGCCCCCACGAGACCCCCTCCCCTGCTAGTCCCCACGCAGCCCCCCCCCCTCGACCTCCCTCACGCCTCCCCCTCCCCCTCCCTCCCTCCTCGCGCATCCCCCCTCCCTCGATCTCGCTGGCGCCTCCCCCTCCCTCACTCCTTCGAACGAGTCGACGGTTTCGCACTAGATCCGAGTCATCGATCTCCCTGGCGGCGCAAGATCTCCGACTTGCCGTAGAACTCGAGGTCTACGAGAAGTTTGCTTCTCTGGGATGGGGTGGGGGGCTCGGGATTCGAAGTGGTGGGGGGAGGGGTGGATTCGGGCTAGGGGTGGTGGTGGGAGGGGAGCGGCGGCGGGGGGGGGAGGGCGCGCGGGGTTGGAGTTGTGGGGATGGGGTGGTGGGTCAGAGGGGGGGTGGGAGGGGTGGACTGGGGGTGGGTTTAGGGTTAGTTAGAGTTTTAGGGTTTTTAGGTTTAATTAGGGTTTAATTAGGGTTTAATTAGGTTAATTAGTTCATTAATTAACGGAACACTAACGTCCGTTAGCTAAAAAGGGCATTTTTGGTATTTTTTGAAATGTCGTGGGTATCTCGTGAATTTTTTTAAAGGTCGGGGTATTTGGTGAATTTTGAAAAAGTGGGGGTATTTGGTGAATAAATTTATTTGTCGTGGGTATTTGGTGAAAAAACCGTTAAATAAATGTTCCAAATTCGAAGCATCTCGGACGATCAAAGAACTCCAAACTATTTTGCACAAGTTACGATGACCTCGTCCAAAGATTCTTTGGATGAGTATATATGGAACTTTGTAATCTCTCACAATTTTATGAATTTTATAAATATATTTTTTAAAGTATATTTATATGTATTTTAGTATTTAAATAATTAAATTCTTAAGTGTTGACTATTGTAATGTCAAAGGGATGATTTAATGTTTTTAAATAATCAAATATTTTATTTAATCATACTTTGAAAACTATTCAATTGTTTAATTATTTTGAGTTGTAATGTAAAAGATTTTAAAATGGGTTAGAGGAACCGAAATCAACTCAAGCACCCAAATCATTAATTGATTATTAAAAGCCCAAATACATTTTCCTAAGCCCACAAGGGGTTACCTATATAAACCCAAACTAAACCCAAAATTTTCCCTAATTTTCTCCCTCTTCTGTTTTCTCTCTCATCCCCCACGGTTTTCTCTTTCTCTCTCTCTTTCTCGGTTTTCTTTCTCCTCCTTCGGTCCTCCTTGGCACCAGCGTTAGCCACCACCGGCCGATCACCACCATTCACCGGCCAGAGCAGCGCGCCGCCCTCCCCTTGCCGTGTCTTTCTCCTCCTTCCTCTATTCATGCTTTATTTCCTCCTCCTTTATTTTATTTAACGTTAAGTTTATGTTTTAAGGATTGATTTAATGATTTAATGGTTGAAGTTTGTAGTTTTGATAATTTAAATATAAATTTTAGATTGTATGATTTGCATAAATAAAGTAATTAATTTTTAGATTTATTAATTATGTTTAAACTAGGGTTTTAAGTATAAAAGCATGGATTTTTAGGTTTTATGAGTTGGAAATTGTAGTACTATATTATAGTTTATGAGTACTCTAATGTTTATGGTTATTCTTAAGTATGTTTTAAAGGATTTTAAACATATTATAAGTTGTTGGAATTTTTATTAGGACGCTTATGATGGATTTGTTAGGGTCTTTAATGACTAGTATGGTAGTACTATACTAGGAGACATTAATAGGTACGTACATACCTATGCGTTAGTAGACTAGTATCATGTCCTAAGATTAGGATTGATGTAGTATCATGTATAGGAACTATTTATAGTTCATATATATGTGATTTATATTCAAGTAGAATTACATGTTTTATGTTGTTGTGTGAAGCATGTTGCCTATGTTGGTTGTATTATTTTTGTACTACCATTTTTTGCACGCTATGCATGCGTGTCATATTAATGTTTTTCTAAATTAGTTATAAAAATCATATGTGTTACAATAAAATGATTCGAATAGACATTTACAATTATTTTTAATTTTTTTAATATATTTTTCTTAAATTAATATTTCGTTGGTGTTTTTAGTTATTTGCTTATCATTATTCAAATATAGCATTGAGAGAAGGAGTGTGGCATCCGATTTTTTACTCGTCTTAATCAAAGGTCCGAATCCCACGAAAGTCTCTCATTGGACTATGTGTTTTTGAAAACGATGATGACTTCATATGGATAAGGCTTTTTTCGACAATTGGTCTTTCATACCATGAGATAGGGTTCGGGGTTTAGGTTAAGAGGTGCGAACGTCTGGAACTCGTCTCCTCTTCCGTTCTAAAGAACGGGCTCTTACTAAATGCGTTATTTTCCATTTTAAAGTAATCATGGCAATTCAAAAGAAACAAAAATCACATAATTTGCACATATACACATCAACCATTTTTATTTAGGACCAATATATCATTTGTACATGGTAGGTTTGAGCACTAAAGTTGCACTACGTACCAATCATTGCGAGATTGGAATCAACTCATGGATCACAACCATCGTAGTTCGATCTTATGTCTCACCCTAAATGGCCAATTCCATTGGGGAAAGAAAAAGGAAATTGATTATGAATAACTCACCTTTAGAATTAAACAAATCTATTAGGAATATGGTAATCACTCCAATTAGTGATTAAAATGGGGTTAAGATAATCACTTTAATTAGCAATTAAATATGAAGGAGGATCAAGATAATCACCTTAATTAGTGATTAAGAATGGAGGTTAAGATAATCACCCTAATTAGTAACTAAATTTAAGAGGAAATATGATCACATTGATTAGTGATTAAGAATGATGGTTAAGATAATCACCCTAATAAGTGACTACACTTAAGAGGAAAGATAATCACCTTGATTAGTGATTAAGAATGAGGGTTAGGAAGTAATCACCTTAATTGATGATTATTCAAGGTTTAGGATAATCACCCCAATTAGTGATTAAATGAGAAAAATAATCGTCCTAATTAACGATTATTAAATAATCGTCCTAATTAGTGATTAAATATGAAAGGTTAAATGAATCACCTTAATTAGCGATTAAAAGGAAGGTTAGGATAATTACCTTAATTACTGATTAAACGAATGAAAGGTAAAGTTAATCACCCTAATTAGTGATTAACCAAGGTTTAATATAATCACTCTAATCGGTGATAAAATGAAGAGTTTGAGTCAATCGCCTTAATTAACGATTAATCAAGGATTGAAATAACCACTTTAATTAGTGATTACGCTTATGATTTTCAAGAAGTCTTAGAGGTTTGCTTCCTAATTTCAAGGATTTTTAGAAATAATCTTAATTGAATATTATTAAGTCATTTGGAGAGAAATAATCAATTTGAGATCGAATTTGGAGATTTGTGTTTGGCTAATTGGAATTTGGCCATTTATAGCGAAACACGTGAAACGGCCTAAAATCAATTCGGAGGTCATAATTACCAATCTAATTATTTCAAATTATATGATTAATCCATTTGAATATGGAGAACAAGTTTAAAATGTAATATGGAACATCATACAATTTAACTTAGTTTGTTTTGCAATTTTTCCTCTTAATTGAGTTTGGATCATTTAATTCATATACTATTATATATATTGGCCCAACATGCAATATTTGTAACATTGGTTGCTCATTTTATTAAAAAGAGTTGTGGAATTATTTATGAAAATTATGCGTAAACATCTCCATGTTTTTCATTGATTGAGTGATGCAATAACTATTTACAAAAATTATTATTACAACAAAATGTACGAATTCTATGATCTATACAAAGTCTTCAATCTTGATCTTCACCATGATGCTCCTTGATCTTCATTTCCTTGAATGGGCTTTGGAATTCATGTTTATTTGTAAACTTGTGAGAATTAGAGATCAACCAACCTCTTTGATTTTGATTTTTTATGAAATTTTTTATTGATTTTTATTTACATGATAAAATGAGTCATTTTAAGAGAAACTTAAAATTTAATGACTTTTAATTCACATTTTCGTATGGAAATAAAACATTTTTTTTATAAAAGTTGAGTTAATCACTTTATTTCATTCTCTAGATTGCTTTTTTGTTCTCTGCATCGACTTACAAAATTAATAACATTCTCGTGCAAAGCGTTAAATTGAGTATGTGATATATATATGGATAGATCGGTGAGTTCTTTATGTTGTGTCAAATTTTCACAAGCTTTTAGTGATGACTTAAATTATGGTGAATTTCATGCCAAAAACTAGTCAAAACGAGGCCTTTATTCAATTTGTTCTTTGAAACCTAACTTATTAAACTTATTCTTAAATGAATTTTTGTATGAACATTTTAGACACTTTTAAAGACTAGACTGGAAATTTTTATATTTTTGGAAAACCACTGATGTTTTCTTTAAACTTGATGTTTTTAGTTTTGTCTAAATGATTTTTATTTTGAACTTTATTAACAAGACAAGCTTAGGTGGTACTCGACAAAATTTGTTTTGTACAACAAAGTTGTATGATTTTTAATTATTTATACAAGATTTGTTTTTTAGAAATTTCAAAGCCCACTTGCTGGTAACATCTTGCACTTCATAGGAAAAATATTAAATCCTACACACTATTCTCGATAATACAAACGAAAAGATGAAATGAAGTACGAAATTGAAACCGATTATAATTACAAAGATCGCATTTTTTTTATGGAGATGTTTATACACCACTTGTCTTGAATTGTTTTTATGAAAATATTTTTTTGTGATAAATAACTTGCTTAAGGAAAATCACATAATCACATTCTTTCCTAAGAGTCACCCCAAGAGAGGTGACTATTCTAGGTGGGGTGATTTAAATCACTCCAAAGATAAAAAAATGATAAGAAGAAAAAACAAGGAGAAAGTTAGTAGATGATTAAGAAGATAATAAAAAATAAACAAGAGTTTCAACTTTAACTTGCTAGCTCAATGATGCACTTCCTTTTTTTGCAAATTTTTCTACCTTTTTGTGATTTTTTTTAATTTCTAAGTGAGTTTCTAAATTCACTTAATTGCTAACTTAAACTTTTTTGTGTTTTTTTCTTGTTTTGATGAACTTCTTTACTTACTAAATATCTTACTAACTTTTACTTTCTTTTCTTAAGTGTGATTTCTTTAGAGGAAAGGAGTAGAGATGATAAGAGAAGTAGTGAAATTAAGTTGAATTCTTTTCAACTTCCTTACTTACTAATTAAGAATTTTGCTTAAATGGAAAGATCAAAGAGGAGAAGAGTAGTAGAGAAGATGAGAGTCAAGTTGATTTGTGTTTTTTGCAACTTGTTTTTGAAGTGGAAAAAGGAGGGTATTTATAGAGAAATGAATTAGGTGAACTAGGGTTTCAAAAAAGTAGAAAATCAAATTTTGCACCTAAAAATCTGATTTTCTTCATCCTTAATGACCCTAATGACATCACTCTAATGACCTCACCCTAATGACATCATCAAATCTCTTTGGAAACACAAATATTCTTATTCTTTTTGGATTTTCTCATAAATGAGGCAAAATCAAATTTTCAGAAAATATTCTTCCCTAAACATCCTAATACGTAAAAAAATACATCGAAAAACGTGCAAATAAAACTGATTAGGACGTTGCGCCAAATGCAGGAACCTGCACTAGGCACAGCGCCTTGAGCTACGCGCAAGGCTCTGCGTCTGGCGTAGGCCATGATGTGCGCTAGGCGCACGATCATGCGTCTAGCGCATGATCATGTGCTTGGCGCACACTCGATTCTTCCGGAAAAAACCGGATTCCCCCTCTTACATATGGGATTTGATTATTATTCTCACATCTTTTCATGATTCTTATTCTCTAACTAATGGATAAAGGATGTGATTAGTGGATAAAGAATATATTCTTATTATTTATCCAATGAACAATGACTTGACCATCAAGAAAACTAATTAATGCCGGTTTTGGGATACGACTAAAATTCCGACGCCTAGTCGCAACTTGTTTTTCGTTTTTCCGAAAGACTAACTTAAGACAATTAACGAAAATTCGTCAAATTATTGAAGATAATCATGATTATACTACGAATCATTTTATTAACCCGGTGGTTGTAGCTATTGACTACGACTCACGGAAAACTATATTTCTAAGCCGAAATCGCACGACTAGTACGTAAAAAATGGAAAACCGTACGACGGAATGAAACTCGCACTCCGGGGCGCGCTTCACGATGCATGATGATTTTTGTTATTTTTATTTCTTTTTAAAATCTTTATTTATCCGAAAAGGGGTTTAAAATTTGGTGTCTACTGAATGCCCCACATTGGTCGAATTTTGGAGGAAATGATTGCCAATGTTTGAAAAGACACAAAATTTTGACAGAAAAATTTCTTTTGAGATAACATATTCTCCACAGAAAATAGTTATCATCAGTGCTATAATTCGCGTCGCTCTATGTAGAAAATCCCAATTAATTTTCTAAAACTGGAAATGCAACTTTATTGTCGTCTTAGATAAAAAAAACCCAACTAATTTTCTAAACCTTTGAAAATGCGACTTTATTGGCGTCTTTAGATTAAAAATCCCAATTAATTTTCTACAATTTTAAATGCGACCTTATTGTCGTCTTAGATAGAAAATCTCAATTAATTTTCTGAACTTTAAAGATGCGACTTTAACGTTGTCTTAAATAGAAAATCCCAATTAATTTTCTAAAATTTGAAAATGCGACTTTATCGTCGTCTTTTTTAGTCTTATGAATTTGTCTTATGTAAATGTGAGAGATTCCGACAATTAACAGTTTTTACAGTTTTTCATGGCCTTGATGGCAAACAAATTGTCGTCGCCATCACTTACTTTTTATGACCCCATGTGTTATCATGTCACCTTAAATTAGGACATTGTCGAGGTCATGTCACCTAAAGGGTCGACCAAAGTTTATTACCCTCTAGATGAACTATTGTACAAATCATCATATAGCAACAAAATTTTATCTCGTTTTTCCGAAATCTTTCGGAAATTTTTTTATGCGTAATGCTTATTTGATTTATCGGAAAATGATGATCACTATATAAAATCGATTGATCAAGGTCATTATTTTGGATGATCATTAGGAAAAGGGATTGTATCACTGTTCTTGATTCATCATTGACACAATTTTTTTTTATGTTCGGCTTTAACAAAAATTGCCATACCACAAATGCTTGGTCATTAGCCATGGTGAAGGATGCTCCTTATTATCCTTTGGACAATACTCAAACTTATTATCCATGGCATGAATCATGGATGATCATCTTTTCCATCTATAAATGTTGCATGGTTCTTCATTTCCAAATGCACCACTTCCACTACTCCAATCTTTTCTTTAATTTTTTCTTCTTTCACAAAATGGTTCCTACTTATGAAGAAGCTAATGAAATGCGGAGTCGGGAGAAAAAACAACTCTCGGGGTCATAAAGAACTTGGAGCCACCAAGGCTATCTTTTTCTTCTTCCCACTTCACCGAGGCTCTTATGCCTTTCCTTTATCTTTCCATCTGTTATGACCGGATTCATGCCGCTTCCTAAATTTGGGATGAAACTCGTCATGTCTTCCACTTTGGAGACCGGAGATTGTGCCTCTTGTTGAAGAGGTCGAGGGTTTGCTAGGCTTATCCTCCAATGGTCCAATTATTACACCTAGATCTCCTATAAGGATCTTAGGAGATTTATCAACGATTTTATATCTTCCCAAAAATCTTCATGGCAACTACCTAGAATATGGTGAGGTACGTATTTCTTTTCAACTTATTGTTTACTTTTCAATTTGGCACTTGGCAATTCCCTAATAATGCCAACTATAAGATTGCTAGAGAAAATGCTTGGATTCTTATGATTTTGGGAAGTACCCTCACTAAATGGTCTTTAAACACATGCCATGTTCAATGTCTTTCATTTATTCCTCAAATTGTTAGTGGGGGTCGCCTTGGACCATTTATTTTGGGGGAAATGTTTCTTAGCTTAGATGAACTCAAAAGAAAACCCCAAAGTTTTGTGAAGGGATGTATATTAGCCATTCATTTATGGTTATTGGAAAAAATTCTCTCATGAAACCCCACAAGAGTCTTACTTACAAAACTAATCATGTCCGGGAGAGAGGTCTTCTTCCTTTCTTCTATCAACTTAGCAAAAATGGTGGGTGGAAATATTTTTTTACATCAAGACATAAAGTGGGTCACAACCCACCTTGGTATTGGTGCAATTGTATATTGGAACTCCGGTCGCAGAGGTGTACAATTAACGGGGCTTTGCCGGGTGACTTTCTACCTTCCATGGAGGTGTCTAAGACAAATTGGTTGGAAGCAGCAACATATTCCCGCCCTCCGGACTCTTCCAACATGTACCACTTATGAGGCCGATATGAGTGGTATTCCGAGAATGCCTACTATATGGCAAGGGAGCAAAAATTATATCGCGCTACCCGAACCTCACTTGCCACTAATTGATGAAGATTACCTTCAATGGCCTTGCGGATATTGGTCAAGACAATGATTTAGACGGGCCTACCATGAAGAGGGAGAAGGGTTTGAGAGAAATATCAAGTTGTTTTTCCCATGTTGTTTTTTTTTAATATTTTTTTTGAGTTTGTAGGAAATGAAGGCTTTATTTATGTATGAAATGAAGTACCCCAGTTGGGATGAATAAAAGATATGTTTGTGAGAATTACCCCTTGTGAGAAATTCAATGTGAACACAATTCTAAACACGTGCACACTTTGACATTAAATATGACATGTAAATCATAATTAATCAATCATATGACACATAAAAGCATAACATATAAACCTTAAAAAAAACACAAACCTCCTTCCATGTTTCATCATTTTTCTTTTTCTCATTTTTTCGTATTTTTTTTTTTTTTTTTTTGTTTTTTTTTTTTTTTTTTTTCTCTTTTCCTTTTTTTTGTCTCTTTTTTTTTTTTTTTTTTTCATACATCATATGAATATCTAGATACTCATGACATGTTTATTAAGAATAACCAGATAGGATACAAAACCCACAAACTGCTTGGCTACTTGACCATGACAATTACAATTACTTTGATGCCTAAGCGTAATATTGCTTCAATTGATCAAGATTAATGAAATGAGTGAATTCATTTCCATCAAAATCCATTAGCTTTCATTGCTCCGGTCGTGGTGACATGCTTGACTAGGAATGGTCTAGACCAGTTAGGCTTGAATTTTCCTCGAGGATCATGCAAACGGAGTTCTATTCTCCTTTAAGACTAGATCACCTTTTTGAACGTCTCTATCTCAAACCCTTTTGTTAAATGCACGAGCAATTCTCCGTCGATAGAGTTGAATGTTATGCAATGCTTGTAGTCGACGCTCATCCGCAAATGCAAGCTCACCATAACGAGTTTTATACTATTAGTCTTCTAAGATTTCACTTTCCGCTATGACCCCGAGAGATTGTATCTCCACTTCAACCGGTAGGACCGGCTCCATCCCATAAACTAAAGAATACTGCGTTGTTCCTGTTGGAGTCATAATTGATATTCTATATCCCCAAAGGGCATATAGGAGTTTGTCATGCCATTCCCTAGTCTTTTTCGATCATATTGGCAACAATAGTCTTGATTGTCTTATCGCTACTTCCACGGCTCCATTGGTTTGGGGAAGATAAGGCGAGGACCGATGATGCTTTATCGCATATTTTGCGAGAGTGGTTTTTCGTATGACCCTCAAATTGTGATCCATTATCGGAGATGATTTCAAAAGGTATGTCATACCGACGGATAATGTTGTTAATCATAAATTTCGAGACTTGCTTTGCCCCCTAGCTTTGAAAATGATGCAACTTCAACCCACTTCGAAAAGTAATCAACTCTGCTACAAGAATATACTAATGCCCATTTGAAGCCTTTGGATGAATTTGTCCGATTACATCTATGCCCCAACTTGAAAATGGCCAAGGATAAGTCATATTATGTAATGACACAGGTGGCATATGATTGAGGTTAGCAAATATCTGACATTGCTTGCGGGCGTGGACAAAGCTGATGCAATCACTTTCTAGAGTGCTCCAACAAAATTCTGCTCGCAAAATTTTACGAGCCAGCATTCTTCCATTTATATGGGGTCCACATTCTCCTCCATGAACTTCTTCCATGATGGCTTGCTTTTCGCTGTCATTTACGCAGAGTTGTAGGGTACCCTCAAACCCTTTGTGATATAGTCTGCCTTTTAGAATGAGAAAATGAGCAGCTAGCCTTTTGATGGCTATGCGATCCTTCTTGCCACTTCCTTTGGATATTGCATTGTTTCCCGAAAATTCTTGATATCCTTGTACCAACCCACCATCATCATCATCTTGTTGAGCCGGTGCGGAGACAATTTGTGCTACCGTCACTCGTAGGTCCCTTCCTTTCTTCAATTAAAACTGACTGGATCTTTGTACCATTTTCCCATGTTAAATTAATAGCGAGATTGGCTAAAGCATCAGTGATGCTATTTTGTTCCCGAGGAACCAATGTCAGGAGATGAATATGATGATGCATTCCCTAATGAGTACGTAATATTCCCTGATGACTTCAGATATGGCTCTTCCTTTAACAGATTTATGGCTGACACATTGAATATTAAACTCAGAAAGCATAGCATGCCATCTCACCAATCTTTCACTAAGAATGGGTTTCTCAAATAGATACTTGATTGGATCAAGTCTTGAGATTAGATAGGTAGTATGAGCTTAGAGGTGATGCCTCAACTTCTTTGTGGCATAGACACATGCTTTTTCCAGTGGGGTATATCTTTGTTCGATACTCCGAGAATTTCTTGCTACGATAGTATATGGCAACTTCCTTCTTTATTCCCTCTGATATTGGGCTAAGAGAGCTCCCATAGCCGTTTTCGTGATAGTGAGATAAAAATCGGAGGTTCTCCCGGGTCTAGGTGGCATTAAAATGTGGATTTAAAAGGTACTCTTTCATGGAATCAAAAGCTTCCCGACATTTCTCGTTCCACTCATGGGATGCCTCTTTTCTTAGCAACTTAAATATAGGTTCACATCTAATAGTGAGTTGTGAGATGAACCTGTTGATACATTGAATTCTCCCGAGAAATCCTCTATCTTTTTTTAATCTGTTTTTGGTGGAGGTAGCCCTTGAATAGCTTTTACCTTTTCAGAGTCCACTTTGATGCCATCTTGACTGACAATGAATCCCAACAACTTCCCCGAAGTGACGCCAAACGCACACTTTTGAGGGTTTAGCCTTAGATTGTATTTCCTGATTCTTTTAAAGAAGGACCTTAGTGCAGGAATATGCCCCTCACGATCTTCACTTTTAACAATCATGTTATCTATATAGATCTCCACAATGTCGTGGATGAGGTCATGAAGGATAGTAGTTTGCACCCTTTTGATATGTGGCTCCGGCATTATTGAGACAAAAGGCATAACTCGGTAAGAAAGTGCCCCCACGGAGTGATGAAAGACGTCTTCGCCATATCTTCTCGAGCCATGAGTATTTGATTATACCCCGAAAATCCATCCATAGAACATCGATGGGGGTAGAGGAAAGCAATCTTTGGTGATGCAGCATTCAAATCTCGAAAATCAATGCATACCCGAACACTCCCATCCTTTTTAGGTACATCCACTATATTGGCGAGCCAACCCTGGGTGCTTTACGCTTGGGACGAATTTGGCATCAAGTTGTTTTTGGATTTCTTCTTTCATTTTCAAAGCAATCTCTCGGTTTCTTTCTAAAGAGCTTTTTGTCGCTTAGTCTTGCTTTCGGGATATAACGGAATGCGATGTTCGCAATTTCTCTATTAACACCAATCATATCAAAGATAAGACCATGCAAACACATCTACATACTCTTTTAACAATGCAATAAACACAGATCAGTTCATAGGTTGTGCTAAGCGCACCGTAACCGCCACGTAGACTTCTGTTTCATGTAGAGTCCTGCGTCAAGCGCAGCTTCTCTACTTAAGAAGCTGGAATTTCTTTCTTCTCTTTTTCAAAAGCGCGTACCACGTGTAAGCTTCTTATTGGCCATGCCGCGTCATGCGCTTGCCACGCCGGGATGCGCCCTGGTGCAGCCTGGGCTTGCGTGAGGGCGCAATTCCGTTTCCCTGCTAAATAGGCCTCATTTCCGTACTGATTTCGTAACGGATATTTCGCATAACACTCGACAAATACTTTACGAACCTCTGGGACGAACTAAAACTTCCCCTACAAAAACTCATACTTTCAAACACAAATACATTCAATCTACATACTTACATACATTCGGATATTCGGGCTTCACGATTTGCTCGTCCTGAAGGCCGTCAATCTCACTGCACCCAAGCCACGGTATAATCCCCGAGTGTCCTTAAATAAATTATTTTTATATTGAAGTTACTACAGTTCTCTTTCCCGATGTAGATCTTTAATGTAAAATCGCTCTATTATATATTCTAACCTTTTTTCTATACTTTATTTTATATTCATATTATATTTATTCATGCCTTTGTATATTGCATGCTTGCCTAATCATTATATGTATATTATATGATTGTCCTCCTTAATGCTTTTATCACCCCACATGTTATTTTTTGCTAATCAAAGACCTAATGGACTATTCTAACATTAATCAGATTAATTTGTACAGCCTGTTAGGTTCCCTGTAAATTGATTGCCTAATAACATATGACTAAAAATTAGTTTTTTTATGTGTGTCCTGAACCAATTTAGACTAAATATTTTTAGGGTGTATAAAACATTATATGATTGTTCTTTGGCATAAAATCAAAATGAAACGATATTTAGTAAAGGCCAAGCAATGGGCAATATGGTTCCTGACCATATTTGTACCCTCACCCCCGAACTCAATCTTTGGTTCATTTTGACCATCTATGGAGTCATGACGGGGAAATCTACATTGGATAATTTGTCCCTATGATTTTCCTATATCCAATTAGGTTTATGATTCTTCCTAAAAAGAATTGTTGGCGACTTCTTTCAAAACATATTTTTAATAAAACCTTAACAATGGGGTAGTCAAATAAACGCGCTCACACCGTGTGTGGGCATTAAAGGAATGAAAAATCCACGCCTACACCAGGCTCACTAGGCTTGTGTGTGACGCAAGCTGGTGCGTTTCACGCATCGGTTTCACGGAATGATTTTTTGCATTTCATCGATGTATTCGTCGCTTTTCAATGATTTCTAGCCTTCTTCGAGGGGAAAGCATGTTGAATATGGCAAACATGCAATCAATAATGTCTTAGAGGCAAGAATAGTATGCAGTTCCAACCCAAAGTCATGATCTATGTTTGTACTATGGTCCGACTTTTGTTAAGGCTTGAAAGGTTCCATGACTAAGAGATTGATCCCACGCTTCGTACCTTTGCTTAAAAAGGTGGCCACGTGTAAGACGCACTCCGGTTCTCAAGTCAAAAACAAGAGAAGAATGCTATGAATGAGTAGGGATTGCTTATGACTAAGATCCAACACTATCGCTCGGAAGCTTTAGGAAGGACAAAGCACAAACCCTCGGGGTGGCCTCATGCATAAAATATGCGCTAATCAAGTAAGGACGATTATCCTTATAGTGACTTAAATGAGTAACCATGCATATGCAAAAATGTAATGTTATTTAAAAGCATAAACACAAGTATGAATTGTCAAGCGCTCTCACAACTCGCCTTGCAAGTCTCGCTCTCCGATCTTGACAGTTTGCTTGGATTTGACGCGATCAAGGATGATTTCATTCATTGGTTCGGTTTCTGGTTCGACATATTCTTCGATGGTCGCGTCGTGTCGTTAGTTACAACGCGACATCTTGCTTGTTCAGGAGTGGGCTTCAAGGCTGTCTTGTAGCAGCTTTGCCAACTTTTATCACCCTTTATCTCCCGTATTCCCCATTTAGTAGGGAACTTGATGGTTTGGTGATAGGTGCATGGCACCGCCTTCATGTCTTGAATCCAAGGCCCGGCCACAATGACATTGGAAGATGACAGCACAATCAATAACTAGGAATTTTTACCCTGGATGTTAACACCTCACGCATAGGTGGGCAACGTATTTCGCCAAGTGTATGTTTCGCCTCGCCACCGCATCCTTCGAGCACCGTAGACTTTTAGTGATGTAAGCTTTCGCTTAGCCATATATCTTTGAGGGTATCTAGCATGATGATATTTACCGAACTGCCATTGTCCACGAGCACTCTTCTTAGAAGGCAATTTCCTATTGTGAGCGAGATGAGAAGACTATCATGATGCGGATCTCCCTTAAGTCCGTCGCATCTTCTTCGTCGAAGGGTATGGGCTTGCACCCGCCTTTGCTTTTCGCACATATTCGACTGGTTTCTCCATTGCGCTTTCCTTAGCGTGACGCTGGCAGCCGAATATGTTAGTGACACACATATGATCCACTTCGAAATAAGATTAACACCTCGAAGGTCGTGGGGGAGTTGGCGGCCTTTCTCAAGTTGGCGCTTCGCATTGCGCTTGCTTGGGCTTTACGGCCATGAGGTCTTTCAAAAACCCTTTCTAAGAAAAATCGGAAATTTTTCTTCTGAGAGCAATGCATTCGTCTCGTTATATGGCCAATATCGCATGGAAGTCGCACCACCTTGATGAATCCTTTTTGTCTCGACGGGCATATCTCGACTTCGGGGCCACTCGACCGCGCGTCGCCCAACTTGCCAAGGCCGCTTACTAGTCTCGTGGGACCGTCGTCGAAGTTGTATTCCTCGGGATGGCCGGATCATGATTTGAGCTTCGCTACGCTGACATTTTGCGCATCATCTTTGTAATATGGTTGATATCGGTTGTCCCGACGATTGTTGAAGTTGCTTGGGGCCTTTCTCGGCACCCTCGGGTCTAATTCCACTGTGGCCTTTCTTTCCGGTATCGACATCCTCCTCGAACCCGACCCTTGCAATGGGGCTTTTCCCCCGAGCATCTTCGAAAGTCGGGACAGTGATATTTCGTCGCTCCTTGTATAGTTTTGACTCTTCTAGTAGGCCTCGTCGGGAAAGCTTCAATGGCGGTGGGGGGCACGTGATCTTGGGATGGAGACCTTTCGCGCTGCATCCGTCGAGGTAGTCTCGAAACGATTCTTTGCACGAACCCGATACAAGTCGCCGGTTTGCTTTTCCCGGCGTCCACTACTAGCGAAACCGAAGACCGAACATGTCTACCAAACCCGTAAAAGTCAAAATTGCACCATTAGGTAGATTAATGAACCATTGAAGAGCTGGACTTGATAAAGTTGATCTCGAAGCCCTTGCACATGCAAGCTTCACGCATCTCGCGTGTAACTCGGATGGTGATCATTCTCTGCCAGACCGAGCGACATGCAAAGCCGTGATCCGGCCGCCCGGCCATACAACCTTCATGGCAGGAATAAGGTGAAACGCTTTCGGATCTCGACCAAGGCAATAGCGCCTCCGTAAATAGTGAGTCGCATACTGCTCTCAAGGCAGCTTTCTCCACGGGTCTTGGCACTTTAGGAATTTTGAGGGTCATTTCTTCGACCCGCCCGAGGCGCTCATGACAATGGCTTGTTCGGCAGGGGCGGTTTGCGCTGGGCGCCCGGCGCTCGTTGGGATGCCCACTATTACTTTGAGCGACGACTCCTTCCGGGGCGGGCTGATCCAGGGCAAGTTGCTCGCATCTTCGCCAAATGGGGAGACCCACTCATAGGCGCTTGGGCCATTCGGGCCCGGATATTTGCCGACAGCTGGCACTCTTCGGGCTTCCGCCACGACATCTTCATGGATAGGATCTTCCATGTTAAGTTGCTGGCTCATGCCGCCAATGTCGCCTAGTGCGTCGCGTTTCGAGAGTTGGACGCATTCGACAACATTTGGGACCGGAGTTCGCTCGGCCTTTTCTCTGAACTGAGCACCTTGCATAGCACTCTCCACTCTAAGAGATTTTTCATTTTGTTAATAGCCTCCTATGATGCGGTCCGTGGCCTCTTACCCCGGCACCTCGCCGGACGAACCTGAGTTACATGCGACTCGCCTGCATTGACTTTCCGCCACATGCTGCGGACAAATCGATTGGAGGGTTGTGGTCGCCTTTAATTATCACCCAAGTGGGCGCTAAAATTTTTATGGCAAATTTCACACTAAGGCTAATTTTGAGAGGGTTAACAATTAACTTGCGAATAAGAATAAGTCGCGTAAATAAAGTTTGTTAAAGTAAATGAAAGAACACTTTGAAATGAGGGAAAACTACGGAGGATTGGTATCCCGGCCAATTCACTAAGTCGCCCGAGTCGGCAAAGAGTACAAGTGTTTAAACCAAAGAGACAAGAGAGAGAGTGAGTGCGAGATGATTTATAAAGTGCGTGAGCTAGTAGACTAGTTATGCACTAAGTAATAATACATGGACTAAAGCTAGTGTAGTTGTTTTTTTCCTCATTCTTAATTCATTTACGTCAAGATCCTACTTTGTCGGGATTCACTGTGTGATAATCTCGCTAGGCTGAATCTTGCCCACATTCCCCTCAACGCAAATAAGATATTCCTTCAAAATAGGAAACCTCAAATCGCTTCTCGCACGTCGCCCATCCGCTCCTCTTCACGCACCCAATTATCGGGTTGTCACCCCGCCGAGCGACTTAACAAATTTGTCAGCTTAACTTGTCAGCTTAGCTGTCCGATAAAACCGACCCCCTAACACTGTGCAAACAAAAAATATTAAAATTCAAAGTGCAACAAAAAAAGCAAAGCAAAAGAAAACGCACGGGATAAAAAAAATAAGAAAAAATCTCGAAGGCATGTAAATAAAAAGTCAAGTTTAAGGGACTTGCACACAAGTTCTACCCCTCATTCAAAAAATCCTCAAAACTTTAACCTATATTCATGATCCTACCTTAGCCTAACCAATAAAACCTTCATCAAAACCTCGAAGCCTTAAACGTTTCAACCTTTCATCAATTCTAACTCATTCTCCAAGGTGTGTCTCGAGCCCTTTGGAGTCGAAAACCTGAAATGGTGGCCAAGGCAAAAGTTGGGGCATAAAAAAAAGTTAAATCGAATCAAGAACTATTAATGGTCCGATTCAGCAAGGATACGTAGGAATCCATATCTCGAGGTCCGACCGCTTCCCAACAAAAAAAATATTAATGTCTCATGATTTGATTTTCTAGTGTTCAAAATCATACTCTTTTTCACAGATCGGGAGCATGCCTCGAGTCCGACCTAGCTTAGTCAAGCCTTTTCTCCCCACCTATATTCATTTTAGTCCTAAATTTAAACTTTATTTTTGTTCCAAGCTCTCTTTTTGTCCTGAAGGACTCCTAGACAATTCCATGGTCCTTTGGTGATATCTAACTTTACCTATATCGACTCCCCGAAAGAACTCCCCGAAGAACTTTGAATGCTCAATACGATCAGTACATTCCAATCTAGGCTCAAAATGCCTAATTCAAGACAAGCTTCTCCATATCGGGGGTGTAGACACATAATCGTGTCTCCCCATTTTAAAGGTCCAATGATGAAATATACCACGGTCTTAGTTGGCACCGCCTAATCGTAGAGCCTGGTCCGAACCAACCACGAATGTGTGTTTTTGAAATAATATTATAAAAGCCCAATTAATTATTCATGATGATTAATTGTAATTTCAACCCGTGAAATATTTTTTGAGTCCATTTTAAAAGCCCGACTGAATATTTATTATTTATTATTTTCATAAATATTTTTCTAATATTTATTTGCTTTCGATAAATATTTTCTTAATATTTATTTTTGATAGATATATTCTAAAAGCTTTTATTATTATCTTTTACCCATAAATCAGATTTAACACGGAAAATTCGATCTCCGGATTTTTAGGGACAAAAATGGCATCTTGAAAGCATGCGTACGGCCAAAAAGGGAATATTCCCGAATATTCCGAATTACTTAGCGGGACGCGGCGGCCGGGCTGCTAAGCGCGCCACGTGCGGTCCCATGACGTGGGCCATATCGCGTCGAGGCCCTCCAATGAGCGCCGACACATAGACTGTGACTCGCACATAGTCTGCGCCTAGACTAGTCTCGTGAGACGCAAGATAAAATTTTATCTTTTTCAAAAACGCGTTTCTATGTGCAAAGTTTTATTGGATGGACCACGTCGCAAAGCATCTGGCGCCCGACGCGTGTCCTCGCGCTTCGCCACGTGAGGCTCTGCTCAGCGCTAGGCGTGCGTGAGCCGCACGTGCTGGTTTGCCCTATAATACGGGTCGATTTCCCGAATCAAACACAGTGGGAATTATTATCTTTACGCACGCAAATATTCTCATTACTCAGAAACATACTTCGAATACAAACATCCAACACTTTTGATCTTCCACATTAATTCTTGTTCTGATTCTACTATATTCCCCGTTTTCCAAGATTTGCCTAATCACGGTCACTTTCAGTCTTCGATCTAAACCTCATAGGTATACTTTAGAGGGCTATTCAATAATTATATTCCACTTTATTGAAGTTACTAACCTTTTTTCTTGTCATTATGTAGATTCTTAATTAATAACCGTGGTTCTTTTGTAGATTCTAACTTCTTTTCTTTATTTTTTGTGTATAATATTCATGTTATTATCATTTGTCTTGGATGCCTTTTAATCACCCACATATTATTATGCTAAAATAAGACCTAAAGAATTGTCCTAATTAATTCAGATAATTTGGACAACCTGGCAACCTCGGAAAATGATTGTATAATAACTCGGTCATTAAATAATTAGTATTTTTTGTGTTTCTTGGAACCCATCTAGATTAATTATTTTAGGGTGCTTTATAATATTGTTTCGATTGTTCTATTGCATAAAATACGTGCTGAATTGTTATTTAGTAGAGAGAGGCCAAGAATGGGCAATATACTCATTTTGGTTCCTAACCATCCATGGAGTCATGACGGGGGAAATCTACACTTTGGATAAGTCCCTAAGATGTCCCTTCCCCTCTTCAACATCCAATTAGGTTTATGTGATTCTTCCTCTAAAGAATTGTCAAGAAGTTCAAAACATATTTTTAATAAAACCCTAACAATGTAGTAATCGAATAAACGCGGCTCACTCTACGCGCGTGTAGGCATTAAAGGATTCAAAAATCCACGCCTAGTAACGAGTGTTTCTAGCTGCCTCTTCCTCTACGAGATATTGTCCAACCGATCTCGTGCCCTGTTATCCAAAGTCTCAAAAGTTTTCGCAGTTCAGGAGTAAACTTCCGCTTCTTTGTCGCCCCGCGGACTCCTTCACCCTCATCTCTTTCTCACAATCGGGGTCCTAACTCAACATCCATACGATATAACTCTTAGACCTTATTCTCCGGATTATATTCTTTCATGGGTATACCAAAGTAGCGCTCTCCCCAATATTTCTCCACCTCCCTAATTCCACTCCAGAAGTCCAGGACCTTATATTTTTGGAGCAATAGTGTCTTCAGGATCGAGTTAGCGGTACCCATATTTGTCTCGCGCCCTCGACGTAGAAATAAAAGGTCATGGTATACGGTACACAACCTCACATAGGGTGAATAATCACGAATCCCTAAAATGGACCCAATTCTCCACCATCGCACCACCCATCCAACACCTCGGCTCATCATCCCCAAAGAAAAGGTTCCGAGTCTTCAAAAGATTTCTTCGTGAAGATTTTCTTCCTTTGCCAGTGAAACCCCTCTTATTATATCACCCCATATTTTCAGGAGGATCAATCAACCTCAAATGTTCCATAAGCCAGATCTGCAGCAACAAATAAAATATATATTATTATTGCTTTCCTGATGAGTAATAATACATATACACTATTTCATTATTGCTTCTTAAAGAGTAATAATACGTGCACAACCTTTATCGCTTCATGACGAGTGTTAATAAATACAACCTCATATTACTTCCTATGGAGTAACAATACAAGTGTCCCCACATCCGCGAGTGACACACAAAGCTGAGGCCGCGAAGCGCCTTGAGGCGACGGACGCATCCACATGCGCCGCAGCGCAACTATCGGCGCCCGTCTCTCAAATTTCTTTTCAATATTTTCTTAGTTTTTGGGATTTAATATCATAATTCCATTATTCAATACGGTCGTCGTAATCCAAAAAAATTGTTATGTATTATTACTTCGCATAGAGTCCAATATGGTCAAATATAATAAAAAGAAGACGAAAAAAAATCATTCCTTTGGTTCATGACAAAAGAATATTTTATACCGTACTAATGATGGGGGCTCCCCGAAAATCGCCCTTTTCGGGGTCCTTCTCTTCACAAGATCTCGAGCATCGAAATCATCTCCCCTACGCAAAGTGGCATCGGGTCCTTCCTACCTCTAGTTGCTCTCGCTTACAAGAATCAAGGAGGCAAAACCAACACCAGTGTCCCCTACCCAAACAGCGAAACGATCGAGCCGCAAAATACCAACGCTCTTATACGATATATTTGTCTAGCCCTTTCAAGAGGAGGGACTCTACATTGTAGCTGACATGCCAATTAACCCTCCACCCATACACAATTTCGGACATATTTTTTTCCTTTAATCCATGTTTTTTTATGCGAAGTGGAGGGGAGTGGCCGGAATCTTCAAGGAGCATCGGCTAATCCGAGTCGACACATGTGAATCAAAAGTTACAGAGCGCATATTTGCGGTGTGTCGCATCCTTGCGGCGTACGGGGCTCGATCATGCGCTGTGAGCAGCTTCTCTGCGGCTGTACGGCGCGGCTCTTGTGCGCTAGGCGCATGGAAATTTAGAGTGTTCGGGCGTGTTCCGTCTGCCAAACGTCAAGTCCGAATTCGTTTAGAGTTGAGATACGAGCCATTATAAATAGGAAAATTTGTGCGTTATTTCGGTATTGCGAGTGCTATTCCTCTCTATACTTCTCACATGGTTTATTTGTTTACTATGGTTTTGAACCAACTCTAAGTGGAGTGGTCTGTCGCTCGCTGACTATCGTTGAGAAACACGAGTTCGGAGGCGACACTATGGATATATTGGCATCCCTAAGGTTTATTCATTTAGAGTATAATTTCCTTTGTAAGTAGCCGTTAATTTTAGGATGTTACCAATGATTGTTTTTAAGCTTTGGGAACCACCCAGTACGATTTTCGGCCCCATTTTTGTAAACCCACCCGTCCAAACCTTTTTCTCTCTCCTATTTTCCTTTTTTTGTTGGGAGAAGCTTCGGCCACGACTATACAAATCACCACGATTTATACATGGCATTTTTAGAATAGGGTCACGCTACTAACAAAATTTCACTAACAAACATGGGAAAGAAACAACACCAATGATCATAATGTTTGAACAAAGACGCAATACATATCAACATGGAAGATATACATTGTAACAAAAGTGCAGCCACGTGTACACAAGAATAAAATAATGCGTACATCTAAGAGGAGTAATAATGCGGACATCTAAGAGGAATGAGGATCCCGCTCCCTCGAAGAGAGTCCTCCGGCTCTCAACCCCGATTCCGCTCGACTCACCCGCGTGATAGCCATTCCCAGGGCTACATCAAAGGAGACATAGGCCGAGTCGGCCGCATTGGAGACAAGCTTGCTGCATCCCCAACATCCGTTGTTGCCATTTTGCAACAATCGCATCCGCGTATTGCATCGTTGCATCCGCATGTGCTCCATCCACATCGGAGAAGGCCCGGGTGCATGGATCGAGCCTGGTGCCCCCCATAAAGTACATGTCGCCAATGCCAAACTTGCCAAGAAACGGACCCGTCTGAGGCCTCTCGCATGTCGACTCTCGGGGAGTATGAGTGGAAGCCTAGACCGGGTCGATACCTCACCCGGGACGAGGCCCACTCTCTGCGAGGACCGACGCCGCACAAAATGTCACAAAGCATTAGCGAAACGAATGCAACAAAAATACAACCAAAGCACAATATGTTAGCCTACTCTCAGGCATGCGCGTCGCCGCGGCGACATGACATGCTCCTCTTCGGATTGTTCATCCCATGCTTTTAGCGAGTCAACCACTCGAGAACCAACGACGGCCTCCGGAGGAACCTAGGAAACAAACAAGATCGAACGTCAATAATGAAAGTTCCCGACTAATGAAGATGAATTATGAAAGTTCCCGACTTTCAACACTTATCGAGCTCACATGGCCAAGCATAGCACGAACATCGTGCTGCTCCGCCTCCGGGGCGACATAAATCATCTCCTCAACAAGCCCGAATATCCAGTATACCGATTCACGGATCCCGAACGAAAGAGATACGAGCCACAGCAGAGCCCCGGCAAAAAACAAAAACAATAACATTCAACACTTTGATCATGTCAAAGTAAACAAAAACAAGCAAACTCAATGTGCATACCTCGCCGAACTTCGACAGAGGAGCCAAGCGAGGCAAAAGGGACAGCTGTAATCGCGATCACGAAAACAAAGTCGTGATAGCTCACCCGAAGTGTCGCCCTCCTCGATAGCCCGAACAAAAGCAACTTCCTGTCCATCATAGTGACAGGGGTCACGAGGCACTAGTAACAGCTCTCTTCCCATCGTGGCCGACAGTCACCCTCTCACCCAAATACCACACAGGGAATGACTCTCCGTAGAAAATGTCCCTCTCACGAGTCGAATGCGGCCCTATGAGCCCAAGCGCATCTCCGTGAACGACGCCATGATAAGAGGTAACTCGAAAATAAAGAAAAGTTAACATCTCACATGTACCCAAGGGACAAGATCGATTCACTACGATTACCTGTCTGCCCCGACTCACGGACAGCCTTCGACGCACTATACAAAGACCATATCGCGTCATCCCGCGCCCGCCCAGACAAGCCGACAGAAATGTAGGGTCACGAACCCTTTCCGTGGCCAATCCCGAAAAACACTCATAAAACTAAATCTGAACAATAAGATTACCTAAGTATTGATCAAGATAACGAGACTAAAGATGGACGATATGTACAGTGCATACCGTAAGTCTCCATGGACCAAAAAGGGATACGGTCCACCATCACCCAACCGCCGGCAGCGCTAAGACGCATGCCAAGACAAGATATTGCAATAGCCCAGCTCGCCCACGACATAGGTCGACACCTGAGACAACTCCCTCAAGGGTTTGCAGATATCGTGTCGAGACGCGCCATCCCCTATCAGGCGCAACAGGCCACGTGCATGCCTAACTCACGATGGAGAATGCGTACCTTATGCTCTTCGTAGTCCCCGAAGGGTAAGTCCTCTAGCCACATTAGACGGGGAGCATAAGACACGTTTGGAAGAAGCATACCCGCAACTAGGCCGATCAAACCTCGAACCACCGCCGACTTGAACGGCAATGAATCACCTATCGGCACCAGACGTCGGTAAAAAGACAAGCCGGAAATCACGGAGAAATCGCGGAGTGATGGTCAACTCCCCACGACGCATGTGAAAGCGAGATGGTAGTATCCCACCACCATTCTAACAAACCTCGAACGACAATGCTGGGAGGAATGAACCTCTCCCCATGCTCTCATAAACATCGAGAAAAGGCCAGCACCACTCTACTCGATGAGGACTGCCCGATCTAGGACCTTTCGGACATTCCGGAGCCGTGCAAAGTCAAAGTCCCAAAATGACGAGTATTACCCTCGCCTTGCAAATATAAGAACAATCAATAAAAATGCCTAGACTATCATATAAAACTAAAGTCAACATAACGCGGAATATTTACGACGCCTGAGAGCAGGCGATGTGAAATATGATGCTCGGGATCAAAGTCACAGCTGGCCTGGGAGTCCACCCCAAGGCCTTCCACGCCTCCTAGATCCCGAAGCTGCCTCTACCATCGTCTCTCCCCACCCGATTATTCCGACGACATGCTAATCGGATTGAACTTCACAAACGAAACTAAGAATCAAAGAGTTCCCCGACTTTAAACTACCGTATTTCATGAATCGGTAAAATAAAAAACAACCGCTTCAAAGCGTAACCATTACATGAGATTATCAAAATAGACTCATCTGCTTATAAACATGATTTCTACCAGCAGAATCATCACACCTTCAAAGTTCCCTAGCATGTTTCTAAGTTCCGGATTCAGAAATTACATCAAATAATATTATCCTTGATTCACGATCTAAAGAATTATTTAACAACAAACTCACATGAAACGTGTATCAAACTCGTGAAGAACAACAAAGCCGTTGAAAACTCGCCGAGCTCGCTTGAAAAACCGCCGAAGCACACCGGGAAGCCCGCCGGCAAATGTAGCCCGAACTGGGCTGAAACGGCACACCTCGCCTAACGAAAAGCCGCCCCCGAAAAAAAAGGGGTCAAGTCGCCCGAAATAAAAAAGAAGGGAGGAAAAGGTGAAACAAAACCGAAAAAGCAAGAAGAGATAGGAAAAGTACCGATCCACGGAAAACCACCCGAAATTCGCCGGAAAACAGCCCGGAAAAGGGGTCGAAATCTTCTAAAATTTTCGCACCCAAACTCTTCGAAAATGGCTCAAAGATGCCCAAAAATACAGCAAAAGTAACAACTAAACAAAAATAATCACTCCTCCAAAGTAGATATGAAGAAATACTAGAAAAATAAGGAGTTTGAAGCTTCAAAATTTCGAAAATGGGGTTGGACTTTGAGAGAGAAAGAAATGAAAGAAAACGGTGGAGAAGGAGAGAAATGGGAGAGAAGAAAGTCGCCTGTGTTTTTTTAGATCATTTAATGACATGCGCTAAGCGCGCCTGACGCGTAATGAAGCACCGCGTGTAACGCGAAGCACTGCGCCTAGCGTAGTATTACACGCCAAGCGCAGGCCTGTGCGTCTGGCATACAGTCCTTACAACACGCTTGGGGGCTTCTTAGCTAGGTGGGGCCCACACGCTTAAATCCAAATGAATTCGCATGTTCGTTACGACATTGTGCGCGATAAACTAACGGATTTTCAAATCCACAACAAAAATACAATTTCGCCATTCCTCCAACAGGCTACACTGTACACAAATCTTGCTCGAGAGACAACAAATACTCAGGAGTATTAGCAACGGAAAACACACAGTTAGCTCCGCGGACCATCATCACTACACATTACCTAGGAGCGGGACCATTAATAGCTCAATCGCGTTATAAGTCGGACCATT
Organism: Beta lomatogona; assembly: GCA_947646795.1. Taxonomy (NCBI): domain Eukaryota; kingdom Viridiplantae; phylum Streptophyta; class Magnoliopsida; order Caryophyllales; family Amaranthaceae; genus Beta; species Beta lomatogona. Next base: position 545,321 of record CANSNZ010001151.1, read on the forward strand.
AATTGCTCTATCCCGTCGTGAGCCGATCCATAATAGCTCTACAAATTATCAACACATTACCCAGGAGCGGGACCATTACTAGCTCTATCCCGTCATGAGCCGGACCATTAATAGCTATATCCCGTCATGAGTCGGACCATTAATAGCTCTATCCCATCGTGAACCGGACCATAATAGCTCTACAAATTATCAACACATTACCCAGGAGCGGGAGCATTAATAGCTCTATCCCGTCCTGAGCCGGACCATTAATAGCTCTATCCCGTAGTGAGCCGGACCATTAATAGCTCTATCTCGTCGTGAGCCAGACCATAATAGCTCTACACATCATCAACACCCCTGAGTGGGACCATAATAGCTCTACACATCATCAACACCCCCGGAGCGGGACCATAATAGCTCTACACATCATGAACACCCTGGAGCGGGACCATAATAGCTCTACACGTCATCAACACCCTAGAGCGGGACCATAATAGCTCATGATTTCTCTTCACCTATATCATTTCATTTTTGCAAATTTACATTTATTTTGCAAATTTGTTCATATATGTTTGTTCCTGAAACGTTTGCTTGTTTTGCAGGTATTGGCATAAAAGAGGGATTTTGGATTGCAAAGCATCCAGAGTCATTCTCCGTCCCGACACGTATGCTTTGACTTTCGGTTTTACAGGGGGCTTCCTAGATGTGGTGGTTTCCAAGTCAAACTTCCGAAGAGTTGTAATCTGCAGATCTCACTTGCGGACCCCGATGCATTTACTAAAACAATTTTTGAAAATCAATCTATCTCTTTCTAATCAATCCATCTCGCTATACCTATCCAAATTAAATCTCCTAACCTTGCAAAACCCAGACCTTGCATAACATTCCATCTTTCCTAGCCTTGCATAACCCCGACCTTGTATGACGTTTCATCTTCCTTAGCTTTACATAACCTTAATCTTTGCATAGTGTCTCATGCGTCCTTAGAGAGTCTAAGTTTGCATCATTATGTGCATGATTATCTGAGTTGTTTGCATCTGTCTGCTAACATCTTGACCTGCATGTAATCAGATTACTTGTATTTTATCGTCCTGTATACTAACTTTGTTTTGCAGATTCCGGCGATCTACAGATCAATTCTAAATTGCAGAGCATTTAGAATTGTTTTCCGTCCTGACACCGTATACTTTGACTATAGAGACATAATCGTGTCTCCTCTTTAACGACCCAATCATGAAATATACCACGTTCATAATTAGTCTCGATCCAAAGGGAGAGCAATCCGAATAGCCAGTGTCCAAAACCTGTTTTTAAAAGTGTAAAGCTTATTTATTTGCAAAAATTATTCAAAATCCTATTTTAAAGCCCAATTAATTATTCCTAATAATTAATTGTATTTGGAGCCTACAAAAATAATATTTGAGCCTAATTTTTTCAAAAGCACATTTAATTGTTCATGATAAGTAATTTTTTTTATTTTTAGAAAATAAATATTTTCAAAGATATTATTAAAGTTGAAATCGGATTTTATCTCTTGGAATCATATTTCTAGATTTTAAGGAAAAAAGAAATTCATTAAAAACGCGTTTAAGAAAAAAGCTGTCAAACCGTGTCTGACGCAGGCGGTGCGCCTGGCGCACCATGTGCGCTCTGCGCATATGTTGAGCTACGCCGGGCGCACCAATATGCGCTCGAGTGTGCATCACGCAAAGTCCTGCGCTCAACTCACTCTTTGTGTGACCCGAGTTTGCTATTCTATCTGTTTTCCAAATATTTTGCTATAAATAAGTCGTGATTTCCCGGATCTAAAAAAACACTTTACACACGAAGTTCGACATACTCGAACACTTATGAATTCTCTCTAGAAACTCTCATACTTTCACATCTACAAACACATAAATATACATTGGCAAACCTATAAAAACACATACTTTCATATACTTTCATACATATACTTTGATGGATTTTCAAGGCTTCACGATTGCTCTTTTTGAAGGTTGTTATTCTCTCGAAGCGAAGCCACGGTATATTCCTGAGGGTCCTTGAATATATGTATTATTATTGAAGTTGCTAGCGATTTCTTTCTTGATGTAGATCTTAAAAAAAAAGTTAATTCTTTTGTACATTCTAATTTTTACTCTTCCTTTTCAATTTTTCTTCTATGTTTTCCTGATTGTCCTGTTTATCCTCTCATCACGTCAGATGTTATTATTGCTAATCAAGACATATTAATCAGATGATTTGGACAGCCTATTACGAACCTTGTCATTTTGATTGCATAATAACTTGTCACCAAATGGTAGTCTTTAATGTGTTTATTCAACTAATTAACTTAGACTAATATTTTTAGGGTGTTTGAAAATATTATTAGGTTATGCTTTTGCATAAAACTTGACATGAATCGATATTTAGCGAGATACCAAAGAATGAGCGAATGTGGTTCATCATGACTGTGTTCGTTCCATCACCCTCGAACTCAATCTATGGTTCATTGACCATTAATGGAGTCATGACGGGGAATCTACATTGGATAAATCCCAAGTTATCCCTACGATTTCCTTATATCTAATTAGGTTTATGAATCTTCGTTTAAAGACTTGTTGGCGACTTCTTCTGTTCAAAAACATTTTCAATAAAACCTTAACAATGGGATAGTCAAATACGGATCGGTTACTTCCTAAGCGATCCGGTTTTGAACTAGATCGATTGACTTTGCCTTACAGCTCCGCGTCCATCCTTTGCGCCCCAAAATCGGATCAATAAGGCCTGTTGACCGGATTCGTTGATGTTTTCCCCACTAGTGTTATCTTTTTTAGAAAATGAGGATGATATATCAATTTAGAAGAAGATTTTTTCTCTGATAATAAAAAATATATTTTCAAAAAGATAGGATACAATGGAGTGGGATTGATTTTGAAAAATATATTTCAATTTTTTTTTTTCAAAAAGGATGGAATATGATATGATAGATATGTTAGAGAACATTGGTTGGATAGAAGGGATAAGATGGGATGGGATGAGATGTATGACGACTCAAAGTCTATCATGACCACTTATCTAGATACACTTTTAAGGATAAAATCAATCTTATATGATATGCATGAAAAAGATCAATTTTTATGAATGATAATGCAAAGATGGATTGAAAACCGACAAATAAACGTCGAAATTAAACCGCGAAAACAATGGGTAGCTTGTGGCACACGCAAAGGCCTTGTATGCCACACATGCAAGTTACGCCCACTGCAAGAAGCTTGAGCGCCTCGCAAGGTCATGCCAGGTGCACATTTCTTGTGCGTGATGCAAGATTATATTCGTGCATTTGGCACATCGCCTTCGCAAAGCAGTTTTTTGTTTCTACACTTTATTGGTATTTTTCGATGTTTCTAGCCTAATTCAAGGGGAATATGAGGGAGAGCATGTTGAACATAGCAAACAAGCAATCAATAATGTCAAATAGGTAGGAAATAGTATGCAGTTCCAACCTAAAGTCAAGATCTATGTTTGATATTATGCTCAGGCTTAGGTTTAGGCTTTATAGGGTCCATGACTAAGAGATCGATCTCAGGCTTCATATTTTTGCTTAAAAATATGGCCACGTGTAAGACGCACTATAGTCTCAAGTTAGGAACAATTGCTCATGAAGATTTTTGGAGGGACAAAGCGCAAACCCCCTAGGGATGGCCTTAAGCAAAGTGGAAGCTGGCCATGGACGCTGTATCCGCTGAGCTGAAGGAGGAGAGGAACAATACCCTCTTGGCTGCTACTCAGCTCAGAAGAAATAACCTCAGGCTAAGTGAGGATAATGGGCATATGAAGACAGAAGCTTCTCAATCCTTCAATGATTAGCGAGGATAATATGCCCTTGTTCAACCAAAACTCGTCCTAAAAGGCTCTTTGAATTTTTCGACCAAGAAGCTCAAACTCAACTAGAACTCGTCTAAGCAATTGGGACGATTAGCGAACATCCAAAGATTCTTTGGATGAGTATGGAACTTTAAATAAATGTCCCAAATTCGAAGCATCTGGACAATCAAAGAACTCCAAACTATTTTGCACAAGTTACGATGACCTCGTCCAAAAATTATCTGGATGAGTATGGAACTTTAAATAAACGGTTTTTTCACCAGATACCCCTGACAAATAAATTTATTCACCAAATACCCCCACTTTTTTCAAAATTCACCAAATACCCCTGACCTATAAAAAAATTCACCAGATGCCCTTATTGACTAACGGAGTTAACTCCGTTAGTCATTAACCCTAATTAATCCTATAAAATCCTAATTAACCCTAAAAACCCTAATTAAACCTAACTAAACCCTAAGTAAACCTAAATATCCTAACTCTCTCTCTCCCTAACCCAACCCCACCCCCCAACCCTAGAGCCACCACCCAACCCCACCCACCCACCTCGCCCCCTCCCCTCCCCAGCGGCAGCCACGCAGCCCTCCCCCTCCCCTCCCTCACCCGGCGCCCCCACGCAGACCCCCTCCCCTCCCTAGCAGCAGCCACGCAGCTCATCCCCCTCCCCTCCCTCACCCGGCGCCCCCACGTGCACCCCCCTCCCCCTCCGTAGCAGCAGCCCACGCAGCTCCTCCCCCCCCCCCTCCCTCACCCGGCGCCCCCCACACGGACCCCCCCTCCCCTCCCCTAGCAGCGGCCACGCAGCTCCTCCCTCCCCTCCCCCACCCGGCGCCCCCACGCAGACCCCCTCCCCCGGCAGTCCCCACCTGCACCACTCCCCTCGACCTCCCTCACGCCCCCTCCCCCTCCCTCCCCTCCTCGCGCATCCCCCTCCCTCGATCTCGCCTGGCGCCTCCCCCCCCTCACTCCTTCGAACGAGTCGACGGTTTCGCACTAGATCCGAGTCATCGATCTCCGGCGGCGCAAGATCTCCGACGGCGTAGAACTCGAGGTCTACGAGAAGTTTGCTTCTCGGGATGGGGTGGGGGGGCTCGGGATTCGAAGTGGTGGGGGAGGAGGGTGGATTCGGGCTAGGGGTGGTGGGGAGGGAGGAGGAGACGCGGCGGCGGGGAGGGGGAGGCGCGGCGGGGTTGGAGTTGTGGGGGATGGGGGTGGTGGGCTGGGGGTGGGGTGGGAGGGTGGTGGACTTGGGGGGTGGGTTTAGGGTTAGTTAGAGTTTTAGGTTTTTAGGTTTAATTAGGGTTTAATTAGGGTTTAATTAGGTTAATTAGTTCATTAATTAACGGAACACTAACGTCCGTTAGCTAAAAAGGGCATTTTTGGTATTTTTTGAAATGTCGGGGTATCTCGGTGAATTTTTTTAAAGGTCGTGGGTATTTGGTGAATTTTGAAAAAAGTGGGGGTATTTGGTGAATAAATTTATTTGTCGGGGGTATTTGGTGAAAAACCGTTAAATAAATGTTCCAAATTCGAAGCATCCGGACGATCAAAGAACTCCAAACTATTTTGCACAAGTTACGATGACCTCGTCCAAAGATTCTTTGGATGAGTATATATGGAACTTTGTAATCTCTCACAATTTTATGAATTTTATAAATATATTTTTTAAAGTATATTTATATGTATTTTAGTATTTAAATAATTAAATTCTTAAGTGTTGACTATTGTAATGTCAAAGGGATGATTTAATGTTTTTAAATAATCAAATATTTTATTTAATCATACTTTGAAAACTATTCAATTGTTTAATTATTTTGAGTTGTAATGTAAAAGATTTTAAAATGGGTTAGAGGAACCGAAATCAACTCAAGCACCCAAATCATTAATTGATTATTAAAAGCCCAAATACATTTTCCTAAGCCCACAAGGGGTTACCTATATAAACCCAAACTAAACCCAAAATTTTCCCTAATTTTCTCCCTCTTGTTTTCTCTCTCATCCCCCACGGTTTTCTCTTTCTCTCTGTCTTTCTCGGTTTTCTTTCTCCTCCTTCGGTCCTCCTTGGCACCAGCGTTAGCCACCACCGGCCGATCACCACCATTCACCAGCAGTAGCAGCGCCGCCCTCCCCTTGCCGTGTCTTTCTCCTCCTTCCTCTATTCATGCTTTATTTCCTCCTCCTCTATTTTATTTAACGTTAAGTTTATGTTTTAAGGATTGATTTAATGATTTAATGGTTGAAGTTTGTAGTTTTGATAATTTAAATATAAATTTTAGATTGTATGATTTGCATAAATAAAGTAATTAATTTTTAGATTTATTAATTATGTTTAAACTAGGGTTTTAAGTATAAAAGCATGGATTTTTAGGTTTTATGAGTTGGAAATTGTAGTACTATATTATAGTTTATGAGTACTCTAATGTTTATGGTTATTCTTAAGTATGTTTTAAAGGATTTTAAACATATTATAAGTTGTTGGAATTTTTATTAGGACGCTTATGATGGATTTGTTAGGGTCTTTAATGACTAGTATGGTAGTACTATACTAGGAGACATTAATAGGTACGTACATACCTATGTGTTAGTAGACTAGTATCATGTCCTAAGATTAGGATTGATGTAGTATCATGTATAGGAACTATTTATAGTTCATATATATGTGATTTATATTCAAGTAGAATTACATGTTTTATGTTGTTGTGTGAAGCATGTTGCCTATGTTGGTTGTATTATTTTTGTACTACCATTTTTTGCACGCTATGCATGCGTGTCATATTAATGTTTTTCTAAATTAGTTATAAAAATCATATGTGTTACAATAAAATGATTCGAATAGACATTTACAATTATTTTTAATTTTTTTAATATATTTTTCTTAAATTAATATTTCGTTGGTGTTTTTAGTTATTTGCTTATCATTATTCAAATATAGCATTGAGAGAAGGAGTGTGGCATCCGATTTTTTACTGTCTTAATCAAAGGTCCGAATCCCACGAAAGTCTCTCATTGGACTATGTGTTTTTGAAAACGATGATGACTTCATATGGATAAGGCTTTTTTCGACAATTGGTCTTTCATACCATGAGATAGGGTTCGGGGTTTAGGTTAAGAGGTGCGAACGTCTGGAACTCGTCTCCTCTTCCGTTCTAAAGAACGGGCTCTTACTAAATGCGTTATTTTCCATTTTAAAGTAATCATGGCAATTCAAAAGAAACAAAAATCACATAATTTGCACATATACACATCAACCATTTTTATTTAGGACCAATATATCATTTGTACATGGTAGGTTTGAGCACTAAAGTTGCACTACGTACCAATCATTGCGAGATTGGAATCAACTCATGGATCACAACCATCGTAGTTCGATCTTATGTCTCACCCTAAATGGCCAATTCCATTGGGGAAAGAAAAAGGAAATTGATTATGAATAACTCACCTTTAGAATTAAACAAATCTATTAGGAATATGGTAATCACTCCAATTAGTGATTAAAATGGGGTTAAGATAATCACTTTAATTAGCAATTAAATATGAAGGAGGATCAAGATAATCACCTTAATTAGTGATTAAGAATGGAGGTTAAGATAATCACCCTAATTAGTAACTAAATTTAAGAGGAAATATGATCACATTGATTAGTGATTAAGAATGATGGTTAAGATAATCACCCTAATAAGTGACTACACTTAAGAGGAAAGATAATCACCTTGATTAGTGATTAAGAATGAGGGTTAGGAAGTAATCACCTTAATTGATGATTATTCAAGGTTTAGGATAATCACCCCAATTAGTGATTAAATGAGAAAAATAATCGTCCTAATTAACGATTATTAAATAATCGTCCTAATTAGTGATTAAATATGAAAGGTTAAATGAATCACCTTAATTAGCGATTAAAAGGAAGGTTAGGATAATTACCTTAATTACTGATTAAACGAATGAAAGGTTAAGTTAATCACCCTAATTAGTGATTAACCAAGGTTTAATATAATCACTCTAATCGGTGATAAAATGAAGAGTTTGAGTCAATCGCCTTAATTAACGATTAATCAAGGATTGAAATAACCACTTTAATTAGTGATTACGCTTATGATTTTCAAGAAGTCTTAGAGGTTTGCTTCCTAATTTCAAGGATTTTTAGAAATAATCTTAATTGAATATTATTAAGTCATTTGGAGAGAAATAATCAATTTGAGATCGAATTTGGAGATTTGTGTTTGGCTAATTGGAATTTGGCCATTTATAGCGAAACACGTGAAACGGCCTAAAATCAATTCGGAGGTCATAATTACCAATCTAATTATTTCAAATTATATGATTAATCCATTTGAATATGGAGAACAAGTTTAAAATGTAATATGGAACATCATACAATTTAACTTAGTTTGTTTTGCAATTTTTCCTCTTAATTGAGTTTGGATCATTTAATTCATATACTATTATATATATTGGCCCAACATGCAATATTTGTAACATTGGTTGCTCATTTTATTAAAAAGAGTTGTGGAATTATTTATGAAAATTATGCAGAAACATCTCCATGTTTTTCATTGATTGAGTGATGCAATAACTATTTACAAAAAATTATTATTACAACAAAATGTACGAATTCTATGATCTATACAAAGTCTTCAATCTTGATCTTCACCATGATGCTCCTTGATCTTCATTTCCTTGAATGGGCTTTGGAATTCATGTTTATTTGTAAACTTGTGAGAATTAGAGATCAACCAACCTCTTTGATTTTGATTTTTTATGAAATTTTTTATTGATTTTTATTTACATGATAAAATGAGTCATTTTAAGAGAAACTTAAAATTTAATGACTTTTAATTCACATTTTCGTATGGAAATAAAACATTTTTTTTATAAAAGTTGAGTTAATCACTTTATTTCATTCTCTAGATTGCTTTTTTGTTCTTGTACTGACTTACAAAATTAATAACATTCTGTGCAAAGCGTTAAATTGAGTATGTGATATATATATGGATAGATCAGTGAGTTCTTTATGTTGTGTCAAATTTTCACAAGCTTTTAGTGATGACTTAAATTATGGTGAATTTCATGCCAAAAACTAGTCAAAACAGGGCCTTTATTCAATTTGTTCTTTGAAACCTAACTTATTAAACTTATTCTTAAATGAATTTTTGTATGAACATTTTAGACACTTTTAAAGACTAGACTGGAAATTTTTATATTTTTGGAAAACCACTGATGTTTTCTTTAAACTTGATGTTTTTAGTTTTGTCTAAATGATTTTTATTTTGAACTTTATTAACAAGACAAGCTTAGGTGGTACTGGACAAAATTTGTTTTGTACAACAAAGTTGTATGATTTTTAATTATTTATACAAGATTTGTTTTTTAGAAATTTCAAAGCCCACTTGCTGGTAACATCTTGCACTTCATAGGAAAAATATTAAATCCTACACACTATTCTGATAATACAAACGAAAAGATGAAATGAAGTACGAAATTGAAACTGATTATAATTACAGCATCGCATTTTTTTTATGGAGATGTTTATACACCACTTGTCTTGAATTGTTTTTATGAAAATATTTTTTTGTGATAAATAACTTGCTTAAGGAAAATCACATAATCACATTCTTTCCTAAGAGTCACCCCAGTAGAGGTGACTATTCTAGGTGGGGTGATTTAAATCACTCCAAAGATAAAAAAAAATGATAAGAAGAAAAAACAAGGAGAAAGTTAGTAGATGATTAAGAAGATAATAAAAAATAAACAAGAGTTTCAACTTTAACTTGCTAGCTCAATGATGCACTTCCTTTTTTTGCAAATTTTTCTACCTTTTTTGTGATTTTTTTTAATTTCTAAGTGAGTTTCTAAATTCACTTAATTGCTAACTTAAACTTTTTTGTGTTTTTTTCTTGTTTTGATGAACTTCTTTACTTACTAAATATCTTACTAACTTTTACTTTCTTTTCTTAAGTGTGATTTCTTTAGAGGAAAGGAGTAGAGATGATAAGAGAAGTAGTGAAATTAAGTTGAATTCTTTTCAACTTCCTTACTTACTAATTAAGAATTTTGCTTAAATGGAAAGATCAAAGAGGAGAAGAGTAGTAGAGAAGATGAGAGTCAAGTTGATTTGTGTTTTTTGCAACTTGTTTTTGAAGTGGAAAAAGGAGGGTATTTATAGAGAAATGAATTAGGTGAACTAGGGTTTCAAAAAAGTAGAAAATCAAATTTTGCACCTAAAAATCTGATTTTCTTCATCCTTAATGACCCTAATGACATCACTCTAATGACCTCACCCTAATGACATCATCAAATCTCTTTGGAAACACAAATATTCTTATTCTTTTTGGATTTTCTCATAAATGAGGCAAAATCAAATTTTCAGAAAATATTCTTCCCTAAACATCCTAATACGTAAAAAAATACATCGAAAAACGTGCAAATAAAGCGGATTAGGACGTTGCGCCAAATGCGGGAACTGCACTAGGCACAGCGCCTTGAGCTACGCGCAAGGCTCGCGCGTCGGCGTAGGCCATGATGTGCGCTAGGCGCACGATCATGCGTCTAGCGCATGATCATGTGCTTGGCGCACACTCGATTCTTCCGGAAAAAACCGGATTCCCCCCTCTTACATATGGGATTTGATTATTATTCTCACATCTTTTCATGATTCTTATTCTCTAACTAATGGATAAAGGATGTGATTAGTGGATAAAGAATATATTCTTATTATTTATCCAATGAACAATGACTTGACCATCAAGAAAACTAATTAATGCCGGTTTTGGGATACGACTAAAATTCCGACGCCTAGTCGCAACTTGTTTTTCGTTTTTCCGAAAGACTAACTTAAGACAATTAACGAAAATTCGTCAAATTATTGAAGATAATCATGATTATACTACGAATCATTTTATTAACCCGGTGGTTGTAGCTATTGACTACGACTCACGGAAAACTATATTTCTAAGCCGAAATCGCACGACTAGTACGCAAAAAATGGAAAACCGTACGACGGAATGAAACTCGCACTCCGGGGCGCGCTTCACGATGCATGATGATTTTTGTTATTTTTATTTCTTTTTAAAATCTTTATTTATCCGAAAAAGGGGTTTAAAATTTGGTGTCTACAGAATGCCCCACATTGGTCGAATTTTGGAGGAAATGATTGCCAATGTTTGAAAAGACACAAAATTTTGACAGAAAAATTTCTTTTGAGATAACATATTCTCCACAGAAAATAGTTATCATCAGTGCTATAATTCGCGTCGCTCTATGTAGAAAATCCCAATTAATTTTCTAAAACTGGAAATGCAACTTTATTGTCGTCTTAGATAAAAAAAACCCAACTAATTTTCTAAACCTTTGAAAATGCGACTTTATTGGCGTCTTTAGATTAAAAATCCCAATTAATTTTCTACAATTTTAAATGCGACCTTATTGTCGTCTTAGATAGAAAATCTCAATTAATTTTCTGAACTTTAAAGATGCGACTTTAACGTTGTCTTAAATAGAAAATCCCAATTAATTTTCTAAAATTTGAAAATGCGACTTTATCGTCGTCTTTTTTAGTCTTATGAATTTGTCTTATGTAAATGTGAGAGATTCCGACAATTAACGGTTTTACGAGTTTTCATGGCCTTGATGGCAAACAAATTGTCGGTCGCCATCACTTACTTTTTATGACCCCATGTGTTATCATGTCACCTTAAATTAGGACATTGTCAGGTCATGTCACCTAAAGGGTTGACCAAAGTTTATTACCCTCTAGATGAACTATTGTACAAATCATCATATAGCAACAAAATTTTATCTGTTTTTCCGAAATCTTTCAGAAATTTTTTTATGCGTAATGCTTATTTGATTTATCGGAAAATGATGATCACTATATAAAATCGATTGATCAAGGTCATTATTTTGGATGATCATTAGGAAAAGGGATTGTATCACTGTTCTTGATTCATCATTGACACAATTTTTTTTTATGTTCGGCTTTAACAAAAATTGCCATACCACAAATGCTTGGTCATTAGCCATGGTGAAGGATGCTCCTTATTATCCTTTGGACAATACTCAAACTTATTATCCATGGCATGAATCATGGATGATCATCTTGTCGTCCTTGACTCGCCGGATAGCCTTCTGGACACTCAATGCAGCACCATATCGCGTCATCCCGCGCTCCACCCAGGACAAGCCGACAGGATATGTAGGGTCACGAACCCTTTTCGTGGCCAATCCCGGAAAATACTCATAAAACCAAATCTGAACAATAAGATTACCTTAGTACTGATCAAGATAACGAGACAAAAGATGGACGATATGTACAGTCATACCTCCAGAAGTCTCCATGGACCAAAAAGGGAGACTGGTCCACCATCACCCAACTGCTTGCAAGCAGTACGCATGCAGTACAAGAGATTGCAATAGCCCAGCTCGGCCCAGTCATAGGTCAACACCTGCGACAACTCCCTCAAGGATTGCAGATATCGCGTCGAGAAGCGCCATCACCTATCAGTGTGCCACAGGCCACAGACAGCTAACCACAGCAGAATGTGTACCTTCTGCTCCTCAGTAATCCCCTGAAGGGTGCGTCCTCTAGCCACGTTAGACCGGGGAGCATAAGACACGTTTGGAAGAAGCATATCGGCAACTAGGCCGATCAAACCTCGAACCACCGCCGACTTGAACGGCAATGAATCACCTATCGGCACCCAGACGTCGGTAAAAGACAAGCCGAAAATCAAGGAGAAATCTAGCGGAGTGATGGTCAACTCCCCACGACGCATGTGAAAGGAGATGGTCGTATCCCACCACTATTCTAACAAACCTCGAACGACAATGTGGGAGGAATGAACCTCTCCCATGCTCTCATAAACATCGAGAAAAAAGGCCAGACCACTCTACTCGATGAGGACGGCCCGATCTAGGACCTTTTAGACTTTCCAGAGCCAGGCAAAGTCAAAAGTCCCAAAATGACGAGTATTACCCTCGTCCTGCAAATATAAGAACAATCAATAAAAATGCCTAGACTGTCATATAAAATAAAGTCAACATAACGCGGAGTACTTACGACGCCTGAGAGCAGGCGATGTGAAATATGATGCTCGGGATCAAAGTACAGCTGGTCGGGAGTCCACCCCACGGCCTTCCACGCCCTCCTAGATCCTGAAGCTGCCCTACCATCGTCCTCCCCACCCGATTCTTCCGACGACATGCTAATCGAATTGAACATCACAAATGAAACTAAGAATCAAAGAGTTCCCGACTCTAAACTACCAGATTTCATGAATCGGTAAAATAAAAAACAACCGCTTCAAAGCGTCACCATTACATGAGATTATCAAAATAGACTCATTGCCAATAAACATGATTTCTACCAGCAGAATCATCACACCTTCAAAGTTCCCTAAGCATGTTTCTACGTTCCGGATTTAGAAATTACATCAAATAATATTATCCTTGATTCACGATCTAAAGAATTATTTAACAACAAACTCACATGAAACGTTTATCAAACTCGTGAAGAACAACAAAGCTGCCCGGAAAACTCGCCGGAGCTTGCCGAAAACCGCCGAAGTACACCGGAAACCCGCCGGCAAATGTAGCCCAAATTCGCTGGAAACGGCACACTTCGCCTAACGAAAAGCCGGCCGCCCGAAAAAAAAGGGTCAAATCACCCGGAATAAAAAAGAAGGGGGAAAAGGTGAAACAAAACCGAAAAAGCAAGAAGAGATAGGAAAAAGTACCTGAATTAGCGGAAAACAGCCCGAAAATTCGCCGGAAAACAGCCCGAAAAAGGGGTCGAAGTCTTCGAAAATCTTCGCACCCAAACTCTTCGAAAATGGCTCAAAGATGCCCAAAAATACCGCAAAAGTAACAATTAAACAAAAATAATCACTCCTCCAAAGTAGATCTGAAGAAGTACTAGAGAAATAAGGAGTTTGAAGCTTCAAAATTTCGAAAAATGGGGTTGGACTTAGGAGAGAGAGAGAAATGAAAGACAATGGCGGAGAAGGATAGAAATGGGAGAGAAGAAAGTCGCCCGTGTTTTTTTAGGTCATTTAATGACATGCGCTAAGCGCGCCACGTGCGCTTGACGCGTCATGAAGCACCGCGTGTAATGTGAAGCACTGCGCCTAGCGTAGTATTACACGCCAAGCGCATGCCTGTGCGTCTGGCGTACAGTCCTTACAACACGCTTAGGGGCTTCTTAGCCAGGTGGGGCCCACACGCTTAAATCCAAATGAATTCGCATGTTCATTACGACATTGTGCGCGACCAACTAACGGATTTTCAAATCCACATCAAAAATACAATTTCGCCATTCCTCCAACATGCTACACTGTGCACAAATCTTGCTCGAGAGACAACAAATACTCAGGAGTATTAGCAACGGAAAACATACCATTAGCTCCGCGGACCATCATCACTACACATTACCCAGGAGCAGGACCATCAATAGCTCTATCCCGTCATAAGCCGGACCATTAATAGCTCTATCCCGTCGTGAGCCGGACCATAATAGCTCTACAAATTATCAACACATTACCCAGGAGCGGGACCATTACTAGCTCGATCCCGTCATGAGCCGGACCATTAATAGCTCTATCCCATCGTGAGCTGGACTATAATAGCTCTACAAATTATCAACACATTACCCAGGAGCGGGACCATTAATAGCTATATCCCGTCATGAGCCGGACCATTAATAGCTCTATCCCGTCGTGAGCTGGACCATAATAGCTCTACAAATTATCAACACATTACCCAGGAGTGGGACCATTAATAGCTATATCCCGTCCTGAGCCGGACCATTAATAGCTCTATCCCATCGTGAGCCGGACCATGAATAGCTCTACACATCATCAACACCCCGGAGTGGGACCATAATAGCTCTACACATCATCAACACCCTGAAGCGGGACCATAATAGCTCTACACATCATGAACACCCTGAAGCGGGACCATAATAGCTCTACACGTCATTAACACCCTAGAGTGGGACCATAATAGCTCATGATTTCTCTTCACCTATATCATTTCATTTTTGTAAATTTACATTTATTTTGTAAATTTGTTCATATATGCCTGTTCCTGAAACTTTTGCTTGTTTTGCTGGTACTGGCGTAAAAGAGTGATTTTGGAATGCAGAGCATCCAGAGTCATTCTCCGTCCCGACACATATGCTTTGACTTTCGGTTTTACAGGGAGCTGCCTAGATGTGGTGGTTTCCAAGTCAAACTCCCGAAGAGTTGTAATCTGCGGATCTCACTTGCGGACCCCGATGCATTTACTAATACAATTTTTGAAAATCAATCTATCTCTTTCTAATCAATCCATCTCGCTATACCTATCCAAATCTCCTAACCTTGCAAAACCCAGACCTTGCATAACATTCCATCTTTCCTAGCCTTACATAACCCCGACCTTGTATGACGTTTCATCTTCCTTAGCTTTACATAACCTTAATCTTTGCATAGTGTCTCATGCATCCTTAGAGAGTCTAAGTTTGCATCATTATGTACATGATTATCTGAGTTGTTTGCACCTGTCTGCTAACATCTTGACCTGCAGGTAATCAGATTACTTGTATTTATCGTCCTGTATACTAACTTTGTATTGCAGAAACCGGCGATGTACAGATCAATTCTAAATTGCAAAGAATTTAGAATTGTTTTCCGTCCCGACACCGTATACTTTGACTATAGACAGATAATCGTGTCTCCCACTTTAACGACCCAATCATGAAATATACCACGTTCATAATTAGTCTGATCCAAAGGGAGAGCAATCCGAATAGCCAGGTCCAAAACTGTTTTAAAAGTGTAAAGCTTATTTATTTGCAAAAAATATTCAAAATCCTATTTTAAAGCCCAATTAATTATTCCTAATAATTAATTGTATTTGGAGCCTACAAAAATAATATTTGAGCCTAATTTTTTCAAAAGCACATTTAATTATTCATGATAAGTAATTTTTTTTATTTTTAGAAAATAAATATTTTCAAAGATATTATTATAGTTGAAATCGGATTTTATCTCTTAGAATCATATTTCTAGATTTTAAGGAAAAAAGAAAATCATTAAAAACGCGTTTAAGAAAAAGGCTGTCAAACCGTGTCTGACGCAGGCGGTGCGCCCTGCGCATATGCTGAGCAGCGCCAGGCGCACCAATATGCGCCTGAGTGTGCGTCACGCAAAGTCCTGCGCTCAACGCACTCTTTGCATGACCCGCAGTTTGCTATTCTATCTGTTTTCCAAATATTTTGCTATAAATAAGTCGTGATTTCCCAGATCTAAAAATACACTTTACACACGACGTTCGACATACTCAAACACTTATGAATTCTCTCTAGAAACTCTCATACTTTCACATCTACAAACACATAAATATACATTGACAAAGCTACAAAAACACATACATTCATATACTTTCATACATATACTTTTATGGATTTTCAGGTTTCACGATTGCTCTTTTTGAAGGTTGTTATTCTCTCAGACCCAAGCCACGGTATATTCCTGAGGGTCCTTGAATATATATATTATTATTGAAGTTGCTAGCGATTTCTTTCCAAATGTAGATCTTTAAAAAAAAGTTCGTTCTTTTGTACATTCTAATTTTTACTCTTCCTTTTCAATTTTTCTTCTATGTTTTCCTGATTGTCCTGTTTATCCTCTCATCACGTCAGATGTTATTATTTCTAATCAAGACATATTAATCAGATGATTTGGACAACCTATTAGGAACCTTGTCATTTTGATTGCCTAATAACTTGTCACCAAAAGGTAGTCTTTAATGTGTTTATTCAACTAATTAACTTAGACTAATATTTTTAGGGTGTTTGAAAATATTATTAGGTTATTCTTTTGCATAAAACTTGATATGAATCGATATTTTGTAGAGGCCAGCAATGAGCGAATGTGGTTCATCATGACTGTGTTCGTTCCCTCACCCCCGAACTCAATCTATGGTTCATTGACCATTAATGGAGTCATGACGAGGAAATCTACATTGGATAAATCCCAAGTTATCCCTACGATTTCCTTATATCTAATTACATTTATGGATCTTCCTTTAAAGACTTGTTGGCGACTTCTTCTGTTCAAAAACATTTTCAATACAACCTTAACAATGGGTTAGTCAAATACGGATCAGTTACTTCCTAACTGATCCGGTTTTGAATAAGATCAGTTGACTTTGCCTTACAGCTCCGCGTCCATCCTTTGCGTCCCAAAATCGGATCAATAAGGCCTGTTTTAACCGGATTCGTTGATGTTTTCCCCACTAGTGTTATCTTTTTCTGAAAATGAGGATGATTTATCAATTTAGAAGAAGATTTTTTCTCTGATAATGAAAAATATATTTTCAAAAAGATAGGATACAAGGGAGTGGGATTGATTTTGAAAAATATATTTGATTTTTTTTTTTCAAAAAGGATGGAATATGATATGATAGATATGTTTGAGAACATTGGTTGGATAGAAGGGATAAGATGGGATGGGATGAGATGTATGACGACTCAAAGTCTATCATGACCACTTATCTAGATACACTTTTAAGGATAAAATCAATCTTATATGATATGCATGAAAAAGATCAATTTTTATAAATGATAATGCAAAGATGGATCGAAAACCGACAAATAAACGTCGAAATTAAACCGCGAAAACAACGGGTAGCTTGTGGCACACGCAAAGGCCCTGTGTGCCACACATGCAACTTACGCCCACTGCAAGAAGCTTGCGTGCCTCGCAAGGTCATGCCAGGTGCACATTTCTTGTGTGTGACGCAAGATTATATTCGTGCGTTTGGCACATGGCCTTCGCAAAGCAGTTTTTGTTTCTACATTTTATTGGTATTTTTCGATGTTTCTAGCCTAATTCAAGGGGAATATGAGGGAGAGCATGTTGAACATAGCAAACAAGCAATCAATAATGTCAAATAGGTAGGAAATAGTATGCAGTTCCAATTTAAAGTCAAGATCTATGTTTGATATTATGCTCAGGCTTAGGTTTAGACTTTATAGGGTCCATGACTAAGAGATCGATCTCAGGCTTCATATTTTTGCTTAAAAATATGGCCACGTGTAAAACGCACTATAGTCTCAAGTTAGGAACAACTTCTCATGAAGATTTTTGGTGGGACAAAGCGCAAACCCCCTAGGGGTGGCCTTAAGCAAAGTGGAAGTTGGCCATGGACGCTGTATCTGTTGAGTTTAAGGAGGAGAGGAACACTGCCCTCTTGGCCGCTTCTCAGTTCAGAAGAAATAACCTCAGGCTAAGTCAGGATAATGGGCGTATGAAGACAGAAGCTGCTCAATCCTTCAATGATGCCAAAGAAGCCTTGGCCCACATTGTTGAAACATCTAAGGGTCGGGCTCTTAGCGCCTTTGAGATGATGGCTGAGCCTGAGGACGTCCCTCGCTTCGAACGTCGCTTGCTCTTTCAAGAAGGCCTGCACAAGGCATGGGTTAGAGCTGAAACTCCTCTTACCTTCACCGAAACACTTGCTGAAATGTGCTAAGTTACAGAGAGCTCGTCTCAAAACTGATTGACTAACTAACTCGTCCAATATTCTGGACGACCTTTGAACTTTAAAAAATATGCCCTGGTTCAACCAAAACTCGTCCTAAAAGGGTCTTTGAATTCTTCGACCAAGAAGCTCAAGCTCAACTTGAACTCGTCTAAGCATTTGGACGATTAACGAACATCCAAAGATTCTTTGGATGAGTATGGAACTTTAAATAAATGTCCCAAATTCGAAGCATCTGGACGATCACAGAACTCTAAACTATTTTGCACAAGTTACGATGACCTCGTCCAAAGATTCTTTGGACGAGTATATATGGAACTTTGTAATCTCTCACAATTTTATGAATTTTATAAATATATTTTAAAGTATATTTATATGTATTTTAGTATTTAAATAATTAAATTCTTAAGTGTTGACTATTTTAATATCAAAGGGATGATTTAATTTTTTAAATAATCAAATATTTTATTTAGTCATACTTTGCAAACTATTCAATAGTTTAATTATTTTGAGTTGTAATGTAAAAGATTTTAAAATGGGTTAGAGGAGCCCAAATCAACTCAAGCACCCAAATTATTAATTGATTATTAAAAGCCCAAATACATTTTCCTAAGCCCACAAGGGGTTACCTATATAAACCCAAACTAAACCCAAAATTTTCCCTAATTTTCTCCCTCTTCTGTTTTCTCTCTCATCCTCCACGGTTTTCTCTTTTCTCTCTCTTTCTCGGTTTTCTTTCTCCTCCTTAGGTCCTCCTTGGCGCCGCGGTAGCCACCACCGGCCGATCACCACCGTTCACCAACGATGGCGCGCCGCCCTCCCCATGCCGTGTCTTTCTCCTCCTTCCTCTATTCATGCTTTATTTCCTCCTCCTCTATTTTATTTAATGTTAAGTTTATGTTTTAAGGATTGATTTAATGATTTAATGGTTAAAGTTTGTAGTTTTGATGATTTAAATATAAATTTCAGATTGTATGATTTGCATAAATAAAGTAATTAAATTTTAGATTTATTAATTATGTTTAAACTAGGGTTTTAAGTATCAAAGCATGGATTTTTCGGTTTTATGACTTGGAAATTGTAGTACTATATTATAGTTTATGAGTACTCTAATGTTTATGGTTATGCTTAAGTATGTTTAAAAGGGTTTTAAACATATTATAAGTTGTTGGAATTTTTATTAGGATGCTTATGATGGATTTTTTAGGGTCTTTAATGACTAGTATGGTAGTACTATACTAGGAGACATTAATAGGTACGTACATACCTATGTGTCAGTAGACTAGTATCATGTCCTAAGATTAGGATTGATGTAGTATCATGTATAGGAACTATTTATAGTTCATATTTATGTGATTTATATTCAAGTAGAATTACATGTTTTATGTTGTTGTGTGAAGCATGTTGCCTATGTTGGTTGTATTATTTTTGTATTAGCATTTTTTGCACGCTATGCATGCGTGTCATATTAATGTTTTTCTAAATTAGTTATAAAAATCATTTGTGTTACAAAACAATGATTCGAATATACATTTAAAATTATTTTAAATTTTTTTAATATATTTTTTTAAATTAATATTTCGTTGTTTTTTTAGTTATTTGTTTATCATTATTCAAATATAGCATTGAGAGAAAGAGTGTGGTACCCGATTTTTTACTGTCTTAATCAAAGGTTTGAATCCCACGAAAGTCTCTCATTGGACTATGTGTTTTTGAAAACGATGATGACTTCATATGGATAAGGCTTTTTTTGAAAATTGATCTTTCATACCATGAGATAGGGTTCGGGGTTTAGGTTAAGAGGTGCGAAAGTTTGGAACTCGTCTCCTCTTCCGTTCTAAAGAACGGGCTCTTACTAAATGCGTTAATTTCCATTTTAAAGTAATCATGGCAATTTAAAAGAAACAAAAATCACATAATTTGCACATATACACATCAACCATTTTTATTTAGGACCAATATATCATTTGTACTTGGTAAGTTTGAGCACTAAAGTTGCACTACGTACCAATCATTGCGTGATTGGAATCAACTCATGGATCAAAACCATCGTAGTTCGATCTTATGTCTCACCCTAAATGGCCAATTCCATTGGGGAAAGAAAAAGGAAATTGATTATGAATAACTCACCTTTAGAATTAAACAAATCTATTAGGAATAAGGTAATCACTCCAATTAGTGATTAAAATGGGGTTAAGATAATCACTTTAATTAGCAATTAAATATGAAGGAGGATCAAGATAATCACCTTAATTAGTGATTAAGAATGGAGGTTAAGATAATCACCCTAATTAGTGACTAAATTTAAGAGGAAATATGATCACATTGATTAGTGATTAAGAATAATGGTTAAGATAATCACCCTAATTAGTGACTACACTTAAGAGGAAAGATAATCACCTTGATTAGTGATTAAGAATGAGGGTTAGGAAGTAATCACCTTAATTGATGATTATTCAAGGTTTAGGATAATCACCCCAATTAGTGATTAAATGAGAAAAATAATCGTCCTAATTAACGATTATTAAATAATTGTCCTAATTAGTGATTAAATATGAAAGGTTAAATTAATCACCTTAATTAGCGATTAAAAGGAAGGTTAGGATAATCACCTTAATTACTGATTAAACGAATGAAAGGTTAAGCTAATCACCCTAATTAGTGATTAACCAAGGTTTAATATAATCACTCTAATCGGTGATAAAATGAAGAGTTTGAGTCAATCGCCTTAATTAACGATTAATCAAGGATTGAAATAACCACTTTAATTAGTGATTACGCTTATGATTTTTAAGAGGTCTTAGAGGTTTGCTTCCTAATTTCAAGGATTTTTAGAAATAATCTTAATTGAATATTATTAAGTCATTTGGAGAGAAATAATCAATTTGAGATCGAATTTGGAGATTTGTGTTTGGCTAATTGGAATTTGGCCATTTAAAGAGAAACACGTGAAACGGCCTAAAATCAATTCGGAGATCATAATTACCAATCTAATTATTTCAAATTATATGATTAATCCATTTGAATATGGAGAACAAGTTTAAAATGTAATATGGAACATCATACAATTTAACTTAGTTAGATTTGCAATTTTTCCTCTTAATTGAGATTGGATCATTTAATTCATATACTATTATATATATTGGCCCAACATGCAATATTTGTAACATTGGTTGCTCATTTTATTAAAAAGAGTTGTGGAATTACTTATGAAAATTATGCATAAACATCTCCATGTTTTTCATTGATTGAGTGATGCAATAACTATTTACAAAAAAATATTATTACAACAAAATGTACAAACTCTATGATCTATACAAAGTCTTCAATCTTAATCTTCACCATGATGCTCCTTGGTTTTCATTTCCTTGAATGGGCTTTGGAATTCATGTTTATTTGTAAACTTGTGAAAATTAGAGATCAACCAACCTCTTTGATTTTGATTTTTTATGAAAATTTTTATTGATTTTTATTTACATGATAAAATGAGTCATATTAAGAGATACTTAAAATTTAATGACTTTTAATTCACATTTTCGTATGAAAAGAAAACATTTTTTTAATAAAAGTTGAGTTAATCACTTTATTTCATTCTCTAGATTGTTTTTTTGTTTTTGTACTCGACTTACAAAATTCATAACTTTACGTGCAAAGCGTTAAATTGAGCATGTGATATATATATATATGGATAGATCGTGAGTTCTTTATGTTGTGTGAAATTTTCACAAGCTTTTAGTGACGACTTAAATTATGGTGAATTTCATGCCAAAAACTGGTCAAACCAGGACCTTTATTCAATTTGTTCTTTGAAACCTAACTTATTAAACTTATTCTTAAATGAATTTTTGTATGAACATTTTAGACACTTTTAAAGACTAGACTGGAAATTTTTATATTTTTGGAAAACCACTGATGTTTTCTTTAAACTTGATGTTTTTAGTTTTGTCTAAATGATTTTTATTTTGAACTTTATTAACAAGACAAGCTTAGGTGGTACTGGACAAAATCAGTTTTGTACAACAAAGTTGTATGATTTTTAATTATTTGTACAAAATTTATTTTTTAGAAATTTCAAAGCCCACTTGCTGGTAACATCTTGCACTTCATAGGAAAAATATTAAATCCTACACACTATTCTGATAATACAGACGCAAAGATGAAATCAAGTACGAAATTGAAACTGATTATAATTACAGCATAGCATTTTTTTTATGGAGATGTTTATACACCACTTGTCTTGAATTGTTTTTATGAAATTTTTTTTTGTGATAAACAACTTGATTAAGGAAAATCACATAATCACATTGTTTCCTAAGAGTCACCCCATTAGAGGTGACTATTCTAGGTGGGGTGATTTAAAGTTGGGAACCTATTAGGACTTCCGCATACCTAAATCACTCCAAAGATAAAAAAAATGATAAGAAGAAAAAACAAGGAGAAAGTTAGCAGATGATTAAGAAGATAATAAAAAATAAACAAGAGTTTCAACTTTAACTTGCTAGCTCAATGATGTACTTCCTTTTTTTGCAAATTTTTCTACCTTTTTTGTGATTTTTTTAATTTCTTAGTGAGTTTCTAAATTTACTTAATTACTAACTTAAACTCTTTTGTGTTTTTTTCTTGTTTTGATGAACTTCTTTACTTACTAAATATCTTACTAACTTTTACTTTCTTTTCTTAAGTGTGATTTCTTTAGAGGAAATGAGTAGAGAAGATAAGAGAAGTAGTGAAATTAAGTTGAATTCTTTTCAACTTTCTTACTTACTAATTAAAAATTTTGCTTAACTGGAAAGATCAAAGAGGAGAAGAGTAGTAGAGAAGATGAGAGTGAAGTTGATTTATGTTTTTTTCAACTTGTTTTTGAAGTGGAAAAAGGAGGGTATTTATAGAGAAATAAAGGAGGTGAACTAGGGTTTCAAAGAAGTAGAAAATCAGATTTTTCACCTAAAAATCTGATTTTCTTCATCCTTAATCACCCTAATGACATCACTCTAATGACCTCACCCTAATGACATCATCAAATCTCTTTGCAAACACAAATATTCTTATTCTTTTTAGATTTTCTCATAAATGAGGCAAAATCAGATTTTCAGAAAATATTCTTCCCTAAACATCCTAATACGTAAAAAAAATACATCGAAAAATGTGCCAATAAAACTGATTAGGACGCTGCGCCAAATGCAGGAACTTGCACTAGGCACAGCGCCTTGAGCTAGGCGCAAGGCTCTGCGTCTGGCGTAGGCCATGATGTGCGCTAGGCGCCCGATCATGCGTCTAGCGCATGATCATGTGCTTGGCGCACACTCGATTCTTCTGGAAAAAATTCGGATTCCCCCCTCTTACATATGGGATTTGATTATTATTCTCACATCTTTTCATGATTCTTATTCTCTAACTAATGGATAAAGGATGTGATTAGTGGATAAAGAATATATTCTTATTATTTATCCAATGAACAATGACTTGACCATCAAGAAAACTAATTAATGCCGGTTTTGGGATACGACTAAAATTCCGACGCCTAGTCGCGACTCGTTTTTCGTTTTTCCAAAAGACTAACTTAAGACAATTAACGAAAATTCATCAAATTAGTGAAGACAAGCATGATTATACTACGAATCATTTTATTAACACGGTGGTTGTAGCTATTGACTACGACTCACGGAAAACTGTATTTCTAAGCCGAAATCGCACGACTAGTACGCAGAAAATGGAAAACCGTACGACGGAATGAAACTCGCGCTCCGGGGCACGCTTCATGATGCATGATGATTTTTGTTATTTTTATTTCTTTTTAAAATCTTTATTTATCCGAAAAAGGGGTTCAAAATTTGGTGTCTACAGAATGCCCCACATTGGTCGAATTTTGGAGGAAATGATTGCCAATGTTTGAAAAGACACAAAATATTGAAAGAAAAATTTCTTTTGAGATAACATATTCTCCACAGAAAATAGTTATCATCAGTGCTATAATTCGTGTCGCTCTATGTAGAAAATCCCAATTAATTTTCTAAAACTGGAAATGCAACTTTATTGTCGTCTTAGATAAAAAAAACCCAATTAATTTTCTAAACCTTCGAAAATGCGACTTTATTGCCGTCTTTAGATTAAAAATCCCAATTAATTTTCTACAATTTTAAATGCGACCTTATTGTCGTCTTAGATAGAAAATCGCAATTAATTTTCTGAACTTTGAAGATGCGACTTTAACGTTGTCTTAAATAGAAAATCCCAATTTATTTTCTAAAATTTGAAAATGCGACTTTATCGTCGTCTTTTTTAGTCTTATGAATTTGTCTTTTGTAAATGTGAGAGATTCCGACAATTAACAGGTTTTATAGTTTTTCATGGCCTTGATGGCAAACAAATTGTCAAGTCGCCATCACTTACTTTTTATGACCCCATGTGTTATCATGTCACCTTAAATTAGGACATTGTCAGGTCATGTCACCTAAAGGGTTGACCAAAGTTTATTACCCTGTAGATGAAATATTGTACAAATCATCATATAGCAACAAAATTTTATCTGTTTTTCCGAAATCTTTCAAAAAAAATTATGCGTAATGCTTATTTGATTTATCGTAAAATGATGATCACTATATGAAATCGATTAATCAAGGTCATTATTTTAGATGATCATTAGGAAAAGGGATTGTATCACTGTTCTTGATTCATTATTGACACAATTTTTTTTTATGTTCGGCTTTAACAAAAATTGCCATACCACAAATGCTTGGTCATTAGCCATGGTGAAGGATGCTCCTTATTATCCTATGGACAATACTCAAACTTATTATCCATGGCATGAATCATGGATGATCATCTTTTCCATCTATAAAAGGGGCATGGTTCTTCATTTCCAAATGCACCACTTCCACTACTCCAATCTTTTGTTTAATTTTTTCTTCTTTCACAAAATGGTTCCTACTTATGAAGAAACTAATGAAATGCGGAGTCAGGAGAAAAAACAACTCTCGGGGGTCACAAAGAACTTGGAGCCACCAAGGCAATCTTTTTCTTCTTCCCACTTCACTGAGGCTCTTATGCCTTTGCTTTATCTTTCCATCTGTTATGACTGGATTCATGCTGCTTCCCAATTTTGGGATGAAACTCGTCATGTCTTCCACTTTGGAGACCGGGAGATTGTGCCTCTCGTTGAAGAGGTCGAGGGTTTGCTAGGCTTATCCTCCAATGGTCCAATTATTACATCTAGATCTTTTATAAGGATCTCAGGAGATTTATCAACGATTTTATATCTTCCCAAAAATCTTCATGGCAACTACCTACAATATGGTGAGGTATTTCTTCTCAACTTATTATTGACTTTTCAATTTGGCACTTGGCAATTCTCTAATAATGCCAACTATAGGAATGCTAGAGAAAATGCTTGCATTCTTATGATTTTGGGAAGTACCCTCACTAAATGGTCTTTAAACACATGCCATGTTCAGTGTCATTCATTTATTCCTCAAATTGTTAGTGGGGGTCGTCTTGGACCATTTATTTTGGGGGAAATGTTTCTTGGCTTAGATGAACTCAAAAGAAAACCCCAAAGTTTTGTGAAGGGATGTCCATTAGCCCTTCATTTATGGTTATTGGAAAAAAATTCTCTCATGAAACCCCACAAGAGTCTTACTTACAAAACTAATCATGTCCGGGAGAGAGGTCTTCTTCCTTTCTTCTATCAACTTAGCAAAAATGGTGGGTGGAATTTTTTTTTTCTACATCAAGACATAAAGTGAGTCACAACCCACCTTGGTATTGGTGCAATTGTATATTGCAACTCTGTCGCAGAGGTGTACAATTAATAGGGCTTTGCCAGGTCACTTTCTACCTTCCACGGAGGTGTCTAAGGCAAATTGGTTGGAAGCAGCAACATATTCCTGCCCTCCAGACTCTTCCAACATGTACCACTTATGAGGCTGATATGAGTGATATTCAGAGAATGCCTACTATATGGCAGGAAGCAAAAATTATATCAGCGCTACCTGAACCTCACTTGCCACTAATTGATGAAGATTACCTTCAATGGCTTCTGGCGGATATTGGTCAAGACAATGATTTAGACGGGCCTACCATGAAGAGGAGAAGGGTTTGAGAGAAATATCATGTTGTTTTTCCCATGTTGTTTTTTTTTTATTTCTTTTTTCTTTTTTTTTAGTTTGTAGGAAATGAAGGCTTTATGTCTTTTTATGTATGAAATGAAGTACCCCAGTTGGGATGAATAAAAGATATGTTTGTGAGAATTACCTGCTTGTGAGACATTCAATGTGAACACAATCCTAAACACGTGCACACTTTGACATTAAATATGACATGGAAATCATAATTAATCAATCATATGACACATAACAGCAAAACATATAAACCTTAAAAAAAAAACACAAACATCCTTCCATGTTTCATCATTTTTCTTTTTCTCATTTTTCTTCTTTTTTTTTGTTTTTTCGTTTTTTTTTATCTTTTTTTCATTTTATCTATTTTCTTTTGCATACATCATATGAATATTTAGAAACTCATGACATGTTTATTAAGAATAACCAGATAGGATACAAAACCCACAAACTGCTTGGCTACTTGACCATGACAATTACAATTACTTTGATGCCTAAGCGTAATATTTCTTCAATTGATCAAGATTAGTGAAATGAGTGAATTCATTCCCATCAAAATCCATTAGCTTTACTGCTCCAATCGTGGTGACATGCTTGACTAGGAATGGTCTAGACCAGTTAGGCTTGAATTTTCCTCGAGGATCATGCAACGGAGCTCTATTCTCCTTTAAGACTAGAACACCTTCTTGAACGTCTCTATCTCGAACCCTTTTGTTAAATGCACGAGCAATTCTCCGTTGATAGAGTTGAATGTTATGCAATGCTTGTAGTCGACGCTCATCTGCAAATGCAAGCTCACCACAACGAGTTTTATACTATTAGTCTTCTAAGATTTCACTTTCTGCTATGACCCTGAGAGATTGTATCTCCACTTCAACCGGTAGGACTGGTCCATCCCATAAACTAAAGAACACATCGTTGTTCCTGTTGGAGTCATAATTGATATTCTATATCCCCAAAGGGCATATAGGAGTTTGTCATCCCATTCCCTAGTCTTTTCAGTCATCTTGGCAACAATAGTCTTGATTGTCTTATTGGCTGCTTCCACTGCTCCATTGGTTTGGGGAAGATAAGGCGAGGACTGATGATGCTTGATCGCATATATTTGCGAGAGTGGTTTTTCTGATGACGCTCAAATTGTGATCCATTATCAGAGATGATTTCAAAAGGTATGCCATACCGACAGATAATGTTGTTAATCACAAATTTCGAGACTTGCTTTGCCCCTAGCTTTGAAAATGATGCAGCTTCAACCCACTTCGAAAAGTAATCAACTGCTACAAGAATATACTAATGCCCATTTGAAGCCTTTGGATGAATTTGTGCGATTACATCTATGCCCCAACATGAAAATGGCCAAGGACAAGTCATATTATGTAATGACACATGTGGCATATGATTGAGGTTAGCAAATATCTGACATTGCTTGCGGGCGTGGACAAAGCTGATGCAATCACCTTCTAGAGTGCTCCAACAAAAACCTGCTCGCAAAATTTTACGAGCCAACATTCTTCCATTTATATGGGGTCCACATTTTCCTCCATGAACTTCTACCATGATGGCTTGCTTTTCGCTGTCATTTACGCAGAGTTGTAGGGTACCTTCAAACCCTTTGTGATATAGTATGCCTTTTAGAATGAGAAAATGAGCAGCTAGCCTTTTGATGGTTATGTGATCCTTCTTGCCATTTCCCTCTGGATATTGCATTGTTTCTTGAAAATTCTTGATATCCTTGTACCAGCCATCATCATCACCATCTTGTTGAGCCAGTGCGGAGACAATTTGTGCTACCGTCACTGTAGGTCCCTTCCTTTCTTCAATTAAAACTGACTGGATATTTGTACCATTTTCCCATGTTAAATTAATAGCGAGATTGGCTAAAGCATCAGTGAAGTTATTTTGTTCCCGAGGAAGATGTTTGAAGCTGATATCATCGAAATAAGGGATTAACTCCTGAAGATACTTTGTGCAGAGCTGAAGTCTTTCATCTCTAACCCTCCAAATTCCTATTGTTTGAGATATGATGAGATTAGAATACTCATACACAGTGAGATGTCTTTCCCCTTCTACTAAAGCGGCTTTTACTCCATATATACAAGCTTCATACTCAGCAGTATTGTTTGTTGTTGGAAAATCCAGCTTGACAGCAAATGGAATATGGACTCCATCAGGATCTAAAACTCCTGCTCCATTACCTCACCTATTAGATGCTTCGTCAAAATACATGCACCATTGTGAATTGTCAATAAATATTACGTACTCATCAGGGAATGCATCATCATATTCATCTCCTGACACATTGAATATTAAACTCAGAAAGCATAGCATGCCATCTCGCCAATCTTTCACTACGAATGGGTTTCTCAAATAGATACTTGATTGGATCAAGTCTTGAGATTAGATAGGTAGTATGAGCTTAGAGGTGATGCCTCAACTTCTTTGTGGCATAGACACATGCTTTTTCCAGTGGGGTATATCTTGTCTGATACTCCAGGAATTTCTTGCTAAGATAATATATGACAACTTCCTTCTTTATTCCCTCTTGATATTGGCCTAAAAGAGCTCCCATAGCCGTTTCTATGATAGTGAGATAAAAAATCAGAGGTTCTCCTGGTCTAGGTGGCATTAGAACAGGTGGATTTAAAAGGTACTCTTTCATGGAATCAAAAGCTTCATGACATTTCTCGTTCCACTCATGGGATGCCTCTTTTCTTAGCAGCTTAAATATAGGTTCACATCTAATAGTGAGTTGTCAGATGAACCTGTTGATACATTGAATTATGGCGAGAAATCCTCTTACTTCTTTTTCTGTTTTTGGAGGAGGTAGCCCTTGAATAGCTTTTACCTTTTCAGAGTCCACTTTGATGCCATCTTGACTGACAATGAATCCCAATAACTTCCCCGAAGTGACGCCAAACACACACTTTTGAGGGTTTAGCCTTATATTGTATTTCCTGATTCTTTTAAAGAAGGACCTTAGTGCAGGAATATGCCCCTCACCATCTTCACTTTTGACAATCATGTTATCTATATAGATCTCCACAATGTCGTGGATGAGGTCATGAAGGATAGTAGTTGCATCCCTTTGATATGTGGCTCCGGCATTATTGAGACCAAAAGGCATAACTCGGTAACAGAAAGTGCCCCACGGAGTGATGAAAGACGTCTTCGTCATATCTTCTTGAGCCATGAGTATTTGATTATACCCTGAAAATCCATCCTTGAAGGAAAACATTGCATGACCATCCGTACTATCTTTAAGAACATCGATGTGGGGTAGAGGAAAGCAATCTTTTGGTGATGCAACATTCAAATCTCGAAAATCAATGCATACCTGAACAATCCCATCCTTTTTAGGTACAACCACTATATTGGCGAGCCAACTCGGATGCTTTACAGCTTGGACGACTTTGGCATCAAGTTGTTTTTGGATTTCCTCTTTCATTTTCAGGCTAATCTCTGGTTTATTTCGGCGGAGCATTTGCTGCTTAGTCTTGCTTTCAGGATATAACGGAATGCGATGTTCTGCAATTTCTCTATTAACACCAGGCATATCAGCATAAGACCATGCAAACACATCTACATACTCTTTTAACAATGCAATAAACACAGACTGCTCAATTGGGGAGAAGGATGAACCTATTTTGACTTCTTTTACAGCATTTTCTGTACCAGTATTAATTACAATGGACAATTCCATGGGTTTTATACATGTTTCAGTTGTATCAAGTGATTCATCATAATTAAATTCACTGTCAGAAATAACATGTTGCATGCAAATGTACTTCCATAAAGTTTCACATTCAGATTCCTCACTATCAGAGTCTTCTAATTGGGTATGCAAGGTAGATTTGCTGGAAGATGAGCTATCAGTATGATATCCATCTAAAAGGGGTGAAAATGTATTTTCATAAGATGAACGTGAAGGATGGTTTCCTAAAAACATTTTAAATTCTAAAGGCACGTCTTTTGCCTGACACTCAATACTCCACTTATGTTCAATGCTTTCGCCAAAAGGTATCATCAAGGACGCCGGGTCAAAATCCCCTTCCTCAGAGGATCCATAAGTGAAAAGTTTTTGAAGGACTCCATGTTGCAGATTATCCACCCAGTCATTTTCCTTTTTCATTTTTTGTTCTCGGACAAACCAACTTTTGATTAAATCCAAATTCCTAGCTTCATTGAAGAATGGCTCAGTATCTCCTTGTAGGATGAACTGGTCGTTGAGGGTAAAAGAAGGTTTTTGTATGTTGTGCTGCCCGGATCATATGATAATCCATGTCGGTTTTTCATGTCTACTATGGATATTAGTTGCCTTATTCCCCGACCATCACGCCCTAATCCGGTTCCTTGAGTATAACCCATCTTCATCATGATTTGAAATCCTTTGGACAGAGGTTGCATGGCAAACCCGATAGGATCTTTGACTACATTTGTGGATATGGCTGAGGTGTTTGTTTTCTAATGGTAATTGGTCATCCTTAGAGAAGAGACAAATTTCTTCTTTTTTGACCTAAAGGTAGAGAAAAAAGAATTCAAAGAAAAGAGAAGAAAGCTACATATTGCAGAATGTATTGCAGAATAAAGAAAATTTTCGAAAATGATTTCGCCATATTTTAATTGGAATGGTCCACCTTTACAATATTTTTTTATTTTGACTCTCTTGAATGATTTTACTGTCATTGGGGTTGAAAATAAATGTTTTTTTTTCATTCTTCCATTCCCTACTTTAATATTGAACAAAGACAGAAAATATAGAGATTAGGGCCTATATCCCCATTGATGTGTCAATTCAGCATTTTGAAATTGCTCCTGTGATGAATGGCATCTCGAGTTCTGATCACATTGCCTGAAATAAAATGGTTAATCCATTTGAGTCGAACCCGAAGGCTGCCTACATATTCCCATTGCTCCAGGTGCATTTTATGGGGAATCAGACTCAACGTAGTTCATTTTTTTTCAGGAACTAAAGTTTTTTATTTGATGAAGCAGTTACACACATATTGAGCTACCTACGTACCCCAGTCGTTACATAGGTGGAGTGATCTCACAATGCAAGTGTCGGTGATAATGGGGATTCATGCTGCACGTAGTTCTCTGATACTAACGAGCTGAAAGATTTTTTTTCTTTTCCATTTTTTTTGATGGGCTAACCCCTTACAGAACTAGACCGAAGATTTTTTTTCTCCTTCTGTGAGACGATCAAGTAGCTTTGTGGTAGACAAGAGCTATGTTGGTGATGTGCTTGATGCGATTGCTGAGAGCATGACATTGGTTTGTGTCGTGACCATGCAACTGATGATATTGGCAGTACTTGTGGAGATCTGACCCTACATAACTTTCCCCTGGGCGTCTAGGAAGTGGATGTATCCGACCTTGCTCGACTAATTTGCAAAAAATATCGACTTGGGATTGTGGTCGTGGATGTGACGACACCTTCCTTGCGGGTACTTCTTTGTGGGTTGGACTAATGATGCCTCGATCAATCAGGCTTTGCACTTTGTATCGATCAATTTCATGCCCAAATTGACGACAATAAGAGCAGAGTTTGCTCATGTCTGTTCTAGGAAGGGGTAAACAGTGCACACGCGCTAGGACTTGAAGTATACCTTGCCTCCGAAGACTATCATACACCATACTCAATGGTTCGTCCATCTTAGCATAAACCCATGGATTTGTATTGGGAGTTTCAAGATTTTCTCAGGGTCGTTTTTCTTGTAATTTCATAGCATCGATGTCAAAGCCATATTGCTACATGTGGCTGAGGCTAGTGTATTTGATAGTAAACATGTGACGATAATAGAAATCGTTCAGGTTCCGCAGCAATATGAGCATGAATTACCGATCAGTAATAAGGACACGAAGCTGGGCGCGAATGTAAGCGCAGTGCGAGAAAGTTTCCAAGCCGCCTTGACGCAAAGTGACTAGCTTGAGCTTCTTGACATCAGTTTGTTTATGCTCGGGAGCCCAATTAACAAAAGCTTAGCTGGCATTTTCCCAACTGGCTCTATCTACACAATCTGAAGAATAGTACTAGTCCAAAGCTGGTCCTTCTAAACTCTTGTCAAAGAGCATGGGGTAATCTTCTTCTGGTATGCCCCAGGGGTGTAATGCATTCACAAAACCCACTAAGTGGACAAAAGGATCACCGTTCCCATCAAATATCCATAATTGTGGTAAATCACGATAGTGATCCTCATGTTGATATCCTGGGAAGAGAATTAGTGACACGGTGTGAACTTCTCGGATATGACTTGCTACATTAAAGTCCGGGTAAAAATCAACTGTCCTAGATCTCTTCTTTGAGTCATTATCATCATCTTGAGGATTACCGGCACAGGATTCCTCCGGTGCTTCAATTGACGTATCATGAGTGTCAATGATTGGAGCTCCCACTTCTTCCTCGTCATCCCCCCTATATTCTGGTTTTGTTTCTTCAGCACTTGCATCTGGTGTGGGCGCTGGGACCTCATTCATCCATGAATTTTTAGTAGAATACAGTGGATAGTGTAACCATCCAACCTAGTGCCCTCTACTTCGTTCAGATACAATACCGATTTTTCTGTGTTCGAGATGGTCATGATTTCAGGATCACCAGAAATAGTCACATCACCCTGATCGGTGAGAAGCTTGACCTTCTGATGTAGAGTAGAGGCCACTGCTCTATTTTCATGTAGCCATGGTCTTCCTAATAAGAAGTTAAAATAGGCTTGAATGTCAATGATCATGAATTCCACCTTCCTTGCCACGGGACAACATTCAATGAGGAGGCTGATTAAACCCAGTACTTCTCTCTTGGCATTATCATATGCTCTGACCACCTGGTTGGATGGTACCAAATCTTCTTTTGAATACCCAAGTTTTGTTAGCACACGTAGAGGGCAAACGTTAATTGCGGAGCCATTGTCGATCAATACTCTATGTATTTCCCATCCATTACAACGTATAGTGATGTGCAATCAATTGTTGTGGTTGATATTGTCAGGTAGATCAGTGTCTCTGAACATAAGAGTTCGATCTACCCCATGAATGAGCCCCACCATCTGGTCAGGTGTTATGGAAGAGCTTACAGAGGCTTCATTAAGATGCTTTAGAACAGTTGTCCTATGAGGCTGGGAATGCATTAACAATTTCCAAATGGAAACATTGGCATTTCTTTCATGCGCTTGATAGCTTCATCTTCCTTGTTAATATCCTCTGTCATTGGCTCTTTGCCCTTTTCTTTCCTCCTCAATACCTCCAAAGGATTTTCATCCTCCAAATGGGATGGTTTAATTTATAATGGCGACCTGCTCTAGTCAAATGAGATATATCCACGTACTCGTCATCACTAAGATCATCGAGGCAGATGGGGCGCCGATATGTATTTGGAGTGGGGAAATGTCCTCCAGTGTTTTTCAATTGTCAAGATCGAAGAGGCATCTTCATCAGCAGCAGAGTCCAAAATGAAGAAGCCACCATCATATTCCAAAGTTCCACACATGTCAGAGAATGGATCCTTGTTGAGAGTGAAGCTGGGGTCTTTACAGGGCATCATCTTGACTTTTTCTTGAGTGGAATAGTCCTAGACCAGACATCTGTAACCTGCGGCTATTGGCATTTCATACATTTGAGGAGCTGTCTTGCGGATTAACTGTACTAGATCGCATCCGTCTGAAGCAGCAGAGATGGCATTGATGGCAAATGAGGGTTTATGATTAGGAATGGGGTTTTTTTTGTGATGTTGGACTGAGAGTCATTTGGTTTATTGGAGATGGATCCCAAAGAAAGTTTTCCATCATCCACAAGGTTTTGAATTTGATGCTTTAGAGCCGTGCAGTTTTCAGTATTATGCACCGGGCTCTGATGGTATTCACAGTTTTGGTTTGGGTCATAACCATGGTAAGGATTTTTAGGAGGTGGGCATGGATTCAAAGGTTGAATGAGATTGGCCTTTATTAGCTTGGAGAGAGCTTGGGAATAAGTCATGTTTAATGGGGTAAAGTTCCTTTATGGTCGCAACTGGAATGCAGATGATGCGCCAATGGCATGGATCGCGTTAGTTGTCTTAGGAACTGCTGAATCATTGTTTGGGGCTCTTTTGTTATGTCCAAACTTTGCATTATAAGTGGCGTTGCCAATAGGTTCATCTTTCTTGATGTCTCCCCTTTTCACAGCATCCTCAACTAGAGTTCCCGTAGCAATCAAAGCTTTGAAGGTCGGGAAATATTGGTATGACATATGCTTCTGATAGACAGGAAGAAGGTTTTTCACAACCATTTACAGTTGTTCATCTTCATTAGGCCTACTCATCATGGAGGCTTTGTTTCTCCACCGAGTGATGAATGAAGAAAATGTCTCATTAAGGTTTTGAGAAGTGGTCGCCAGATTCCTTCTAGTAACATCAATTTCTTCATTATATTTGTATTGGTTTGAGAACTCTCTGACTATGTCAGCCCAAGTGGATTTCTTTGTGTTTTCAAGGTTGAGAAACCAATGTGCTGCGGCACCATCTAAATACTGTTGAAAGAGTTGGGCCATCAGGGATTCTTCCACTCCCCATGGACTCATTGCCCCCACATACATTTTCAGGAAATTAGTGGGGCTACTGGTCCCATCAAACTTTGTGAGGTTAGGCATCTTGAAACCATGAGGTAATTGTGCCTTCGGAAAAAGTGTTAACCCATGTATGTCCATCCATGGTTCAGCCTTAGTCATGCCTTTTAAGACTTCCTTGAGCTTGACTACTTCTTCCTCGAGCTTAGTGGGAATTTCTTTGTCATTGTTCATAGGCTCAAGGTGAAAAGGTGAAGCTACTTCTGACTCCGGAGGAGGGGGAGGAGGCATCTGGGCACCTTGGCGGATTATGCCCAACACAGTTTGCTCAATATTATCCTGTTGGTCAAGCATAGCCTGGACAAGTCCTCGGAGCTCAGTCATTGGATCAAGTGGAGGGGTAGAGTTCTGTTGGTGTTCGTTGTTTGGAATTTCATACATGTTGCTGAGACGCGTAGCAGAGAATACAGCTGGTGTAGACAAGGATGACAGTATTACTGACAGAGAACGTTCACTATGGTCAGAACTTCGGCGAATCAGCCTAGATCCTGAGCGGGCCCAGGAAGAGTTCCTATGAAATGAGATGAAAAAGTTAGCATAAAAGTTTGTCCAGACTTTGTTTCTTCTTTTCTCTTTTCTCTTTTTTTTTTTTGTGCAGGGAATGAAAGAAATGATATCTTTAAAATTTTTATTTTTTATTTTACCCCAATTTCAGTTATCATTTATTAAAAGGTGTGAAACCTTGACTCTATCATTTGTTTTGGGTTTTTCATTAGATTTCTTTGACTTGTTATTCTCTCCTTTTTTTTTTTAGACTTAGACCTTTTATTTACATTTTAAACTGCCACTCTTGGACTCAAATAATTTTTTTTTTTTTTTTTGGGATAATACACAAACACTTTTCAAAATCAATTTGATGATATCCTTCTAGTTCTTGCTACTACATAAATAAGAGAAAAGAGGTATAACGAGGCCTGTGTCCTCATTTTGGCAAATTATAATGCCCTAGATATTGTTCTTCTTTGTGGTGATCTGCATGTGTTTATTACTTCTAAGTGCTGAAACCATAAAAGAAAACATCAAATACAAAAGGGGCGGAACCCGAAGATTGCCTATGTATCTCCATAAGTGGATTTGGATTTGGGGAAGAAAGTTTACTTGTGATGATTTTTTTTTAAATGGAGAATCAGGCCCGACGTAGTTCTGATATATGATTATTATTTTTTTTTTTTGCAGCTGCACTCAGAAAATTAGTTGCCTACGTACCCTTTTTAGTACATTATATAGAAGAGAAACTAATTAGATAGATGCATACAACATTAGTTTTTTTATCATTTATTTAGGAGATCAAGTCGCACGTAACTCTACCTACAAAGTACAATATAAAAGTAATAAATGATTCAGGTACTTCTCAAACTTTTTCAGACATCAGTTTGTCGGGCGCCATGTCATGTATTCTCCTGACTGAAGATGTATGTTCCATCTCTTAGGATTAGACTAATGTGAAGTACTCGGGTTCTTCTCAACCTTTTCCGAGTTCAGTTTGCTAGGCGCCAGGCCATGTATTCTCCTATTTGAATACGTTTGTTCCACCTCTTAGGATTAGACTAATTTGAAGTACCTGAAATGTATGCACTAACAATGTTAGTTATAAAATGATGAATATTTCTTTATATGTGTTTTTAGCAGGAAATGGAAGAATTTTCTTCTTTTTTTCCGAAAATGATTATCCCTTTTGATTTTATCTTTTTGACATAATTTTTTTTAGTCAATTTTCTTTTAGACTAAACTTTTCATGTTTTAAACCATACAGTTTTAATTACATTTTGATTCCTAAACGTGATACGTTTTGAACTCGTGATTATGACTCTTTTCGTTTTATTTTTTTTGTTTTTATCTTGGGATTTTATTTTCAAAACAGGATTTTTTTTAGAAATCAATTTTGTTTTTGGAAAAACCAATTTGAATGAAAAGAATTATGAAGTAAATGTCAGTTTTTTTTAAAAAAATGTGTGAGCACACATTTTTTTTTTACATGACACTTATAATAAATAAACTAGAATACTCTTAATATTTCAATAATCATTTCGGCAGCAATTAAGCTACAGTTAATGATTACTGAAATATTTGAAACCGGACTGAGGAATTTTTGAAAGTTTATCACATTATTCAATAATTGAAATAAATAGAGGACTTTTGTGCATTTATCCTTGTGTCGTATAAGTCAACTAAAAGGTGATTCATTTAAGGAGAGATTATGTTAAAGTGGCCTCGTGTCAATTTCATTGTGTCCATCGAGGGTGGACGCTCCTGACAGAGCCGGTCGCAATAGCTCACGGATGCAGCTTTTACGCCCTTAATTCATTAATTTGTCATTCTAAAATTCTGACCCTTGCCAATAAACAGAGGTATCAGACCTAATAAGAAAATGGTTAAAAAGAGTGCACGTGTACGGATCGATAAACTACCAAGCACACGTAATTTTCACATAAGCATGCTATATACAAAAATTAAATTGTGAATAGACATGATTAACTTTTTTTTATTATATATACATATGGAAAATAATGCATTGTTCAGGTTTAAAGCACATATACTTCAAGTGAAAGTAATATCCCCGGTGAAGTCGCCAGCCTGTGGTATCCGATTTTTTACTGACTTAATTAACGGACTGAATCCCAAGAAAGTCTCTCATTGGACTACGAGTTTTTGAAAACTTGGAAGACGCCACCCTATTAATTTCTGAATAGGGACAGATTTATTTAATAAATCATTTTAAAGTCAATTTCGAGAAATATTATTTAAAACGATGATGACTTCATGTGGATAAGGCTTTTTTTTTGAAAATTGGTCTTTCTTACCATGAGATAGGGTGCGAACGCCCGGAACTCGTCTCCTCTTCTATTCTACATAACGGGCTATTACTAAATGCGTTAATTTCCATTTTAAAGTACTCATAGCTATTCAAAAGAAAGAAAAATCACATAATTTGCACATATACACATCAACCATTTTATTTAAGACCAATATATCATTTGTACATGGTAGGTTTGAGCACTGAAGTTGCACTATATACCAATCATTGTGAGATTGGAATCCACTCATGGATCAAAACCATCGTAGTTCGATCTTATGTCTCGCCCTAAATAGCCCATTCCATTGGGGAAAGAAAAAGAAAATAGATTATGAATAACTCACCTTTAGAATTAAACAAATCTATTAGGAATAAGGTATTCACTCCAATTAGTGATTGAAATAGGGTTAAAATAATCACTTTAATTATCAATTAAATATGAAGGAGGATCAAGATAATTACCTTAATTAGTGATTAAGAATGGAGGTTAAGATAATCACCCTAATCAGTTACTAAACTTAAGAGGAAAGATAATCACCTTGATTAGTGATTAAGAATGAAGGTTAAGATAATCACCCTAATTGGCGACTAAACTTAAGAGGAAAGATAATAGCCTTGATTAGTGATTAAGAATGAAGTTTAGGAAGTAATCACCTTAATTGATGATTATTCAAGGTTTAGGATAATCACACCAATTAGTGATTAAATGAGAAAAATAATCGTCCTAATTAACGATTATTAAGGCTTAAGATAATCACTCTAATTAGTGATTAAATATGAAAGGTTAAATTAATCACCTTAATTAGCGATTAAAAGGAAGGTTAGGATAATCACCTTAATTAGTGATTAAACGAGATGAAAGGTTAAGTTAATCACCCTAATTTGTGATTAACCAAGGTTTAAGATAATCACACTAATCAGTAATAAAATGAAGAGTTTGAGTCAATCGCCTTAATTAATGATTAATCAAGGATTGAAATAACCACCTTAATTAGTGATTATGTTTATGATTTTAAAGAGGTCTTGGAGGTTTGCTTCCTAATTTAAAGGATTTGGAGAAATAATCCTAATTGAAGATTAAGTCATTTGGAGTGAAATGATCAATTTGAGATCGAATTTGGAGATTTGTGTTTGGCTAATTGGAATTTGGCCATTTAAAGCGAGACACGTGAAACGGCCTAAAATCAATTCGGAGATAATAATTACCAATCTAATTATGTCAAATTATATGATTAATCCATTTGAATATGGAGAAAAAATTTAAAATGTAAGATGGATCATCATACAATTTAACTTAGTTAGATTTGCAATTTTTCATCTGAGTTGGATTGGGTCATTAAAGAGAGTTGTGGAATTATTTATGAAAATTATGCATAAACATCTCCATATTTTTCATTAATTTAGTGATGCAATAACTATTTACAAAAAATTATTATTACAACAAAATGTACAAATTCTATGATCTATACAAAGTTTTCAATCTTGATCTACACCATGATGCTCCTTGATCTTCATTTCCTTTAATGGGCTTTGGAATTCATGTTTATTTGTAAACTTGTGAAAATTAGAGATTAATCAACCTCTTTGATTTTGATTTTTTATGACAATTTTTATTGATTTTTATTTACATGATAAAATGAGTCATTTTAAGAGAAATTTAGAATTTAATGACTTTTAATTCACATTTTCGTATGAAAAGATAACATTTTTCTTATATAAATTTGAGTTAATCACTTTATTTCATTTTCCAGATTGCTTTTTTGTTCTTGTACTGTTGTGTCAAAATTTCACAAGCTTTTAGTGACGAATCAAATTATGGTGAATTTCATGCCAAAATTGGTTAAAACAGGACCTTTATTCAATTTGTTCTTTGAAACCTAACTTATTAAAGTTATTCTTAAATGAATTTTTGTATGAACATTTTAGACACTTTGAAAGACTAGACTGGAAATTTTTACTTGAAGTGGACATTTTTAAGACTAATTTTTTTTTTGTTTTCTTAACTGAAGACAAAATCAGTTTTCTAGAATTTAGTGATTTACATGAACGTTTTTGTAAAAATGATATAAATTTTTTTGGAATTCATACGAACATGATTTTTATATCTTTCGAAAACCACTGATATTTTCTTTAAACTTGATGTTTTAAGTATTGTCTAAATGATTTTTATTTTGAACTTTATTAACAAGACAAGCTTTGGTGGTACTGGACAAATCAGTTTTGCACAATAAAGTTGTATAAATTCTAATTACTGGTATAAAATTCATTTTTTAGAAATTTAAAATCCCAGTTGCTGGTAACATCTTGCACTTCATAGGAAAAATATTAAATCCTACACATTATTCTGATAATACAGATGAAAAGATGAAATGAAGTACGAAATTGAAGCTGATTATAATTACGAGTATCACTTTTTTTTTTTTAAGGAGATGTTTATACACCAATTGTCTTGAATTTGTTTTATGAATTTTTTTTTTTTGATAAACAACAATTTGATTAAGGAAAATCACATAATCACATTATTTCCTAAGAGTCACCCCATTAGAGGTGACTATTCTAGGTGGGTTGATTTAATGTTGGGAACCTATTAGGACTTCCACATACCCAAATCACTCCAAAGATCAAAAAAAATGATAAGAAGAAAAAACAAGGAGAAAGTTAGTAGATGATTAAGAAGATAATCCAAAACAAACAAGAGTTTCAACTCTACCTTGCTAGGTCAATGATGCACTTCCTTTTTTTGCAAATTTTTCTACCATTTTTAGTGATTTTCTTAATTTCTAAGTGAGTTTCTAAATCCACTTAATTACTAACTTAAACTATTTTGTGTTTTTTTCTTCTTTTGATGAACTTCTTTACTTACTAATTATCTTACTAACTTTTACTTTCTTTTCTTAGGTGTGCTTTATTTAGAGGAAAGGAGTAGAGAAGATGAGAGAAGTAGTGAAATTAAGTTGAATTCTTTTCAACTTCCTTACTTACTAATTAAGACTTTTGCTTAAATGGAAAGATTAAGGAGGAGAAGAGTAGTAGAGAAGATAAGAGTGAAGTTGATTTGTATTTTTTTTCAACTTGGTTTTGAAGTGGAAAAAGGAGGGTATTTATAGAGAAATGAAGGAGGTGAACTAGGGTTTCAAAGAAGTAGAAAATCAGATTTTTCAACTAAAAAATCTGATTTCATCCTTAATCACCCTAATGACATCATCAAATCTCTTTGGGAACACAAATATTCTTATTCTTTTTGGATTTTCTCATAAATGAGGCAAAATCAGATTTTCAGAAAAGGTTCTTCCTTAAACATCCTAATACGTAAAAAAATTGCATCGAAAAATGTGAAAACGAAACAAATTAGGACCCCGCCCCAAACGCAGGAACCTGAGCTAGGCACCGTGCCTTGCGCTAGGCGAAAGGCTCAACGTCTGGCGGAGGCCATGCTGTGAGCTAGGCGCACGATCATGCGTCTAGTGCATGATCGTGTGCTTGGCGCACACTCGATTCTTCAGGAAAAAATCCGGATTGCCCCCCTCTTACACATGGGATTTGATTCTTATTCTCACATCTTTTCATGATTCTTATTCTGTAACTAATGGATAAAGGATGTGATTAGTGGATAAAGAATATATTCTTATTCTTTATCCAATGAACAATGACTTGACCATCAAGAAAACTGATTAATGCCGGTTTTGGGATACGACTAAAATCCCGACGCCTAATCACGACTCGTTTTTCATTTTTCAGAAAGACTAACTTAAGACAATTAACGAAAATTCATCAAATTAGTGAAGACGAGCATGATTATACTACGAGTCATTTTATTAACACGGTGGTTGTTGCTATTGACTATAACTCACGTAAAATTATATTTCTAAGCCAAAATCACACAACCAATACGCAAAAAATGGAAAACCGTACGACAGAATGGAACTCGTGCTGCGGGGCACGCGCTCCACGATGCATGACGATTTTTGTTATTTTTATTTCTTTTCAAAATCTTTATTTATTCGAAAAAGGGGTTCAAAATTTGGTGTCTACAAGGACATATAAAGGCTGAAGAAAACTTGTGCTCAAATAAAGTGGAAAAATTTGTGTATCAAGTTCACTAGTTGAATATTAATAAAGTGGAACAGTTTGATCTATATAATAGTAATTACTGAACAACAATCAACATTTAGATTTTAAAATATTATGAGTATAACTATTAATATGAAATTCAAGTTTTTATTTTTCTTCTGATTGTGTCAATCAAGTTATTGTTTAATTTTTAATCAGAGGCTTTCACACGTATTTAAGAATAGAAAATCATTCTCCTTAATTTAAAATTTAACTAATATTTCAAATTCAATTCCATTGTTAACTTATTCAATATATATGGCAAGTAGGATGAAGAAAATATTATTTAATATATATGCAATTTAAATTTATTAAGGGTATATAAGACTTGTTGTAAGGGGACACCATCTTCCTCCCCCCTTCACTTATATAATAAAGAT
The DNA here is from genome assembly GCA_947646795.1 of Beta lomatogona. Taxonomy (NCBI): domain Eukaryota; kingdom Viridiplantae; phylum Streptophyta; class Magnoliopsida; order Caryophyllales; family Amaranthaceae; genus Beta; species Beta lomatogona. The sequence goes on from CANSNZ010001151.1 coordinate 587,683, forward strand.
GGATGATTGATGCAAGCATATGGGATTGGGAACTTTATTTTATTAATTTACATGTGGGATGAATAATTACGTTGTTATTGGATCGTGTTGTTCCCTTTGGATTATTTTATTTACTTAATGAGGAATGTGGCCTTATTTGGTAAGTTGGTTATTCACCTATGAAAGGTTGGTTGATTATTGACTTGGATCAACAAATAAATAATGGTTGGTTATGGAACTAATAATGGATTATTCTTGGATTGTTAAGTTGTGGATTACCTTATCTAATCCTAAGATAAATATGGAAGTTTCGTTTATCCTTGATGATTATGTTGGTTGTCTTACTTTCTGAGTCATAACTAATACTTCCTCCGTTCCATAATAAGTGAAACACTTACTATTTTAGAACGTCTCAAAATAAGTGAAACATACCTTAAATGGAAAAAAGAAATTGACAAAATGACAAGAGTACCCATCACAAACTTGTGTTTTTTGTTTTTCTCTCTCCTCCTTTTGATAATGAAAAGGGTATTTTATGACTTTTTGGCTTTTGAAAGTGATGTTTAATAAATCTTGTGCCCAATCTCTATGATTCACTTATTATGGAACGGAGGAAATAAATAATTTCTTAATCACTTGAAGTGGAAAGTGAATAGCAATAAGCTTTAGATTTGTGCACGTCTGAAGTGTTGGATTAGTATCAGTTGGAGTACATGGTGGTAGCCCATGGCTTTTCTTGGGACCGGATCGATCACTGTGTCCTATTTTATTTAATTAGTACCTCGATATCGTTGGTCATGGGAGTACGGAGTCGCGCCCGTACTTCGTCGTCTAAATTGGAGACTAGTCTGGTTTGGACAACTCTTTCCATTGCCTATTCAATCTAATTACAATTAACCTATTGATTTTAGGGTTTAGTTTAGTATAGTCAATCTATTATTTATTATATCATTGTTTATCATTAAGTTTATGTTTATTAGTATCATGTTAGGTTTTTATATTTTATTTAGTATATAGTACTCAGCTCTGCTGATTACGTGCTTTTCTGTATGTCGATCATGTTGTGCCTTATTGATCCTGTGATGACCCATTTGGTGAGCAGTCTCTCGGGATCAATAGAGCATCGACCATTTTAGGTTTGAAGATGATGCATCATGGGTTCAGGTTACGTGGAGAGCTTGTGTTTAGCTTTAATACTGTATTTTGTTTTAATTATGGTTAACTTTAGTTTAGTTGACTTTCATTTGGTTGACTTTGGTTTGGTTGACTTTTTACTTGTGTTTTTTGGAGTTGACTTATGGTTGACTAAGTAAGTTTTTAAAATTTATTTATTTATTTTCGCTCTAAAATTCTGAATAAGCCGATACGTTATCACACGGGAGATAATGCTTTGATAATTCTCTAAGTTTTATATTAAAAGGTATTATGGAAAATAGAGAATTATCGGGGTGTTACAAACTTTATATAAATGTCCCAAATTCAAAGCATCTGGACAATCAAAGAACTCCAAACTAGTTTGCCCAAGTTACGATGAGCTCGTCCAGAGATTCTTTGATGAGTATGGAACTTTATATAAATGTCCCAAATTCAAAGCATCTGGACGATCAAAGAACTCCAAACTAGTTTGCCCAAGTTACGATGAGCTCGTCCAGAGATTCTTTAACGATTATGAAACTTTAAACAGATCTCCTTAATTACGAAGAACTCGTCTGAAATCCCGGACGAGCATCTTATTTTTCGACCAAATGTTTCAGTCAAATTGAACTCGTCTAGAATGAGTGTCTTAGAAATTCTTTGGCATGGTTATTTCCCCCCCTCCTTGGGACTGAGCTCGTCCTGTTAGTCCATACGAGCTATGTTCCAAGAAGGAGAACGGCCACGAAAGGCCGAATATCTATTTGACTCTCATCTTGGACGAGCTTGGATATATACACTTGCCAGCCTTTGTAGGGATATACTTGTTGTTTATAAGCTTACCATCTCTTGGTTGGCTTCCTTTAGGAAGTAGTGTTCGTCTTGTAGTAATGGTTATTTTACTAAGGCTATTACTACTTGGTTGACCTTGCATTTGAAAGTAAGATACCTTTGCTAAGGTGTGCTTATTTCAGGTCGGCTTCGTTTAGGAGACCATGAGGTTTCCCTTACTAGGGATTATAACTATTTGGCTAACTAGATATGTATTCTACCTTTCTTTAGGTTTATTACATTTTCGCCGGTCTCCTTGAGGAAGGAATGTGCGTCAGAAGAACGATTATTCCTTGTTGGGGGGACTCATTCTTTTAGTTCGATTTTGGTCGTTTATTGTTTTCTTCAATTTTTTCTAAGTTAATGTCACTTTTAGACCACTAGGCTGACTAGTGGTAAAAAATGCCCCAAAGTGAATGACTTTAGTAAAATAAAGAAGCAATACGAATATAGGGAGAAAGTAGAAAGTGTATTATATGAATTTTGCTTTGCAAACTACCAAGAAACATGTATACATTTCTAACTTTCTTTTTGTGCCGTGGCACTTTTTGAGATTACATACTACTAGTATTCACTAGTGAAATAAAGTCCAACCGCTGCGGTCAAAACCGGGCTTACCTCTGAGGTTTTGGCCCACAATGGTTGGAGGCACAGCAATATCCATAAAAAACTGATGCCGTTGTGGACCGCATCAGTTAAGCATAAACTGATGCGGTTTCAAGGGAAAACCGCAGCGGTTAATAGGAAAAACTGTTGCGGTTTTCCCTTGAAACCGCATCAGTTTATGCTTTGTCGCCAACATCTTTGTATACATTGGAACATTAACTGATGCGGTTCTCTTAGTAAACCGCATCAGTTAATGCTATATATATATTATTTTTATATATATATATATATATATATATATATATATAATATTTGTATATATATATATTATATTTGTATATATATAATATTTTATTATATCTAACTCTGCTATAGTTGGCACAAATCCCACAAGCGTGTCGTATACAAGTCAAATTAATATATATATATATATGTATATATATATATATATATATATATATAAATATAAAATTTGGAGAATGTACTACAAATCACTAGGGGGAAAAAAAAGAAGGGCTGCGCTGGAAGGGCTGCGCTTTTTGAAAAACGCAACCCTTCGTGTATGAAGGGCTGCGGTTTTCAAGGAAACCGCAGCCCTTTTAGTGAAGGGCTGCGGTTACCTAGAAAACGCAGCCCTTCAAACTGTATGAAGGGCTGCGGTTTTAAGGCTATCCGCAGCCCTATTAGTGAAGCGTTGCGGTTATCCCGAAACCACGGCCCTTCATACATGAAGGGCTGTGGTTTCTAGGATAACCGCAGCCCTTCCTATCTCGCCCAACCTTTAGTTTTGCGCGCAACACACAATAGACACTCACTCGCAAATTTCCCTCGCTCCCTTATTTTCACTCGCACACTTACCCCTCTCCCTCACACTCACTCGCATAGCCCTAACGCCCATCACCGGAGCACCGACACATCGTCGGAGCGTCGTCCCATCGTCGGAGCACCGTCATTGACGCACTGACGCCAGAGCAACGCACCATCACCTGAGCTCCTTCTTCTTCTCTTCTCTCAGCGCACCTTGACGCCACCACCACCACCACTACTGCATTGTCGGTAATTCCCCTCTCACTCTCTCTTCTCCTTTTCATTTCTCTAGTTAATTTGTTTTGTTTAATTTCTCTTCTATATTGTGTTGTAAAATGTGATTGTAGGGGGTGGGGGAGGGCTTGGGGAGGAGGGTGAGTAGGGGGGGGGGTCTTTGGGCGGGGATGGGGGAGGGCTGGGGAGAGGCTGGGCATGGGGTGGGGGAGGGCTTGGGGAGGGTGAGTAGGGGGGTGGGGGGGTCTTTGGGCGAGGGGATGGGGGGTCGGGAGGTGGGCATGGGGTGGGGAGGGTTTGGGAGTGGGGTGGGGGGGGGGGGGTCTTTGGGGGATGGGGGGGGTGGGTGGGCATGGGGTGGGGGAGTGTGGATAGGGGTGGGGTTCTTTGGGCGAGGTGGTGGGGAGGGGGGGCGGTGGGTGGGGGGGGGTGTGGATCTTTGGGCGGGTGGGGTGCGGGTGGGCTGGTAGGGGGGTGGGGAGGGCGGCAATGGGTGGGGGAGGGCTTAGGTATAATGTAACTATTGTATTGTAGATTTTTAGGCTTCCATCTGTTGTTGGTTGAATTTCGAAAACGAAAATTAAAGGTCATTTTACGCCTACATGGCAATGAGGGAGTGCAGTGGGGGGGCAGTAGTGACTGTGGTGTTGAGGCTGTTGTAAATGTGGAGAGTCAGGTCACATGGCAATCGAAAGCCCATCTAGTGCTCTCCACATTTATAATAGTTTCTACTCCGCCGCTACCAGCTGATGGGCATTCCATTGCCATATGACAAGATTCTCGAGTCATTTTAGGCCTATTTTCGCCTTTTCGTGTCCAATTCGTACCAGCTGATGGGAATTTTGGAGGGTTTGTGTAGTGTATGTATATTTCTTGATATGAGATTGTATGAAAACGCAATGTAATTTAGCTATGAAATCTATAAGTTGTTTGAATCGTCATCATATGCCTAGATACCCGTTTAAGACTTACTCATTAGGAGTAAGTCATGAATAGTCCCCGGTTTGGGACTGTTCTTGGACGTTTGATCTCACTTAGGTGGTGAATGTGTGTCTTCTTTTCAATTCTGAGGAAATTCTTGGCTTATCGTTTCTCTACATTGTTCTCTGGGTACATATGTAGATAAGCAATTATCTATATTGTGTACTTGGACAACTGTAGGGAAATGCTGCCGGATTTTCCTTAGAATTGAAAACTTGGCATATATTCACTAGTGAGATTAGACTTCCAAGGATGGGTTAGGTTGGAGTGATAAGGACCTTCGGCTGCATGCATGCAATTGAACATGTCACTATCTTAGATTGCTCTATACGTGTGTGATTTGAATATGTGAGTGTATGTACTTAAATAATGATTGATGCATTATAATGAATGGTTGTGTTTAATTATTAGAGGTCTTCTTGAATGAGAGGGATCGTACTTGGATGTATACATGTGGTTAGGGAGCATGTCTTTCGCCGTGGGTTTAGGCCTCAATACCACGTATGGGTTTGGCATGGTGAGCAGGGGAAGTATATAGGAAGCTCTAGAGTAATGAACGATGTATGTGAAGAAAAGAAGGATTTAGAGAATTGAAATGATGAGTTCGGGGATGAGAATTGGGATGATGAGTTTGCAGATGATGATAGGGATCGGGTAGACGAGATGATACACGAGGTTGAAGATCAGTCGTGTAAAAGACCTCGTATTTTTGAGTCAATGTCTGAGGCTGCTGAAAAGCCGTTGTATCCAGGTTGTACAAAGTACACCAAACTTTCCGCGGTGATAACACTGTTCAACAATAAGTCGAAAGCTGGTTGGACGGACTCTAGTTTCACATCGTTGTTGGAAGTTTTAGCTGATATGCTCCCTGATGGAAATGAACTGCCAAGGTCGTACTATTATGCGAAGAAACTCATGTGTCCTTTCGGTTTAGAGTACGAGCGGATACATGCTTGTCCTAACGATTGTGTGCTTTATCGTAATGAGTATGAGCATTTACATGAGTGTCCACGTTGTGGATTGTCGAGGTACAAGCAAGAAGGAACTGGAGGTAGTGAAGGACCACCAGCTAAGGTGTTGTGGTATCTACCCATAATACCTAGATTTAAACGCATGTTCTCAATTAAAGGAGATGCGAAGAATTTGAAGTGGCATGCGGATCGTAGGAAGAAAGACGGTCTGCTCAAGCATCCGGCTGATTCGCCTGAGTGGAAAAGTATCAACAGGGTGCATAAGGCATTTGGTAATGAGGATAGGAATCTGAGGCTTGGTTTATGTACGGATGGCATGAACCCTATTGGCAATCTCAGTTCGCAGCATAGTTCATGGCCAATAGTTTTAGTGGTTTATAACTTGCCTCCTTGGTTGTGCATGAAACGCAAGTACATGATGCTGTCGCTTCTTATATCGGGACCCAAACAACCTGGAAATGACATTGATGTATACCTCCAGCCGCTTGTTGAAGATTTACAGAAGATGTGGAGCGAAGGAGTGTTAGTATTTGATGCGTATGCTAATGAGATGTTCACTATGCGTGCCATGCTTTTTTGTACTATGAACGATTATCCAGCTTATGGGAACTTATCTGGGTATAAGACTAGAGGAAAACAACCCAGCCAGATTTGTGTAGATGACATGAAATCTACACACCTTAAGGGCTACAAACATGTGTATATGCGCACACGAAGGCTCCTCAGACGCGACTATCCCTATCGGTTTAAGAAGAAGGCATTCGATGGGACGGTTGAAGAAGAAGTTGCTCATAGACCATTAACTGGTACTGAAGTTTATAATCAGGTGAAGGGCATTGAAACAATCTTTGGCAAACCTGCTAGTGAGGTTGATCGACCTACAGGATTATGGAAAAAGGAGTCCATTTTTTGGAAACTCCCATATTGGAAAGATCTAAAGGTCAGACATTGTTTGGATGTCATGCACATAGAGAAGATTGTTTGTGAAGCTATTCTTGCGACACTTATGAATATTCCGGGCAAGACAAAAGATGTTAAGGCGTCACGACTTTACTTGGAAAAACAGGGGCTTCGACCAGAGTTGTGGGCTCAGAAAAGGGACGGAAGGAAGAAGAAAATAGTGGAGGAAAGGGTTGATGATGAAACTCAAAAAGTAAAAAGAAGGTGGAGGATTCGGAGAAGAATTATTTGCCACCAGCTTGCTACACGATGTCGCGTTCAGAGAAACGGATTTTTTGCGAGTCATTGTATGGTATTAAGGTCCCAACTGGCTACTCATCGAATATGAAGCGATTTGTTACCTTAAATGGTGAGTTGAAGTTATCGAGTATGAAATCTCACGATTGTCATGTCATGATGCAAGTATTCTTACCGATTGCAATTCATGGGATACTTCCAAAGCATGTGAGGCACACCATTACAGAACTTTGTTCATTTTTCCATACAATATGCAGCAAAGTCCTAGAACCGTCGACCCTCGATTCCTTGCAGGCCAGAGTAGTTGAAACTCTATGCAAATTTGAGATGTTTTTTCCCCCCGCATTCTTTGACATTATGGTCCATCTCATTGTCCATCTAGTTCGAGAAATTAAGCTGTGTGGTCCAGTGTTTTTGAGGTAGTGCTATCCTTTTGAGAGATATATGGGAACTTTGAGGGATAAAGTTCGGAATCCTGCACAACCAGAAAGTAGTATAATTCAAGGGGTTATGGGTGAAGAGATCAGTAATTTTGTGGCTGAGTATTTTGCTAAAGTTGATCCTGTTGGACTTCCGACATCCCGACACGAGGGAAGACTTGAGGGCAAGGGTACAATTGGTTCAAAATTGATCACACCTTCCGTAGAAAAGCGTAAACAAGCTCACTTATTTGTATTGCATCACGTAGCAGCTATCCATCCTTATTTAAATGAACATATGGAGGAATTACGTGTTAGCAATCCTGGAAAAGGAGTTAGGGCATTGACGCAAATGCATAACAAGACTTTCATTGATTGGTTTCATAAACGAGTAGTGAATGATTTGGATGAAAGTTTTCCTGAAACAGTCAAGTGGTTAGCATCTGGTCCTCGTGAAGCTGTACGCTATTATGAGGGTTATGATATTAATGGGTATACGTTTTGGACTTAACGTCAAGATCTGAAGTCAACATCGCAACAAAATAGTGGTGTTTCACTTGTGGCGTCATCTACACAATACGCAAGCTCGAAGGATAAGTCGCCTGTACATGCTGAAAGCAATTATTATGGGCGAATACAAGAAATATGGGAGCTGGACTACTGTACTTTTAATATTTGCCTCTTGTGTTGCAAGTGGGTTGACGATAATCGACGTTGCGTAAGAAAAGATGATCCTTGCGGATTCACTCTTGTTGACCTTAGTCGTCTACGTGAAACTGAGGAGCCATTTGTAATTGCATCACAAGTTAAGCAAGTATTTTTTTGTAACTGATCCTGCTGATAATAAGTGGTCAATTGTTGTACCTGGTAAAAGGAGTATCCTCGGTATTGGTGGTGTTGATAATGAGGAAGAATATGATGCATTTGAGGACCTCCCCCCTTTTACCTATCCTGAAAATAGTGTGGAAGATGATGTGAATATGTCGAAGAACTATATGCGTGTAGATCATACGGAAGGGATACATGTACTTGAGGATCCTAAGAAACGGCGGAAGGTCAATAAATCATGAGACATAAACTCATGTCTGTGTAATTTTTCCAATTTGTAACTATTATGTAGATTTTTAGGCTTATTTTTTGTTGTAGGTTGAATTTGGGGAATGAAAAGGTCATTTTAGGGCTACATGGCAATGATGGAGTGCAATGGGGGGGGCAGTAGTGGTGGTGGTGGTGGGACTATGTTACAAATGTGGAGAGTGAGGTCACTTGGCAATGGAATGCTCTCTACATTTGTAACACTTCCCACTATCTCCGCCGCTACCAGCTGATGGGCATTCCATTACCATGTGACCTGATTCTCGGGTCATTTTAGGCCTATTTTGGTCGATTCGCATCCGATTCGTACTAATCGAATTATTTAACCCCAAATTCTTGTTGAACATGATTATATGAGGTATAATGTAACTATTGTGTAGAGTTTTAGGCTTGCATTTGTTGTTGGTTGCATTTCGGGAACGAAAAGGTCATTATATGCCTAGTTTTGCCTTTTCGCTTCCAAATCGTACTTATCGAGTCATTTAACCCCAAATTCATTTTGAACATGATTATATGAGGTATAATGTAACTATTATGTAGAGTTTTAGGCTTGCATTTGTTGTTGGTTGCATTTCGGGAACGAAAAGGTCATTTTAGGCCTATTTTGGTCGATTCGCATCCGATTCGTACTAATCGAATTATTTAGCCCTAAATTCTTGTTGAACATGATTATATGAGGTATAATGTAACTATTGTGTAGAGTTTTAGGCTTGCATTTGTTGTTGGTTGCATTTCGGGAACGAAAAGGTCATTTTAGGCCTAGTTTTGCCTTTTCGCTTCCAAATCGTACTTATCAAGATCATTTAACCCCAAATTCTTTTTGAACATGGTTATATGAGGTATAATGTAACTATTATGTAGAGTTTTAGGCTTTCATTTGTTGTTGGTTGCATTTCGGGAACGAAAAGGTCATTTTAGGCCTATTTTGGTCGATTCGCATCCGATTCGTACTAATCGAATTATTTAACCCCAAATTCTTGTTGAACACTATTATATGAGGTATAATGTAACTATTGTGTAGAGTTTTAGGCTTGCATTTGTTGTTGCTTCCAGCCCTCCCAAGCCCCTGCACATGCCCCCCCTCCCCTGCACAGCCCCCTCCCCTCCCCCCACTACGCCCCTCCACATCCCTCCCCTGCACACCCCTCCCCTCCCCCCCTGCTGCCAACCCTTCCCCCGCACACAGACCCTCCCCCCCACTGTTGCCCCTCCCCTCCCCTCCCATGCACACCCCCTCCCCTCCCCCCCCTTGCTGCCAGCCCTCCCCCCCCCGCACACCCCCCCCCTCTCCTCTCCCGCACCGCTGCCCCTTGCACATAGAACCCCCTCCCTTGCCGCCCTCCCCTCATTGCTGCCCCCCCCCCGCACTCCCCTCCCGCTACCCCCCCCTCCCCTCCCTCGCACATCCCTCCCTCGTTGCCCCCCCCCCCCCTGCCGCCCCTTGCACACGTAACCCCCCCCCCCACCACCGCTGCCCCTCCCCTCCCCTCTGCCGCCCCCTTCCCCCACCGCCGCCCCTTGCACACGTAACCCCCCCCCCCACACCCCACCCCCTTAGTGGCAATGTTAATTTTAGTTTTTTGTTATAATAATGCATATATTTGTACAATTTCAGGGAGATGACGGAGGTGCATATGGATAACAGCACGAGTGCTGCTGAACACACTACCGAGGATGAGTCTTTCGATGCGAGAAAGGAACGGGGTAAATTGGCTCGATCTCACCGTGAAGAAATAAATGCACAAATGCCTAGGAAGTCATTGGCGACGAAAAAGAGAAAAGGAAGGGGACCTACAAAGTCACTAGGAAAACACACAAATATGACTTTGGAGTACGATAATATGGGTCAACCTTGTGGAAAGTGGCGTCAAAAGTATGGCACGCAAGTTGGCATTTGCATGCATAAACTCTCCATTCTGCACTCATGGAAAGAGGTGGCCGAGGGATTGAAGCGGTGTCTATGGGAAGATACTATGGTAAGCTTCACGTACAATAACGTTTAGTTTCTTAATTATTTAGTTAAATATATGTGTAATATTACTTATAGCATATAAATTATAACATTTGCGAAAACTAATTTGTGAACTGCGGTTTTTGTAGAATCAATTCAATATCGAAGATGATGAAGCCAAGAAGAATGTATTTCTATCCGCGGTTGCCCAGAGATTCAGAGATATCAAGGCTAAGTTAGTGTCTGGGTGGATCACTAAGCGGAGGAAAGTAGTACGTACAAAGAAGAAGAACATCTACGGCGGAGAAACATAAGCCGATCCTGAGGCTTCACCGGAAACATCATCTGGACCATCCAAATTACCATTTCAAATATGGAAAACTATCAAACCTGAAGAGTGGGAATCATTTGTTGCCAAAAAAAACAACCCCACAAGCTATTGTAAGAATATTTTATTAAGATTTAATACACTTAGATCCAGTATTATTGTATAACACCGTACCTAACCTTTGTTTATAATTGTGTGTTTTAGGCAAGTCGTGAGAAAAGTAGCGCGAGTGCAAAAGCTAGGAAGTATTAGCATCATTTGGGTGCTCATTCGTACAATGAGGCGAGAAAGAAGTGGATGTTCAGCCATTACCCCACAATAGGGTCGACAACGTCAACGGGGGCTAGCTCAACGACGACAGTTGCACAGCCTCGGCAACCAGATAGAGTCCTCGATTGGTGGTGTTCGATGCATGAGGTTGATGCAAAGGGAAAAAGTGTCTTGCCTGATCCCGGAACACAACAGATAGCCAACGCCATTGTAAGTACAAATTATATGGTTATATAAGGTATATATAATATAACTTTTGCGCTCACAAGCATTTCTCTCTTATACTTATGTAGATTGGCTTGAAGGAAAAAGAGGCAACTGGTGAGTTCACTCCTAAAGGATACATAGATGCATTGCACGAAACTTTAGGAAAGGACACAGTGGACGCGTGAGGGGCGTAGGAGGTGTCTGCCTCGGTTTGAGAAAGGTATATGGTGATCAATACACTACAGCGACAAAATCAAGTGTAAGTAGTGTGAATTCGGCAGCGTCAGTAGATGTGGAGGCTATGAAAGCTGCAATTCGGGAGGAGCTAAGGGAGGAGATGACACATAACTTCAACGCCATTTTGGAGCAAATGGGTTTACCGACTTTTGCTGCATTGAAGAAGGGTACACCTAGCCAGCCGATCAGTGATCCACGAACATCTATCGATCAGATGATACCTTTACCTGATCCACCTGTAGTACCCGAGTTGAAGGTAATCACTTAATCCCTTTGCTTTGTTAAACAACTATTGTTCTTAAATGCATGAAATTATTACTATATGTTGTTTCATAGACTAACTATAAATGGAGTTTTTTTTTTAAAGGAAGAGACACCATGTGAACTATTAGCTCGAGGAGATGGTTATGATAGTTTCATTCTCGTAGCTTATGGCCATGCACAACCCCCTAGTGACCGAGTACGATTGCATAACCAGTTAGTGGATGATAATCACTATGTGGTCACCCTCAATGAAATTGTGTCTGGTTTCGAAGAATTATCTCTTCCGCTGCCGAAGCCAGAAGTTGGTCTACAGTTACTGAATGATGCCCTTGGCAGTTATGTTATATGGCCGCGTGCATTAGTGCGGTTTTCAGATGAGGTACAATGATTTATAGTTCCTATGATAGTCAGTAATATCTTTACTTTTAACTAATTACTAGGTTTGGGGGAAGGGAAACTCACATGACAGGAAGGGAAAGAAGGCATGTCACCTGATAAGAAAGCAAGTTTACGTGATGAAAGTGAACGAAATGTGGTGAAGGGAAATGTTTCTAGGACAAAGAATCAACTTATTATCGAGCCAGAGGTGGTGCGAGGCCTTAGTATTCCATGCTTTTGGTTACATGAGTGCGTTAGCTATTTACCCGATCATAGTACAATTGAGGTTCCTTTGGGGGAGCAACAATTCCACTACTTTGAGGATTCATCGACATTCATATCTAAGGTCGATATTAAAGAATTCTTATGTGGGGTTGAGTTGAATATTTCCATGATACAAACATTCATGAGGTAATACATAAGTATATAAATTAAATATACATATACATATGCCTAAAGTAGTTTTCAATTCAACTTCCATAATAAGTAAGTTTACTTTTAATCAATATGTGATTTCTCAGGTTATTATACAATGAATTGATTGCAACATCTAGTCATGAGTCAATGTTTGGTTGGTTATGTCCAAACATAATACGAGATGACAATTGCTTACAAAACAAAGCCGAAGTGAAAGAGTATCTCGATATGAGTTTCAAAGCATCATCTCGTTTTGGATATCATCATATCATTCTTGTTCCCTATATTGAAAAGTATGCTTGTTAAACTCGCTTTACTTTTATTATTCGATAATTAATTTGACCCATTAATTGTTCTACGATTAATAATAACTATATTTTTTTGTTGTAGGGCTCATTGGACACTGCTTGCGATATGTTTGTCATGTAACGAAGTCTACCACTTTGATTCTTTGCGTCGACAACCACCACGGTCCTTACTAATCAAATCATTGATAAATAGGTAGCCTAATCGAAACTCAATATATGCGCACTTATTAATATTACACATTATTCATCATGTTTATATATATATATAAACAGTTAGTACATCTAATCTTATAATAATGTATTGATGTAGTGTGATGAAGCATATTAGTGCAACAGGACTTCGAGCACCAAAAGCTCCTGTTTGGATATTAGTCGAGGTAACATGACTAATTTATTTGTCCTTATATAGAAACACATTTAGCCACATACTACACATCTAACATTGGATGCATCCTTTGGTGAACATTTAGTGTCAGCAACAAGCTGATGGACTTGCATGTGGCTATTACGTGCTGAGGTACATGTTCGATATCGTCAACCATTGCACTAAAGCCAATGATCTTCAAAAGGTATGTAACTTATTAGTATATTTTAGTTTAGATTAGATCGATTGGTAATAGGTATTAATTGGTTTAGAAACCAAAGTAGCACATGCATATATTTGGGAATGAAAATGTCATTTAACCCCAAATTCATTTTGAACATGATAATATCAGGCATAATGTAACTATTGTGTAGATTTTTAGGTTTGCAATTGTTGTAGGTTGAATTTTGGGAACGAAAAGGGCATTTTAGGCCTATTTTTGCCTTTTCGCGTCCAATTCGTACTTATCGCGTCATTTAACCCCAATTTCATTTTGAACATGATAATATGAGGTATAATGTGACTATTATGTAGATTCTTAGGCTTGCATTTGTTGTAGGTTGTATATCGGGAACATAAATGTGATTTTAGGCCGATTTTTGCCTTTTCGCGTCCAATTCTTGTTTCTCGAGTCATTTAACTCCATTTTCTTTTTCAATATGATAATATAAGGTATAATATAACTAGTGTGTAGAGTTTTAGGCTTGCATTTGTTTTTGATTGAATTTCGGGAAGGTATATGTCATTTTTAATCACTACTAACTACGGTAAATGATTGAATTCTTATATTTTGTGTTTATTCCTTGGTTGTTTTGCAAGGTTTATATGAATAACACACCACGTTTGAGGCCCTTCACAACAGAAGAATTACATGAAGTTCGGGATAAGTTGGCGTCCCACATTTGTGATGATTGCTTATGATATATTTTGGTGGAATTCGTGATATAATTAGCTACATCTACAAGTTTGTATCAATTCTACACTTTTTACATTATTAAATATACATATTTAAAGTTAATTATTACGTTCAAAAACTTGTCATATATTATTCCACATTGATTCGGTTTTTTTTTGTGGAAGGGAGGTTTTGGGTGGGGGTGGGGTGGGGGGCGGGGCTATGGGGCTGGTTGGGTCTTTGGGATGGTCGCGAGGGGACGGGTGGGGGTGGGAGGGATGGCAGGTGTGGGCGGGGTTGGGGGCTGGGCGGGTGTGGGTTTGGGGGGGGGGGGGGCGGGGGTGGGGGTGCGGGGGGCAGCTGGGGGGTGGGGGGCTTTGTGTGCAAGGGGCAAGTGTGGGCTTGGGGTGGGGTTTGGGCGAGGTGTGGGCTGGGGGTGGGGGGGGGTAGGGGGTGGCAGGGGGGGGGGGTGGGGGGGGGGGGGGGGGGGGGGCGGGGTGTGGGATGGGGGTGGGGGAAATTGGGCGGGGTGTGTGGGGTGGGGGGGGGGGTGGGGGGGGGTGGGGGGGGTCAAATTTGGTGTGGGAATTTGAGGCGGGGCTGGGCAGTGGGTGTGGGGGGGGGGGCGGGTGTGGGCTGGGGTGGGGGCGGGGGCAGGGGTGGGGGTGCGGGGGTGCGGCGGGGGTGGGGTGCATGGGGGGCAAGGGGTGGGGGTCTTGTGTGCAAGGGGTAGGTGTGGGGCGGGGGTGCGGGGGGGCGGGGGGTGGGGGTGCGGGGGCGGGCGGGGGGTGGGAGTGGGGGGCTGGGGGCGGGGATGTGGTGGGGTGGGGGTGCGGGGGCGGCGGGGGTGGGGGGTCTTTGGGGTGGGCAGGGCAGATTTAATTTATTTTAAAAAAAAAAATTTGAATTTGAAGGGTGCGGTTTTAAGCCTAAACCGCAGCCCTTTTTAAGAGAAGGGCTGCGGTTTAGGCTTAAAACCGGAGCCCTTCATTTAAAGAAGGGCTGCGGTTTAAGCCGAAAACGCAGCCCTTCAAGCTTAGAAGGGCTGCGTTTTTGGCCTGAACCGCAGCCCTTCTTTTCAATTGAAGGGCTACTGGCCAAAAACGCAGCCCTTAGGGCTGTTTTGACCGTAGCCCTTCCTTATTTTTCCACTAGTGAATGAAGTTGTACTAAATACTAAAATCCAAAATAAACATCAATTATATTATTGTACCGAAATAACTAGCAAGTAACACAATAAGAACAATTAAACTCAAAGTCGAGGCATCATCTTCACATGCAAACTTCGGTAACGTAGTGTGCTAGCAAATCCCGAACCTTGTTTATCTCGGTTGTGGTGAAAGAACTCTCCCTTTGGTTGAATACCTTAAACATAAGGACGCACACATAATATCATTTTTAGTTTGAGTAAGACTTTAGATAACTCTAAAGAGATTAAAGAAATCGAGCTTCAAAAGCCAAAATTGGCCAAAAATGACAATCATTTACCCAAAATGGGTTTCATAGCATGTGAGTGGACTTTAGTTGACTTAAATACTTACATATGTACTTATTGCAACTATATATTACCTAACATGTGGCTAAATGCGGGAAACTAAGTGAAATAAGCTTTGAAGGCCAAAATCGGCCAGAATTGGCCTTCATTTACCTGAAATGGGTTTCAAAGCATATGAGTGAACTTTAATTGACTCTTATAGTTATATATGTACCTATTAGAACTTTATATGACCTAACATGTGGCTAAATACGGGAAACTAAGTGAAATGAGCTTCGAAGGCCAAAATTAGCCCGAATATTTACCCAAAATAGGTTTCAATGCATATGAGTGAACTTTAATTGACTCTTATAGTTATATATGTACCTATTGGAACTATATATGACCTAACATGTGGCTAAAAGCGGGAAACTAAGTGAAATAAGCTTCGAAGGCCAAAATCAACCCGAAATGGCCTTCATTTACCCAAAATGGGCTTCAAATCAAATTAGTGAACTTTAAGTGACTCTTATAGTTATATATATACCTATTAGAACTATATATGACCTAACATGTGGCTAAATACGGGAAACTAAGCCAAAATGAGCTTCGAAGGCCAAAATCGGCCCGAAATAGCCTTAATTTACCCAAAATGGGTTTCAAAGCATATGAGTAAACTTTAATTGACTCTTATAGTTATATATGTACCTATTGAAACTATATATGACCTAACATGTGGCTAAATGCGGGAAACTAAGTGAAATGAGCTTCGAAGGCCAAAATCGGCCCGAAATGGCCTTCTTTTACCCAAAATGGGTTTCAAAGCATATGAGTGGAGTTTAGTTGACTCTTATAGTTATATATGTACCTATTGGAACTATATATGACTTAACATGCGGCTAAATGCGGAAAGAAAACAAAACTAAGTGAATTAGGCTATGAAGGCTAAAATTGGCCCTAAATGACATACATTTACCCAAAATGGGTTTCAACGCATATGAGTGGAGTTTAATTGATTTCAATAGTTATATATGTACATGTTAGAAGTGTAGATGACCTAACATGTTGTTAAATGCGGGAAGCTAAAGAAATTGAGCTTAAGAGACCAAAATCGACTTTAAATTAAGCTACATATATTAGTTATGCATATACCTTCTCAATATCCCCGACTTCCTTGCAACTTGAGGCTATATCGAACATGAACCTCAACACATAGTAGCCACACTCGGTTCCCCCCGGTTGCTGAGCACACTAATCATAGAATTACATAAAAAAATCATGTATTTAAGAAACATACATGGTTGTTTTTTGCTAAAAGAAAGATGTAGCTTAACTAATATGTATTACCTTCATTGATTTCCATTCAGGTATTTTTCCCGTGCTCTTAAATTTCTTCAAAGAACTGTAGTTAAGTTAATTTCATGTGAGAAGTGGCCAAAGAATGAAATTAGTAAAAAGTGTAATGCTAAGCATTTTAAATAACAAATATACCTATTTATGCATGATTTGAGGAATAAGTGTCGTGGTGGATCTTGAGCTATAGAATCAAAATGATATATTGTGTTGTTTGAAGGACAAATCACAATGAGAGACCAACGGAGACTAAAATGCCAAAAAAGTTAGGAAGCAATCATGTGAGTACTTCTATTGTATATATAATAATAATTAAAGTGGTAAAAATAGATACAAGGTTAAGAAATATACTCTTCAAAATAAGGGGCAAGTATGAACTTATGTTGTGCACGTAGAGATGTTTTGATACATAGCCAAATATACTCCTTCACCTCATTTGTGTTTTGCAAACAATTGTCAGCCCGGGTGAAATTTGGACATAACCACCCAAATTGCTCTTGTATGCTCTTGCGTCCACAACGGTCATCTTGGAGTAATCTTTAAAGCACAACCAACTTCGTAACATAAATATATTATTGTATATTGCAAAGCATTTTTATTTACTTCATAAGTACAAATGTTTTACCTCATGAAGACTTGAATCAAGGAAACATTCAACATCTCTCCATAAAGGAACTCTTTCAAATCACCCTTAGACACCCATGTCGATGTATCCTCAAAGTAGTTGAATTGCGTAGTACCCAAATTCAACTCGAGAGGTGCATCATCCTACATATCACGCTCATTTGCGTGTAGCCATATGCATGCCTTAGTGAGACACTCGATCTTTGGTTTCTCGATCCAAGTATCTTTAGTTGGTTTTTCTTGGTGACTTGAATCTTGCATACCTTTACCCAAAATGGCCTTCTTTGGCCAGCTTGAACCCTTCTTCGCCTTCTCTAGAGGAGTTGAGTTCGCCTTGCTTTCCTTGGGCTTGTTTATTCTCTCCAAAACCTAATAATTCAACGGTAAAAATATTCAACTTAGTTAGTTAATAGGTATGAAACAAATCATTATGAATATGGATTTAAGTTGCTTCAATTTACCTTGTCTGAAAACATCACCCATGCCGATGGCCACAACACATAACCACCACGGGCGTCGGTCAAGACATTTATATCAATTGACGGTTTAGGCAGCGGAAGAGCAAAGTCTTCGTAACCAAGACTAATGGTGACTACACTAACCGCCAAGTGCTCATTGTCCACAGGCTCATGATGGACTATTGCTCGTTCACTTCGTGGTTGTGCATTTCCTACAGCCACCACAATCAAACCCTCATCATTTAGATCTATTAAAAGCTGGCAAGGCGTTACTTCCTTCAAAAAGTAAATGAAATTGAGGTTACGAACATGCAATTACAGAATATAACATGTTACTTAGTTTTAAAAATTATAAGGATAAAAGTTACCTATAACTCAAGTATAGATGGTGGGGATTTTTGTGTGTTAGGATGGCTAGCTTTGTCTTCCAAAAGACGATCCAGTTTAGGTTGATGTATCGCCGGTAAACCAAACTGTGAGATGA
Organism: Beta lomatogona; assembly: GCA_947646795.1. NCBI lineage: Eukaryota > Viridiplantae > Streptophyta > Magnoliopsida > Caryophyllales > Amaranthaceae > Beta > Beta lomatogona. The sequence goes on from CANSNZ010001151.1 coordinate 605,949, forward strand.
CCGCGTTGAAACTTTCCGTGATTTTCTCCGTGACTTTCTCCGTAATTTGCTCCGTAAGCTTCTCCCGAATAGCTTGTGTTATAGCTTACATATCATGTGGTTGTAAGCGTGATTTTGTACCCACCGAGTAATATAATACGCTTTTGTCACACCTAGACGAATACCACCAAAACCCCTTAAACGTCCACTCTGGTCCCTTCCCAAAGTCTCATAAAGGGCATCTTTGTTGCCTTCGGGAGTGAACTCGCCGCTAACTCTTTTTGCTTGAGCCCCATCTATAGAGAAATTAACAAGGGTAAGTTTTTTTTTAAAAAATCAACATCATAAGCGGGCGGCAGGGGTGGGGCATCACTATGTAGGGCGGAGTACGGGTGGGGGGAGTGTGCAGGGGGTGGGGGCGGTGTGCGGGGGAGCAAGGGGTGGGGGCGGTGTGCGGTGTGCAAGGGACAGTGTGCGCAGGGGTGGGGCGTGTGTGTAGGGGGTGGGGGGATTGTGTAGGAGAGTGGAAGCAAGGGGTGGGGGGTTGTTAGGGGTGTGGGCGGTGTGCAAGGGGAGTGTGCGGGGGCGTGTGCGAGGGGGGGGGGCAGTGGGTAGGGGAGCAAGGGGGTGGGGGCGGTGTGCAGTGTGTAGGGGGTGGGGGGGATTGTGCGGGGGTGGGAGCAAGGGGGTGGGGGGATTGTTATGGGTGTGGGCGGTGTGCGGGGAAGTGTGCGGGGGTCGTGTGCGGGGATGGGCGTGTGTGCGGGGGAGCAAGGGGGTGGGGGGAGTGTGCAGGGGGTAGGGGGATTGTTAGGGGTATGGGCGGTGTGCGGGGCGGAGTGTGCGGGGGGCGGTGTGCGGGGGGGTGTGGGGGGTGGGTGTGTGGGGGGGGAGCAAGGGTGGGGGGGAGTGTGCGGGGGGTAGGGGGGGATTGTTAGGGGTGTGGGCGGTGTGCGGGGGGCGGTGTGCGGGGGGAGTGTGCAAGGGGGCGTGTGTAGGGGGTGGGGGGGATTGTGCGGGGGGAGCAAGGGGGGGGGGAATGTTCGGGGGCGGTGTGCGGGGGGTGGCGGTGTGTAGGGGAGTAAGGGGTGGGGGGGAGTGTGCGGGGGTGGGGGGATTGTTAGGGGCGTGTGCGGTGTGGGGGCGGTGTGCGGGGGGTGGGGGAGTGTGCGGGGGTGGGGGGTTGTGTAGTGGTGGGGGCAGTAGGGTTGGGGGCAGCAAGGCGGGGCGTGCAGTGGTGGATTGGTAGTCCATGTAATGGAAGCTAGATTGGTAGTGCATGTACTTACAACGGCATTGGCTATCTTCAAGGTTCCTGGATCTGAAATGGTCATTTGATTGTTGATATCACGCCTATGCAAGGAGCACCACCAATCAGCGACACAATCAACTTTGACAGACGGCGCGGCCTTAGAGCTAGAAGACGGCGTTGTAGTTGTATCGGTAGAAGGGTAAAATTTCTCGTCAATCCACAACTTTCTCGCGCTCGCATAAGTTTGGGAACCCATATGATGGTAGTGCTTCTTCTGTCTTGCACTGTGTGAATGTTTCTCACGCTTAGCCTATAAATTCACATGGGTAATTAGAAAACACATCTAATTGTATTGAAAGAGAACATGCAAAGTCGAATATATATAGTTTAAAGTGCAATACTTACCACCATCTCGGGAGTAGTATTTTGGGCAATAAATGCCTCCCAATCTTTTGGTTTTATATGTCCCCAAATCTGATGAGGCAAAGAATCCGGTTGAAATGCCTCTTCCTCTTCCTCTCCCCCTTCCTTTTCAGTTTCTTTTTCGGCCTCCTTGTCCGTCTCACCCTCATTTTGCTTTGATTTTTGAATTTTCCTCCTCTTTATAGTCCTCTTTCTCCGTTTCGTGATCCACCCACTCACTAGTTTGCTTTTGAAAGCTCTAGAACTTTCGGCCACCGCGGATAGAAACGCCGCCTTTTTTCCTCATTAGGAGTAATATGGAACGTATTCTATAAAAACAAGAAACAAACAAATAGTTATTTCCATATACATATATATCAATAAAAACATGTGGCTAAATGCGGAAAGGAAAGAAAATTAAGTAAATTGAGGTTTAAAGGCCATAATCGGCCCAAATTGGCATTCATTTACCCAAAATGTGTTTCAAAGCATATAAGTGGAGTTTAATTGACTCTTATAGTTATATATTTACCTATTGGAACAATATATGACCTAACATGCGGCTAAATGAAAAAAACTAAGTGAATTGAACTTTAAAGGCCAAAATCGGCCCGAAATGGCCTTAGTTTACCCAAAATGTGTTTCAAAGTATATAGTTATATATGTACCTATTGGAACTATATATGACCTGTGTAGACACATAATCGTGTCTCCCCATTTAAGGATCCGATCATGAAACATACCGTGGTCTTAATTGGTCCGACCCAAGGGCAGAGTAGTCTGAAAAGTCATTCAAAACTATTTCGAAAAGTGTTAAAGTCCTAAAGCCCAATTAATTATTCATGATAATTAATTGTATTTGAGCCCAATTCTATGAAAAGCCCAATTAATTGATAATTAATTGATTTATTTTAATAAATAAATATTTTCAAAAGATATTTTTTTAAGTCAAAATTAGATTTTATCCCGTAAAATCAGATATCCGTAGTTAAAGGATACAAGAAATCTTTTAAAACGCGTTTAAAATAAAGCTGGCAAAGGCATGGCAGGAGCCAGCCGGTAATCTCCGTCCGGCGTAGGGCCTTGCACCTAGCGCACATCTGTGCGTCCGGCGCAGCTCTGTGTGTCAGGTGAACTAATCTGCACTTGACACGTGGATTTCTGAATCATTCAGAGTCCTGCTTCAAGCGCGGCGCTCTGCTTGAGACGCGGATTTTCTTTCTTATCTGCACTTGACACGTGGATTTCTGACCACGTGTACACTTTTTATTGGTCATGCCACGTCAGCTGCGCCAGACGCAGCCTGCGCGTGAGGCGCTGTGCCGTTTTCCCTATAAATAGGACTGATTTCCGTACAGATTTCAGACGGATTTTACACATTAACACACTTCGACCTCGACGAATATATTGCGAATTCCTCTCTACAATTTTCAAAACTTCCCTACAAAAACTCATACTTTCATACACAAAACACATTCAATCTACTACTTTCATACATTCAGATTTTCAGGCTTCACGATTAGTCGTCCCGAAGGTTGTCAATCTCGCTGACCTAAGCCACGGTATAATCCTGAGGGTCCTTGAATAAATTCTCTATTTTCATATTGAAGTTACTAACCACTTATTTCATGATGTAGATCTTTAATATAATATCGCTCTACTGTATATTCAAAACCTCCTACTTTCTTTCTTTTTTATTTTTCATTATTATATGCTTGCGTGATCACTCTTTTCATATTATATGATTGTCCTGCATGATTTTTATCACCCACATGTTATTTTTGCTCAACAAGACATAAAGAACTGTTCTAATATTAATCAGATTAATTTGGACAACCTGCTAGGTTCCCTATAATATTGATTGCATAATAACTTGTCACTAAAAATAGTCTTTTATGTGTTTCCTGAACCTACTTAGAATAAATATTTTTAGGGTGTATTAAAATATTATATGATTATTCTTTGGCATAAAATCTGTAATGAATCGATATTTAGTAGAGGCCAACAATGGGCAATATGGTTCCTGACCATATTTGTACCCTCACCCTCGAACTCAATCTTTGGTTCATTTTGACCATCTATGGAGTCATGACGGGGAAATCTACATTGGATAATTTGTCCCTATGATTTTCCCATATCCAATCAGGTTTATGATTCTTCCTAAAAAGAATTTTTGGCGACTTCTTTCAATACAAAATAATTTTCAATAAAACCTCAACAGTGGGGTAGTCAAATCTAATACGCGCTCACACCGCGTAGGTGAAATAAAAACACGCCTACAATTTGGCGACTTCACTGGGGACGATTTTAAAAAAAATTAATTTTTTTAAAGGAGTGGGTGAAACTTGAAAAATACGATTCATTCTTATTTTTATGCCTTTGAATAATATACAGTTTTGCATATGCATGGCTATTGTTTAGCCACCATAAGGACAATCTACCTTGCCTCATTAGCACATGTTCTATGTGTGAGGTGACCCCGGGGGGTTTGCGCTTTGTCCTTCCAAAAAAGCTTCCTGAGCGATAGTGTTAGATCTTAGTCATAAGCAAACCTACCCAACCATGGCATTGTTCTCTTGTTCCTGACTTGAGACTGGAGTGCGTCTTACACGTGGCCACCTCTTTAAGCAGGGGTACGAAGCGTGGGATCAATCTCTTAGTCATGGACCTTTTCAGCCTTAACCTAAACCTAACAAAAAGTTAAATGTAGAACTGGACTTTAGGCTGAGAACTTTTGCATCCATGTTACCTGACATTTATGTGCGATTGCAATTTTTGCCTGCTAATATGCTTTACTCCCGAAATTATTGCAAATCGCGTCAAAAACAAATTGTTGTTTTCACCCGAACCTTCGTCAATTTATCTATACCCGTGCCGCAGAGCATTGCGCCAAACGCATTAGGTTGCGCCTAGCGCAATGCACCTGCACCAGACGCATAGGCTGTGCGCCGCGCGCACAAGTTGCGTGGCACGCAGTCTATTCGTCCCATGCTTATTGATCTCTTTACCTTTGTTCGAGTCTAAGATAACAAGTTTGCATCAGTAATATATTCAAAAAAAGGGTCAGTCTTTTCATGCAAGGTCAAGTCTGTCCTAAAAGAAATGCATCTAAAAGATCATTGTAGAGTTAGAGTTGTTATGCATGTCTACCTCTTCCCATTTCATCCCTGCTATCCCTGTCAATCTTACCTTTCCATATTCATCAATTTCAAAAACTTACATTTAAAAAAAAACAAATCAATCCTGCATCCTATCCTCCTTCTACTCTCCTCTTTTTCAAAAACATTTACTAATCATTGTCATGCCACAACATTTCAATAAAAAAAAATATTTTTTAAATCAATCCATCATCTTTTCCTATCAAAAGATAAAACAAGGGGATCCTTTCAAAAATGAATTTCAAAAATTCTAAGCCCATTCCAAACACCATCAATCCAATTCAATCCAATCGACCCAATTCACTTGCATTCATTCTAGGCTCATATGCATTAGAGTCCATTTTGCATTCATATAGGGTCCTTCTAATTCGAGTCCATGCATTCATATTAGGCCCGCTAGCATTAGAGTCCATCTTAGGCCCATATTAGTCTAGCTCCTGTCAAAATCTAGGCCCATCTGAATCTTTGTGTGAACCCTAGTCTATATCAATCCCAGTCCAAGTCTAATCCAACTCTATTCCAATCCAATATCAAGCCCATGTGCATTTTCAAGTCTAACGTCAAACCAATATAGGACTAAGTCCAGAATTAGGTCCACATAAGGCCCAACTCATTTTCAAAGTCAATCCAGTCCAATTCCAAATCCATATAGGACGAACTCCAAACCATTAAGTCTAGCGAAGCTAGCATCCCTTTAAGACCATAACGGCACCCCTTTGACCTAGCTAAGCTAGTCATCCCTGTAAGACCATAACGGCACCCCTTTGACCAAGCTAAGCTAGTCATCCCTGTAAGACCATAACGGCACCCCTTTGACCTAGCTAAGCTAGCCATCCCTGTAAAACCATAACGGCACCCCTTTGACCCTGTAAGACCATAACGGCACCCCTTTGACCTAGCTAAGCTAGCCATCCCTGTAAGATCATAACGGCACCCCTTTGACCTAGCTAAGCTAGTCATCCCCGTAAGACCATAACGACACTCCTTTGACCTAACTAAGCTAGCCATCCCTCTGAGACTATAACGGCACCTTGACCTAGCGAAGTTAGTCATCCCTTTAAGTCCATAATAGCACCCCATAAGTCTATAACGGCACCCTGACCTAGCGAAGCTAGTCACCCCTAATACCATAAAGGCACCCTCCGAGTTTAGCGAAGCTACTCTTACCTTGCATCTATAGCAGTCCAAATCCTTGAATCTAGCGAAGCCAATCAGCCATAAATCCATAAAGGCAATCCATTAAGTCTAGTGAAACCAGCGTAAAAGCCCAGCCATTTAGTCCATTTTGCTTGCATAGTCCAGTCCAGTCCAATTCACATCTGCATATGCATATAGTTAGGCCCATGTCACCATCATAATCATAATCATACCCATCTCTAATCATTTCCCGTTTCCATTTCACCTTCCATTTTTCATCCCCATTTCCACTTTCACTTTCATTTCTCATCTCCATTTTTTCATCCCTCATTTCCATTTCTCATTTCGAAAGCATCATTTCTAAAAATTTACGAGGTCCATTCGATTTATGTTCAGGACAGGTCGTGAGATTATAACTTGGGAATGTTCGACAGAGAAACAATAAGGTCGACCTACTCCTAGACTTGTCAAACGCATCCTCACATTTTCAGACGAATCCTCTAACTCTTCTGAAGCATCATCTGAAATGGAGGACACTAATGAACAGCTCAGTGCCATTATGGCCCAACTTCAACTGATGAACTCACGTCTTGAGGACCAAGACAAAGAGATTAAGGCACTGAGGGAGAAGCTAACTGAAGAGGACGAGCAAGGCGACACTCCACCACCATTCAAAACCAACACAGATTTGAGGTTTGAAAAACTCGAGCAATTGATCCAGTCAATTCTTGTGCTCGAGGGTCAGGCTCATGGCCATGACATAATTGATCCTGAACTGAGGGAAAAACTCCCTAAAAAGGTAACATTGGGTGACCTCCCAAAATTAAAGGGGGTCGAAGACCCAGATGACCACTTGAGAGCTTTCTCCATCTCTATGGCTCTCAAGGGCATGACCAAGGACCTGTTTGCTTATGTCTTTCCTTTAACCTTGGATGCACATCCATCCAAGTTGTTCAGATCACTAAATAAAGCCAAGCTGAATGACTGGGACTACATCAGATAAGAGTTCCACAAACAATACATATACAATACTCAGCTTCCTATTGGCCTTCTTGAGTTGGAGTTAACTAAACAAAACTCCAACGAAGACTTCGTCACCTACCTCAATAGATGGAGGGAAAAGGCTGCACAAATGACTAACAGGCCATCCCAAGATGATCAAGTCCGATTGGTGATTCGTAACCTACAGCCCAAGTATGGGGATCACATTAAGTTTTAACCTCTAGAGTCTTTCACGAAGCTCTATAAGGTAGGCCTGCTGATTGAAGAGGAAGTACAGGCCAACAAGAATAGGATTCTAACAACAACAACAACTCTTTCAAGAAGAGTAACAATGGCCCTTCTAGCTCTAAAAACAATGAGGTCAATGACATAGCTACTGACAAGAAAGGTTATCAAGGACCTCAAAGGACATTCACTCCTTTGGGCATGTCTCTAGAAGAAGCCTTCACTAGGCTTCATGCAAAAGGAGTACTTCAGCCTCTTGGCCCTACTCCGGACCTTCCTCCGGAAAAGTGATCCAATAGATGAAATCCTAACTGCAAGTACCATCAAGGGAATGGGCATCTGACATCGCAATGCTGGACTTTGAAGCATCATCTGCAGAATATGGTTGAAGACGGTAGATTACCAATTTTGCCTGCGGCAAAAGTCAGCAATAGTGGCAACCCCTTGGGAAGTGCCTAAATAATGCAGGGGCTTAGTCATTTAGCGTTGGTTTTCTAGGTTGAGTCGGAGAGTCCCTCCCAAAGCTCCTTCATTTCCCTTCTTGTCGAGTCTATGTCGTTTAGGTTTTTATTTCTAATAAGCCTTGTCCTATTTATTTCTGATTAATAAAATAATTGCATTTTCATTTTCATTGGCCTTCCATCATTTTATATATTCTTCTAATTCAATGATGAAACTTAAATCACCTAATGAACTTGACTAACAATAATAATAAGAGATCTGACATTAAAAAAAAAAGAGAAAAATAAAAAATGGACATACTTTGGATCAGGAGTTATTCCTCCATCAAAAATCCTTTAAACCATCATCTCCATGATACTTAGCCAAAAAAAACCCTCCATTAACCAAAACTCCACAAATATCCTTCACGCTTTCCAATACCCTAAACCAATAGCTTGTGTGCAAGCCTCACTACATAAAGAAAAAAAAAAGAGTTAATGCCAGGCAAAAAAAAAAAAAAGTGAATAAAATATCATAGTGCGAAAAAAAAAGAAAAAAGCAAAAGAAAACGCACAAAGCAAAAAGAAAAAGCCAAAGGCAAAAAGAAATAAATATCAAATTAGGGGGCTTGCACACAAGTTCTACCCCTCATTCAATCCCTTCAATCCATCAAACCATAGCCCATATAATCCAAATCCATAATCCTTACCTTATGCCATCCAATTAAACATTCATCTCAACTTCAAGCCTTTCAACCTTTCATCAAGGTATGTCCAAACCTTTCATACATTCTAGCTTTGTAAAATCCTGACCTTGCATTGCATTTCATACATTCTAGTCTTGCATAATCCTGACCTTGCATGACATGTCATCCCTTAGCTTGGCATAACCTTAATCCTTGCATAGCATCTCATGCATCCATAGAGAGTCTAAGTTTGCATTATTGCATCACTATGTGCTTCATGTGAGTTGCTTGCACCTATCTGCTAACAACTTCTTCTATAGGTAATCAGATTGCTTGTAGTTATTGTCCTGCATACTAACTTTGTTTTGCAGAGACCGGCGGTTATAGATCAGTTCAAACCTGCAGAGCGTTTAGCATCGTTCTCCATCCCGACGCCGTATACTTTGACTATCGGTTTCCTGAACCTCGGTCAAAGTGGGGGCTTCTGTAGACACATAATCGTGTCTCCCCATTTAAGGATCCGGTGATGAAACATACCGTGGTCTTAATTGGTCCGACCCAAGGGCAAAGTAGTCTGAAAAGGCATTCAAAACTATTTCGAAAAGTGCTAAAGTCCTAAAGCCCAATTAATTATCCATGATAATTAATTGTATTTGAGCCCAATTCTTTAAAAAGCGCCCAATTAATTGATAATTAATTAATTTATTTTAATAAATAAATATTTTCAAAAGATATTTTTTTAAGTCAAAATCAGATTTTATCCCGTAAAATCAGATATCCGGAGTTAAAGGATAAAAGAAATCTTTTGAATCGCGTTTAAAATAAAGCTGGCAAAGGCATGGCAGGAGCCAGGCTGGTGCGCCTAGCGCACCAACCTGCGCCTGGCGCAGGGCCTTGCGCCTGGCGCACGTCTGTACGTCAGGCGTAGCTTTGTCCACTGTGTCAGGTGCACTAATCTGCACTTGACACGTGGATTTCTGACTCATTAAGAGTCCTGCGTTAAGCGCAGCGCTCTGCTTGAGACGCAGATTTTCTTTCTTATCTTTTTAAAAGCGCGTACCACGTGTACACTTTTTATTGGTCATGCCATGTCAGCTGCGCCAAACGCAGCCAGCGCATGAGGCCCAGTGCCGTTTTCCCTATAAATAGGACTGATTTTCGTACAGATTTCAGACGGATTTTACACATTAACACACTTCGACCTCGACGAATATATTGCGAATTCCTGTCTACAAACTACAAAACTTCCCTACAAAAACTCATACTTTCAAACACAAAACACATTCAATCTACTACTTTCATACATTTAGATTTTCAGGCTTCACGATTGTTCGTCCTGAAGGTTGTCAATCTCGCAGACCCAAGCCACGGTATAATCCTGAGGGTCCTTGAATAAATTCTCTATTTTTATATTGAAGTTACTAACCATTTATTTCATGATGTAGATCTTTAATATAACATCGCTCTACTGTATATTCTAAACTTCCTTCTTTCTTTTTTATTTATTTTTCATTATTATATGCTTGCCTGATCACTCTGTTCATATTATATGATTGTCCTGCATGATTTTTATCACCCACATGTTATTTTTTCTCAACAAGACCTAAAGAACTGTTCTAATATTAATCAGATTAATTTGGACAACCTGCTAGGTTCCCTGTAATATTGATTGCATAATAACTTGTCACTAAAAATAGTCTTTTATGTGTTTCCTGAACCTACGTAGACTAAATATTTTTAGGGTGTATAAAAATATTATATGATTATTCTTTGGCATAAAATCTGTAATGAATCGATATTTAGTAGATGCCAACAATGGGCAATATGGTTCTTGACCATATTTGCACAGTACCCTCACCCCCGAACTCAATCTTTGGTTCATTAAATTTTGACCATCTATGGAGTCATGACGGGGAAATCTACATTGGATAATTTGTCCCTATGATTTTAAAGGGCAAAAAACTAAGTGAATTGAACTTTAAAGGCCAAAATCGGCCCGAAAAGGCCTTCATTTACCCAAAATGTGTTTCAAAGCATATAAGTGGAGTTTTAATTGACTCTTATAGTTATATATGTACCTATTGGAACTATATATGACCTAACATGCGGCTAAATGCAAAAAACTAAGTGAATTGAACTTTAAAGGCCAAAATCGGCCCGAAATGGCCTTCATTTACCCAAAATGTGTTTTAAAGCATATAAGTGGAGTTTTAATTGACTCTTATAGTTATATATGTACCTATTAGAACTATATATGACCTAACAATTAGCTAAATGCAAAAAACTAAGTGAATTGAACTTTAAAGGCCAAAATCGGCTCGAAATAGCCTTCATTTACCCAAAATGTGTTTTAAAGCATATAAGTGGAGTTTAATTGACTCTTATAGTTATATATGTACCTATTGGAACTATATATGACCTAACATGCGGCTAACTGCAAAAAATAAGTGAATTGAACTTTAAAGGCCAAAATCGGCCCGAAATGGCCTTCATTTACCCAAAATGTGTTTCAAAGCATATTAGTGGAGTTTTAATTGACTCTTACAGTTATATATGTACGTAGTAGAACAATATATGACCTAACATGCGGCTAAATGCATAAAACTAAGTGAATTGAACTTCAAAGGCCAAAATCGGCTCGAAATGGCCTTCATTTACCCTAAATGTGTTTCAAAGCATATAAGTGGAGTTTAATTGACACTTATAGTTATATATGTACCTATTGGAACTATATATGACCTAACATGCGGCTAACTGCAAAAAACTAAGTGAATTGAACTTTAAAGGCCAAAATCGGCCCGAAATGGCCTTCATTTACCCAAAATGTGTTTCAAAGCATATAAGTGGAGTTTAATTGACTCTTATAGTTATATATATACTATTGGAACTATATATGACATAACATGCGGCTAAATGCAAAAAATAAGTGAATTGAACTTTAAAGGCCAAAATCGGCCTGAAATGGCCTTCATTTACCCAAAATGTGTTTTAAAGCATATAAGTGGAGTTTTAATTGACTCTTATAGTTATATATGTACCTATTAGAACTATATATGACCTAACATGCAGCTAAATGCAAAAAACTAAGTGAATTGAACTTTAAAGGCCAAAATCGGCCCGAAATAGCCTTCATTTACCCAAAATGTGTTTCAAAGCATATAAGTGGAGTTTAATTGACTCTTATAGTTATATAAGTACCTATTGGAACTATATATGACCTAACATGCGGCTAAATGCAAAAAACTAAGTGAATTGAACTTTAAAGGCCAAAATAAGCCCGAAATGGCCTTCATTTACCCAAAATGTGTTTCAAAGCATATAAGTGGAGTTTAATTGACTCTTATAGTTATATATGTACCTATTGGAACTATATATGACCTAACATGCGGCTAAATGCAAAAAACTAAGTGAATTGAACTTTAAAGGCCAAAATCGGCCCGAAATGGCCTTCATTTACCCAAAATGTGTTTCAAAGCATATAAGTGGAGTTTAATTGACTCTTGTAGTTATATATGTACCTATTGGAACTATATATAACCTAACATGCGGCTAAATGCAAAAAACTAAGTGAATTGAACTTTAAAGGCCAAAATCGGCCCGAAATGGCCTTTATTTACCCAAAATGTGTTTCAAAGCATATAAGTGGAGTTTAATTGATTCTTATAGTTATATATGTACCTATTGGAACTATATATGACCTAACATGGCCCTAAATGCGGGAAATAAAAGTAATTCAGTTAAAAAATAAACTTACACAAGTGTCTACCCGTAATGATTTGTTCATTCCATCGGGCACATCTTTCCACCCCACCAAAATGCTCAGTTTGCGCACACATAACCCTAAATGCTGCCCATACTTTTTGCGCCATTAACTACAAGGTTGACCCATATCATCATAATCGAGGGTCATAGGGGTGTTATAATTCAATCCCTTGGTCGCACCCCTTCCTTTCCGCTTCTTTGCTGCAACTTTGCTTGGATTTTTGGTGGTACTAAGAACCTCTTTCCCCTTATTTTTTTGTGGCACAATGACGGATGAAAAACAAGGATAATCTTCCCTAGCATTGTTGTCAATGGGGGGAGCCTTATCGGCTAGCTCCTCATTTATTTCAGCCAAGCAAAGTTCCCTATCACGCAAGCATTTCTCCTCATCTTGCGCTATGTCTTCCGGTTCACCTTTATCGTCCTCCTTCTCCGCATCCTACTCATCATCATCATCCAATGACTTATCATAATCATCATCGGTTTCTTCCTCCACAATTAAATCATCTCGGACCATGTTTGAAAGTCCAGAAATTTATAAAAATGATATTAGAAACACGCAAGATTAAACAAAAATATAAAAGAAATTAGAAACGCCCCCTACACTCCCCCCCGCCCCTTCACGCCCACCCCGCACTCCCCCTACCCCTTCACCGCACTCCCCCCACACTCCCCCTTCACTGCCCCTACCCCCGCACAGCTGACCCCTTGCACTCCCCCTACCCCTTCACTCCATCCCACTGCACTCCCCCTTCACTCCATCCCACTGCATTCCCCCTTCACTCCTCCCCTTCACTGCCCCCGCATCGCCCCCATCTCCCCACTGCCCCCCCCCCCTCGCACAGCAGACCCCCTTCACCGCCCCCACCCCGCACTCCCCCCCCCCTTCACTCCATCCCACTGCACTCCCCCTTCACTTCCCCCCTTCACGCGCCCCTACCACAGTCCCCATCCCCCGCACGCCCCCACCTTCGCACATGGACGGACCCCTTCCACGCCCCCACCCTACACTCCCCCACCCCTTCACTCTATCCCACTACACTCCCCCCTTCACTCCCCCCTTCACTCCCCCTTCACTCCCCCCCCCCTGCCACAGCGAGATCCCCTGCACTACCCCCCTACACGGCCCCGCTTCACCTGCCCCTCACCCTGCACGGTGAGACCCCCTACACTCCCCCTCCTTCATCGCCCCCAAAGCGGACCCCCTGCTGTCCTACCCCCCAACACAGCCTACCTCGCTGTCCCACCCCCTTGCACACAACCCTTGCACGGTCCCCTCCCACCCCCCCCCAACCCAAAAACAATCCATAATTACGCCCTAAACGACATTCAATTACCCAATTCGATTTTCAAATCATGTCGCCCAACTTTAAGTGACTCTAATGGTGATACATATACTAATAAGAACTATACATAACCTATAATGAGACTAAAAGCGAGAAATTAAGTTAAATGAGGTTGAAAAGCCGAAATAGGCCCGAAATGACATTCACTTACCCAAAATGGGTTTCAATACTTGTGAAGCGAGTTTAGTTGATTGTAATACATATATATATACTAAAGAACTATACATGACACTACATGTGGCAAAAAGCGAGAAATTAAGTTAATTGAGGTTCAAAAGCCGAAATAGGCCCGAAATGACGTTCACTTATCCAAAATGGGTTTCAATACATGTGAAGTGAGTTTAGTTGATTGTATTACATATATATATACTAATAAGAACTATACATGACACTACATGCGGCTAAAAGCGAGAAATTAAGTTAATTGAGGTTCAAAAGCCGAAATAGGCTCGAAATGACATTCGGTTACCCAAAATGGGTTTCAATACATGGGAAGCGAGTTTAGTTGATTGTAATATATATATATATATATATATATATATATATATATATATATATATATATATACTAATAAGAACTATACATGACACTACATGCGGCTAAAAGCGAGAAATTAAGTTAATTGAGGTTGAAAAGCCGAAATAGGCCCGAAATGACATTCACTTACCCAAAATGGGTTTCAATACTTGTGAAGCGAGTTTAGTTGATTGTAATACATATATATATATATACTAAAGAACTATACATGACACTACATGCGGCTAAAAGCGAGAAATTAAGTTAATTGAGCTTGAAAAGCCGAAATTGGCCCGAAACGACATTCACTTACCCAAAATGGGTTTCAATACATGTGAAGCGAGTTTAATTGATTGAAATAAATATATATACAATAATAAGAACTATACATGACACTACATGTGGCTAAAAGTGAAAAATAAAGTAAAATGACCTTGCAAAGCCGAAAGCCGAAATTGGAACCAAATAAGTCGAGCCTATTGTTTGCTTTTGCCACCTTCATTTGAAGTTTCAACCATTATCCTTTCCCCGTGATCTGCACGCATGTAACTTGTAGCTAACTCCGCATCAGTGACATCGGAGTTGGGAATGGTGAAAGACGGGGTTTCTTCAAATGCATCATGCTCCTCCTCATCCTCAACCTCACCAACTCCAAGTATACTTCTTTTTCCAGGGACAACAATTGACCACTTGTTATCAGAAGGGTCAGTTACGTAGAATACTTGCTTAACTTGTTATGCAAGCACGAATGGCTCTTCACTATCACGCAACCAACCCAAGTCTACAAGAGTAAATCCACAAGGGTCAGCTTTTCTTATGTAACGCCGGTTATAATCAACCCACTTGCATCGAAATAAGTAGACCGTGAAACCGAGAGTAGTCAAGCTCCCATATATCCTAAACTCGCCCATGGCATAACAATCTAGCATCAATAGGAGACCTGTCTTTGGCACTTGCATCTTGTGTAGATGATGCCTCTCTTCGAAACACCACTATTCGGGAGAGATCTCGACTTTTGATATTGACGATCTGTCCAATACGTATATCCGTTAACATCATAACCCTCATAGGAGTGCACAACTTCTCGAGGACCAAATGCTAGCCACTTTAGAGTTTTAGAAACATTGGAATGTACTTTACGCATTATTCGGTTATGGAACCAATCAATAAACGTCTTATTATGCAACTACATCAATGCTCTAGTCCCTTTACCTGGATTCTGGTCATGCAACTCCTCCAAATGCTCATCCAAGTAAGGATGCACCTGTACCATATGCTGCAATACAAATAAGTGTGCGTGTATGCGCCTTTCAACAGGAGGTATGATCAGTTTGGACCCAAGTGTACCTTTACCCGCGAGTCTGCCCTCGTGTCGAGATGTAGGAAGTCCAATAGGATCAACATTAGTTAAGAACTCAGCCACAAAATTACCGACCTCTTCACTCACAATCCCCTGAATTATACTTCCTTCTGGTTGTGTTGGATTCCTTACTTTATCTTTCAAAGAGCCCATATGTCTCTCAAAGGGATAGCACCACCTCAAAAACACCGGACCACATAGCTTAATTTCTCGAACTAGATGTACAACCAAATGGACCATAATGTCGAAGAAAGCAGGTGGGAAGTACATCTCAAACTTGCACAAATTCTGTATCACGCTAGCCTGCAGAGCATCAAGCTTCGAGGGTTGTAACGTTTTGCTACATATAGTATTGAGAAAAGAACACAACTCTGTTATGGTATGTCTCACGTGTTTCAGCAATATCCCTCGAATTGCAATCGGTAAGAATACTTGCATCATTACATGACAATCATGAGACTTCCTGCTCGATAATTTCAACTCACCGTCTAAGGTAACAAATCTTTTCATGTTTGATGAGTACCCTGATGGAACCTTAATGTTGTACAAAGACTCGCAAAATAGATGCTTCTCAGCTCTAGATAGAGTGTAGCAAGCCGGAGGTAAATAGTTCCTATCATCATCCTTCTCCGTTTTCTTTCCTTTTCTTTCAATTCCTGCAGGCGGCCCTTCTTCATGTTCCTTTTCTTTTCCCTTTCCTTTTCCTTTTCCATACACTTTCTCTTTTTTATTTCTTTTCTTAGTGTCCCTCTTTTAAGTCCATAGTTCTGGTCGAAGCCCCTCACTTTCCAGATACAGTCGCACCCCTTTGCTATCCTTTGTCTTATGTGGAATATTCATAAGTGTCCCCAGAATGGCGTCACATACATTTTCTCTATGTGCATGACGCCGAGACAATGTCTAACCTCTTGATCTATCCAATATGGAAGTTTTTACGGGAATCGACTCCTTTTTCCAAAGTCCCTTAGCACCATCACTCGCTCCTTTGCCGAATGTCGTTGTAATACCCTTGACCTGATCAAAAACCTCAATACCAGTCAATGGCCTACGAGCAACCCCTTCCTCAAGTGTTCCAACGAATGCCTTCTTCTTATTACGATAAGGATGGTCACGTCGAAGGAACCTTCGGGTCCGCATATAAACTTCTTTGTGACAAGTACTATTGTATTTAGATCTTTGTGTCGTCCATGCAAATCGGGCATGCTTTCTTCCCTTTGTTCTTGTACCCGGATAAGTTCTTATAAGCGGGATAGTCATTAAGAGTCCATAAAAGCATGGCACGTAATGTGAATACCACATCGGCATGTGCGTCATACATAGAAACTCCTTCATCCCATATTTTTCTCAAATCATCAACAAGTGGTGTATGTCATTTCCGGGTTGTTTCGCCCTGAAATAAGAATCGACAACATGATGTATTTGCGTTTCATGCACAACCAAGGAGACAAGTTGTATATAAGTAGAAGAACCAGGCCACGTACTATGTTGAGAACTAAGAGTGCCAAATGGGTTCATTCCATCCGTGCATAGGCCAAGCCTCAAATTTTCGTCCTCGGCACCAAAGGTCTTATAAAAATGATTGATACCTTTCCACTCCGGGAGAATCGGCCATATGTTTGAGAAAAGCTGTCCTTTTTCCTTCGTTACGCATGCCACCTCAAGTTCTTAGCATCTTTTTTGATTGAAAACATGCGCTTGAATCATGGTATAATCGGAAGATACCACATCACCTTTCTTTGGAGGACTCTTCTTATCACCAACCCATGAGCGCACGTAACGTGACTTCCCACATCGAGGACACTCATCCATATTTTCATATTCATTTCGATATAGCACACAATCATTTGGACAAGCATGTATCCTCTGGTACTCTAAACCGAAGGGACACATCAGTTTCTTAGCATAGTAATTCGACTTGGGTAGTTCATGGTTGTCCGGCAACATATCACCAAATGCTTGCAACAAGGAAGTGAAACAATAGTCACTTATACCGGCTTTCTTCTTGATATTAAAGTGTGTTATCACGGACGTTAGCTTGGTGTACCTCGTACAACCGGGGTACAACGGTTTTCGAGATGCCTCGTCCATGCACTCAAAAATACGAGGCCGTTTGCCAGAATGATCTACCCCTGCCATCATCTCCTCGATTTGATCCCCTTCATCATCATCATCATCTACTTCAATATCCTCATATTCATCCTCGATGTTGTCATTCTCAATGACATCAAACTCACCTTCTTCATGCACATCATTAACAATGGCATTTCGACCATCATATATACCCTCCACACCGTGCCAAACCCATACATAGTAGTCTTGTCTAAACTCGCGACGAAAGATATGCTCCCTAAGCGACTCAATGCTACTAACGATGCTCACATTACCACAATCAACACAAGGACAATAAAACCCCTCGATTCCCTTTGCAGCCTGATGACTTAATGCAGCATCACAAAATTCAAAGACCCCATCCACGAATTCACACGTGTCACGACTACCATACATCCATGCGCCATTCACTTCAACCAAACCTAGCTCTAATTAAACACAAGCAACAAGTACCCCATGTCAATGACGAACTTCACTACATTATTAGAGTTTATACACAATATATAGTTAATGAAATTAGGCATGCTTTCCAATGGTCCTTATCACTCCAACCTAACCCATTCTTAGATGTCTAATCTCACTAGTGAATGTATGGCCTTCTGTTCGAATCTATGGAAAATCCAGCAGCATTTCCCTACAGTTCTCCAAGTACACGATATAGATATATAGTTATTTATATCTACATATGTACCCAGAGAACAAAAGTAGGGAAACGACGAGCCAAGATTTTCCTCTAGAATTGAACTAAAGACATACATTCACCACCTAAGTGAGATTAAACATCTAAGAACGATCCCAAATCGGGGACTATTCAAGACTTATTCCTAATGAGTAAGTCTCGAACGGGTATCTAGGCATATGATATGATGATGCAAACATAGGTTTTTGAAAAAAAACAACAAAACATTTTACATTTAATCTCAATTCAACGATAAATATATACACATTTGCAAATATAAACCAATTTACTATGAAAGAAAGTTAAATATGAGTGATAACATACCAATAGAGAAATCGAGCTCAACACTCCGTCACTAGCTAGCTTCAATAATCAACAACAAAGTATAAAGTTAAGATTGGTATAAATTAGCAAATCAAACAACACTAAACTAAACTAAGCTAAACTAAACTAATTAAATAGCTAAACCAATAATCATATTCAACGTTTAAAGTTCAAACCTAACTAGTTAGTAAGTACAACAACAACAACAACAACAACAACAACAACAACAACAACAACCACTAGTAGAATAATTGCTTATTCTTTGTGGTCATTAAGTGGCCTATTGCGGCGGTTTTTGGCCGCGCAGCAATTCGGGGGCGCAGCAATAGGTAATTAACCTATTGCTTGCGGTTTTTAACCGCAACAATATGCCAACTTATTGCTTGCGGTTTCTTACCAAAACCGCAGCAATAGGATTTTTTTTATATTAAAAAAATATGTATATTGCTGCGGTTTCTTCCCAAAACCGCAGCAATAGGAATTTTTTATATTAAAAAAAACAGGTCTATTGCTACTGTTTCTTCCCAAAACCGTAGCAATAGGTGCACCTTTTTAAAAAAAAAATTTGAAATTTAAAAGTTCATACTATTTTCAGTGTTATAAACTTATAATGCAACTAAAACCAAAAGCAACTAAAACGAACTAGTAAAACACTCATGCATTGAGTAAAAAATCAAAAACAATGAAAAAAAAAAAAACAATATTTGAAAGATGAAATTAAAAAATTAAATAACCTAATGAGGAAATGAAACTACAACTAAAGAACAAATTGAAACTAATTACATACAAAAATGAAAAAAAAAACTATTAACATTCACGAATTCAGATCCACATTCAAAACCAAATCAAAAAAATCGCCGGAAAATCGCGGGTAGACGAACGAAGTAGACGAACCACTCGTGGTTTACCCGCCGGAAAATCGCGAAAATCGTCACACAAGTTGAAGGATCTTTATAAACTAATAACCATAGAACTGAAAATCATAAAACAAAATTCAGATATGAAAATCAGAAAACAAAAATTTAGATACGAAAATGAAAACTCGTAAAAAATAAGAACGAAATTAGAACCCGTGGAAAACTCGTCTTGAGTGAAGTAGAACTCGACGGCGGCGCGCGGAGGCGGCGAGAGGGATGGAGAATGAGGCGAGGGCGACGGCGAGGGTGCTTTTCTCACGGCGACGTTGATGGAGAGACGACGGTGACTGTCAGTTGTGATTTGAAGAGAGACGACGGTGAGGTGAGGTAGGAGACGAGGTGAGGTCGGGGAGAATGAGAGAGAAAAGAGGAGAGTGTACCGATGAATGAGAGAGAGGGAGGAGTTAGGAGTGTGTGAGATGTGAGAGGGAGAAATAAGAATGAGGGAGGCGCGCCCAACTTTTGTTAGATTTAGGGTTTCGTTGTTATTGCTGCGGTTTATTTAAAAAACCGCAGCAATAGATTAAAATATTAAAATTTTAATCTATTGCTGCGGTTTTTTAAATAAACCGCAGCAATATATTTTGGTCAAATTGGTCAAACAATTTTGAAAATCTCCCGTTGACATATATTGCTGCGGTTTTCAGTAGAAACCGCAGCAATATGGTTGGTCAAATAGTCAACTTTTTTCAAAAAAATTCCGTTGGAGCTATATTGATGCGGTTTTCTGTAGAAACCGCAGCAATATGGTTATTTATATTTTACCTTTTCTTTTTACGTGATATCTTGCTGCGTATGGGTAAAACCGCAGCAATACCACCGCAGCAATAAGCATTTATTCTACTAGTGAACAACAACAACAACAACAACAAGTGCTACTACTACTACTACTACTACTACAATTACAACTACAACAACAACCACAACAAGCCCTAGTTTTGTAACCTAAAAATCAAACTAACTACTTTAAATAAAATCAAATAAACTCAAATAAATCAAATTTACACCCTTTAACTATGATACAACCTAATTTCACTGACAATTATTCATAAAACTACAATTAATTATAAAACTTGAAGCTTCAAATATGAGATTCAATAAAATTTGAGAAGTTTTAGGTACCTAAGAAGAGGAGGAGGAATGTAGGTGTTTAGGGCACGGTGGAGGTGCGGCGGTAGAACTTCTAGGGCACGGTGCAGTCGCGGAGGAGGACCACCGCTATTCCTGTTGTTGATGAAGAGAAAGGAGGGAGCTTCTAGGGTTTGTTGTTGTTGAAGCGGGGAGGTGCGGCGGTGGTGCTGATAGTGGCGTCGACAGTGAGCTATTGAGAAGGAAGGAGGGAGTTCGTTTTTGAAATTTCGAAGCTAAGGAAGGAGGGAGTCAGGGAGTCCTCGCATAAAAATGGAATGATCGACCTCGACCATTTCACGCTGGATTTAGGAAAAAAAAAAATTAAACCGCTGCGGTTCAGGAAACCGCAACGGTTAACTGACAACCGCAGCAGTTTCTTTTAACCGTTGCAGTTTTCTGAAGACCGCAGCGGTTTATGGTCCCACTTTTCCCCCCAAATTTTTCGACGATTTACCGCTGCGGTTTTCTTAAGGACTGCAGCGGTTGTCTTGTGACATTTAGCGTTTTTTCCACTAGTGATTGTCGCAAATTGTTCTGGTCAGTCGTGGTACTTCTTCAGAGTGTCTGAATTCCAAGTGCGATGTATTGGTCGTCCATCCATATCCTGAAGACGAAAAGTTCCACTTCTTACTTCTTGGACAATCAGATAAGGACCTTCCCAGTTTGGTGTCAGCTTCCCTATTTCTTTGGCTCGTCCAACTGCTTCTATCTTCCTTAGAACCAAATCCCCTACTTTCATTGGTCGTCTAATGACTCTCTTGTTAAAATCCCGAGCCATTCGCAGCTTGTACAATTGCATTCTCAATAGTGCATTGCCCCTGACCTCAGCTACTTGGTCCAAGGCAATGCGCAAGGCGGCCCAGTTGGCTTCTTCCGTGTACAGCATGACTCTCAGGGTGGGTTCTTCAATCTCAATGGGCAACACAACTTCAGTTCCATAGACCAACATGAAAGGTGTCTCGCCTACAGAGTTCTTAGCCATGGTTCTGATTGACCATATAACCAGTTGTAGTTCTTCAACCCATAGTCCCTAGGCATTTTCCAGCTTCCTTTTTATGCCATTTGACAGGATCTTGTTGAAGGATTCTACTTGCTCATTGGCTAGTGGGTGGGCTACTGCAGCAAAGTGAGCTTTGATCTCTCTTTCTGCTAACCAATTTTTCTGCTTTGGTGTTTCAAATTGTAGACCATTGTCAAACACGTTTGGCCGTGGCATCTTCGAACCAAGTTATGATATTCCACCAAGTAAAGCTCTTGATGTCGTTCATCGTTATGCCTCGAAGCGCCTCTCGCTTCTACCCACTTGGTAAAGTAGTCCACATCCGGAACTACAAAACTTTTTTTTTTATCAAGCGGCCAAAGGAAAGGGTCCCGGGATGTCCATGCCCCATTTGGCAAAGGGAAGTGGGAACAAAATGGGAGTGAGATAAGCTGGACGGCTTTCGGTATATATTTCCATGCTTTTGACAAGCTGTCACACTTCTTCGCATAAGCAAGATCATCTTCTTTTAATGTATGCTAATAATACCCAGTTCTCAAGGCCTTTTTCTCCTAAGGCTCTTCCCCCAATGACCGATGCACAAGAAGAACGTCCATACTTGGGACCAAACTCGTCCGGATTTTTTGCATCTAATTTTTGGACGAGGGTCGACCATAGAAGAACGTCCATACTTGGACGGTCACCTTCTTGGGACCATACTCGTCTGGATTTTTTTATAATAGTATTTATTTTTGTTCCTTGGACGATCGATCGATGCCTTTAATTTTGTACGGGAAAAATGCTCCTACAAACAAACTTCCACCGGGAAGTCGTCCTCGTCCAAAAAGAGGCCAACTACCGTCGATCGGCCTTCAACAAAGAAGCCTAAGGGCTTTACAAGGAAGAAGGCGGATAAGACTGGCTCCTGCTGGCGAGTGGGGAGAAAAGCATGCCTCCCCCGCAAGCCAAGGCTCTTAAAAGGGAGCCTTCGATTGTTGGTTAGGCCGAGGAGGGAAGGGGTGCGCATGCATTGTTCCGCTCGGTGTTTTGCCGGCCGATTCTATCTTGCGGTCAACCCGCAGTCCGCCTTGGGCGTGGTTGCACCGGAAACCCGGAACTAGCTGCTGAGAACTATCCCGGGGTTCGGGGGCTCGGTGGCTAAGGCGGTGCCACCAGATGCCTCTAGCTGTTAGGACGGCATCATTTTCGTGCGGTGAGTCGTATTACCCCAACATAGTTAGGACAATGCGGGTCGGTGGACGGTCCATGAGTCCGTCGAATAGACAAGCCATCGTCTTTCCTATCAAAATAACTGACTCTCCCCCTCTTTCAGATAAGGGCAAAGGCCCTACTATTCCCCCAACTCCTCCCCTCGCTGATTCGGACGAGGAGTCTTCTCCTGCTTTTGCAAAAATGTCAAGGTTGGAAAAAGAGCGGCTTAAGTAGGAGCTCTTCAAATGTTACCCTTGAATCCTACATTAAAGGATTAAGGGGAGCGTCTGCCGGGCATGTGGGCTACATGTCTCGACTTCTTTGCCGAGGTATTATTTTATGCCGGCTTTGTTTTATACTTGTACAAATTTTGACTCTTTAACTCGTCTAATAACTTGATTTGTTTTCATTGTTCCAGCTTCTTGCTCGCAGTATGCTGATTGAAGACTGGGCGAGAGAGCTAAGGAAAGAGAATAAACAGCTCGTCCATGTGGCGACTACGGCAGGCGACAAGGCCATGCATGATATTGAGATGGCCAATACACTCCATCGTCGATCTTTGGAGGCTTTGGAGAAAAGATCGGCTCTTATCGAGTCGAAAACAAGAATTATCTTGTTACTATTAATGACATGTTCAAGGAACGGGACCGTGCGAAGATGGTTATTGATCTTTGTCTTCACCGATCTAAGGGATGAAAGAAATGCCGCCCTTCTCGCCGCCGCAGGCTAAGGAAGAAGAATATTCTTTCGAGGGCGAGAACCGCCCGTCTAGAGAGCCGGGCGGCCAAGGCCTTCGATGATGCCAAGGAAGGGTTGGAGCAAGTCATCGAAACGTCTAAAAGGCTGGGCCGTCAAGGCCTTCGAGATCCTTTGGGTGAGGCTAACGAGATTCCCGGCTTTGTTCGTCGTCCGGAATACCAACGAGTGTCCATCGGGCTATGGTATGCGCCGAGGAACCTCCGGAATTCTTAGAGTCGGACGACGAGGCTGCAGCGGAGGGTGGGGGGCCTGAAGACGAAGATGAGGATGAGAAGCCTGAGGACAACCAAAAAACACGCGCTGAAGATGAAGCCTAGCTTTAGGTTTATTTTTCTAAGTTTCTTGGCTTGTCTGCCGTTGTAGTCTTAGCTCTTCAGTAGCCTTATGTTGTAAATTTTTGCTATTGATATATATGAAGAACTTTTTGCCAATTGCTTCTCTTATTTTCGTAAATTCCAATTTGACCAAGTATAATATCAACTTCGTCATGATCGTTGAACGTCCTTGCCGCTGTTTTAAGAATAGACTCGTCCTGAACTATTGGACGATCTGCCTTATATGAATAATACAATCTTGCAAAACCTGTTCCTTGCCCTTGGACGATTACCAGTTGTTTCATGAAATATCCAAGTATTTGTTGATATTCGTCCGGGATTTTTAGATATTCTGCTTAATTAGACGAGCCTTGCCCAAAGAGGAAGGACGGCCAATGTCCGTTTGAATTGTGGACGAACCACTTTCAAGCCGTTTTGCTCGAGCTACCAACATTCGTCCTGCACTATCAAATCATCGCAGATGCATCTATTGGCTAGGCCCTGGTTTTTGGACGACCTGTTTTCTTTAGCTCGTCCTATAGGCTTCTATTATCCCCCCTTTCTTGGGCTTAGCTCAACCGTACATGGGGGGCGAGCCAAAGTCCAAGAAGGAGAGCGGCCATCCTTGGCTGAGCCTGCTGATGTTGATGGACGAGCTTGAGATACATGTTCAAAGCATGTTTTAGTCGGCTTCCTTAAGGAAGCAACACTCGTCATTAAGTATCCTTTACTAAGGTCTTATATCAGGCCAGCTTTCTCTTAGAGACTTTGACGTTACTCTTACAAGAGATTTTGTCAATTTGACGGCCATATATCCGGTATATTTTTGGTCGGTCTCTATGAGGGAGTGATGTTCGGCGTAAAAGTGAGCAATTTTGACATTCTGCTATTGTATGTATTTTTGTCCAAATTATTGTCACTTTTAGACGAGTAACTAATTTAATGCCCCAAAGTGAAGTAACTTGGTGAAAATAAACAAAGAGATAAGAGAGTAAGAATTGTATTATATGGATTTTGCTTGGCTGAATGCCAAGATGCATGTATACAATTCTTTTCTTACTAACATGTGTCGCGGCACTTTGGAGTAACTACAAATTACCCTACAGGTATCTGACGAAGATCTGAGTTAGACGTGGTACTTCTTTAAGTTGTCTGAATTCCAAGTACGCTGAATAGGTCGTCCATAGATCTTGTAGACGAAAAGTCCCACTGCGTAACTCCTGGACAATCAGATAAGGTCCTTCCCAATTTGGTGTTAGCTTCCCTAACTCTTTAGCTCGTCCAACCGCTTCCATCTTTCTAAGAACAAGATCCCCCACTTTGAGTGGTCGTCTAACAACTCTTTTGTTAAACTCCCGAGCCATGCGCAGTTTGTACAATTGCATTCTTAGCAAGGCATTGCCCTCGACTTCGGCACTTGGTCCAAGGCCGTGCGTAATGCGGCCCGGTTGGCATCTTACGTGTACAACATGACTCGCAACGTGGGTTCCTCAATCTCAATGGGCAATACGGCTTCTGTGCCATAAACTAACATGAAAGGCGTCTCCCCTGTAGAGTTCTTGGCGGTATTTCTGATGGACCATAACACCAACTGCAGCTCTTCAACCCATTGTCCCTTGGCGTTCTCTAGCTTCCTTTTGATTCCATTTGATAGAATCTTGTTGAAGGACTCTACTTGCCCATTGGCTTGTGGGTGGGCAACGGTAGCGAAGTGAGCTTTTATTTCTCTTTCCGCCAACCACTCCTTCAGTTTAGGCGTTTCAAATTGTGGGCCATTATCAAAGACGATGGACTGTGGCATGCCAAAACGGGTTATAATGCTTTTCCAGATGAAGCCCTTGACGTCGTTTGTTGTTATTCCCCGCATGGCCTCTGCCTCTATCCATTTAGTGAAGTAGTCCACTGCCACTATCACAAACTTCTTTTGCCCAGCGGCCACAGGGAAAGGTCATAGGATATCCATGCCCCATTTGGCAAAAGGCAGAGGGAACAAGATGGGGGTTAAGTAGTTGGACGGCTTCTGATGCACATTTTCATGCTTCTGACAACTGTCACCCTTCTTTGCATAGACTAAAGCATCCTCCTTTAAGGTAGGCCAGTAGTACCCCGTCCTTAAAGCCTTCTCCCCTAAAGCTCTTCCCCCAATGTGAGAAGCACAAGCTCCTTCATGGAGTTCTCTCAGAACCTCCAGACCATCTTCTCTGGTGACGCACTTGAGCAGAGGCCGGTTGAATGACTTCTTGGAAAGTGTCTCGTCCCATAGCTCAAACCACTTGTCTCTAGCCTTCACATACTTAGCCTCTATAGGATGCGAAGGTAATCGTCCCGTCTTCTTGTATTATATGATTGGCTCCATCCGGACAGGTCCCTACCGAGAAACATAATCTGCTCTTGGTCGATGCTCTTTTTTGGGTTTGACTTCCCAAAAAGCTGTTCTTGGCATATCACCTTCAGTAGCGGCCAATTTCGAGAGAGCATCCGCTTGATGATTTTTCGACCTTGGTACTTGGTCGAGGACAAATCGTTTTAGTGGCTCTATCTCATCTTTGATCGGTCGCATGTATTTGCTCATTGATGCCTCTTTGCATTCAAAATCTCCATTAACACGGTGACGACTAAGAGGGAGTCCGATTTGGCCTCAATCTCAACAGCTCCGGCCGCCTTGCACATTTTGATTCCGGCTAAGAGTGCCTCATATTCGGCTTCGTTATTGGACGCTCCGAATTGGAATCTTAATGCATATTCAAACTTGTCCCCTTCGGGAGATTGACAAATGATTCTGCTCCACATCCATTGGATCTGTGGACGATCCATCAACCATGAACGTCCAATGCTTCCTTCCTCTAGTTGGATCGGATATTGGCTCTATGGTTGGCCGAGTAAGCTCAACTATAAAATCGCCAAGGCTTGCCCCTTAATGGCTTTCCTCGGTTCAAATGATATATCAAACATGTTAAGCTCAACCGCCCATTTTAGCATCCGCCCAGCGGCTTCCATCTTCTGTAGAACTTGCTTCAAAGATTGATCAGTGTACACGATTATACAGCGTGCCAAGAAATAAGGCCTCAACTTTCTGCTGGCCATGACTAGGGCCAATCCAAACTTCTCGATTGGAGTATACCTATTTTCCGCATCTTTGAGCACATGACTCACAAAGTATATGGGAACTTGGACGGTCTCTCTTTCGGCGCGGAAGGACGGCACTCACGGCTTGAGTGGACAGCGCCAAGTATACAAACAGTTTTTCCCCTTCAGGTGGGTGACCAACCTAGGAAGGCTGCCGAAGGTGATCTTTGCTATTTGAAGGGCTTGCTCTGCCTCTGCTGTCCATTCAAACATGGCCTTTTTCTTGATCGTGGCAAAGAAGTGATGGCACTTGTCACCTGACTTAGACAAGAAACGTCCAAGGGCAGCGAAGCAACCCGTCAGTCTCTGCACTTCCTTTGTCTTTGAAGGAGACTTCATATCTAGAATAGCTTGAATCTTTTCGGGATTAGCCTCTATACCCCTCTGGTCCACCAAGAAACCTAAAAACTTCCCTGACAAGACCCCAAAGACACATTTGATGGGGTTCAGCTTTAACTTGTATTTCCTGAGAGTTTCAAAAGTTTCTCTCAAATCACCAACATGGCTTTCTTCTTGACGGCTCTTGACTATCATATCGTCAATATATGCCTCCATGTTCGTCCCAACTGCGGCTGAAAAACATTATTGATCAATCTTTGAAAAGTGGTCGGAGCATTGCGCAGGCCGAATGGCATCCTCACCCAGCCATACAGTCCTTTTTCAGTAATGAAGGACGTTTTGTCCTGATCCTCTGGCCACATTGGGATTTGATGAAAACCTGAATAAGCGTCCATGAAGCTCAGCAAAGCATGGCCAGTTGTGGAGTCTACTAGACGATCCAACTTAGGTAAAGGGAAACTGTCCTTAGAAGCCTTGTTAAGGTCAGTGTAGTCCACACACATTCTCCAGGTGCCATTGGGCTTTGGCACCGTAACCACATTTGCTATCCAGTCTGGATAATAGGTTTCTTTGATGAACTTGGATTCCAACAAATTCTGAACTTCTTGGTCGATCGCCTGGTTTCTAGTTGGTCCCAAATGCCTCTTCTTCTGACGAATAGGTTTCAAATTTGGATCAACATTCAACCGATGGACGGCTACTTCCGGATCAATTCCGGGCATCTCCTCAACGCAATAGGCAAACACATCTTGAAACTCTTTCAGCAAGTTGACAAGATGACCCTTCGAATCGGGGCCGGCGAAGATCCAATTTTGAGAGTCCTCTGCGGACGAAGCTTCATCCGAGACGGACCTCTTCATGAGCTTCGACCGGCTCCGGACGTTCTACTTGCTAGTCCCATGATGGCCATGACCTCTTCGGACGAGGAGGGTTCTTCCTTGATGATTTCATATTTTCTCTTCTTGCTGGGAGGATGTTAAGACGCCTTCCTTGAGGGGGCAAGAGGCGTCTGAGGGCTCCCAATGGTCAGCTTTAACGAGGCGACTTGATCTTTGACAAATCCAGACGTTTTCCTCTCGCTAGCCATCTTCGCCTGACCTTTCTCTATTCCGGACGTTTTCCTTTCGCCAACAACCTTCGTCGATCCTCGTTGTCTATTTTCCATGATGACGGCTTGAGGGTAGTCAAATAACACTCCCTAGCCACCGCTTTGGTCTCCATATAAAGAGCCAATCGGCCATCCTCACACTCATACTTCATCAACATCAGGTGAGTTACTATGACTGCTTTGACATGATTCACAGTAGGTCGTCCAAGAATGACATTGTAGGCTGTCAGGTCCCGGACCACCAAAAACTTGATAAACAAGGTTCTAGCTGCATCCTTTTCTCCTATTCGAACGGGCAAAGTAACAGTCCCCATTGGATGGATGACTCCTCCCCCAAACCCTATGATGGGATGGTGAACGGGAACTAAGTTCTTCTCCTCAAACTTTAGTCTGGACAAGCAATCAGCACTAATGATGTCCGTCGAACTTCCGGTGTCAATCAGGATCCTTCTTACTCTCAAGTTTGCTATTTTCATTTCTACAACCAAGGGATCATCATGGGGAGTCCTCAACCTGCCCCGATCTTGCTCACTAACTACCACCCTTGGGAAGGGCTCAGCCTTTGTTTGATCGGCTAACAAAACTTGGCCGAGCTCCCTAAGGTAGTTTTTGTGCCCTCTATTGATTGGTCCCCCAGCAGCAAACCCATCGGAGATTACGAGAACAACATCTTCGTCGGTGCTTGCACTCTCCTTCTTCTTGCTATGCCAATCATTTTTCCTCGGAAACTTCCTTCCCCCTTGAGGCATATAGGAGTTCATCTTTCCTTTTCGGGCTAACTCTTCCAAAGCTCTCTTGAGATGCTTACATTCATTGGTCTCATGACCACAATCTTTGTGGAAGTGGCAATACTTGCTCTTATCCCTATTTCTATAAGGGGTTTTCATCTCCGCTGGGGCCTTCAACTCATACTGATCCTTAATCTCCATGAGGATGGAGTATTGGTCTTTGTTAAACTCAACAGGATTGGATGAGGATGGCTCAGCCTCCTTTCTCTTGCTCTTTCTAGACGAAGTGGTGTTGGAGGTTATCGCCCCAAGTCTCGGCCTTCTTGGGGTTGCTCTTCTTTGGGTGAGCAACCTCTTCGAGCTTCTTAGACTCGGGATGCTTTGCCTCAGCACATACTTCGGTGGCATGAATAAATGCTTCCGCTTCTCTTAAAGCCTCAGCAAGAGTGGAGATTTTCTTCTTAACAAGATCAAACTTGAAACTTCTTGGCCTTAGACCCCTGATGAAGGCGTCAAAGGCTACTCCAGCATTAAGATCTTGGATCTGAAGTGCTTCTAGGTTAAATCTCTTAACGAAACTTCTAAGAGCCTCCTTAGGTCCCCTGGACGACCTTGCCTAGGTGCATGCTTGTCTTTTGCTCTTGCTTGTTGGCAACAAAGTGACTAGTGAATAAGAAAGCGAGTTCGGTAAAATTGTTGGGCGAATTGGGGGGAAGATTATTGAACCACTTCGAGCTACTTCCTTCAAGGTAGTTGGGAAATTCTTACACCCAAGTAGCATCGTCCACTCCTTGGACGTACATCGATGTTTGTAAGCGGACAAGTGATCATCGGGATCGGTTGTTCCATCAAAAGGCTCAATGGTTGGGAGTTTTACCTTTGGGAGGGGCGCCTCCATGACCCTGGCCGAGAATGGGGTAGGCCGGTTGATCCGGAGGGCTCCCAGTTGTCCCTCGATGGGTATGAACTCCTTGCGATATTCTTTCATTCTTGGATTGGATGAAGTGTTGGCTGGTTTTGGCGCCTTTATAGACCATGGGTTGAGCCACGGTCTTCTCTGTCGTGGATGAACAAGGGAGTGGCTTAAACTTAGGCCCTCCCCTGCGGGCGACAACCTCAAAGGAGGGTCTCTCGGGTATGGGGTAGATCATGTAGATGAACGTTGCAAAGCCGCGACCCTCTTTACCTCTAAGTAATCCCTAGCGTCGGTTTCCATTCGGTGTCCACTAGGATGGACATGGTCCTGGGTCCTCACCACCGAGGTTCCAGTCCATCTTTCTTCTCCGATCGGTATCCTCCGGTTTGCTTTCCTCTTCTTTGTCCTCCTAGAGGGTTCCTGACGAACCCGTCGACTAGGACTCGGACGATCTACTTGAGAACGTCCCTCGGACGAGGTGGATTGTTAGCTGGTGGCTCCGGGTTGTGATGAAATAACGGCATATTGCTTTTAATGCGTTTCTGGACGACCGCCGCCATCTTAGTCGAAAATCATTCACCACATTCTCCAAGTGGGCGGCGATCCTTTGGGACGATCCAGATTCACCTGGATGACCGGTGTTGGCTTGGTCCAGGAACATTGACAATCGGTCATCATTGCGTCTCCCCACAGACGGCGCCAAATGTTTTATCCACTTGTCCAACAAGTAAGGCTGTAGGCTTAGCTTCCTTGTCGAGCAAGTAAATTAGTATCTTGAGTGTTCTTGGTTTGGAGACTTGTGCAACGATGTACGAATCCTCTTAGTCCCGGGTCTTTGCTCCGCTCCCGAACTCTGCACAAAGGGACCCACCCCGGAGGTTTGGGTGGTGGTTCCCCCTCCGATTTTGAAGTCGGTTTTCGGGGGTGGTAAGAGAAAGTAGAGATAGAGAGAGAAAGTGAGAGAGAATTTTGTCGAGTAACTTTGCCTTGTTTGCATTGAATGCTGTTTCTCCTTATTTCGGGGGCATTTACGGTGATAGCAAGTTGACGACTAACCTTAAAAACCGACCTACAATAGTGGCCTCGATTGGGCGATGAATCGGATCATGACACGTGGCGGACCATGGCCGGTGGATGTCTATTAACCACTCTCCTTCGGCCATTTGGCACCTGCTGGGCTCGATCGTTGGGCCGAATTTAAACCTTTTACCTCGAGTGAGTGTAGCCCGGATATTCAAGGCTTTTCTCTTTTTTAACTAAGGTGACACGTGTACGGCTACGATGAGCCAAGTGTCTTCAAGAGAGCCATCGATGTTAGACTACAACAACCCTAATTAGTGACTATACTTAAGAGAAAAGATAATCACCTTTATTAGTGATTAACAATGAAGGTTAGGAGGTAATCACCTTAATTGATGATTATTCAAGGTTTAGGATAATCACTCCAATTAGTGATTAAATGAGAAAAGTAATCGTCCTAATTAACGATTATTAAGGTTTAAGATAATCACTCTAATTAGTGATTAAAAAGAAGAATAATCATCCTAATTAATGATTATTAAGGTTTAAGATAATCACTCTAATTAGTGATTAAATAAAGAGGGTTAAGTTAATCACCTTAATTAGTGATTAACCAAGGTTTAAGATAATCACTCTAATTAGAGATTAAATATGATGAAAGGTTAAGCTAATCACCCTAATTAGTGATTAAATGAAAAGTTTGAGTTAACCGCTCTAATTAGCGATTAATTGAGGATTGAAATAACCACCTTAATTAGTGAGCACGTTTATGATTTTCAAGATGTCTTAGAACTTTGCTTCCTAATTTGAAGGCTTTTGAGAAATAATCTTGATTGAAAATTATTAAGTCATTTAGAGAGAAATGATCAATTTGAGATCAAATTTGGAGATTGTGTTTGGCTAATTGGAATTTGGCCATTTAAAGCGAGACATGTGAAACAGCCTATAATCAATTCGGAGGTCATAATTACCAATCTAATTATGTCAAATTATATGATTGATCCATTTGAATATGGAGAACAAATTTAAAAAAGTAAGATGGATCATCATACAATTTAACTTAGTTAGATTTGCAATTTTTCCTCTTAATTGAGATTGTGTCATTTGATTCATATAATATGATATATTGGGCCCAACATGTAAAATATATAACATTGGTTGCTCATTTTATTAAAAAAAGAGTTGTGGAATTATTTATGTAAATTATGCATAAACATCTCCATGTTTTTTATCAATGAGTGATGTAATAACTATTTACAAAAAATTATTATTACAACAAAATATACAAAATATCTATACAAAGTCTTCAACCTTGATCTTCACCGTGATGCTCCTTGATCTTTAACTCCTTGAATGGGCTTTGAAATTCATGTTTATTAGTGAATTTGTGAAAGTTAAAGATTAATTAACATCTTTGATTCTGATTTTTTATGACAATTTTTATTGATTTTTATTTACATGATAAAATGAGTCATTATAAGAGAAACTTAAAATTCATGTTTTTTAATTCACATTTTCGTATGAAGAAAACAATTTTTTTATGAAAGTTAAGTCAATCACTAAATTTAATTTTTAGATTGCCCTTTTGTTCTTGTACTGACTTACAAAATTCTTAACTTTCTCTACAAAGCGTTAAATTGAACATGTGATACATCTATGGATAGGTCAGTGAGTTCTTTATGTTGTGTCAAAATTTCAGAAGCCTTTATCCAAAAACAGGTCAAAACAGGACCTTTATTCAAGTTGTTCTTTGAAATTCAACTTATTGAACATAGTTTGAAGTAAATTTTGGTATGAAC
This sequence comes from Beta lomatogona, assembly GCA_947646795.1. NCBI lineage: Eukaryota > Viridiplantae > Streptophyta > Magnoliopsida > Caryophyllales > Amaranthaceae > Beta > Beta lomatogona. The sequence goes on from CANSNZ010001151.1 coordinate 638,674, forward strand.
ATTCTAGACATTTTTAAGACCATTTTTTGTTTGTTTTCTTAAGCTGAAGTGAAAATCAATGTTACGGAATTTAGCGATTTACATGAGCGTTTTTGTAAAAATGATATAAAATTGTATAACATTTATATGAACATGATTTTTATGTTTTTGGAAAGCCACTGATGTTTCTTTAAACTTGATGTTTTTAGTTTTGTCTATATGATTTTTATTTTAAACTTTATTAACGGAACAAGCCTAGGTGGTACTTGGACAAAATCGGTTTTTGTACAACAAAGTTGTATGATTTTTAATTATTTGTACAAAATTCGTTTTTTAGAAATTCCAAAGCCCAGTTGCTGGAAACATCTTGCACTTCATAGGAACAATATTAAATCCTAGAAACTATTCTGATAATACAGACGACAAATGAAATGAATTACGAAATTAAAATTGATTATAATTACAGCATTACATTTTCTTTTTATGGACATGTTTATGCACAATTTGTCTTGAATTTTTTTATGAAAACATTTTTTTTGGTGATGAATAACAACTTGATTAAGGAAAATCACATAATCACATCGTTTTCTAAGAGTCTCCCGAGTTGACTATTCTAGGTGGGGTGATTTAAGGTTGGGAACCTATTAGGACTTCCTCATACCCAAATCACTCCAAAAATATAAAAATATGATAAAAAGAAACAAGGAAAAAATTAGTAGATGATTAAGAAGATAATCAAAAATATCAAGAGTTTCAACTTTACCTTGCTAGCTCAATGATGCACTTCCTTTTTGTAAATTTTTCTACCTTTTTTTGTGATTTTCTTCTAAATCCACTTAATTACTAACTTAAACTCTTTTTTTGTGTTTTTTTCTTTTGATGAACTTCTTTATTTACTAATTATTTTCCTAACTTTTACTTTCTTTTTCTTGAATGATATTTCTTAGAAGAAGGAAGAAGTAGAGAAGATGAAAGGAGTATTAAGAGTAGTTGTGAAATTAAGTTGATTTTAGCTCCACTTGGTTTTGAAGTAAAAAAGGAGGGTATTTATAGAGAAATGAGGGAAATGAACTAGGGTTTCAAAAAAGTAGAAAATAAGATTTTTTAACCTTAAAAATCTGATTTTTTAACCTAAAAATCTAATTTTCTCATCCTTAATTACCTAATGACATCACTCTAATGACCTCACCCTAATGACATCATCAAATCTCTTTGGAAACACATATATTCTTATTCTTTTTGGATTTTCTCATCAATGAGGCAAAATCGGATTTTCGAGAAAATATTCTTCCCTAAACACCCTAATACGTAAAAAAATGCATCGAAAAACGTGCAAAGAAAGTTGATCTAAACGTTGTGCCAAACACGAGGAGCCTGTGCTAGGCGCAAGCCACACTTGTACGCTAGGTGCACGATCATGCGTCTAGCGCATGGTTGTGTGCCCGGCGCACACTCGATTCTTCCGGAAAAAATCCGGATTCTTGGCGCACACATGGGATTTGATTCTTGTTTTCACTCCTTTTCATGATTCTTATTCCCTAACTAATGGATAAAGGATGTGATTAGTGGATAAAGAATATATTCTTGTTCTTTATCCAATGAATAATGACTTGACCATCAGGAAACTGATTAATACCGGTTTTGGGATAGGACTAAAATCCTGACGCCTAATCGCGACTCGCTTATTTTTGTTTTTTCGAAAGACTAACTTAAGATAATTAACGAATACTCGTCAAATTAATAAAGACGAGTATGATTATACTACAAATTCTTTTATTAAACGGTGGTTGTAGTTATTGACTACGACTCACGGAAATTATATTTCTAAGCCGAAACCGCATGATTAATACGCACAAATGGAAAACCATACGATGAAATGAAACTCGCGCTCCGGGGACGAAACATGCATTTTGACGGGCGCGCACTCCACGATGCATGATGGTATCGTTATTTTTATTTCTTTTCAAAATCTTTATTTATCCGAAAAAGGGGTTCAAAATTTAGGGTCTACAGAATGCCCTATATTGGTCAAATTTTTGAGGAAATGATGACCAATGTTTGAATAAGACACAAAATTTTGATAGAAAATTTCTTTTGAGATAACATATTCTCCATAGAAAATAGTTATCATCAGTGCTATTTTGAAAACATGATTTGCGACTTCTGTTGACGCTTTTAGTAGAAAATCCCATTTAATTTTCTAAAATTAAAAATGCTACTTCGACGTCATCTTAGATTGAAAATCCCAATTAATTTTCTAAAATTGAAAATGCAACTTTAACGTCGCCTTAAAATAGAAATTCCCACTCAATTTTCTAAAATTTGAAAATACGACTTTATCGTCGTCTTAAGTAGAAAATCTCAATTAATTTTCTAAAATTTTAAATGCGACTTTATTATCGTCTTAGATAGAAAATCCCAATTAATTTTCTAAAACTGAAATTGCGATTTTATCATCGTCTTTTTTTTTAGTCTTCTGAATTTGTCTTTTGTTAATGCGAGAGATTCCGACAATTAACAGGTTGACTCTAATTTTTTTTCCACAGTTTTTATAGCCTTGATGACAAACAAGTTGTCAAGTGACCATCATTCACTTTTTATGGCTCCATGTGTTATCATATCACCTTAAATTAGGACACTGTCAGGTCATGTCACCTAAAAGGGTTGACCTAAGGTTATTACCCTCTAGATAAACTATGGTGGACCAATCATCATTTGGCAAAAAAAATTTATCTGTTTTTCCTAAATCTTTCAGAAAATTTTTCATGCATAATGCTTATTTGCTTTATCGGAAAATGATGATCACTATATAAAATAGATTGATCAAGGTCATTATTTTGGATGATCATTAGGAAAAGGGATTGTATCAACGTTCTTGATTCATCATTGACACAGTTTTTTTTAATGTTCGGCTTTAGCAAAAATTATCATACCACAAATGCTTGGTCATTAGCCATGGTGAAGGATGCTCCTTATTATCCTATGGAAAATACTCAAACTAATTATCCATGGCATGAATCATGGATGATCATCTTTTCCATCTATGAAAGGGGCATGATTTTTCATTTCCAAGTGCACCATCTAGACTACTCCAATCTCTTCTCTAATTTTTCTTATTTTACAAAGTGGCTCCTAACAATGAAGAAGCTAATGAAATGGGGCGTCGGGAGAAAAAAAAAAACTCTCGGGGGTCACAAGAAATTTGGAGCAAACAAGGCAAACGTTTTCTTCTTCCCGCTTCACTAAGGCTCTTATGCCTTTGCTTTCACTTTCTATCTGTTACGATATGATTCATGCTGCTTCCTAATTTTGGGATGAAAGTCGTCATGTCTTCCGCTTTGGAGACCGGGAGATTGTGCCTCTTGTTAAAGAGGTCGAGGGTTTGCTAGGCTTACCATCCAATGATCCAGTTATTACACCTAGATCTCCTACAACGATCTCGAGAGATTTATCAATAATTTTATATGTTCCCGAAAATCTTCATGGCAACTACCTATAATATGGTGAAGTATTTCTTCTCAACTTATTGTTGACTTTTCAATTTGGCACTTGGCAATTCTCTAATAATGCCAACTATAGGATTGCTAGAGAAAATGCTTGCATTCTTATGATTTCGGGAAGTACCCTCACTAAATGGTCTTTAAACACATGCCATGTGTAGACATTAAAAATTTATTAGTATTTTACATGTAAAATGAATTAATCATTATTGAGCTAAAATAAATATAATTAGCCCAATTTAATTAATTTAGCCCACTCAAACAAGATATCCAAATTAAACAAATATAATTTGGGTTGTAAATATTTGGGCCAGTTCACATCACTAGTCCAAATAAGATGGTCAAGTGGCAAAGGTAAAAAAAGACTTCCAAGTTATAAATGGGCTCAAGCCCATAAAATACGTAGTCCATGAAGGGATCTTCATTTCCCTATATATAGACCTCATCTTGTTCAGTTGAGGGGACCATAAAATTATTATTCTCAAGAGCTCATATAAATCTCTCGGAATTCTCTCTGCAAATAGTCAACAAGCACATCAAATCCGTGCCGACTGTTCAGATACACTCAAACACATTCGACTGAGATTCAAGCTTTTGTCAGGCCTCATTCGAATACATTCAATCTTAGGTTGACGTTGACAAAACGTCATCCCACATTCAAACTCTGGTTGACGTTGACAAAACGTCACTCTACACTCAACTCCACGTCGACATGAACACGTGTCACTCTCGAAGCTACGAACGGAATCGAGAGGACTTAGTTTATTTTCATTATAAAGGCTGTTTACGAGAGATTGTACTCAATACATTTATTAAAATATAATTTCTTTGTTACTTTGTGTCTGTCATATTTATTTTGACTCGAAATTTGTGTATACGCATTTTAGCATGCTCGGTGGGACCATCTCTACCTCTCATCTCTCTGTTTCGTTATCAACAACAAATCGAGAAATGGCATCGAGAAAGAACATTTTTCGATATCTTTGAAAACATTGCTGACACCCAGCGAAAATCTTTGACGTTAGGAGCCTTTATGGAAGACATGAGTCTTGGTTTTCAGACCAAAAGAATGAAGAAAGATGTTGTTACTGCTTCTGTTATGGTGACCTCAGTAAAATAGTTGAGGAACAACTCGCTGAAATGAACATCTTACTCCAGAAATTGATGAAGGACGGAGAGGAAAAGGATGCTCATATCAGACTCCAAAACGAGCAAATTGCTGCCCTCAATGAGAAACTTAGTAGAATGTCAGGCGACGCATCGTCAAGCCCAGGTGGTGATGAAAGCGAAGACGAGAATGGTGACGACCCTCACCGTCCACTAACAGCTCAACAACTCGAATTGTTGATAGCTCGTGCTGTCAAGAATCAACTTGGGGAAAGCTCTCAAGGAAGTCATCACTATGTAAAGCCTTATACCAAGAGTATTGATAAGTTACAAATGCCTTTTGGCTACCATCCCCCAAAGTTTCAACAATTCGATGGGAAAGGAAATCCTAAGCAACACATTGCTGACTTTGTAGAAAAATGCAACAATGCTGGTACCACAGACGATTTCCTCGTCAAACAATTTGTACGTTCTCTTAAAGGATTGGCCTATAATTGGTCCACAGATCTACCCTCACAATCCATCAATAGTTAGGATCAAATGGAGGAAGAGTTCCTAAACAGGTTCTATAGCACTTGACGTAATGTTAGCATGGTTGAGTTGACTAAGACTCACCAATGGAATGATGAGCCCGTCATTGACTACATTAATTGTTGGCGTGCTTTGAGCTTCCAATGTAAAGATCATTTGTCAGAAACTTCTACAGTCGAAATGTGCATCCAAGGCATGCATTGGGATTTCACCTACATCTTGCAAGGGATCAAACCCAAAACATTTTAAGAACTAGCAAGTAAAGCGCACGACATGGAGCTTATAATTGCTTGTCATGAAAATGAATCAGACTCATCTGACGCATCAATAGAGGATCTGTCGACGTCATGATTGTGAAAATTATTCTAAGTGAAAGATCTAGGGGGCATGAAAACAAAACCTCATGGATACAAACAAAAGTTATTCTCCTAAGCAAGAGGGTAAACTGCAAGTCAAAAATTATAACTCCTAAGCAAGAGTATAAACAGCACAAAAAAAAAACTATCTCCCAAGCAAGAGTCTAAACTGCACACCAAAAAAATTCTAACTCCCAAGCAAGAGTATAAACTACATACTAAAACAAAATCTAACTCCCAAGCAAGAGTCTAAATTGCACACCAAAAAAAATCTAACTCCCACGCAAGAGTCTAAACTGCACACCAAAAAATTATAACTCCCAAGCAAGAGTATAAGCGCACACCAAAAACATTCTAACTCCCAAGCAAGAGTCTAAAGCGCACACCAAAAAATCGAATTCCTAAGCAAGAGTCTAAAGCTGCGTATCAACAAAAAAATTATAACTCCTAAGCAAGAGTCTAAGCCGCAAGGAACAACAAAAAAAAAAGAAACTCCTAAGCAAGAGTATAAACTGCCACCAGCAAACAAAAAAATCTAACTCCTAAGCAAGAGTATAAACTGCATATCCAAAAAATAAAAATTCTAATTCCTAAGCAAGAGTCTAAACTGCAAGCAAACAAAAAAAGGGAACTCATAAGCAAGAGTATAAACTGCCATCATCAACAAAAAAAATTCTAACTCCTATGCAAGAGTATAAACTGCATATCCAAGAAAAAAAAATCTAACTCATCAACAAGAGTCTAAACTGCACATACACAAAAAAATGTAATACTCCTGGCTCGCAAGAGTCTAAACTGTGAACGACGAAACAAAAAAATTGCAGTCATTGTGGCACTCTGGATCAACAAGAGCAATGTAGGAGTGTTTATCATCATTGAATTCTTTAATGAACACCATCCTGAAAAAAAAGGAGAAGAATGAGTAATAGAAAATAGATGAAATAAAAAGTCAAATGTCTCGATTACATGATCGTCGCCAATGATTGTCTTCGAACACACTTCCAAAAGTGTCATCTTTAGTTGCTAGGTTAAGCACAATTAGCAATTGGCCTAACAACTTCGATGGATCATTACCGACCCATCGCGATGAACACTTAAGTAGTGGACTTAATTGTCTTCGAACACACTTTCAAAAGGGTCATCTTTAGTTGCTAGAATAAGCACAATTACCAGTTGGCCTAACAACTCTGATGGATCATTGTTGACCCATCGCGATGAACACTCAAGCAGTGGACTTGATTGTCTTCGAACACACTCCAAAAGTGTCATCTTTAGTTGCTAGGATAAGCACAATTAGCAGCTGGCCTAACAACTCCGACGGATCATCACTGACCCATCGCGATGAACACTCAAGTAGTGGACTTTATTGTCTTCGAACACACTCTAAAAGTGTCATCTTTAGTTGCTAGGATAAGCACAATTAGCAACTGACCTAACAACTACGATGGATCATCGGCCGACCCATCGCGATGAACACTCAAGTAGTGGACTTGATTGTCTTCAAACACACGCCAAAAGCGTCATCTTTAGTTGCTCGGATAAGCACAATTAGCAACTGGCCTAACAACTCCGATGGATCATCGCTGACCCATCGCGATGAACACTCAAGTAATGGACTTGATTGTCTTCGAACACACTCCAAAAGCGTCATCTTTAGTTGCTAGGATAAGCACAATTAGCAGCTGGCCTAACAACTCCGACGGATCATCACAGACCCATCGCGATGAACACTTAAGTAGTGGACTTGATTGTCTTTCGGTGGCAAGTGTCAAAAAAATTCACCTGCAAGATATCACAAACAATACTTGCACAAACAAAAAAAGAGAACTTAAGGGGGTGTAACAAAAAAATCATCACCTCACTAGTCTTGAGCTTTTGCAGGACTTCAAAGATAGCCTAAAAAGTTCAATATCTGAAGAAATTTGATGTACTGCAAATCATATGAAGTATGTCAAGATTTAATTCTGTAAAAAAAAAAAAAAACACTCCATACACATGAAAAAAAAAGAGTGAAATAAAAAAAAATCAATTCTAGCGCTTGTTTCATTAGCAAGTCAATTATTGCATTTAGTTGTTAAGTGTTGGGCATGAATTATGAATGATAATCAACACGATGTGACAAGGAATCAAAGAAAAAAAAAAGACATCCAGCCAACAATCACCGCGTGGGAATAAGGTACATCATCAAGTTTAATATTGAAGGATGAAGAATCAAAAAAAAAAAGTTTCAAGCGTGTCATGAGACTCATGGCGGCAAAGTAATTAAGAAAACAAGAAGAATAGAGCAATACAGGCGTTCCATGAATATCAAAATTTCATCAAGGAAAAAAGAAGAAGAGAAAGCAGGAGGCATATATTAGGGTGTGACTTATGAGAGAACAACGATAAAGTCAAATATCAAACATTGCTGCACCAACATGAATTACACATGGACTGTTATAATTCTACACTAAACATGAAGCATCCATGAATCAGATTTAAAAAAAAAAGGAAAAGAAAAACTGCAACGCATGAAGCCTATTACTAGGCGTGAATTGGTAAAAAGATTTTACCTTTTTACTAGTGATGATGACGTTGATCAAGAGACTTTGGCACTCATCAAACTAACACACAAACAAAAATTGTGATTTTTCTCATCAGCAGCTTGAAGAAAACAAAAGAAGACAAAAGAAAATCAAGAAGACAAAAAAGAAGGAAAAAAAAAAAGAAACGAACATAAATAAACTCACATGTATGCAGTAGTCTGGAATTGACTTCGACTAATGCTCAATACTTCGGTGATACCACGAGTTAACAAACGATAGTAGACGACGAGGTTTTGTTAATTTAAACTCCTAATATGTGATAAGATTTGTTCTTCTTGATCACATAAAAATCCGAATCGAAATCAGATCGAAAATCCTGAGTCCAAGACTTGATAGAGTTATGAAAATCCATGACTCTATCTTTAAAAAGAAATCATCAAACAGGTTGTCAAAGCATAACCAAGCCAAACTCAAATTTGTCAAGACCCTGCCATAATTAAACACTTCAAATCGTGTACGTGACATAGTCTCGATGGGGCAATTTGTAGACACTAAAAATTTATTAGTATTTTACAATTAAAATGAATTAATTATTATTGGGCTAAAATAAATATAATTAGCCCAATTCAATTAATTTAGCCCACTCAAACAAGATATCCAAATTAAACAAATATAATTTGGGTTGTAAATATTTGGGCCAGTCCACATCATTAGTCTAAATAAAATGGTCAAGTGGCAAAGGTAAAAAAAGACTTCCAAGTCATAAATGGGCCAAAGCCCATAACATACCAAGTCCATGAAGGGATCTTCATTCCCCTACAAATAGACCTCATCTTCTTCAGTTGAGGGGACCAGAAAATTATTATTCTCAAGAGCTCATAAAACTCTATTGGAGTTCTCTCTGCAAATAGTCAACAAGCATATCAAATATGTGCCGACTGTTCAGATACACTCAAACACATTTGACTGAGATTCAAGCTTTTCTCAGCCCTCATTCGAATACACTCAAACTCAGGTTGACGTTAACAAAACGTCATCCCACATTCAAACTCAGGTTGACGTTGACATAACGTCACTCTACACTCAACTCCACGTCGACATCAACAGGTGTCATTCTCAAGCTACGGAACAAAATCAGAGGACTTAGTTTATTTTCATTATAAACTGTTTACAGAGATTGTACTCAATACATTTATTGAAATATAATTTCTTTGTTACTTTGTTTCCTTTCATATTTATTTTGACTCGAAATTTGTGTATACACCATGTTCGGTGTCTTTCACTTATTCCTCAAATTGTTCGTGGGGGTCGTCTTCGACCACTTATTTTGGGGCAAATGTTTCTTGGCTTATATGAGCTCAAAGCTTTGTGAAGGGATGTCCATTAGCCATTCACTTATGGTTATTGGAAAAATTTTCTCTCATGAAACCCCACAAGAGGCTTACTTACAAAAAGTAATTATGTTTGAGAGAGGTCTCCTTCCTTCCTTCTATCAACTTAGCAAAAATGGTGGGTGGGAGGATTTTTTTCTGCAGCAAGACATAAAGTGGGTCACAAACCACCTTGGTATTAATGCAATTGTATATTGCAATTCTGGTCGCAGAGGTGTACAATTACCCGGGCTTTGCCAAGTCACTTTCTACCTTCCATGGAGGTGTCTAAGGCAAATTGGTTGGAGGCAAGAACACATTCCTGCCCGCCAGGTTCTTCCATCTTGTACCACTTATGAGACTGATATGAGTGGTATTCAGAGAATGCCTACTATATGGCAGGGAGGATCTAACATTATATCAGCGCTACTTGTACCTCACTTTCCACTGATTGATGAAGATTACCTTCAATGGCTTCTGGCAGATATTAGTCAAGACAATGATTCAGACGGGCCTACCATAAAGAGGAGAAGGGTTTGAGAGAAATATCATGTTTAATTTTTATGTTATTTTTTTTTCTCTTTTTTTTTGAGTTTGTAGGAAACGAAGGCTTTATGTCTTTTTATGTATAAAATGAAGTACCCCAGTTGGGATGAATAAAAATATCTGTTTGTGAGAATTATCTACTTGTGAGAAATTCAATGTGAAAACACGTGCACACTTTAACATTAAATATGACATGCAAATCATAATTAATCAATCATATGACACACAAAAGCATAACACATAAACCTAAAAAAAAAACAAAAACATCCTTGCATGTTTCATCATTTTTCTTTTCCTCTTTTTTCTTTTTCATTTTTTTCGTTTTCTTTTCCCTTTTTTTTGTCTCTTTTTTTTTTTTTTTGGCATACATTATATGAATATCTAGAAACACATGGCATGTTTATTAAGAATAACAAGATAGGATACAAAATCCACAAACTGCTTTGTTACTTGACCATGACAATTACAATTACTTTGATGCCTAAGAGTAATATTTCTTCAACTGATCAAGATTAGTGAAATGGGTGAACTCATTCCCATCAAAATCCATTAGCTTTACTGCTCCAGCCGTGATGACATGCTTGACTAGGAATGACCCAGACCAGTTAGGCTTGAATTTTCCCCGAGGATCATGCAACGGAGCTCTATTTTCCTTTAGGACTAGATCACCTTCTTGAATGTCTCTATCTCGAACATTTTTGTTAAATGCACGAGCAATCCTCCGTTCATAGAGTTCAATGTTATGCAATGCTTGTAGTCGGCTCTCATCTGCGAATGCAAGCTCATCATAACGAGTTTTATACCATTGGTCTTCCGAGATTTCACTTTCTGCTATGACCCTGAGAGATTGTATCTCTACCTCAACTGGTAGGACTGGCTTCATCCCGTAAACCAAAGAATACGGGGTTGTTCCCATTGGAGTCCTAATTGATATCCTATATCTCCAAAGAGCATATGGTAGTTCATAATTGATATCCTATATCATTTTTCTTTTTCTCTTTTTCTTTTTCATTTTTTTCGTTTTCTTTTCCCTTTTTTTTGTTTTTTTTTTTTTTTTTGCATACATTATATGAATATCTAGAAACACATGGCATGTTTATTAAGAATAACAAGATAGGATACAAAATCCACAAACTGCTTGGTTACTTGACCATGACAATTACAATTACTTTGATGCCTAAGAGTAATATTTCTTCAACTGATCAAGATTAGTGAAATGGGTGAACTCATTCCCATCAAAATCCATTAGCTTTACTGCTCCAGCCGTGATGACATGCTTGACTAGGAATGACCCAGACCAGTTAGGCTTGAATTTTCCCCGAGGATCATGCAACGGAACTCTATTTTCCTTTAGGACTAGATCACCTTCTTGAATGTCTCTATCTCAAACCTTTTTGTTAAATGCACGAGCAATCCTCCGTTGATAGAGTTGAATGTTATGCAATGCTTAGTCGGCGCTCATCTGCGAATGCAAGCTCATCATAACGAGTTTTATACCATTGGTCTTCTGAGATTTCACTTTCTGCTATGACCCTGAGAGATTATATCTCTACCTCAACCGGTAGGACTGGCCTCATCCCATAAACCAAAGAATACGGGGTTGTTCCCGTTGGAGTCCTAATTGATATCCTATATCCCCAAAGAGCATATGGTAGTTTATCATGCCATTCCCTAGTCTTTTCAGTCATCTTGACAACAATAGTCTTGATGGTCTTATTGGTTGCTTTCACCGCTCCATTTGTTTGGGGACGATAAGGTGAGGACTGATGATGCTTGGTTACATTTTTGCGAGAGTGGTCTTTAGATGACCCTCAAATTGTGATCCATTATCAAAGATGGTTTCAAAAGGTATGCCATACCAACAGATAATGTTTTTAATCACAAATTTCGAGACTTGCTTTGTCCCTAGCTTTGAAAATGATGAAGCTTCAACCCACTTCGAAAAGTAATCAATTGCTACAAGAATATATTGATGCCCATTTAAAGCCTTCGGATGAATTTGTCTGATTATGTCTATGCCCCAACTCGAAAATGGCTAGGGGGAGGTCATATTATGTAGTGACACAGGTGGCATATGATTGAGGTTAGCAAATATCCGACATTGCTTGCGAGGCACGGACAAAGGCGATGGAATCACCTTCTAGAGTGCTCCAATGAAAACACCGCTCGCAAAATTTTACGAGCTAGCATTCTTCCATTCATATGGGGTGCACATTCTCCTCCATAAACTTCTTCCATGATGGCTTTCTTTTTAGTTTGTCATTCACGCAGAGTTGCAGAGTACCATCAAACCCTTTGTGATATAGTCCGCCTTTTAGAATGAGAAAATGAGCAACTAGCCTTATGATGGCTATGTGGTCCTTCTTCCCACTTCCCTCCGGATCTTGCATAGTTTCCGGAAATGTCTTGATATCCTTGTACTAGACATCATCATCATCTTGTTGAGCCAGTGTGGAGACAATTTGTGCTACCGTCGTTGTAGGTTCCTTCTTTTCTTCAATTAAAACCGAATGGGTTTTTGTACCATTTTCCCATGTTAAATTAACAGCGAGATTGACTAAAGCATCAGTGAAACTATTTTGTTCCCAAGGAAGATGTTTGAAGCTGATATCATCAAAATAAAGGATCAATTCTTGAAGATACTCTATGTAGAGTTGAAGTCTTTCATCTCTAACCCTCCAAATTCCTATTGTTTGAGATATGATGAGATTAGAATCTCCATACACAGAGAGATTTCTTGCCCCTGCTACCAAGGCGGCCTTTACTCTATATATGCAGGCTTCATACTCAGCTGTATTGTTTGTTGTTGGGAAATCCAGCTTGACAGCAAATGGAATATGGACTCCATCAGGATCTACTAACAAAACCCCTGCTCCATTACCTCTTCTATTAGAAGGTCCACCAAAATACATGCACCATTGTAGATTGTCAATAAATAATAAGTACTCATCAGGGAATGCATCATCATATTCATCTCCTGACAATGGTCCCTCTACTAGGGCTTCAGATATGCCTCTTCCTTTGACAGATTTCTGGCTGACACATTGAATATCAAACTCAGAAAGCATGGCATGCCATCTCGCCAATCTTTCACTAAGGATGGGTTTCTTAAACAGATACTTGATTGGATCAAGTCTTGAGATTAGATAGGTGGTATGGGCTTGAAGGTGATGCCTGAACTTCTTCGTGGCATAGACCAAAGAAATACATGCTTTTTTCAGTGGGGTATATCTTTTCTCATAATCCAGGAATTTCTTGCGGAGATAGTATATGGCAACTTCCTTCTTTGTTCACTAGTGGAGAGGTACAAAATCAGGGGTTCTCCTGGTCTAGGTGGCATTAGGACAGGTGAATTTGAAAGATACTCTTTCATGGAATCAAAAGCTTCCTAACATTACTCGTTCCACTCTTAGGATGCCCCTTTTCTTAGCAGTTTAAATATAGGTTCACATCTCATAGTGAGTTATGAGATGAACCTGCTGATATATTGAATTCTGCTGAGAAATCCTCTTACTTCTTTTTCTGTTTTTGGATGAGGTAGCTCTTGAATAGCTTTTACCTTTTCAGAGTCCACTTTGATACCGTCTTGACTGATAATGAATCCCAACATCTTCCCCGAAGTGACACCAAACACACACTTTTGAGGGTTTAGCCTTATATTGTACTTCCTGATTCTCTCAAAGAAGGACCTTAGCGCAGGAATATGCCTCTCACGATCTTCACTTTTCACAATCATGTCATCTACATAGACCTCCACAATGTCATGGATGAGGTCAAGAAGGATAGTGGTTGCGGCCCTCGATATGTGGCTCCAGGCATTCTTGTGACCAAAAGGCATAGCTCGATAACAGAAGATTCCCCACGGAGTGAAGAAAGATGTCTTTGTCATATCTTCTTGAGCCATGAGTATTTGATTATACCCTGACAATCCATCCATGAAGGAAAACATTGCATGACCGGTCGTACTATCCACGAGGACATCGATATGGGGCAGAGGAAAGCAATCTTTTGGTGATGCAGCATTCAAATCTCGAAAATCGATGCACACCCGAACTCTTCCATCCTTTTTAGGTACAACCACTATATTGGCGAGCCAACTCGGATGTTTTACATCTTGGATGAATTTGGCATCAAGCTATTTCCGGATTTCTTCTTTCACTTTCAAACTAATCTCTGGTTTCATTCGGCGGAGATTTTTCTTTGTAGGCTTGTTTTCGGGATGTAACAGAATGCAATGTTCCACAATTTCTCTATTAACACCAGGCATATCAGCATAAGACCATGCAAACACATCTACATACTCTTTTAACAATGGAATAAACATATACTGTTAAGTTGGGGATAGGGATGAACCTATTTTAACTTCTTTTACCGCATTTTTTGTACCAATATTAACAATGGACTCTTCCATGGGTTTTATATATGTTTTAGTTGTATCAAGTGATTCATCATTATTAAATTCACTGTCAGAAATAACATCTTGCATGCAAATGTATTTAGATAAAGCTTCACATTCAATTTCCTCACTATTAGAGTCTTTTGACTAGGTATGCAAGGTAGATTGGCTGGAAGATGAGCTATCATTATGATAACCATCGAAACGGGTGAAAAGGTATTTTCATGAGATGGATGTGGAGGATGGTTTCCTAAAAACATTTAAAATTCTATAGGCCCGTCTTTTGCACGACACTCAATACTCCACTTATGTTCAATGCTTCCACCGGAAGATATCATCAAAGACAAGGGTCAAAATCCCCTTCCTCGGAGGACTCAAAAGTGAAAAGTTTCTTAAGGACTCCATGTTCCAGATTATCCACCCAGTCATTTTCCTTTATTATTTTTTGTTTTTGGACAAACCAACTTTGGATTAAGTCCAGATTGTTAGCCTCATTGAAGAATATCTCCAATCCCGGTAAAATCTTATATTCCTTCCTACTAAGCCAAGGTTCGGAAACTCATTGTACAACTCAATATCTCCTTGCAAGATGAAGCCGACCATTCGGGGTAAAAGAAGGTTTTTTGATGTTGTGAGAAGTCTTTGCCCGGATCATATCCTAATCCATGTCGGTTTTGCTTGTCTACTATTAGGATTGGTTGCTTTATTCCCCTACCATCACACCCTAATCCAGTTCCTTGAGTATAACCCATCTTCATCATGATTTGAAATCCTTTGGTTAGAGGTTGCATGGCAAACCCTATAGGCTCTTTGACTGCATTTGTGGATATGGCTGAGACTTTTGTTTTCTGATGGTAATTGGTCATCCTTAGAGAAGGAATAAATTTCTTCTTTTTGGACCTAAAGGTAGAGATAAAAGAATTAGAAGAAAAGAGAAGAAAGCTACATATTGCAGAATGCATTGCAGAATAAAGAAAATTTTCGAAAACGATTTGCAATACTTTGATTGGAATGGTCCACCTTTGCAATTTTGGTTTTTTTTTATTTTGACTCTCTTGAATGATTTTACTGTCATTAGAGTTGAAAACAAATGTTTTTTTTTCATTCTTCAATTCCCTGCTTTAATATTGAACAAAGATAGAAAATATAGAGATTAGGGCATGTATCCCCATTGATGTGTCAATTCAGCATTCTGAAATTGCTCCTGTGATGACTGGCATCTCGAGATCTGATCACATTGCCTGAAATACGATGGTTAATGCATTTGAGTCGAACCCGAAGGTTGCCTACATATCCCCATTTCTCCAGGTGCATTTTACGGGGAATCAGACTCAGCGTAGTTCTTTTTTTTTATTATTTTTTATAAGGAACTAAAGTTTTTTATTTAATAAAGCAGCTGCACTCATATTGAGCTACCTACGTACCCCAGGTGTTGCATAGGTGGAGTGATCTCACAGTGCAAGTGTACGTGATAATGGAGATTCAAGCTGCACGTAGTTCTCTGATACTAACAAGCTGAAAGATTTTTTTTTTCTTTTTCTTTTTTCGATGGGATAACCCCCTACAGGACTTTTACAGAAGATTTTTCCTTTTTGTGAGATGATCAAGTAGCTTTACGGTAGACAAGAGCTATGTTGGTGATCTTCTTGATGCGATAGCTGAGAGCGTGAGATTGGCTTGTGCCGTGACCATGCAACTGATGATATTTGCAGTACTTGCAGAGATTTGACCCTATAGGACCTGCCCCTGGGCGTCTTGGAAATGGATGAATCTGACCTTGTTCAACCAGTTTGCGAAAGATATCGACTTAGGATTATGGTCGTGGATGGGACAGCACCCTCCTTGTAGGTACTTCTTTGTGGGTTGGACTAATGATGCCCCGATCAATCAGGCTTTGCATTTTGTAGCAAAGGTCATGGCATCGATCAGTTTCATCATGATTTGAAGTATACCTTGCCTCCGAAGATAATTGACGACAATAAACGCAGAGTTTGCTCATGTCTGTTCCATGAAGGGGTAAACAGTGCACATGCGGTGGGATTTGAAGTATATCTTGCCTCCGAAACGATCATACACCATACTCAATGGTTCATCCATCTTAGCATAAACCCTTCGATTTGCATTGGGACTTCCAAGACTTTCCCGGGGTTGTTTTTCCTGCAATTTCAGAGTATCGATGTCGAAGCCATGTTGCTCCAAGTGGCTGCGGCAGGTGTGCTTGATGGCAACCATGTGACGATAAAAGAAATCGTTTAGGTTCACGGTAATATAAGCATGAATTACCAATCAGTAATAGGGACGCGAAGCTGGGCGCGGATGTAAGCGCATCTCGAACAAAAGTGCGAGAAAGTTTCCAAAGCTCTTTGACGCAAAGTGACTAGCTTGAACTTCTTGACATCAGTCTGTTTATGCTTGAGAGTCCAATTAACAAAGGCTTGGCTATCATTTTCCCAACTGGCTCTATCTACACAATCTGAAGAATAGTACTAGTCCAGAGCTGGTCCTTCTAAACTCTTGTCAAAGAGTATGGGGTAATCTTCCTTTGGTATGCCCCATGGGTGTAATGCATTCACAAAACCCACTAAGTGGACAAAAGGATCACTATTCCCATCAAATTTCCTAAACTGTGGTAATTCACGATAGTGATCTTCATGTTGATATCCTGGGGAGAGAATCAGTGACTCAATGTGAACATCTCGAACAGGGCATACTACATTAAAGTCTTGGTCAAAATCGTCAGTCCTAGATCTCTTCTTTGACTCATTATCATCATTGCCTTCCATTTCCGAAGGATTACCAATCCAGGATTCTTCCGGTGCTTCAGATGACGTATTATGTGTGCCGATGCTTGGAGCTCCTACCTCTTCTTCATCATTATCCTCACTTGGTTCATATTACGGCTTTGTTTATTCAAGCACTTAAATACGGTGTGATTTGTTGGAACCTCATTCATCCATGAACTTTCGAGTCTTTGCTAGAATGCGAGTGGATAGTGTAACCATCCAACCTAGTGCCCTCTACTTCATTTAGATGCAATACCGATTTCCCGGTGTTGGAGATGGTCATGACTTCCGGATCACCAGAAATAGTCACAGCACCCTGATCAGTGAGAAGCCTTACCTTCTGATGTAGAGTAGAGGCTACTGCTCTATTTTCATGCAGCTATGGTCTTCCTAATAAGAGGTTAAAACAGGCTTGAATGTCAATGACCGTGAATTCCCATCCATTACAACGTATAGTGATGTGCAACGAATTGTTGTGGTTGATATTGTCGGGGAGATCATTGTCTGTGAACATGAGAGTTCGATCTACACCGTGAATGAGCCCCACCATTTGGTCGGGTGTTATGGAAGAGCTTACGGAGGCTTCATTGAGATGCTTTAGAATAGCTGCCCTATGATTTGGGAATGCATTAACAATTTCCGGATGGAAACATTAGCATTTACTTCTTTCATGCGCTTGATAGCATCATCTTCCTTATTACTGTCCTCTGTCATTGGCTCTTTGCCCTTTTCCTTCCTTCTCAATACCTCCAAAGGATTTTCATCCTCCAAATGGGATGGCTTAAAATGGCGACATGCTCTAGTCAAATGAGATATATCCACGTACTCCTCATCACTAAGATCATCAAGGCAGATGGGGCTCCGGTATGTATTTGGAGTGGTGGAATGTCCTCCGGTGCTTTTCTCCACAATTGTCAAGGCCGAAGAGGCATCTTCATCAACATCGAGTGCAAAATGAAGAAGGCACCATCATAATCCAAGGTTCCACACATGTCAGAGAATGGATCCTTGTTGAGAGTGAAGGTGGGGTCTTTACAAGGCACCATTTTGACTTTTTCTTGAGTGGAATAGTCATAGACCAGACACTTGTAACCAGCGGCTACTGGCATTTCATACATTTGAGGAACTGCTACTGGTATTTCATACATTTGAGGAACTGTCTTGTGGATTAACTGAATTGGATCGCATCTATTTGTAGCAGCAGAGATGACATTAATGGCAAATGAAGGGTTACTGTTATTCTAGTATGAACACTAGACCAACTACAGAGGGGGTGAATTGTAGTTGAGGAGAAATTTTCAAATTAAAATGCGGAATCAAAATAATCTTGAAAGAAGAAAGAAATAAGCACACGGAATTTTTATAAGGAAAACTTCCTAGGCCCAATAGGAAGAAAAACCTTGACCACGAGAGATTTTGACTCAAACTCTCTTTAATATAATAGGCCAAAAGACTCTCTTTAGTACAACCTATTACTGGACCTTATTTGTTCCTCTAGGAACTTGTTCCCCAGTCACTCAGTTCCCCCTGAACTGATGACACTTACTTTTGACTTCACTCGAAGTCTTGTCTTTTCTCTCTTTCTTTCTCTCTCTTGAATACAAGAATATTCTCTGAATTTTCTCTCACCCACACAATATGAATATTACAATAATGAGTATGTTGAATAAAAGAGGAAATTACAAGAAAAACTTTCTAAATAATGATTGACTTTTTCGCTTGAAAGTTCTTAAGTTTTTTCTTCAAATAATTTCATATTATATAGGCTCTTTGCATATCTTCTTCTACTGGTCATCTTGTGCTCCATGTTCTCCTCAAATGGAGCGAGTGGAATAATGGAAATCATGGTCCTAAATTCACTGCACTTTCTCCACGAGGTTTGCAACGGAAACAAACTTCCCACTACTATCCATTAGTGGTCGAATCTTCCAGCAAGTAATGCGCAGGTGGATCAAGTTTGTTGGAGAGCTTCAAGGAGTTAGCTCCACAATTTATGCCACGCAATTTCCAACTGACTTTGCAAACAATTCCAACAGCACAAAAACATCTAATAACTTAAAGAATCTTTTATTCAAAGATTTTAAGTTACTAGAACATTAAACATACCATATGATAAATATTCAAAGTGTATAAAATAATATCTTGACTTAGATTAAATAAATAATATTTCTCCACAAGATATAAATGCAAAATTAAACAGTATATTATTTTTGGTTTTTTATAATTTTCGCCAAATAAAAACTATATAGTAAAATTAACCTAAGTATTTGGCATCATCAAAACATGGAATACAACAATATTCCCCCTTTTTGATGATGGCAAATATAAGGCATATAAAAACGAAATAAAAAAAACTAGAGCAGCAAAAGAATCAAGAGCTAATGACGTTAGAAAACAAACAAAACTAACAAAAGACTAAGAAAAGAAATCTAGCACTATACTAACAGAAAACTAATACTACACTAACATAAATCAGTATGGGATAAGAAAAATCCAAAAAAAACATCTATCTAGAACCGAAGAGAACTAGAATTTGAATTTTTATGTGCCACTCTACTTCTTCCCCCTTTTGTCATCATCAAAAACACTAAATACCCAGCAGTACTCTAAGAGTGTATCATATACAACAATGTCAATGCGTAGTAGCTCAAACACTCATCTAATAATACTAGCCATCCAAACATGATAATGAGCATATGGAGATAAGATTAAAGTACATAGTCATGAAAAATGCACAAACTGAGTTCAAGACGAAGATAAGAAAAAGAGAAGAAAGCACAAAAAAAAAGAGAAGTAAGAAAAGAAAAGATATAAACCAAAACATTTTATCACCAAAAAGAGATGGGTGATAAAAGAGAGTAACAACTAGTCACCATTGTTTTAATACAAACCAACCAAAAAAAATATTGTTTCATCAGATTAAGTAGAAGGGAAGGGGATTAGGGATTTGAGGGCTTGGGGCGGACAAGGAAAGCACCGACCACAGTATCAATCTTCTCCCGAACAACAGATTCTCCTTTTTGCACACTGGTGAGGATCTGCTCCCGCTGAAAATCAACACGGGCAACCCTGGCTTCAAGACCTTGGACTCTGGTGTGCAGGAGAGACAGAGACTCTTGAATTGTATGAAGTATACCATGAAGACCAGTGGTGGAGAGAAGAGGAAAATCAACAGTCCTAGATCCTGAAGGAGCTTGATCCTCCTCAAGATCAATATGAACGGCTCCCGGCCCTGTTCCTTGGGAGCCTTGGTCTCAGCAATTCTCTGACTCTTGCGCACAGACCTAGGTCCTTCAGCACTGACCTCCTCCTCAAACTTCCGCTTAATCCTAGTTTCAACCTTTCCCTTAGTTTCTGCTACCTCAAAGTCTAACATCCCACCCTGTACCCTGAGAGACAGCCTGGATAAGGTCTCCTTGGTCAAATAGCTATCAGGCTCCAGATCAAAAGAGGTACTAGAAGGGAGTTCAATGTGATTCTTCTTGAGGATAACAGAAATCAGGTTAGCATACCCCACTTTGGTGTTGTGGGAGATACAGTAGGAGAGATGAGAAATCATTATAGCAGGGAAGATTATTTTTATGTTCTTAGCAAGGAAAAACATCAAAGAAAGATCCATGAGGCTCGCTTGAGTCCTCTTGGAAGTCCATGGTAGTATAAAGCGCCAAACTAAATGAAACAAAAATTTGTGAAAAGGAGAGAGATATTTCTCATCTAGGGACTGGTTAGACTACTTACCCCCAAAGTAACTCAAAATAGTAGCGTTTGAAGCCCCATTCACATTTAACTTAGTCCTGCCCTTTACATATTCCTTGTACCCCTTAGTAGGTACATCAAACCATTCCCCTAAGGTCTTTTCATTGAACTTAACCAATTTCCCAGTGACAACACTTATGCATAAACCTTCGTTATTTTCAAACTTAGCAACAAACTCACTCATCTCACTCTCATAAAGACCCTCATCAAAACTCAACACTTTGACCCATTTTTGAAACTTAACAAGATCAAGAAATTAATTCCACTTTACTTTCTTGCACCAGGTGAAATCAACACAAAACCCAATGATATACTTAGAGGATTTTGATTTCTTACCCCTTTTCGTAGGTACCAAGATTTCCTTTTCTTGCTCTTCAACATCATCCAAATCGTCTTCTTTCTTTGGAGAGAACACTTCATTTTTCTCCGAATTTGCTTGAGAACCCCGAGAGAATCATCATTTGAGTTGGAAGATTCATTCTCGCTTTCATTATAATCCACCGGAGGTGAAGATTTTTCAGTAGGAAAATTTTTCGTATCTTCAGAGGTTTTTCTTTTGGGAGCCATTTAGGGTTTAAGGTGAGGAAGATGAAGATGGCAGATTTGTGTAGAGAGAGAGAGAGAGAGAGAGAAAGGTGGTTTTGCAGAGGTAATGGTTTTGAGGTAAATGGGATTAATTGCCGTGTAAATTTTGGTTTGATTTGATGGGTTTTTATTTTGGGGCAGAATTTATGGGAATTGTGAAGAGGAATTAAATGTGGCTTTTCCCTTCCTTCTTTAAATCCGGTGAATGATTTTATTTTTAGGTTTGTACATGAACGTTTGGGTGAAAGCGTTGCCATTAAAAACTTGTGGGGGATGAATGAAAGAGGATAATAAATGGAAGAAGAGAAAATAAAATAAAATAAAGATAATATTTACGTGGAAAGAAAAGGAAAGAGTAGAAAGTGTGAACTCATGCATGTAACATGTTCAATCTATATGTACAACAACCTTTCTATTTTTACTCAAGTATATGCATGGACAATAAGGGGATTATTATGAAGACTAATGTGAGTTCTTTACAATGACTGTATAATGAGTGATTAAATTCACAAAATGTTGCTGGCCACTTAGTGTTATCTTGTAACTAAGGTTTTTATTTGAAGTAGCACACTCAATGAATTCTAATCATCCCTAGCTCTAAGCGAATTTTCTCGAATTTTTCTCTAGGAAGTTGTTTAGTCAGAATGTCAGCTATTTGATTTTCAGTTGGACAAAATTCGACTTTGACAAGACCTTTTTCTACATTATCTTTAAGGAAATGATGTCTAATGTGAATATGCTTGACCCTTGAATGATTAACTGGATCCTTAGAGATACCAATAGCACTAGTATTATCACTGTAGATAGGAACACACTTAAATTTTATGCCAAAATCTCTTACTTGTTGCTTGATCCAAAGGACCTGGGAACAGCATGCAGCAGCAGCCACATACTCTGCCTCTGCTGTGGATAAGGCAACAGTATTTTGCTTCTTTGAGCTCTATGACACCAAGCTTGTTCCTAGGTACCGGATAATGCCTGATGTGCTCTTGCGGTTAACCAAGTCTCCAGCATAATCCGCATCCGAATAGCTTACTAGGTCAAAAACATCACTACGAGGATAGAACAAACATAAGTCATCACTTCCTTTCAAATACCTTAGAATCCTTTTAATTGCGGTTAAGTGAGATTCTTTGGGATTTGATTGGAACCTAGCACATAAACCAACACTAAAAGAAATATCGGGTCTACTTGCTGTTAAGTAAAGTAATGAACCAATCATACCTCGATATTGCTTCTCGTTTACACACTTACCATTTGAATCTTCATCTAACCTTGTTCCTGTTCCTATGGGAGTGTGGTTGGTTTTTTAGTGTTCCAGTCCATATTTCTTGAGCAGTTCCTTGACATATTTTTGTTGATGGATCATTGTTCCCCTTTTAGTTTGCTTGATTTGCAATCCCAAAAAGAAGTTCAACTCTCCCATCATACTCATTTCGAGTTCACTACTCATAAGATCAAGAAACTCCTTACAAAGAAGATCATTAGTAGCACCGAAGATTATATCATCAACATAAATCTGGACTACTAATATGTCTGTTCCTTTTGATCGAAGGAACAAGGTTCTATCAACTTTACCTCTTATGAAATCATGTGAAAGCAAGAATTTTGACAACCTTTCATACCAAGATCTAGGAGCTTGTTTCAACCCATAAAGAGCTTTGTCAAGCTTATAGACTTGATTTGGAAGTTCCGGATTTTCAAATCCAGGTGGTTGTTCCACATAGACGTCTTCAATTAAAAAAACCATTTAGAAATGCACATTTGACGTCCATTTGGTACAACTTAAATCCCATAAAGGCAGCAAAGGCAATCAAAATTCTAATTGCTTCTATTCTAGCAACATGAGCAAAGGTTTCATCAAAATCAATACCTTCTTGTTGATTATAACCTTTGGCAACAAGTCTAGCCTTGTTCCTTACCACAGTTCCATGCTCATCAAGCTTGTTCCTGAAGACCCATTTTAGTCCTATAACCTTCTGGTTCTTCGGTTTTATCTCCAGGTGCCATACCTTGTTCCTCTAGAACTCATTTAGCTCCTCTTGCAAAGCGTTGATCCAATCAGCCTCTTTGAGTGCTTCCATATGGTCTTTAGGTTCTGTCATAGATAAGAAAGCGTGAAAAGCACAAAAATTCTTCAATTGGGATCTCGTTTGAGTTCCCTTTTAAATGTCACTTATTATCAATTCTAAAGGATGAGAATTTAGGTATTTCCAAGGCTTTGGATCAAATCTCCTAGTTGCTTCTTGAGCTTCTTGTGGTGGTTGATTCACTTGATCTTCTCCTGGATCAGGAGATCCTTGATCATCCTGAGTTCCTCCTGTAGCTTGTTCCTCAAGGGGATCAGGCATAGGGTTATCAGCATCGGGAACTTGCTTCTTCTCTTTTCCTACAGTGGTTAGTTCCTCATCATTATGATTATACTCATCAGGGCGAGTTAAACCAATTTCAAAGTTATTATTGTGACTCTGTTCCTGCAGGGAGTTAGTCTCATCAAAATAACATGGACACTTTCCTCGACACACATTGTTCGCTTATTGTAGACACGATAAGCCTAACTACTTAAGGCATATCCTAGAAAAATAGCCTCATCACTTCTAGCATCAAACTTTCCTAAATTGTCCTTTCCATTGTTATGTACAAAACATTTACATCCAAAAACACGAAAATAAGAAATATTGGGTTTTTCTTCCTCTAAATAGCTCATAAGGAGTCTTCATGGTGATTGGTCTTAGCATGACACGATTGATGATGTAGCATGCCGTGTTCACTGCTTCAGCCCAAAAACTCTTCGGAAGACTGCTTGCAATAATCATCGTCCTTGCCATATCCTCAAGAGTCCGGTTCTTCCTTTCGACTACACCATTCTGTTGTGGTGTTCTTGGAGCTGAAAAGTTATTATCTAAACCTTCATTGCTACAAAATTCATCAAACTTGGAGTTTTCAAACTCCGTACCATGGTCAGATCTAAAATGCTTTAATTTAAAACCACTTATTCTTTGAATCATATTAGCAAAGGTTAGAAATTCATCAAACGTTTCATCCTTACTATGAAGAAAAATAACCCATGTGTATCTTGAAAAATCATCTACTATGACTAATACATATTTCTTACCGAATCGACTTTGGATGCGTATAGGGCCACATAAGTCCATATGAAGAAGTTCGACTGGACTTTGTGTGCTTACCATTTTCTTGGATTTGAATGAGGATCTCACTTGCTTGCCTTTGACACATGAATCGCAAACATCGTGGTTTAGTGACTTAATCGTTGGTAGACCAACCACCAAGTCCTTTCCACTTAGTTTATGTAGTAGGGACTGGCTTGCATGACCACATCGTTTATGCCACGGAAAAGGATCAGCTTCGATCACACTTAAGCATGTGAGATTATTCCTAGGAACAAGGTTCAGGTCTGTACTTTCATTGCGACTACACAAGACTCATTAGTAAACTTCACTGTATTTCCCTTATCACAAAACTGAGATATACTAAGTAAACTATGTTTTAAACCCTCGACCAAAAATACATTATCTATGGAATGTGACTGAGATTTACCAATCTTACCAACTGCTATAATGTTTCCTGTAAGATTGTCTCCAAAGGTCACAGTTTCTCCATTGAAGACTGAAAGTGAGAGAAATTTTGATCTATCTCCTGTCATGTAAAACAACCGCTATCGAGGTACCACAAGTTGTTCCTTCTCACTTCAGCCTGTACCATAGCAAACTAGTTAGTGGTAGGAACCCAGTCTAGCTTGGGTTCCATTGTTGGACTTGAGCCTTTCTTAATTTTCCAAACCTGTTTCACTAGGTATGTGTTCCTCTCAATACGTTCTTCTCTGGTGGAACAGTCAGACACAATGTGACCACTGTTCCCACAGTAAGAACATATTTTACTACTTGGCAGATCAACATATTTTTTTTATTTTTTTTCTTCTTTTTGTGATTGAAACCTAGACCGTCTCTTCCTTTGTGTTGATACTTTTGTATCCATGTAACAGGGTCAGATAGCTTGTTCCTTGAGGGTTCCAGTTTCTTCTTTAATACCATATTTTCTTGAAAAATATTGTCAAAATCGTTTTTCAAATTTTCAGCAATATTTCTGGTATTAGTAGAAGAGACTGTTCCTTCAGGAATAAACAGTTTCAATTCTGCCAGTTCCAAGTTCAAAAGATAATATTCATTTTTGACCTTTTCAAATGCATCTTGATAAGCTCCACTCTTGTCAAAAAGTTCAAAGAATCTTTTTTCAGTGTCACATTTTAGTGAGTTAAGCCAATTTGAATGGTTCTTAGTGATTTTTAAGGCGTTCGTTAATTGATTTCTTTTTGCACATACATCTTTGTAATCATCTAAGATTTCTAGCAAGAGTTTTATTAATTGACTTTTGTTCAATTCTGTAAGTTCCTCTTCAATGGCATTAAAAATTACCTTGGGGTTTGATGATTCCACTTTGTCTTCGATATTTGCCATGAGACATAGATGGGCAGTTTCTTCCTCAGTTTGTTCCTGCTCCTCCTCTGAGTCAGACTCTCCCCATGCTGCCACCATGGCCCTCTTCATATCATTTTTCGAAAATGATCTTTGTTGTTCCTTGCCCTTCTCTTTGTATCTTCCTTTAGCTTTCTCGTTTTCCCATTGAGGACATTCCATGATGAAATGATCAAGGCCTCCACACTTGTGACAACTTAGCTTTGTTGGTTTCTTGGTAACCTTTCCTTTGTAGTTCTTGTTGAAGAACTTCTTGAATCTTCTAACAATCATTGCAGCTTCTTCATCATCAGTTTCTGGGTCTTCTTGTTCCTCAGACCTGAGGGCCAGAGCCTTAGGCTTTGATGTAACAATTTCATGAGTTTCGAGGTGTAACTCATGGGTCATCAAGGAACCAGCAAGTTGTTCAATGTTGAACGTTGTGAAATCCTTGGTTTCCAACAGTGTCGTTGCCTTGGCCATCCATTTTTCATCTTGTGGTAGACTCCTTAGTACCTTCCGGACCTGTTCCTCTAGAGAGATTAACTTTCCCAGAGATTCAAGTTCGTTTGTAATGTTTGAGAAGCGAGTGAGCATATCTTGAATAGGCTCCTTTTGTTTCATGTGAAACAATTCATAGTTATGCATGAGCATATCGATATTTGATCGTTTCACTTCGCTTGTTCCTTCATGAGTAATTTGAAGGAGTTCCCACATTTGCTTTGCAGTCTTGCATCCCATGGCTCGATTGTGTTCATGGGGACCAAGACCGCAATGGAGTAGCTTCTTGGCCATGTTGTTAATCTCCATTTTGTCGATGTCCTCTTTGTCAAATTCGGCAAGAGGTTTTGGAACCAGCTCTCCTTTCTCGTTCTTTATTGTGACTTCAAAGTCATCGATTTCAATTACCTTCCACACTTGGTAATTTTTAGCTTTAATAAATATCTCCATACGGTTCTTCCAGTATAGATAATGTTTGCCATTGAACATGGGTTGGCATTGAGTTGAATACCCTTCATCAAGCTTTTCTCCTGTCGTGTTCATTGTTCCAGGAACAATCTCCTAAGTGTTAGCTGATTCTGGAGGTACTAGGCTCTAATACCAATTGTTATTCTTGTACGAACACTAGGCCAACTACAAGAGGGGGGTGAATTGTAGTTGAGGAGGAATTTTCAAATTAAAATGCGGAATCAAAACAATCTTGAAAGAAGAAAGAAATAAGTACACAAAATTTTTACAAGGAAAACTTCCTAGGCCCAATAGGAAGAAAAACCTTGACCACGAGAGATTTTGACTCAAACTCTCTTTAATATAATAGGCCAAAAGACTCTCTTTAGTACAACCTATTACTGGACCTTATTTGTTCCTCTAGGAACTTGTTCCCCAGTCACTCAGTTCCCCCTGAACTGATGACACTCACTTTTAACTTCACTCGAAGTCTTCTCTTTTCTCTCTTTCTTTCTCTCTCTTGAATACAAGAATATTCTCTGAATTTTCTCTCACCCACACACTATGAATATTACAATAATGAGTATGTTGAATAAAAGAGGAAATTACAAGAAAAACTTTCTAAATAATGATTGACTTTTTCGCTTGAAAGTTCTTAAGATTTTTCTTCAAATAATTTCATCTTATATAGCTGCTGCAAATCTTCTTCTACTGGTCATCTTGTGCTCCATGTTCTCCTCAAGTGGCGCGAGTGGAATAATGGAATCATGGTCCTAAATTCACTGCACTTTCTCCACGAGGTTTGCAACGGAAACAAACTTCCCACTACTATCCGTTAGTGGTCTAATCTTCCAGCAAGTAATGCGCAGGTGGATCAACTTTGTTGGAGAGCTTCAAGGAGTTAGCTCCACAATTTATGCCACGCAATTTCCAACTGATTTTGCAAACAATTGCAACAGCACAAAAACATCTAATAACTTAAAGAATCTTTTATTCAAAGATTTTAAGTTACTAGAACATTAAACATACCATATGATAAAAATTCAAAGTGTATAAAATAATATCTTGACTTAGATTAAATAAATAATCTTTCTCCACAAGATATAAATGCAAAATTAAACAGTACATTATTTTTGGTTTTTTATAATTTTCGCCAAATAAAAACTATATAGTAAAATTAACCTAAGTATTTGGCATCATCAAAACATGGAATACAATAGTTATGATTAGGAAGGGGGTTTTTTGTGATGTTGGGCTGAGAGTCGTTTGGTTTTGAATTTGATGCTTTAGAGCCGTGCAGCTTTCAGTATTATGCCCCGGATTTTGGTGATACTCACAGTTTTGGTTTGGGTCATAACCAAGGTAGGGATTTTTAGGAGGTGGACATGGATTCAAGGGTTGAATGAGATTGGCCTTTTTAGCTTGGAGAGAGCCTGGGAATAAGTCATGTTCAAAGGAGTAAAATTCCTTTGTGGTCGCAACTGGAATGTAGACGATGCGTCAATAGCATGGATCGCACTAGTTGTCTTAGGAGCTGCTGAATCATTGTTTGGGGTTCTTTTGTTATTTCCAAACTTTGCATTATAATTAGTGCCGCCAGTAGGTTCATCTTTCTTGATGTCTCCTCTTTCTACAGCGTCCTCAACTAGAGTTCTTGTAGCAATCAAAGCTTTGAAGGTCGGGAAATATTGCCATATGCTTCTGATAGATGGGAAGAAGGTTCTTCACAACCTTTTGCAGTTGTTCCTCCTCATTAGGCCTACTCATCATTTTGGAAGCCTTGTTTCTCCACCGAGTTATGAATGAAGAAAATGTCTCATTAAAGTTTTGAGAAGTGGTCTCCAGATCCCTTCTAGTAACATCAATTTCTTCGTTATATTTGTACTGGTTTGAGAACTCTCTGACTATGTCAGCCCAAGTGGATTTCTTTGTGTTTTCAAGGTTGAGGAACCAATGTCTTGCAAGCACCATCTAAATACTTGTTGAAAGAGTTGAGCCATCAAAGATTCTTCCACTGCCCAGGGACTCATTACCCCTACATACATTTTCAGGAAATTGGTGGGGATACCAGTCCCCTCAAACTTTGTCAAATTAGGTGATCAAAGTCCGTTCTTTAACACCAATGGGTCTTCGACCATGGAACCCATAAAGCCTCCTTAAACTGAATACATGGAATACAACATTTGAAGAGCCCAAGTTCTATTTAGGTTCCTATTTACTTTTGTTGTTTTATTTTCAAGATTAAAATAAAGCCTAGTGATTACTTATGATACTAAGGCTAGTAGGTGTGTGTTTAGTGGCTTATTAGGCATGTAATTAAGGGTTGTTTACAGCTCCATAGTTGCTGATTGCTTTCTTTTGTAACATCCCCTTAAATGAGGCTTAATTAGGGCTTGAATCAAGGAGTTTTGTAACTCCTCAAAACCATTCCTCAAAGGACGGTTTTTAGGGTGTTTTTAGCTCATCCTTGCTGCTCCTTATCTCTATATAAGGAGAGCAAATGATAATAGAAATCAGTTTTTGAGTTTGAAGTAAAAACCTTTGTGTTTATAGTTTTTAGCTTTGAGTTTGTCTCAAGTTTGAAACTAACCCTTATTACTTTGAGTGAGTCTTGATTGATAAGATTAGGGGAGATTGAGTGAGTCTTGTCTATGGCCTAAGATCCCAAATCATTGAGTTTGTCTTGTGATTTGGTCATTTATCCTAAAATCATGAGTTACAAAGTGTTCTTGTGAGTGTTCTTGTTCTTGAGTTTAAAAACATCGTCCAACTCTTGGAAGGGTGCTTTTAGATTCACATCATATGGTATCAGAGCTTTGGTGAAGAAATTCATCAGAAAAATCGAGTTTTGGAGAAGAGACGAAACTGCCAGAATTCAACCAGTTTTTCATCCGACTTTGAAGGACGATTTCTCAACCTTCAGGAGTCCAAATTGGTTTATTATTTTTTTCATTCTGCATAACTTTTTGTCTAGAATACTCACAAAATTTTTCAGATTTTTGTGAATTTTTTAGATATTAAACTGGGCACGTTTTTCGCAATTGCGCCAAAACGGAGCAAATCTGGCACACAGAACTTCAAACGACGATTCCTCCTTCATCCAGAAAGCTTTTGAAGAGTTTCTTTTTTTGATTCCGCTTGAAATTTCTTGAATTTTATTAATCTGTAAGCCTTTGAGAGTCTCAAGTCCATTTACAGTTTCGTTTTGTTGTTCAAGTTTACGGCAGTTTGCATCTTGTATTCGTAATAGTCTAGCAAAAATAGTGAAATCATGGCTGATGGTGATCTTGCTAGGATGTTACAAGTAATAACTCAGAAGTTAGAAAACTTAGAGAGAAAATCAGAAGCAAATGATGAAGATAAGGCTCAACAAAAGACTAGGTTAGATGTTATGTCCAAAATGTTGATACAAGCAAGTAGAAAACTGAATTTTCTTGAAAATGAGGAAGGTGAGATTAATGCACCTAGAAATTTTGATGAAGATAGGGGTTTGAAACTTGAGATGCCCGAATTTGATGGGGGGCATGATAAGTGAGGTCTTTCTTGGTTGGGTAAGGCAAATTGAAACCATCTTTGATTATAAAGGTTATGATGATAGGAAGAGTTTAAACTTGCTGTCCTTAAACTCACTAAACTTGCTGCATTGTGGTATGAAAACCTCAAAACAAATAGAAGAAGAGAAGGAAAAGATAAGATTGATTTATGGAGTCGGTTGAAAAAGAAAATGAGGCATAACCGGGTAAGTAAAGAGTATGAGCAAGAACAATACTTAAAACCGACCCACCTCTCACAAGAAGACATGAGTGTAGAGGAGTATTTGAGAGAATTTGAGAAGTTGTGCTTAATTTGTGACTTACAAGAGAAGGAAACCTTTAAAATTGCGCGTTTCATTAAAGGTCTTTCCAAGGGGATAAGTAGGAAGGTGGATGTTACTCATTACGCAACATTCAGTGATGTATGTAAGATCGCCATCAAGTATGAGTCACGACTAAAAGAAGACAAACCTAAGACTTCAATGGGTTTTAAGGGGTCTTACAAATCCAACTTTTCTTTTGAGGAAAGTCCTTTTCAACAAAAAATTCCTTCATCTTCGTCTAGTACCACAAAGCAAGACAAGGGAAAAGAAACAGTAGGGGTGAGACAAGAAGAGTATGATCAAAGAAGAAGGTGTTTTAGATGTCAAGGTAGAGGGCATATTGCATCTGAGTGCCCTAGCAAGAGTGTTGTGACCACAAGTCAATTGAGAGTCATGGAAGAAGAAGAAAAATTGTTTGAATTTGTTCCCGAAGTAGAGAGAGAAGAGAGTGACGTAGAAGAAATAATTTCGGAAAAAGAAGAAAACATGATTGGCGGGGTAATTCGGAGAATGTTGTATGGTGAAGCAAATTGTGAATCGCAAAGAGAGAACTTGTTTCGAACTCGTTGCAAGATTGGGGATAAAACTTGTAATGTGATCATAGATAGTGGGGCTCAAGTTGATGTTGTCTCACACCGTGGTAGTCCAAAATGTGAAACTTCCTACAAGACCACACAAGAAGCCATATAAGCTTACTTGGTTGAATGAAGATTCTCATACTCGAGTGAAGCAGCAAGCATTGGTAGCCTACTCCATTGGCAGCTTTTAAGAAGAGAGGTGGTGTGATATTCTTCATATGGATGCGTGTCACTTACTACTTGGCAGGCCATGGCAATTCGACAATGATTCCGAGCACAAGGGAACTTCAAATGAGTATCTATTGACCTTGAAAGATGGCAAAAGAGTCAAGTTGTCTCCCCTACTCCCACAAATAGCTCAAAAAGAAAAGAAAGTGAGCAATCATGCTGTAATTTGTAATGATTTCTATGATATAGTGGATAAAGGGGAAGGGGTTTGCTTGGGAGTTGATGCAAGGGGTATTTCTTTTGATAACTCATCTTCCTATGAGTTGTGGAAAGAAAATCAACCACGAGTCAAGAATAGCCTTTTGTTTTCAAGCCTAAGTGACAAAGTTTTGAGAGGTAGGAAACCCAAAAAGAAAGATGCAAACAAAGAACAAGGAAAAGTTTTTAAACCCGGGGAATGGGTTTGGTTACAATTGAATAGGAGGTGCCCGAAACTCATGACTTTTCCACTTGATGAGGGACCCTTTGAGATATTAGAGAGAATAGATCATGAGAGCTACAAGATAGATTTGGGAGGCTTGAGTGCTACCTTCAAAAGGGGTGAGTTGTCTCTTTACACCGAAGAAGAAAGTTTGGGGTCAAACTTTTTTTAGAAGAGGAGAATGATCAAAGTTCGTTCTTTAACATCAATGGGTCTTCGACCATGGAACCCATAAAGCCTCCTTAAACTGAATACATGGAATACAACATTTGAAGAGCCCAAGTTCTTTTTGGGTTCCTATTTATTTTTGTTGTTTTATTTTCAAGCTTAAAATAAAGGCTAGTGATTACTTATGATACTAAGGCTAGTAGGTGTGTGTTTAGTGGCTGATTAGGCATGTAATTAAGGGTTGTTTACAGCTCCATAGTGGGTGATTGCTTTCTTTTGTAACAGCCCCTTAAATGAGGCTTAATTAGGGCTTGAATCAAGGAGTTTTGTAACTCCTCAAAACCATTCCTTAAAGGACGGTTTTTAGGGTGTTTTTAGCTCATCCTTGCTGCTCCTTATCTCTATATAAGGAGAGAAAATGATAATAGAAATCCGTTTTTGAGTTTGAAGTAAAAACCTTTGTGTTTATAGTTTTTAGCTTTGAGTTTGTCTCAACTTTGAAACTAACCCTTATTACTTTGAGTGAGTCTTGAGTGATAAGATTAGGGGAGATTGAGTGAGTCTTGTCTCTGGCCTAAGATCCCAAATCATTGAGTTTGTCTTGTGATTTGGTCATTTATCCTAAAATCGTGAGTTACAAAGTGTTCTTGTGAGTGTTCTTGTTCTTGAGTTTAAAAACATCGTCCAACTCTTGGAAGGGTGCTTTTAGATTCACATCATTAGGCATCTTGAAACCATGGGGTAATCGTGCCTTTGGGAAAAGTGTTAACCCATGTATGTCCATCCATGGTTCGGCCTTCGTCATGCCTTTTAAGATCTCCTTGAGTTTAACTACCTCTTCCTCGAGCTTAATGGGAATTTCTCTCTCATTGTTCATAGGCTTAAGGTGAAAAGATGAAGCTACCTCCGACTCCGGAGGAGGAAGAGGCATCTGGGCGCTTTGGTGCATTATGCCCAACACAATTTGTTCAATATTATCCTGTCTGTCAAGCATGGCCTGGACCAGTCCTCGGAGCTCAGTCATTGGATCAGGTGGAGGGGTAGAGTTCTGTTGGTGCTCGTAGTTCGGAATTTCAGACATGTTGTTGAGATGCGTAGCAAATAATACCGCTGGTGTAGACAAGGATGACAGTATTACTGACAGAGAAAGTTCACTATGGTCAGAACTTCGGCAAATTAGCCTAGATCCTGAGCGGGCCCAGGCAGAGTTCCTAGAGTTGTTCATAATGATCTGATCCGATCGATCTGATCCGAAAAATCGGATATCCGATCCGGTTTTTCGAGTTTCGGATATTTCGGATCGGATACGGATCACTTTTTGTGTTTTCGAATATCCGAAATATCTTTTTTTTTAAAAGTATATTTTTTATAAAATAAAACCCTAAACAACAAAACATTCTAAACTAAAACTAAATAGAGTCATTCTAAAAATCTAAACCCTAAGTTGAAAGGAACACCGCTCTCTCATCTCTCTCCACACGAGTCTGCTGCGAGTGCGACCACAACCTGCTGCGACCACCACCTGCTGTGAGGCTGCTGCGACTACCACCTTCCGGCGAGGCGGCGACGCTTCTCTATTCCGTGGCGCAATAAATGAGGTAATGTTTCGATTTCGACTGCAATTCTCTCATCTCACTTCATATTCTTTAATTTTCGACTGCATCTTGCCATCTTCTGTAATTTTTCGACTGAATGTTCGATTTTTTCGTTTTTTTAATTTCTGCAACTTATTTTCTCCTGTGTTTTGTTGTTGTTTCGTTTTTTTTTTACTTCTGTGTGGTTTTCGTTTTGTAATTTTCGACTGAATGTTGTTCGATTTTTTCGATTTGTTTTTTTGTTGTTGTTTCAACTGCAACTTATTTTTCGACTAAATGACCATGTTTCTTTTTTTTTATTACTTCTCTGTTTTGTCGAAAGTTAGAAAATTTCACCAATTGCAACTTACTTGTTCTTTGATTTTTTCGTTTTTTAAATTTCTGCAACTTACTTCTTCTCTGTTTTGTGGTTTCAGTTTTTTATTTGTTCTTTGTTTTAAGTTTTAACTGATTTTAATTGATTCACTTTTCCTCAATAATGTAGTACTTTCAGCTGGAGCAATGATAAAATTGATACAAACATGGAGAACGTGTGCATATCTGACGATGAAGCTGCAAGTGTGGAAGAAGTTGAGAGATGTGCGGCTCCACCATTTAATAGGAAGAAGGGCAGCACTTCGGTGTCCTCAAACAAGCCTAAAAAACCTCATGTTCATCCTAATGTAAGTGATACCACTTCTCAACGTGTTAGGAAGAAAAAATCTAAATGGTGGGTTCATTATGATGATTGTGTTGATGATCCTGATGTGGCTATATGTAAACATTGTGAAGCTCGTATTGGTTGTGAAGGGACAAATGGGACTACTCCTTTAAAAAATCATGCTCAACAATGTAAAAAAGCTCCTGCCAATATGGATATAAAACAAAAATTGCTCAAGTTTGAGCCCATAACAATAACTAAAGAAAATGGATCCACTGAAATTGTGAATGTTCCAACGTTGTGGGAGTTTGATCAAGAAATCACTAGAAAAGCACTTGCTAGGATGATAATTGTTGATGAATTGTTTTTCTTTGTTTGTGGAGCGTGAGGGTTTTCGATATTTTTGTAAGGCAATTAATCATCATTTTGTTGTGCCTTCACGTTCTACTATAACAAGAGATTGTTATAAGTTATTCATTGATGAAAGAAAGAAATTAAAAGATTTTTTTTAAAGGTCTTTCTTCTAGGGTTTGTCTTACCACTGATACATGGACCTCTGGACAAAATTTGAGTTATATGTGTCTCACCGCTCATTTTAATGATGAAAATTGGAAGTTGCATAAAAGGATCATTAATTTTTGTCCGGTTGTTGGTCATAGTGGGGAAATCATTGGTAGGCCGGTTGAAAAATGTTTGAATGAATGGGAAATCAAGAGAATATTGACTGTGCCTGTGGATAATGCTAGCTCAAATGACTTAACTATCCAATATTTGAAAAGAAGGATGAACCATCATCAAACTAGTGTGTTAAATGGTGATTATGTTCATATGAGATGTGTGGCTCACATACTTAATTTGGTTGTGAGAGATGGATTGAAAGAACTTGATAGTTCCATTGTGGAAGTTCGTGGTAGTGTGAGATATGTTAGGTCTTCTCCGGCTAGACTTAAGAAATTTAAGGCATGTGCACATGAAGAGAGTTTGGAAATTAAGAGTCTTGTGTGTTTGGATGTTGATACTCGATGGAATTCAACTTATTTGATGCTTGAATCTGTAATCAAATTTAAAAAAGCCTTTACTAACTTGCATTCTCGAGATAATGCATGTGTTAGAGAGCTTAGAAAATTTGGTGGCAAGCCGGATGAGAATGATTGAAAGAAAGTTGATTCTCTTTTGCCTTTTTTGCAAATCTTTTATGATGCTACATTGAGGTTGTCTGATGAAGGCATAAGTAACATGGCCCGACAAATGAAAGTGAAACATGACAAAAATGTGCTCCTCCCAAAGGCACATTATGATTGGACCAATTTGAGGTTCTAGGATTTTAAAACAGTCAGTGATTACAATTTAACATTGTTTAGAATTGTATCATTGTTAAGATATTATGATCATCCCATCACAGAAGAGCAAATGATAAATAAAACGCCCTCCACTTTCCACGCCACTAATATAATATTGGCAGAACAATTCAGGGTTCATAGCTTTCAAAAAGTACTCTGAGCTAATCTCAGTACTACTTGTGGCTGAACAAAATAATGATCTTTTGCTGAAAAATCATAATCTTAGACCTACGGGGTCTTCAGCCACCCATGAGATAAATGCAATAGAAAGCTCTAATCCACCAGAAGCAAAAGCTATACATAGGGGTGGACGCGGTAATTACAACGGTCGTGGGTGAGGACGTGGTAATTACCGTAGCCGAGGGCGTGGACGTGGCAGAGGCCGATTTCCCCAAGAAATAATAATTTTAAAAATTCTGATAAAAATTGGGGACAATCATCTGGAAATCAGAGGCAGACGTCCTATAAAGGAAATGACACTTGCCACAGATGTGGCATAACTGGGCACTAGGGTCGCACATGTCGTACTGCCAAACATTTGGTAGACCTATATCAGGCTTCAATAAAGAACAAAGGGAAAAATGCTGAAGCAAACTTTTGTTAATGAAGCTACTACATCCATGCCCAACCTTGATGTTTCAAATTTTTTTTATGGATGATGCTGGAGCAGAAAACAACTTTGTTTAGATAACAATGCATTAATATGCTTAGTTTATTTTAATTGCTTCAATATTCATTTTCATGTATTCGCTCCTTGATCATTAATAAAATATGTATTTTTCTTATACTTATCATCATATTTATTATTTATGAAAATATGAATTTACTAGAAGTTGGAACCAAAGAACAATGTCTTCTCGACAGTGGGACAAAACACACCATATTGAAAAATAAAGAGTATTTTTCAAAACTTATAATATTTCAAGCAAATGTTAGCACAATCTCTGGGACAGCCAAGTTAATTGAAGTTTATGGGAAAGCCTGCATTATATTTCTAAATGGGACAAAATTGATAATCAATGACGCATTATATTCGAGTAAATCTCGAAGAAACCTCATAAGTTTCAAAGATGTACGTCAGAATGGTTACCATTTGGAAACGATGACAGTGAACAAAGAGGAATTCATATGTCTCACGGTAGAAAAATGCGGCAAGAAATACATCTATGAAATGTTGTCAGCAATTTCCTTGGGACTATATAACATAGATATACGTCCAATTGAAATTAATATGATATTTAACCAGAAGGTAGATAACAGAAAATCATTTACTCTATGGCATGACCGATTTGGCCATCCTGGCACAAGAATGATGCATAGAATCATTGAAAATTCAATTGGACACTCTATAAAGAATGTCAAAATTCCTCGGTCAAATGAATTATCATGCTCTGCATGCTCACTTGGTAAATTGATAATCAGACCATCTATAAATAAGATTGCTACTAAATCTCCAACGTTTTTAGAAATAATACAAGGAGATATTTGTGGGCCTATTCACCCTGCATGCGGACCATTTTGCTATTTCATGGTATTAATTGATGCCTCTACTCGATGGTCACATGTGAGCCTTTTGTCAAGTAGAAATGTTGCATTTGCAAAACTTCTGGCTCAAATAATTCGATTAAGAACTCAATTCCCATATCATACAATAAAGAGAATAAGATTAGACAATGTTGGGGAATTTACATCCCAAACTTTTAATGACTATTGTATGTCTATTGGGATTGTTGTAGAACACCATGTACCTCATGTACATACACAAAATGGTCTTGCTGAATCATTAACCAATAGACTACAATTAATTGCAAGACCATTAATAATGAGATCAAAATTGTCCTCTTCTGCTTGGGGTCATGCTATATTACATGCAGCAGCATTAATAAGATTAAGGCTGATAGCCTATCACAAATTCTCACTATTACAATTAGTATCAGGTCGATAACCGAATGTCTCACATTTGAAATTTTTTGGGTGCGATGTTCATGTACCTATTGCTCCGCCCCAACGTACTAAAATGGGTCCACAAAGAAGGATGGGAATATATGTTGGATTTGAATCTCCATCAATTATCAAATAATTAGAGCCAACAACTGGCGATTCTTTTACGGCTCGATTTGCCGACTGTCATTTTAATGAGTCAGTATTCCCATCCTTAGGGGGAGAGAAAGTGGACCCACAAAATATAAAAACAGAAATTACATGGAACGCATCGCAAATGTCGTTTTTGGACCTAAGAACAAATTCAAGTGAACAAGAAGTCAAGAAAATTATTCATTTGCAAAATATTGCAAACCAATTGCCAGATGCAATCACAGATACTAATAAAGTGACAAAGTCACATGTACCTGATGAGAATGCCCCGGCACAGATTGAAATTCCTAGTGACAATAAGGCCATTGAAAATGAGTCAATAGCACGTCAAAATTGTGATAGACCACCCGGTTTCAAAGATTCAAAACCGAGAAAAATGAAAAAGCAAGGTGAAACAACGAACGAAATTAATATAAATCCTCCAACGGAGCATGATGAAATTCATGATGAAAATAAAAATGAAGATAAGCATGTTCCAGAAGAAAAGGAACATGAAAGCATAGACAACAATGAAACTTCAATTAATTATGTTTCTACAAAGAAACAATGGAATCGAAAAGATGTTGTCTTGAATGAAATATTTGCTTACTCCCTAGTGGTTGAAATGACATACGATGAAAATGATATAGAACCAAATACAGTAGATGAATATCGTCGCAGAAAAGATTGGCCAAGATGGAAAGAAGCAATTCAAACATAATTGAAATCACTTGAAAAAGTGAGTTATTCGGACAAATAACCCAAATACCAAAAGGTGTAAAACCAGCTGGGTACAAATGGGTATTTGTGAGAAAACGAAATGAGAAAAATGAAGTTACTAGATATAAGGCAAGGCTAGTAGCCCAAGGCTTCTCGCAAATGCCAGGGATTGATTATGATGAGACATATTCTCCAGTAGTTGATGCAACTACACTAAGATTTCTGGTAAGCTTATCAGTTTCAAAAGGATTGCAAATGAGGTTAATGGATGTAGTGACTGCATACTTAATTATATGGGTCACTTGACACAGATATTTATATGAAAGTCCCTGATGGACTAAAGCTACTAGAAAATCACATGCCCAAAGATATGTTTTCAATCAAATTGAAATAGTCACTCTATGGGTTAAAACGATCTGGAAGAATGTGGTATAATCGTCTTAGTGAATACATATTGAAAGAAGGATTCAAAAATAATCAAATCAGTCCATGTGTTTTCATTAAGCGATCTAAATCAAGATTCGCCATCATTGCTGTCTATGTCGATGATTTGAATATATTGGAACTCCTAGAGAACTCGAAGTGACTGCAAAGTACTTAATGAAAGAATTTGAGATGAAAGATCTCGGGAGGACAAAATTTTGCCTTGGCTTGCAAATGGAACATTTGAGAAATGGGATTTTTGTCCATCAATCAAACTACATAGAAAAAATTCTGAAACTTTTTGTCATGGACAAAGCCCACCCAATAAGTTCTCCAATGATAGTGCGTTCCCTGAATGTGAAAGATGATCCATTCAGACCACGAGAAGAAAACGAAGAAATTCTTGGTCCTGAAGTACCATATTAAAGTGCGATTGGTACCTTAATGTACTTGGCTAACAATACTCGACCTGACATAGCTTTTTCAGTAAACTTGTTAGCTAGATACAGCAATGCACCAACAAAGAGACATTGGAATAGAGTCAGACACTTATTACGTTATCTTTGAGGAACACAAGATCTTGGAATATTCTACCAGTTGAAACCAAGTGCGTCACTCATTGGATATGCGAGATGCCGGGTACCTATCATATCCACAAAAGGCTAAGTACCAATCCGGGTATCTATTCACTTATGGAGGTATTGCAATATCTTGGAAATCCACGAAGCAGACTTTGACGGCCACATCATCAAATCATGCAGAAATAATT
Source organism: Beta lomatogona (assembly GCA_947646795.1). Classification (NCBI taxonomy): domain Eukaryota; kingdom Viridiplantae; phylum Streptophyta; class Magnoliopsida; order Caryophyllales; family Amaranthaceae; genus Beta; species Beta lomatogona. The sequence continues at coordinate 678,339 of CANSNZ010001151.1, forward strand.
GCTCTTTATGAAGCTGGAAGGGAATGTGTATGGCTAAGGTCAATGATCAAGAATATGCAAGAAGAATGTGGAATGGAAACAATAACAACGAATCAAACCATCATCTACGAAGACAATACAGGCATGTATCACCCAATTAAGCGAAGGGTACATCAAAGGAGACAAAACTAAAAAACATTTATCACCAAAGCTCTTCTTCACTCATGACCTCCAAAAGGAAAGGATGATAAACATCCAACAAATCCAATCATGTGAGAATCTTGCAGATTTACCAAATCCCTTAGTCCGAAAAATTGGAATGCGTCATCTTCGTGATATATGCTAGATTCAGGGGGATTATTATATGTGTTGCACTCTTTTTCCCTTCGATCGATTTTTATCCCACCGGTTTTTTTCCCGACAAGGTTTTTAATGAGGCACTTAATTTTAAGCATATAAGGATACATAATAGTTATATTCTTTTCCCTAGTTATGGATTTTTCCCACAGGGGTTTTTCCTAACAAGGTTCTTAATGACACAACATCTATTGTGAGTTATCGGTGGACATTTAGGGGGGGTGTTAAGATAACAGTGGAATTGTGTGAATTCCATTGTTAAGCATAGTGAAGTCCACAGTTTCACCTGACATGCAGTTAATGCATGTTGGAAAAGTTTTCTCCCAGCCGCTGCAATTGTTGAATTTACGTAGGTACACATAGTGAAAGTTTTGCCTATAAATACCGTCAATGAAATGAGTGAGTTCGCTCAATTCAGATATAATACACTCTTCTGATATATTTCTAGCATTAACTTATCTCTCTATATATTTCTCACAATAATATTAATTGTTTATTACAAATTTTCTGTTGAGAAACAGTGGAATGCTTCATTCCACTGTTCACATGTGAAATGTGAAGTCCACTTTGCCTGCATGCATTTAATGCATGTCAGGTAAGTTTTCTTCACACCGCAAACTCTTCCGCCAAAGTTGAAATATGTAATTGTAAACAGTACAATTTTTTTGCTTATAAATACCGGTGTAAGAAATCAGTTTTTACATCAATACGAATACAATACTCTCTGATATATTTCTATAGCTTCTCTCTTTCATATTTCTCACAACACGTTATCAGCACGAGTTTGCTACCGAAAAACAAAGGTATACCTCCATTCTGTTTCAAGTTCTAAATTTTTTTTCTCCAAAGGCCAACCCTTTACTATCCGAACATGGATCAATAAAGTAACGGGATTAACATTGTTTTACACAATGTCTCTGTCTCGGGTATTTACTTTTGGATAGAGCGAAACAATGTGCCATTCACTACCAACCCAGCGAGGGGGACTGTAGTACAACCCCGACCCAGTAACATTAACGACGATACAAATACCCATACCAGAGCAAACCCACCAACCCCTGTTCCCAACACCAATAATAACCCTCCTATACAACCAACTGAAAATCAACCCCCACCTAGTAATAAAAGAGATATGGATGAACAAGAAGGGACTAGTAGTAAACGTCACCATGCCACTAACCCTGAAAATAAATAAATTAATAATAAAGCCACCTTCATGGAGGGCAAGGACATTTATTTTATGTTATTTCTTTTTTTTTGATTTTGAACCGCCTATATGGACGGGTTAACTTTTGAACTTGCCGCCTATATGGACGGCCTAGTGAAGTGATAAAAATTATTATCTCTTATATGTGCAATAATGTTATATGTATGCAGGCAACAAGCATTCAGAATACTATTATATATTATTGTCTCTAATCTTCTATTTTTTGCATTTGTAGTTACATATATTATATTGTCATTTTACCAACATGCTCTAATATATATTTGTCAATCTTAAAAATTTTATTGCATTGTATATTTTTAACTGTAGATGAACTGCACAGTTAGGGATACCCTCTATAAAAGCGGATTACCCGCCCCATTTTTCACCACACATATCCTTATCTTCTTCCCACTTTTTCCTCTACACTCACAAATTTTTTCTTCTTCCTCAACCTTCCGGCCACCATGTTCGACGGCGACAACCACCGTCCTCCACCTTCCTCTTCTTCTTTTGAGGAGGATTTTCGGATGATACGGCTATACTTATTCCTTATAGCCGGTTTCTTTTTCCTTCTTATGGCATTCAATGATCTATCTCCTCATACACAAGTAGGAGACAATTTTTTTCATCTCCCTCATTTTTTTTTGGCATCTTTTCTTTTGTGTCTTTAAGTGCATTTTTAGGAAGTTTTTTTTGTTTCTCTCACTCATTGTATTTTTTCCATTTTTGGCATTTTTTTGCTTCGTTGTATTGTACGCTATTTTCGTATTTTTTTCTCTTTTGTTTGTACTGTTTATGTATCATTATAATGATCTAAATCAGGGGGAGATAATATATGTGATTTATTATCATTTACTAATTTTAAATATTTACATGTTTGTAGTTAAAATGGGAGATCTAGTGAAAAGACAATTTAACATACTAGATCTATCTGGGCAAAAGTTTTTAGAATGGACAGTGGACGCCCAAATGAATTTAAAGGCCCAAGGACTGGAACATACAATTAAGGGTGTAACAACCCAACAAGGTGATGCAACTACATCAGTTAAAAAGGCGACTGAACAAGAAAAGGCAAAAGCCTTAGTCCTTCTCAGGCATCATTTCCATGAAAGTTTAAAAACTGAATATCTCCTTGTGGAGGATCCCAAAGAACTATGGGATAGCCTGAGTGAAAGATATGGGCATCACAAAAATATGCTCCTTCCAAAGGCACAATTTGAATGGCTCAATTTGAGATTCCAGGACTTTAAAGCAGTCAGTGATTACAATTCAACGTTGTTTAAAATTGTATCATTGTTGAAATATTGTGATCATCCCATCACAGAAGAGCAGATGATAGAAAAAACGCTCTCCACCTTCCACGCTTCTAATATAATATTGGCTGAACAATACAGGTTCGAGCTTTCAAAAAGTACTTCGAACTAATATCGAGTACTACTTGTGGCCGAACAAAATAATGATCTTCTATTGAAAAATCATAATCTTAGACCTACGGGGTCTTCGACCACACATGAAATAAATGCAATAGAAAGCTCCGATCCACCGAAGCAAATGCTATACATAGAGGTGGACGCGGTAATTAGAACAGATAGTGGGAGAGGACGTGGTAATTACCGTGGCGAGGGCGTGGACGTGGCGAGGTCGATTTTCCCCAAGAAATAACAATGTTAAAAATTCTGATAAAAATTGGGGACAATCATATGGAAATCAGAGGCAGTCGTCCTATAAAGGAAATGACACTTGCCACAGATGTGGCATGACTGGGCATTAGGGCCGAACATGTCGTACTGCCAAACATTTGGTAGACCTATACCAGGCTTCAATAAAGAACAAAGGGAAAAATGTTGAAGCAAATTTTGTTAATGAAGCTAATACATCCATGCCCGACCTTGATGTTTCGATTTTTTTATGGATAATCTTTGAAGCCCGAAAACAACTTTGCAATGCATTAATATGCTTAGTTTATTTTAATTACTTCAATAATCATTTTCATGTATTCCCTCTTTTGATTATTAATAAAATATGTATTTCCTTATACTGATCATCATATTTATTATTTATGAAGATATGGATTTGCCAGAAGTTGGATCCAAAGAACAATGTCTCCTCGACAGTGGGACAACACACCATATTGAAAAATAAAGAGTATTTTTCAAAACTCAGAATATTCCAGGCAAATGTTAGCACAATATCTGGGACATCCAAGTTAATTGAAGGCTCTGGGAAAGCCTGTATTATATTTCCAAATGGGACAAAATTGATAATCAATGACGCATTATATTCGAGTAAATCTCGAAGAAACCTTATAAGTTTCAAAGATGTACGTCAGAATGGTTACCATTTGGAAACCATGACAGTGAATCAAGAGGAATTTATATGCCTCACGGCAGAAAAATGCGGCAAGAAATACATTTATGAAAAGCTGCCAGCAATTTCCTCGGGACTATATCGCATAGATATAAGTCCAATTGAAATTAATATGATATCTAACCAGAAGTTAGATAATAGAGAATTATTTACTCTATGGCATGACCGATTTGGCCATCCTGGCACAGGAATGATGCATAGAATCATTGAAAATTCAATTGGACACTCTATAAAGAATGTCAACATTCCTCGGTCAAATGAATTATCATGCTCTGCATGCTCACTTGGCAAATTGAGAATTAGACCATCTGTAAATAAGATTGCCACTGAATCTCCAATGTTTTTAGAAAGAATACAGGGAGATATTTGTGGGCCTATTCACCTCGCATGCGGACCATTCCGCTATTTCATGGTATTAATTGATGCATCTACTCGATGGTCACATGTGAGCCTTTTGTCAAGTAGAAATGTTGCATTTGCAAAACTTCTGGCTCAAATAATTCGATTAAGAACTCAATTCCCAGACCATACAATAAAGAGAATAAGATTAGACAATGCTGGGGAATTTACATCCCAAACTTTTAATGACTATTGCATGTCTATTAGGATTGTTGTTGAGCACCCTGTGCCTCATGTACATACACAAAATGGCCTTCTTGAATCATTAATCAAGAGATCGCAATTAATTGCAAGACCATTAATAATGAGATCAAAATTGCCCTCTTCTGCTTGGGGTCATGCTATATTACATGCAGCAGCATTGATAAGATTAAGGCCGACAGCCTATCATAAATTCTCACCGTTACAATTAGTATCAGGTCGAGAACCGAATGTCTCACATTTGAAAATTTTTGGGTGCGCAGTACATGTACCTATTGCTCCTCCCCAACGTACTAAAATGGGTCCACAAAGAAGGAAGGGAATATATGTTGGATTTGAATCTCCATCAATTATCAAATATTTAGAGCCAACAACTGGTGATTTATTTACGGCTCGATTTGCTGATTGTCATTTTAATGAGTCAGTATTCCCATCCTTAGGGGGAGAGAAAGTGGACCCACAAAATATAAAAGCAGAAATTACATGGAACACATCTCAAATGTCGTTTCTGGACCCAAGAACAAATTCATGTGAACAAGAAGTCAAGAAAATTGTTCATTTGCAAAATATTGCAAACCAATTGCCTGATGCATTCACAGATACTAAGAAAGTGATAAAGTCACATGTGCATGCTGAGAATGCCCCTGCACGAATTGAAATTCCTAATAACAATAAGGCCATTGATGATGAGTCAATAGCACGTCGAAAACGTGGTAGACCACTCGGTTCTAAAGACTCAAAACCGAGAAAAATGAAAAAGCAAGGAGAAATAACGAATGAAATTAATATAAATCCTTCAAAGGAGCATGATGAAATTCATGATGAAAACAAAAATGAAGATAAGCATGTTCCAGAAGAACATGAACATGAAAGCATAGACAACAATGAAACTTCAATCAATTATGTTTCTACAAAGAAACAATGGAATCGAAAAGATGTTGTCTTGAATGAAATATTTGCTTACTCCATAGCGGTTGAAATGACATACGATGAAAATGATATAGAGCCAAATCTTTGTAGATGAATGTCGCCCGAGAAAAGATTGGCCAAAATGGAAAGAAGCAATACAAGCGGAATTGAAATCACTTGAAAAACGTGAGGTATTCGGACAAATAACCCAAATACCAAAAGGTGTAAAACCAGTTGGGTATAAATGGGTATTCGTGAGAAAACGAAATGAGAAAAATGAAGTTACTAGATATAAGGCAAGGCTAGTAGCCCAAGGCTTCTCGCAAAAGCCAGGGATTGATTATGATGAGACATATTCTCCAGTAGTTGATGCAACTACACTAAGATTTCTGGTAAGCTTATCGGCCTCAAAAGGATTGCAAATGAGGTTAATGGATGTAGTATTTGCATACTTATATGGCTCACTTGACACGGATATTTATATGAAAGTCCCCGATGGACTAAAACTACCGAGAAAATCACATGCCCAAAGAGATGTTTTCAATAAAATTGAAAAAGTCACTATATGGGTTAAAACAATCGGAAGAATGTGGTATAATCGTCTTAGTGAATACCTATTGAAAGAAGGATTCAAAAATAATCAAATCAGTCCTTGTGTTTTCATAAAGCGATCCAAATCGGGATTCGCCATTATTGCTTTGTTTATGTCGATGATTTGAATATTATTGGAACTCCTAGAGAACTCGAAGTAACCGCAAGGTTCTTGATGAAACAATTTGAGATGAAAGATCTCGGGAGGACAAAATTTTGCCTTGGCTTGCAAATAGAGCATTTGAGAAATGGGATTTTTGTCCATAAATCAAACTATACAGAAAAAGTTCTGAGACGTTTTTTTATGGACAAAGCCCACCCAATAAGTTCTCCAATGATAGTGCGTTCTCTGAATGTGAAAGATGATCCATTCAGACCACGAGAAGAAAATGAAGAAATTCTTGGTCCTGAAGTACCATATTTAAGTGCGATTGGTGCCTTAATGTACTTAGCTAACAATACCCGACCCGACATAGCATTTTCGATAAACTTGTTAGCCGATACAAAGAATGCACCAACGAAGAGACATTGGAATGGAATCAAACACTTGTTACGCTATCTTCGAGGAACACAAGATCTTGGATTATTCTACCGCTTGAAACCAAATGAGTCACTCATTGGATATGCGGATGTTGGATACCTATCGGACCCACAAAAGGCTAAGTCTCAATCCGGGTATCTATTCACTTATGAAGGATGCTACGGTATCTTGGAAATCCACGAAGGCGAGACTTTGACGGCCACATCATCAAATCATGCGTAATTAATTGCTCTTTATGAAGCTGGAAGAGAATGTGTATGGCTAAGGTCAATGATCAAGAATATCCAAGAAGAATGTGGGATGGAAACAATAACAACAAACCCAACTATCATCTACGAAGACAATCTCGCATGCATCACCCAAGTAAGCGAAGGGTACATCAAAGGAGACAGAACTAAACATTTTATCACCAAAACTCTTCTTCACTCATGACCTCCAAAGGGAAGGGACGATAAACATCCAACAAATCCAATCATGTGATAATCTTGCAGATTTATTCACCAAATCCCTTCCCGCGAAGAAATTTGAAGAATTAGTCCGAAAAAATTGGAATGCGGCATCTTCGTGATATATGCTAAATTCGGGGGAGTATTATATGCGCTGCACTCTTTTTTCCTTCGATCGGGTTTTTATCCCACCGGGTTTTTCCCGACAAGGTTTTTAATGAGGCGAGTTAATTTTAAGCACATAAGAATACATAATAGTTGTATTCTTTCCCTAGTTATGGATTTTTTCCCACCGGGTTTTTCATTACAAGGTTCTTAATGAGACAACGTCTATTATGAGTTATCGGTGGACATTCAGGGGAGTGTTGAGAAACGGTGGAATGCTTCATTCCACTTGTTCACATGTGAAATGTGAAGTCCACTTTGCATGCATGCATTTAATGCATGTCGGGTAAGTTTTCTTCACACCGCAAACTCTTCCGCCAAAGTTGAAATATGTAGTTGTAAACGGCATACAATTATTTTGCTTATAAATACCTAGGTGTAAGAAATCGGTTTTACATCAATACGAATACAATACTTTCTCGATATATTTATATAGCTTCTCTCTTTCATATTTCTCACAACATTTTCCAATTTATTATCATGTTTTGTTTTTCTGTTTGTTCAATGGTTCTAAAGCATTCCGTTGCTTATTTTGGACTGTTGACATTCTTATTCAACTCCTGCCCCGAAACGAACGTGTCTAAGTATGTAATGCAACGTCTTGATGAAGGAATCTAGTTCCGTGCACTGAACATATTCCGCGCCCGCTTATACGCTCGTTTCGTCTCCTGTTTCCTTTACAGCCAACTAAACTCTTTGTCAATCCATTTTCATTCCAAATTTCTGGTACTGAATTTGGTGAAATTTTCAGTATATTCTTCCTCAGCAGGGTTTTTTGTTTCTATTTTTTTTTTCGGGATATTTTGCTAAATTCTTTCCGATATTTGTTTGGCCATGCTATTTAACATTTGGGTTTATAATTTCCAGTGTTATTCTGGGTTAATTTTGTTCTGGGTTGTGTTACAGGTGATTTTGGTGGGCATTGGTGCTGTATATTATGACTGAAACTCATTGCAATTCAAGTGGACGATCAAGCTCAAGTGAGAATAATAGCCTACCTGATACAGAAGATGACCAAACGATTGCGCAATTATTAGCCGAGGAAGAGAAGTTGAGTTACGGTGGAAACCAACAGCTTGGCAGGAGGCTCTCTCATTTGGACTCGATTACGGTATGTGTATGGTTTCAATCGCTGTGCAGATTTTTGTTTTTGGTGTAGAATAAACCACAATGACAAATGATGTAGATGGGGATCTTGAGAGGGTTCTCCAACTAAAATGGAGAGCTATGTCTTACCCAACAATGGAACTCTCTATTGTGTCTTGAGTGTATCTCCATGGAGATACTTTTGGAAAGTGTCTCTTGGAGGAGATACCATTTGGGAGAAATGGGAAATGACTCTCCATTGCCCCCAACAATCAATTGGTGACACGACGCAAAGGAATGAGTTTGATTAATTGACATTGGGACCATTACATAGTTAAAATTGAATGGAGAGCTCTCTAAAGAGCTTCGTTGTTGTTGGGTGTTTTTTAGATGTAGTTTTTGAGAGTAGCTTGAGAAATAATATGGTGATTAGTTTATTGGAGAGTCATTACCATTATACATCACTATGCAAATAAATTTAGTTTGAGGTCTTTTTTTAGTAGGTAGTTTTAGGTTTTATTCTTAATTTTTATTGTTCTAGTATGTGATTTCTTTTGAGACTAAAAGAGTTTAACTAGAAAATCTCCAACAAATCTTTTTTTTTACCTTTCTTCTATTCCACTAATTTTAATACTTGGATAAATGAACATTTAAAGGAAGATATATGCTATGGTTGTTGTGATAGCAAACTTTCACAATAGCACTTAGGGTCCGTTTCTGGTCAACTTATTTTAACTTATATAAGATAAGATAAGATAAGATAAGATAAATAAGATGTTAGACACACACAATAAACTATCTTATAAGATAAGATAAGATAAGATAAGATAAGACAAAATAAGTTGAACACAACAGACCCTTAGTGCATAAGTTACTAATAATTTATATTCAAGGGTATACAAATCCAACCGTGTGAGAAACGCATCAATGGGCTGGTAAGGTTCTTGTTGAACAATCCTTAATTATGACAATCAATGGTAACTAAAACTAAAAAGAATAGAGTGATATTTTTTGTTCTTGGACAACATGCATGGTAGCTTCTTGCAAAGCAAATTTCTATCATGACAATATACACTTGGTATTAATTGGAATTCCGAACACGAGAGGATTTTCGGAAACCCTTACTTGACAGTTTATCTACCTATGATCACCTATCCTCGTATCATGGTTGATTCAGAGGACTTGACTTCTTCTTGTACTGTTCCCTTGATACTAAGGACTTTTACCTTGTGGCGCTTTCTTGGGCTTGTGTTAGGTGAGCTTCATTAAAGTCTTTGCCATAGGCTGTCCCAATTAAATCAACCGAAGAATCGCAAAAAATGTCGGCTTGCTTCCGTTGTGTCTTTTCACTTAGCGTTGCAGAGTGTGGAGAGCTTTAATTCCCTTGTTGGATTCAATGCAAATATGCTGGTTTAACTTTATTGCTTTTTAATGTTGACTGCTTATGCTATTATCGTCTCCTATATTCTTCATGTCTTTTTTATTTTTGAGTTGAGAATCTGGTATCCGGTGTCCATAATATAAAAGCAAGTCCAATATTTAAGAGCAACAAGATACCAATGCGATATGTGGTGGATATATAATATTACTGTACGAAGGTCTATATGAATTTTGAGTTAATGAGATACATAGTCGTATTGTGTGAGTTTTAGTGTTTGTAATATGGTCTTTTATTGATTCATCAACCACAAAGATTATGCACTGTCATAAAAAGTATGCAGCCATTCAGTTTTGCTTATATTGTTTGCTGTTGCTTTCATAGCACAGCCAACATGCATGTAGCATAACTGGTTTTTTGATTTTAATCTCTGACATGGATATGGCGGGGGTTTCATTTTTCGCATAGGAGGATCTCTTTTGGTATGACGATTCATGTTTAAAATTTTCAGCCGAGATTTTCCTGAAAGCAGTCTTTAAACGTGAATAGCTTATTATATATCTCCTTCTAGAAACTTTGATGTTAACATTCAAGTGACGATGTTTTAATCTTCCACTGACCATTTCTATGCATTTGTATATGTATGCTTGTCCTCAATTTGCAATTCCTGTAGGGTTTGAATGTATCATTTTCTACTTGTTAGAATTTTCTGTTGTATAATGACCTCCCCCAGTTTCCTCACTATGCATTGTTACCTCTATTGCAGCATACACCTCGGGTTATCAGCGATATACCTAATGCAGATGATGCAACCTTAGATCATAGTCGGTTAGCTGAAAGGTTACGTCTATTGCATAGCTGATGTTTCTTAAATTACGTGTTTTTGGGCAGTTAGGACAACATGTCATGATTCCCTTTCACCACCTGAAAGATAGAAAAAACTGTTTATCTGGATGACTGGAATGGTCAACTGTGTGCGCCAGAAAAAGATTAATTATAGTAGGTGAGATGGGTTTGTGGTATTCGCTTTACAACTCGAAGCAGGGGAGGAGAACTGGCAAGATGTCATATCATCCACCTTAATCCTCATAAAATCAGCTCCTCCAAGACATGTGTCACAAAGAGTTACGCATACGCTGAAGTGTGGTCCTGCTTGCCAAAAATAATTTAGGCCTCATATTCATACTTGCATATGATGTTAGGTCGCCATTTCCAGAAAATTATCTAGTGGTTCCCCTTCAGTGATCTGGAGGTGTTTGATGATTTCAGATCTCTATTCTAAAATTAAGAAAACATCGTATCTTTTTCCCTGCTGATGTGCTTCATCACTGCTTTGTTATATGTGAATCTAGTCATAGGTCTGGTGAGCTGCAAAGTACGATTCCAGAATCAAAATGGAATACGTCAACAACCTAAAAGGAACTTCACTTCATTACCTTGCTGGCATTTGTTCATGTCTAGCAGTTATGTCTTTTGTGTGTTTCTGATAGCTTTATTATGTCAATTCAGATTGAAAACATATGGGTTGGCTGAACTACAGATCGAGGGAGATGGTAATTGTCAGGTGAGATTGCACCGATCCAGATGTTTCACTTGCTTAATTGGAAAATTTAATGCGCCTTATATATTCTAACTACTTGAAAATCTTATTGTATCATGTCTGTATGTGTGGTTATATGGATTTCTGGGTACCTTGAGAGAAGGCATTCTTTCAAACCTATATTGTATGGTTACTTTAAATTTATTTCGAAATGATTCTTGCTTTGTATTTGTTTTGCTGCTGTAAAATCTGTGTCTGGTGCAAAATTGCAAGACTGCTTTTCTAATAGAAAGCAGAGATGCCTCATTTCTTTATTTGTCATCTCCTTTATGTCATGAGGAAGAGATCCTGGTGTGTGGATGCTGTTATCCTGTATATTTATTCCATGTTTACAGTGTGTGCTGGGCTTATAGACCTTGTTGATATCTTTGATTAATTTCTTCGATACTACTGTATGATCAAGCTTTTATTCTGTTATAGTATTTGCAGGCTTCTATTTGTTAATTTTCCAATCATTAGTCTACGGAACCTTTGGATATAAAACCTTTATTTGTAGTTTCTATCAGTGTTCTATGCATCTCTCAGTAAATCAGAGAGAATAACTTCCAGAAAAAAACGTACACAACATAAGCATTAGCATAATTTGTCCAACGCTTACAGCTAGGACTTGTATTTTTGTTCATATTGATTATCTGAATGAACTTTTAGAAAATTGAAGAAAGTTATCAGCAAAAGTGAACCTGCATTAGTCCTGGTAACCCCCCCTCCCCCCGCACAAAAAAGAAAAAAAAAGATAGAATGATTCGAAGATGAATCACTATATATATGCTGATAAGCTGTTCAATATGTTGTCCAGTTTCGAGCATTAGCAGATCAGTTATTCCAAAATCCAGAGTACCACCGACATGTGAGAAAGGAGGTTGTCAAGCAGGTCAGCTATTAGCTCTTCTTCTGATGTTACTTAATTAATTGTAAATGAAGTTACAAAGAAAGAGCTTCATCTTCTTGAAATTTTATTGTCCAAGTCAAATATGATAAAGTGGAGGTTAGCTTACGATTCTTGAGGACATGAATATAGATAAAATATCATTGGAGAGAACTTCTTATGCATCAACGATATTTCTGAGTGGTGTACGTCAAAGTGTGAAGAAAAAGGCTATGACCTAAAGTGTTACATTCACCATGTAATAAGTTGAGCATTAAATAATTCATGTACTTCATTATATAGGGTGTGGGTGGACATAGTTACATGGATTAGATTCCAAAATTTGCCTTCCCCAGCTAGGCAGCTATGGTTATTGAGTTGAATTCTCTAACACCAACAATCATAATACCTTTATGCACGACAAAATGCTCTTGCCTAAGGCAAAGTATGGGGATTGGATGTAAGGAGCCTTACCCTAATAATAACAAGAGAGTTGGTTCTATTAGACCATTCAACTGGAATATCAACTATTTTCTAATTTGTGTGCAGTTGAAGTAGTCCATTTCATTTAGTTCATTATAATCTAAAGCCTAAGAATAGTTACTGTTTTTACATCCTTGGAAATAATCGTGAATTGCCAGTTTCATTTACTGATTGCGTTCATAGATGTTTTGTATCCATTGAAAACAGCACGTGTCTCTTCTTTCTGCCTATTATGATGCCTGTTTCTCTAGGTATAATGCTGCCGGTTAACTCGTGGATAACTTTTACTAGAAAAGTAAATATTGACAAGATAAATTCCAAGCTTTGGATGGGTTCCCAAACTAATTGCAAATTCAATATGTCTGAAAATTCCGAAGTTTTGGGTGGTCTTCCTGAATTTGTCCTACGTATAAACTGAGTCAAGTAGGAGAAAAAAGGGGGCATGTGTCCCTTTGTCATTGGCCATTCCTTATTATTTTAGCATACATATTCCTCCCAGTCCCATCCTTTTCTCTTACCTTGCCTCGCCTTCCCCTTATTGGCTCATTGATGCCTCCATGCCCATACCTTTTCCGTGTAGCTATGACAGGTCGTTGTATACTCGCCAAATATAACCTAAACTACCCAATATAGGGTAAGTATAGGGTCGAATCCACAAGGAAGTAGGGTTAATTAGCTAATTACAATGAGCTAAATTAATTTTTGGGGTTTTTTGAAAGTTTAGCAATGATTCTAAAGTTTAAATAAACTAGGAAACATGCCTAGTAAATCAACAATCAAGTAAAGGAGATAAAACAAGGTTAAAGGAACTAGGGGATTAGGGGTTTCACCAACACTCAAACCAAAAATCCAATCATCAAAGCCAAGGGGAAACAAATAGGGGATCACAAGGGGAAAAATCACTCAAATAGGAACTCTAATTACTTTCTCGAGCTAGTTAGAGGAGCGTGATTAGTCACTCATGACCTATTCTCATGGCATGAACAACTAATCTAGCCAAATCAAGCACAACATGATTAATCAAGCTTTTCTTAACTAGGAAATACCTATTTTTATGGAGATCCTAATCTAGCAACCAAACTTAGTTTATTCCTAGCTTCATCTCTCAATCCTTCACTAGAAATTCCAAATATGCGAGTCAAGTGGTGATCAAGCACTCAACAAACCAAGTAAAACAAGTTTGATCAACAAGTTCAACCCTAAAAGTTAATTCGTAACCTAGATTTAGGATCCAAAGAGTAAATGAGGGTTACATCCCTTCTCCTAGTAATAAAACTACTCACACATCATGAAAATAAAGCAACACAAAATTTGAGATAACTTCATCACCTTAACTATGGAGGAAAGACAAAAAAAGGAAGATCAACAATTAATAAACAAGATCTAATCAACAAAACAATCACAATAAACAGGAGTAAGGAAAGAAAAGAAGAAATAAATAAGAAATTACCAACTTTTAAGCTTGCATAAATGGTGAAAATGGAGTTCAAATCTTCAAACCTCAACTTCCTCTCTCCTAGGGTTCTAGAGTTTGAATGTTAAACAAGAATTAATCTTTGTAGTTTGAAAATAAAATAAGAGGAGTTCCTCTTATATAATCCTAAAATTAAAACAGAGTTAATTACACAAAAGCCCCCGTACAAAAGCATCAAAGTAGAGAAAAACGCTCCGGAAAATAACCCGACCCGACCCGACCCGACCCAACCCAAGAGCTCTGGCGGCTTAACCGAGGCGGGTCCACTGATGAGGCAAGAAATGGGTATCTCAAAATATCTAACCCGCGGTTTGTGGACCCGAGTCCTCGGGTCAGCAGACCTGGGCCCTCGGGTCAACAGTCCGGGCGGGTCGTGCGAACAGAATCAAAGTGGCAATGCTGGCTGGGGTGGGTGGGTTCAGAGAAAAAAAATGCGGTTGCGGTCGCGTTCGCAGGAACGGTCGCGTTGTCGCGGGAACGGCTTGTAACGGGGAAATAGAACGTTTCGCGGCCGACGCGGCGTGAATTTTTTTTAAAAATTCACATTAATATGTTCTAACTTTATTTGCTTTATGAAGCATTATTACAACATAATATAATTAAATCTATCAGAAAATCATGTTACATTAGCTATATAATTAAATTATAAAATATTTTTGGCTAATATTTGAAAGAACGGATTTAACGGGTATAAAAGCGTTCTAACGCGGCGAGTTCCCGTTATGGAACGGACAATGCGGCGAGAAGTATGTGATTTTTATTATGGCGTTCTGTAACGGTATTTCGCGGAACGGCAAATCCAGAATCCGTTACAGAACGGCCGTTCTGTAATGGAACGGGAGAGTTTTAATTCCATGGGTGGGTTAGGTGACCTGGGCCCTCGGGTCAACACCCTCCTCTCTTTCTTCTCATCTTTCGAGCCCCTTGATGCTCCATATCTTCAATACTTTGCCTTGGGATTGTGCAAAGGTGTCCTCCAAGGATGCTCCTAAATCATGAAACAAAACCAAGCACCTAAAGAAAGAGAACAAAGGAGGAAGTGTTGCACAAAAAGAAGGAAAATAAAGCAATTTAGCCTAATCTAGTCTAAAAGCTATCATATAAGCTATTGAAACTAAACAAAAGCCATGTATAAAAACTAATCATTAAACTACCCCAAGCTAGATCTTTGGTTGTTCTCAAGCAAAATAGAAATAAAACACAAGTAGGAGAATCAAAATTTTTTGAAAACAAAATGAAGAAGGAAGAAAGATGAAAAAGGAAAAAGGTAGCCAGGATAAAGAATTTACACAAACTCATTTTCGTAGGAATTACGATTGCATTTAGCACATGCAGTAAGTTCTTTAAATCCCTAGATCGCTCTAGAGGGCGAGTGGGATCTCGCGAGGGTTTCCAAACAGTTTTCAAATCCACAACTCTAGTTTTTCATCAACCATTTATTCAATCAAACCCAAGTCAACTATCAAGGAAATGGTTCACAAGTAAGGATAGAGAGCAACTTTCAAGACAACTAATTTCCAAGTGTACTCATAGGTTATGGATAGAGAAAGAAATTAATCAAGATTGCAATAGGACACCTAATTAGACTTTTTACTTGCTCATTAGAGAGCACCTATCTATCTAAAAGACTTAGGGCTCTTCAAGTGTTATAGAAGCTCAAACCATTAATCCACCATTCCCAGACACACAAATAGGCCTTAGACTCCGTTCTACTCAAAATTTTAGAAAAATAGTACTAAGTGTAGGAGGCATCCACAAATTGACCTCTTTTATTGAAATTCTTCTATTCTTTTTGCTTTTCGTTTATCTTGCGTTTGTTTATTTTTTTTTATTTTTCACGCCTTTTTTTGATTGTTTTTGGCCTTTTCTTTTTCCCTTATTACGGGAATTTTTGCTATACAAATGAGGAGTAACTACTCACTGAAGAGAAACATGAAAACTTGTGGTTTTTTGTACCACTTATTACAAACGAAAAGAAGTAAAAACTAAGCTTCTTGTAGAGCTTTGTTCGGGGACATGATGAACATATCTAGGGATATTAGGGACCGCAAATTTGAAGCTAAATTATCCAAGCATGAGCAACATAGTCAAGATTCAAGACTAGACATCCAATTGAACATTCATTGGTTTCATTTTGGTTGATTCTAATGCAATCAAGATTAATCACCTCCTAAAGCACCACAACCCAAGCTCACACTATTCCAAAAGGAGTCTCTAAACATATACTCAAAATCAAAGCAAGGAATCCACATTAGGCAAGGAAATCAAAACTTTATTTAAAGCTAAAACTTCTTTTTGTTTTTCAGATTTTTTTGTTATTTTTTGCTCTTTTTCAAAAAAAAAAAAATTCTTTTATTTTTTTAGAACTAAAAACAAAGATTGAAAAAGAAGGGAAATAAAAGGAAAAGAAAGAAAGCTAAAACAAAGAAAGAAGATGTAAAAGGAAAGAAAATTGTTTTTGGGTTTTTTAAAAGTATATGATTTTTTTTCTTCTTAAAAACTAATAAAGTAAACAAATTAGAAAAATGGAATCATGGCATAACATATATTAACAAGCATTGGCCCATTCACCAAGCATAACCACAATCACAAGCAACAATTCAATCAAAAATAGCAACAAAGATCTCCTAATACCTACCCCGAAAAGTAGAAATCACCCAAACAATGAAAATACCCCTCCAAGCCAAACCAAATACCGTCCTCGGTGTAAAAAGAAGAACAATTGGGGAGGTGGGGTGGGGAGAGAGAGACCAACTCAAGGGTCTAGGTCCTCCCCCCAAGGGGGGGTGGCGTGGGTTGCATATAAGAGGGATGGGGGGTGCCGGGAGGGACCATGTTATCATGAAAAAATTGCAAAATGGGGGGAAAACTCTCTCGCATCTCTTGTTGGAAGGTGGTTAATCTTTGTACGAAACTATCAAATCGCCTATCTCTATGGGCATAGATAGGGGCATAGTCGGGAACATAGGTGAGATGGGGTTGGGGAGGAGGAGGGGGAGGGGCGGAAGAGGAGGAGGCAAGCTCGTGGGGATCCCGCCTTTGGTAGGTGCGGATCTCCGTGCGTTACTCCGCGACTTCCAGGATGAGATAGTTTACTTACTCTGTTTTTATTTCGGTGATGCGGCGGTTTGGAAGTTGAATGGAAGACATTTTACTAATCTTCCAAGTAAAATGAATTCCATTCACAGTAAACCAACGCCCATCTTGTAGGTGTTGTTGGGTTATGAGGTTCGGCCCTTAGACCTCGGGGGTCCAAGAGCGAACTCTAAAGTGCTCAACAATGGCGGTAATGAAACCGCCCACAACAATCGACCCATGTTCGTGAATCTTTCGGGTGCCTACTTTTTGGAGGTGATGGGCAAACATCAAAGGTATGTTCAACTTCTTATGTCTGCATAGGTAAGAACCTATGATCACAAGTTCAAACTGACTTACTTTTGAATTATCCTTCCTTCCAAAAATAGTGTTCCCCAAAAACTTACGGAAGTACCGGAGAGCCGGTTGGTGGATAAGTGAGTCATTCGCGTATTTGGGTTCATAACTTTTTGACCCACTTATCTTACACCAATTATCATAAACGTTGAAAGAAGGTGAGGGAGTGGTGCTCGATTCAATTTTTAAATCAAAAATTTCCGTAAACTCAGCAATAGCCATAGAACGAGCAACATTCCCTATCCTAAAATGAAGAACGGCTTCGGCTCCAGTTGAGCATTCAAGCCATTTATCTCCCGTTACTTCCAAAGAGCTAAGAAATTCGAGTGTTACGCATTTATAGGTTTTGTTTCTCATAATTAACACTTTTCTCACATGTAAATCATTTGCAATATTATTAACATCCCTCTTTATTCCCCATAATAATAATATAGATTCATCAACAAAGCGGTTGGGGGTAAATTCTTTAGCCTTATAAAGCTTGAAATCTAGTGAAATGCTCTAAACCATCAAATTTAAGGAAAGGAAATTCGGGATCATGAAACTCACCGGGGGAATTAAGCCCCGAAACATTTTCCTCCGCTTGTCGGCTTGAGGTAGCTTCTCCCGTTTGTCTACTCCGCTTTGATTGCCTCCTCTCCATGCTTTGAACTTCTTGTTGCTCAAAAATGATAATCCCGCAAATAGGTTTGTTTTTGAGTTTTTATGAGAGAAATGGAAGGGGAATGATGTTTTAGGAAGAATTTGTGAAGAAATTTGAGTGGAAAATGATGAATTTGAGAGTTGTGGTAAAAAAAAATTTAAGGAGAGAGAAAATGGTGAGAAATGGTGGAAATAGGATTTTTGAGGAAGAAAAAGATGAAATTTATGGAACAAAGGTGATGAGGATGAAGATTTATGGAATGGATTGCAAACATTTCTTAGGCTTGCCTACAAGAGAGAAGTGAAATAAGTTGAGCCTCACAAACTCTTGACTCACATTGTTTGCTTCACCGTGGCACATAGCTCCTAGAAATTAGCTAAATGCTGAAGAGGGCACGCATGAGTCATACCTCTACAGGGCTCTTGTTTGATCATGCGAATCAAATGCAGAGAAAATTTGAAATTGGCGGTAGTAGTTGGGCGGCGAATACCACTTTTAAGTTCAAATGCCTCGGGATGTCCAAAATCCCGTAATGCTCTAGGAGACTCATTCTCCTTGATTGCCTCAATGTATTTTCAAGGTTATGATCGATGGGGATTGTTGGATCGCCCCTCAATCTTCTTGACATGCAACCAACAAAGCTAAGGAGAATATTAGTAAAAACAACAAGAGGTAAATACACCAAAATAAAGAAAACGACAATTGAGTCTTAAAATTAACAAATTAGCTAATCTTAACCGCTACTTCCCTGGCAACGGCGCCAAACTTTGACGGATCGTTGTATACTCGCCAAATATAACCTAACCTACCCAATATAGGGTAAGTATAAAGTCGAATCCACAAGGAAGTAAGGTTAATCAAGGGTTAATTAGCTAATTACAATGAGTTAAATCAATTTTTTGGGGTTGTTTGAAAGTTTAGCAATGATTCTAAAGTCTAAATAAACTAGGAAATTTGCAAAGTAAATCAACAAGCAAGTAAAGGAGATAAAACAAGGGTAAATGAACTAGGGGATTAGGGGATTCACCTACACTCAATCCAAGAATCCAATCATCAAAACCAAGGGGAAACAAATAGGGGATCACAAGGGGAAAAATCACGCAAATAGGAACTCTAATTACTCTCTCGAGCTAATTAGAGGAGCTTGATTAGTCACTCATGACCTATTCTCATGGCATGAACAAATAATCTAGCCAAATCAAGCACAACATGCTTAATCAAGCTTCCCTAAACTAGGAAATACATATTTTCATGGAGCTCCTAATCTAGCAACCAAACTTAGTTTATTCTTAGCTTCATCTCTCAATCCTTCACTAGAAATTCCAAATATGCAAGTCAACTTGTTATCAAGCACCCAACAAACCAAGTAAAGCAAGTTTGATCAACAAGTTTAACCCCAAAAGTTAACCCCTAACCTAGATTTAGGATCCAAAGAGTAAATGAAGGTTACATCCCTTCCCCTAGTAATAAAACTACTCACGCATCATGAAAATAAAGCAACACAAAATTTGAGATAACTTCATCACCATAACTATGGAGGAAAGAGAAAAAAGGAAGATGAACAATTAATAAACAAGATCTAAGCAACAAAACAATCACAATAAACAAGATTAATAAAAGGAAAGAAGAAATAAACAAAAACTTACCAACTTTTAAGCTTGCATAAATGGTGAAAATGGAGTTCAAAGCTTCAAACCTCAACGTCCTCTCTCTTAGGGTTCTAGAGTTTGAATGTTAAACAAAAATTAATCTCTCTAATCTGAAAATAAAACTAAGAGGAGTTCCTCTTATAAAGTCTTAAAAATAAAAGAGTTAATTACATAAAAGCCCTCGTACAAAAGCATCAAAGTAGAGAAAAACGCTCCAGAAAATAACGCGGGTGACCCGACTCGAGAGCTCGGGTGGCTTGACCCAGGCGAGAAACTAACGACCCTGGCGGGTCCACTGATCAGGCAAGAAATGGGCATCTCCAAATATCTGACCCGTGCGGGTCTGTGAGTCCTCGGGTCAGCAGACCCGGGCGGGTTGCGCTAACAGAATCAAAGTGGCAATGTTTGCTGGGCTGACCCGGGCGGGTCAGGTGAGCCGTGCCCTCGGGTCAGCACCCTCCTCTCTTTCTTCTCTTCTTTCGAGCCCCTTGGTGCTCCATTTCTTTAGTGCTTTGCCTTGTGATTGTGCAAAGGTCCTCCAAGGATGCTCCTAAATCCTGAAATAAAACCAAGCACCCAATGAAATAGAACAAAGGAGGAAGTGTTGCACAAAAAGAAGGAAAATAAAGCAATTTAGCCTAATCTAGTCTAAAAGCTATCATAAAAGCTATTGAAAACTAAACAAAAGCCATGTATTAAAACCAATCATCAAGCTACCTAGTGCCACCATACTCTTTCGCCCCTTGCTTCCCCTTCTCCTCCTTCAAGGGAAAAATTCGCGGATGCGGTAGCATTAGCATTGTCGCGGAAACGGCTTGTAACGGATGAATGGAATGGATCGTTGCCGACACGGCGTGAATTTTTTCAAAAAATTCACTTTAATATGTTCTAAGCTTATTCGCATTGTTTTAGTTTATGAAACATTATTACAACAGAATATAATCAAATTTATCAGAATATCATATTTTGTCAATTTTTAATAGAACAGATGCATAGGGGATAAAAATGTTCTGACGCAGCGAGTTCGTGTTACGGAACGTAGAACACAGCGAGAAGTATGTGATTTTTATTGTGGCATTCCGTAACGGGATTTCTCGGAATGACAAATCTAAAATTCGTTACAGAACAATCGTTCAGTAATGGAACGGCCTCCTTGGCTCATTGATTTCCCCATACCAGTACCTTTTCCGCATAGCTCCTCTTCCCCTTTGGGAAGGCTGCCCTCCTTAGTTCCCTACATCTTGGACACTTGGGTTTTATTCATTATAGAGAAATATCATTTTTACGAGAGAGAAGGTATCGGAAGTGGTTGTATTTGAAAGTAGAGCAACATTTTTAGCTTTGGTTTTCGATTTTTATTTTTATTTCTTTCTCTTTTTGTTCAGCTGTCATTGAGTACTACCATTATAGGACTATCAATTACAGTATATGTTGGAGAAATATCTATTAGGATTTTAGCCTGCCATCGTAGTGGTCAACTCCTAATGACATAGCTGCTGAATCATCCAATTATGCTACGAGTGAGGAGAATTATTCATTTCTGTTGGCCCTTAGGATAACAACATTGTTCTTTGGGAGAAATAAAATATATGTTTGTTGCAATTAAACTTTTATATTGATTTACCAATTGGCCAAATCATAATCTCAAGTGACATTTTCCTTAGTTTATGGTATTGCTGATGTACTCTAAAAAGTCTTAGGAAAGGAAAAACCAGAATAGGAAAAGAAATAGATAGAGACTCCTAAAGCAAGTTTGGTACATATGCTATGACAAGACTTAAAAATAGTACACATGGTGTTGTTTTCTGTCTTCCTTGTTCTTATTTCCTTTTTAACATATGCCTTTCAGCTAAAAAGTTGTAGAAAGCTGTATGAAGGCTATGTACCAATGAAGTATAGAAGGTACTTGAGGAAGATGAAAAGGTTGAATCTGCGACACTGACATGAGCTTTGCATATGTTTTCTCTACATTATGATTAGAATTGGCTAACCATTGCAGAAATGTTCTTGTATGCAGAACAGGAGAATGGGGAGATCATATCACCTTGCAAGCAGCTGCAGATCGTGTAAGTCGTTGCATAGTATTAAATTTTGATAAGATAGGACATTTTATGCTCCCTTTTTATTATTATTGTTATTACGGTTTTTATTGTTATTACGGTTTTTTCACCATATACCCCTGACAAATTTCTTTTTGCACCATATACCCTTTCAACTTTCCAAATTCACCATATACCCTTCACTTTTCAAAAAAATACATCCACTTACCCTTTTGACTAACGGTGTTAGACTTCCGTTAGTCATTATGCCCTAATCCTACCCTAACCCTAATTAACTAACCTAAATCAAACCCTAATCCTAACTCTAACCCTAATCTAATACACTAACCCTAACCCTAACCACCCCTCACCCCCACTTGCCCCACCACGCCCCCCCACACCACCACCCCGTCCCACTACCACCCCCTCCTCACCTCGACCCCATCCCCTTCATCCGTTGACCCCCTCCCTCGCCGACCCCCTCCCCTTCCCCCCGATCCCGTCGTGTGCTGCCCCCCACCACCGACGAGCTTTCGCCTGTAAACGAACTCAAACCACGAGCCCGTAAAATCAAACGGAACTCAAACCACGAGCTTCTTTGTCTCGTCGTCCTTCTCCTCGCTGAATCACGCAACCCCCCTCCCTCCCCCCTTCCCCTGCCGTCGCGCAACCCCCTCCCCAATTTTGTGTCGACAAATTAGGGTTTCGATTTATAGTAATTTATGCAATTCCTCTTCTTACGTATGGAGGATGAGAGAAAGAGTGCGAACAAGATATGCGATTCTACACCTAGTTCGAAAGACGTGAAACAAAGTGAGCAAAGGCGGTTCTTCGAATTCGAACTCGTCGTCGTCTTCTTCACCGAGGAGAGAGAATGATGGGAAGAGTTGGTTTAGAGGTCTTTGGGGGAAAATGGCGGTGGCAACCATTGATACAAGCTCAAGAAATTGGGGAGGGAGGTTGAGCGACGGCGGGGAAGGGGAAGGGGAGGGGGTCTGCGGGGAGGGTTGCGGGTCCGATTGGGGAGGGGGTCATGGGGGCCGCGGTGGTGGGGTAAGGGGGTGGGGGGCGATGGGGGCTGGCGGGTGGTGGGGTAAGGGGTGGTGGGGGCGATCGGGGCTAGGTTGGTGGGGTAAGGGGGTGGAGGAGGGGGTGGTTAGGGTTAGGGTATTAGGGTTAGGGTTTGGGTTAGGCTAAGGTTAGTTAATTAGGGTTAGAAGGGGGATTAGGGGTGGTGGGGGCGGGGGGGGGCTGGGTTGGTGGGGTAAGGGGTAAGGGGGTGGGGGAGGGGGTGGTTAGGGTTAGGGTTAGGTTTAGGTTAGTTAATTAGGGTTAGGGGGGATTAGGGGTTAATGACTAACGGAGTTTAACGCCGTTAGTCATTAAGGGTAATTGGATGTATTTTTTCAAAAGTGAGGGCTATATGGTGAATTTCAAAAGTCGAAAGGGTATATGGTTCAAAAAAAAAATTTGTCAGGGGTATATGGTGAAAAAACTGTTATTATTATCTGCCATCATCATCAATTTGTTTTATTTTCTGCTAGTTGTTTTTATTTGCAATGGATCCTTTTCATCATGCATAAAATATATAGACTATTTGATTGTATAATGTGGCTTTCCTTGTCTTGTACATTGAAGAACTATGTTTTAGCACGTTGGTTGTATTACTGAAATTATTTCCGAGTCAAAATAATTCAGTCAGCTACTCAGCTAAAGACAATCATTTAGTATCTAATCGTTGGAATAAAATAGTTAAACTTTAACCAACTTAGAATGTTTCATGGGTTCATTTAACGCCAAATCTGATGCAAAACATCATCAAAAGATGGTTTTAGGCTTTTTAGCACGCAAGACATGTTTGATTCCTTCCTAATTCCCAAGCATCGTCCACTTGAGTTTACAACATTGAGGCTAGGTATTAAGTATAAATTCAGACAAAGATATATGACATCATCCTTTATTAGTTCTTCTGCTCAAAATAAGGACCATTTTCAGAAGTTTCAAAAATAAACGCAACATTACTTTATCTGGCAATGGGTTCTCTTTTATCATATGGGTCCCTCTTTTTGTTTCTCTCGATCTCTCTCCTCTCCTTGTTCTTGTGTCTCCCCTGATTTCGCACTTCATAGAATGAGGAAGTACTTATTAACAAAACAAAGAATAAAAAGAAGGATATGTGTTCCTCATTAAAGGATGCTCGAAAACAAGGATGCTCCTTTGTTGCCTACTTAGGCCCTTCATCTTATTCCTCATTTCACATGAATTTCACTCTCCAATTGGCCAACCTATTGAATATATTGAGGGCACTGTGAGGCATTGGGTCCCAGTTATCTAGCATCTAGAAGACTTTATCCTTGAGGTGCTTGTCATTGCTTAATGCTTCCTCATTTCTATTGGAAGAAGCATGCACCTTGCCAGAGGTACAGTGATAAAGTTGTGAATCTCTTGCATTAGTTGTCTAACATTCCAAACCAGGATTACCTAATTCGCGGATCGCCTTGGATCGCGGAACGGGAACGGGAACGCGATTCGCTAGTCGAAAGAATTTGGATCGCAATGGGGTTTTTTTTCGGAACGGATTTTAGGAACATAATTCGATGGAACATAATACGCACTAATTATATGATAAAAATTAAAATCAATAATTGAAAACATGTAATTAGTAAACAAAATCAAATATCAAACTCTTTTAGTTCAATAACACAAAATATTCTTAGTTCTCAATTAAAAAAAAAAAACTGAAAAATAAAAGACAAATAGAGATTCCATCACTAAACTTCTTAATGCTGCTTCACAAGACACTTACATCAACCGTGCCTTTTTACTTCGTAGCATCCCATCATCAGTATTAACATCTTCCTCATCCGAATCAAGTCCGGTCTTATCCGAATCAAGTCCGGTCCACCTCATCTCCTCTAGCTCTAGAGGTGAATCCTCCAAACAAGGGTTATCGGGATCAATATCCCATTTACGATGGGGGCCTGTTTTGTAGCCATCGCTGAATTTGGAGATAAGACGGAGATTGGAGTGGATATACACTAGCTTGTCCGCCCTTGAACAATTGAGTCTGTTCCTTTTTAAAGTAAGAATATTCCCGTAAGTACTCCAAGCTCTCTCGGCCGAAGAGCTACTGATAGGTTGTGCTAACACCCTCTTGGCAACCTCTGCCAATTTAGGTGTTTGCGACCCATAAACAGACCACCAATCAATGGCATACATTGTGACAGCATCAATCTGAGCCTGAGGCATAGAATATATCCCCTTTTTTAATTGAAATTCAGCAAACTCATCTCGCAACTTCTTTTCTTCGTCAGCATCTTCGGCTATTTTCCCAAAAGCTTCCATGCAACCCAAGACAACTTCTTTGTCAAGATTAGGAGCCTTTCTAGTATAACCCCCAGGAGCCAGAGTCCCAAGATATATTTGATCATAAAAGCGTGGTGTAAGAGCAAAACTTTAAGTGTTTTGATCGACCGATATATGTTAATCACGTGGCATTTGTTCTTTTACAATGGAATTATGTTGTTATATAGGTAGTATATAATTATATATAGCAATGACTCGTTCAAATCTCTATATTGTCTTGATCGATTGATATATGTTAATCACGTGTCATTATATGTGTTTAGGTCTTTTTAGTTCGAAATCGGTTGTTCTATAAATATTAAGGCAATGATTCATTCAAATCAAGTGTTTTAAACGACCAGTGTATGTTAATCACGTGGCATTTTATGTGTTTAGTTAGAATGGAATTATGTTGTTATATAGGTAGTATATAACTATATATAGCAATGACTCGTTCAAATCTCTAATTGTCTTGATCGATTGATATACGTAAATAACGTGTCATTATATGTGTTTAGGTCTTCTAAGATTGAAATCCGTTGTTCTATAAATATTATGGCAATGAGTTATTCAAATCTCTAAGTGTTTTAAATGACCGGTATATGTTAATCACGTGGCATTTTATATGTTTAGTTCTTTTAGAATGGAATTATGTTGTTATATAGGTAGTATATGATTATATATAGCAATGACTCGTTCAAATCTCTAATTGTCTTGATCGATTGATATATGTTAATAACGTGTCGTTATATGTGTTTAGGTCTTCTAAGTTCGAAATTGGTTGTTCTATAAATATTATGGCAATGATTCATCCAAATCTCTAAGTGTTTTAAACGACCGGTATATGTTAATCACATGGCATTTTATATGTTTAGTTCTTTTAGAATGGAATTATGTTGTTATATAGGTAGTATATGATTATATATAGCAATGACTCGTTCAAATCTCTAATTGTCTTGATCGATTGATATATGTTAATAACGTGTCGTTATATGTGTTTAGGTCTTCTAAGTTCGAAATCAGTTGTTCTATAAATATTAGGGATATTCTCATTGGTAACCTTGTAGTATTGGGAATTATATTTGGTAACCAATCTCATTGGAAATTCTCATTGGTAACCTTGTAGTTAGTAAATTATTACCAGACGTGACATTAATGTGGTAATTGGTTAACTTTTCCGTTAAATGTCATCCCCACCCATGTCAGCCCTCACTCCACCCCCACCACCACCCCTGCCAGCCCTCACTCCACCCCCCACCCCCCGCAACCCCCTCACAACAACCCCCCACACACCCCTCTGCGGTTCCCCCACCGCATTCCGCAGCCGCAGCCGCCCCCCACACCACCCTTCGCCTCCCTCCTTCGCTGCTGCCGCCTCTCCCCTCTCCTACCCTTCCCCCTTCGCATACCCTTTTTCCTCTCGCTGCCCATCGCCCTCTCCTACCCTTAACAAGGCTTCAAAGTCTCGCATAATCGGTACCCACCACCAACCCGTAACCAACGCATGGGTGGATCTCGTTTCATTTCCATGGTGAGAGTGGTGTGGGGGGCTAGCGGCCTGCAGGAATGCGGTGGGGAACCGCAGAGGGGCTGTATGGGGGTTGTTGTGGGGTTGGGGGGGGGGGTGGGTGGTGAGGGTGGGGGGGTGGGGTGGGGGGTGGGGGTAGGGTGGGGTGGGGGTGGGGGTGGGGCGGCATGGGTGGGGATGACATTTAACGAAAAAGTTAACCAATTACCTTATTAATGTCACGTCTGGTAATAATTTACTAACTACAAGGTTACCAATGAGAATTTCCAATGAGATTGGTTATCAAATATAATTCCCAATACTACAAGGTTACCAATGAGAATTTCCCTAAATATTATGGCAATGATTCATCCAAATCTCTAAGTGTTTTAAACGACTGGTATATGTTAATCACATGGCATTTTTTTGTGTTTAGTTCTTTTATAATGGAATTGTATATGTTGTTTTATAGGTAGTATATAAATATATATAACAATGACTCGTTCAAATCTCTAATTGTCTTGATCAATTGATATATGTTAATCACGTGTCATTATATGTGTTTAGGTCTTCTAAGTTCGAAATCCGTTGGTCTATAAATATTATGGCAATGAGTTATTCAAATCTCTAAGTGTATTTAACGACCGGTATATGTTAATCACATGGCCTTTTTAATGGAATTATATATGTTGTTAATATTTTGTTAAAGAAATAATTTCATAATTTTTTCTACTATAATATGTCATAAAAATTTATAATAGAAGTTTTTTAATTGTTTTTTTAGATAGATACTCTTTTTGCTATAAATTTAAGGCACATGTGCTTTATTAAAAAGTGGTTTTGACCATGTATTTTTTTTTCTGTGATATTGTACGTCATAAATAATTAAATTAGAAGATTCTCTATCTGCTTGTTTAGATCATACTTTCCTTATAAATTTAAGGCACTCATTTTGACTATAATTTTTTTATAATATTCAGTTGTTAAAAAAATAAAAGAAGTTTGAGAATCAATTTCAAAGCCATCTATCATGTAGTTTCATTAAATAAATAATGACATTGTATTAGATTGCAAATCAACATAAAAAAATAATTATACAATTTGTTCCCATGTACAATGCCACAATAAAATCAAATGATAATTAATCAAAATGTGGCTCTTTAATTATGGGGAAAGGACGAAAGGTTGAAAGTAGTAAAATAAAACTAATTTTGTTCATATTCCATATATTTAGATTTTAATTTTTTATGAGTTTATATCCAAACATGGCTCCTTGATCTTTGCTCCTGCATAGAAAAATCAACGGACCTTAGTTAGTAAACATCTATTTTATCAATTGTTAAGGAAAAAAAAAGTTTCAATAAACAACTATTGTAAAAAAAAAACCTATATATATTCTATGGTATACTTTTATTCTTAGATGCTTTGACCTTGAATAAGGATGAAGTTATTTTATGATGGAAAACTTAATGTTCTTATTTTCCCCATGTATCCCAACTAAAAATAAACCCCAACCACATATACCACGTGGGCCTTAATTTAAGGAGAAAAGAAATAACCCCACTCCCCCACCCATCTGTAAAGCAGTAAAGTGTAAACAGGTTTGGAGTTTGAAGGCATAATTTAAAAAAAAAAAAAAAATTCCTTTTTAAGAAGAGGAGAAGACTGCAGCGTTACTTCGTCGGGGAAGACAACCGGAGAAGACCATCGGAGGAGACAACCCCCAAATGACGATTAAAACACTTCAATCCACTAGATTTCAAATTCCTATCAAAAGCCCCATAATTATAGCACAAAATTTGGTATATTTCCCCTTCAATTAACAAAATTAGGGTTTATTCATACCCTAAATCTCGAAATCTCTACCCACCATTTGGAACGCCAATTTTGTCGATCTAACTCGCGTTCCCCACCGATTTGGTGCGCAAACGAATTGCGTTTTGGAACGGACGAATCGAAACATGATTCGTGGGGGGTAGGGGCGAATTAGGTAACCCTGTTCCAAACCCTTGATGATATCTTACAATGGTCAAATCTTTTGGTTCTTGCATCAGGCATCTTATAACAAGTAATACAAATTTTCTCTTTGCTGCAACCTGTGCTATTGCTGCTTCCCAAACGTGGCAGCGGAAAATACACTACTAATATTCAATAAGCTGACACACTAAAATGAACTTTGCATGAGGTATCTTCCTAGCAACATAAGATTATGGGAGACTGGGTGCTTATGCAGTACTCAAAATTTGTGATGACAAAATTCTCTTACATCACTTAGTTACTAGGATCCAAATTTTGTGAAATCACTATCTCAAGTCTTTCCTGCTTCTCTCTCATCACGCCTATATGTCTTCTTTACGTATTTGAACTCTTTAGGAAGTGATTGTCCCCCGAACCCCAGTTAATTTTTACTCACTTTGGAGGTCTCCTAACCTCATGCCCTTTGTAAAGTGAAGCTTGTAGATTCAAAGTGGGCTGTAGAGATGTGATGTTTTGATGGAGGCTAGAGATCGAGGAAGGGTTTGCTGGACAAGGGTGGTGTTGGGGCTTGTAGATTAGTTGGGGGGGAGTAAGGAGATTGGGGGTGGGCAATGGTGAAGAGGAATGCATGGAGAAAGAGAGAATGTTGATAATGAATAGTGAGAAAGTGGTAAACTGAAAGCGTAAGCAAGGGAGAAATTGTCATTTAGAAAGGGAAATTTTTTGAAATAGTACTTTTTATAGCACTACTTTTGTGAACTAGTACCTTTTATGTTTTATTTTGTCAACTAGTAACTTTAAGTACTTTAATGTTTTAATTTTTATACCGTTTCTCAAATTTCCGACCAAATTGGTCAAGATTCCGACAATATAGACTTCGTTGTTCCCTCCAGTTCTTGCACGTGAGTTGCAAATTCTTTTGATATAGGAGTAGTTGATGCAAGTTTACTAGCTCTTGTTCATAAGAAAGTTACTTTGGACCTTGGCTCAATTGATTTGCATGGAGGACTCTTCATGGGGTTAACCACAAAGGTGGTAGCATGCTTGCTAACCAACCTAGGAGTGTTGTCAGTTAGGCGTGCGTGGCATGCATAGTTGAGTTCTTTTAGAACTCCTTATATCTTTAATTGCTTTGGTGTGTTTATTGCTTATCTTGTTTTAAGAGTTTGTTTCAAAGTATGACTTAGGGGATTTCCTAAGCATAGTAGGAGTGTGTTTTTATATAAATAGCATAGGTTGTACGTTTTTCTTTCCATAGTGAATTATTGAAGTTTTCGCTTTATACTTGAGTGTGCAAACACAAACCCTTTCGAATATTGCTGGTGGGTTAGCCTTTATGCTTATTCAAACCTTAGTATTGATTTGTGGTGCTTAAGCCTTACCAAATTGATCTAAGTTCTATCTTGGTTACTAAATTGTTCGACCAAATCACACGTTTTCTGCAACCTTGTTTAATCTCTAAGATTAAATACATTATCTAGTATCAAGAGCTTTGGTTCCATCCATCATCACCATTAAACCTCAAACACAACCATTACAATACCTTCATTCATCCACACGTTTATCATCTAAGTTCAGAAATTTTTTCGGTTTTGCCGAGTGAGGTGGAGTAGTTTGATCTTCGAGATCAAATCTTTTTTTCCAAGATTTTTAATTTTTCACAAAGTTTCATCAAAGGTCTTCCATCATAGCTGAAGATTGGTGAAAAAAATTCGTCGAAGATCAATTAATACATTCAAGAACCGAATCAAACACCCTAGTTCATCCGGTTGTTTGGTGCGCAAGTTCAAGGCTTCCAATCCAAGTTCTGTTTGGATTTTGAGAAGAAGGCACGGGGAATAGAGTTCCTAGGGGACTAAACCTGGAGGAAGCTCATAACTTGAGGAGAGACCGAGAGTTGGAGGACACGCATGGAAGAGATGATGTGGCTGTTGGAGCAAGGTAGAGTTGTAGGACGAAGAAGAAACACTCCTAGTCCTGCTAGGAGTTCTAGAAACACCAACCATGACTCAAGTTCCGAGGATGAAGTACCCAACCCTAGGCATCGGAGGCAGCCAAGGGATGATGATAGAGGCTTAAGGCTCGAAGAGTTTGATGGGGGTATGAAGCCCGAAAAGTTTTTAGAGTGGATATAAAGGATGGAGAGAGTCTTTGATTACAAGGACTATGATGATACTAAGAGGTTTAAGGTGGGCAGTACTCAAACTCACCGGTATGCTAGTTTGTGGTACGAAAGTTTAAGGACAAAGAGAAGGCAGGAAGGAAAGCCTAGCCTACGTTCATGGGAGCAGTTGAAGTCTAGGATGAAGAAGAGGTTCCTCCCTTCGGATTTTGTGCAAGATATGTTCTTAAAGTTGCAATCTTTTCAACAACAATCCCTTAGTGTTGAGGAGTATGTGGCTGAATTTGAAAGGGTTACTATGCTATGTGATCTAGTGGAGAAAGTAGAACATAAAGTAGCTCGGTTCATAACTGGCTTGGATAAGAAAATCGCCAAGAAGGTTGATCTTCAACCATATTGGAGTTTTGAGGAGGTGGTTCAAGTAGCCATGTGGGTCGAGAAATGTTCAAAGGCCAAGAAGAATTCTTACTCTAAACTGTTTGTCAAGAGTTTTGATAAGAAGATAGGAGGGAAGAATGAGGAGGCAAGTGGTTCGAAATTTGTCCCAAACTTTGACAAGTTTAAGGATGATAAGGGGAAATCTTCCACGCCTTTAGCCAATGATGAAAGCAGAATTTGCTTCAAGTGCAAGGGCTATGGCCATATCTTGAAGGACTGCCCCAACGATAGGGTCATGACTTTGCGAGACATCCAAGAGATTGAGGATCATTATTCTATAGGCAAGGGGAGATTCGAAGAAGAGGAATTTGATGACAATGAAACCAAGGAGGAAGAGGATGCTTATGTGGCTGATTCTGAGGAAGAACTTGTGAAGGAGGGCAAGCAATTGATTGTAAGACACCTTACACACACAACCAGCCCCATTGGACGAGACTCAATGAGGCAAGATCTTCTTCACTCGTTGCTTGGTGAAACAAAGGGTATGTGACTTGATCATTTATAATGGTAGTTGTGCTAATGTGGTGTCTACAACACTAATTGACAAATTAAAATGGCCTACAACTAACCATCCACGCCCTGATAAACTAAACTGGCTTAGTGATGACAATGTCATTAAGGTTACAAAACAAGCATTAATCACATTCGAAATTGGAAAATTCAAAGATTAAGTTTTATGTGATGTATGCAACATGGATGCTTGCCATATATTGTTAGGAAGACCATGGCAATAAGATCGTTTTGTTAAATATGATGGTCTTTCTAATGTGTGCATAGCCACGGTGGGAGGGAAGAGAACAGCCTTGAAACCTTTGACATCTTCTCCCTAGTCTAACGGTTCCTTATTGGTGAGTGCTAAGGAGTTTGAGAGAGAGTTGGAAGAAGAAGGGGAGGTGCGCTTGTTGGTAGCACGAGAAGTAGAGGGGGAGCAGCAAGGGTACCAAATGCCTGAACATTTAGAGAGGGTCCTTGATGAGTATCATGATGTGTTCCCTCAAGATCTTCCTCCAGGTTACCTCCTATTCGAGGCATTGAGCATCAAATAGACTTAGTTCCGGGGGCATCTCTTCCCAACAAGGCTGCTTATTGATGTAATCCTCAAGAGACTCAAGAGTTAGAAAGACAAATTGAAGAATTGATGTCTAGGGGTTATGTAAGAGAGAGCATGAGCCCATGTGCCGTTCCTGCTTTATTGGTGCCTAAGAAAGATGGTACTTGGCGCATGTGCATTGATAGTAGGGCTGTCAATAACATCACTGTGAAATATAGGTTCCCATTTCCTAGATTGGATGACTTATTAGATGAGTTGCATAGTTCTACAGTGTTTTTCAAGATTGATTTAAGGAGTGGCTACCATCAAATCAGAATGAGAGAGGTAGACGAGTGGAAAACCGCTTTCAAGACTAAGATGGGGTTGTATGAGTGGCTTGTCATGCCATTTGGGCTTACTAATGTACCTAGCACCTCTATGAGATTAATGAATGAGGTGTTGAAACCATGGTGTCAAAACAAGGCCGCATTGTATCGTATCGCCCGTGTCGTAAAGGTTTTCAAATCTATCGAACCGATATTACCCGCATCATAAAGGTGTAAAGAAACCACATCTTAGGCGAGTTTTAGGGATATTTCATGGTTTAAGCCATAGTATCAAAATGCGGCGGTTCGATTCGGTGTGCCCGTTTCATAATGGATTTGAAGCTGACCGAATTGAAATAAGCCGATTCATCACTGTGTAAAAAAAAAAAAACCCGAAATATCGCCCGCATCAAGCGTTACAGCCCCGAATCACCCGCAATTGACGTTACATCCATATTTAGGGATGGGCATGGGTCCAGGACCTACCCGGACCCTACTAGACCCGCCCCTAATTTAAGGGTCTGGGTCCAACTTTTTCAGACCCTAAGCGTCCGGGTCCGGGTCTGGGCCCAAGTAATTTTTTTAGGGTCCGGGTCCGGGTCTTGATATTTTGGACCCAGACCCGACCCTTAGACCCTAAAAATACTTAATATATATGTTTTAACATTTTTAGTCTTCTTTTTTTAACTTGTTTTTGGATATTAGTCTTTCAAAACATTATTTGTATTGTCCTAAATAGTATAAATTACTCTAGATATAATTTTTTTTTTTTTTGATAAACCTATCACTAGATTGCTATTCAACAATAAGATAAAACAAAATTTGTCTGAGCAATATACTTCATATCCTCGAAATATGATAACGTAAAAGCATGGTGGTGTAAGTGTTGCGTACAAAATTTGTAAGGAACAACTTCACAGTGGTTATACTGTTGAAGTATTTATTTTCTAGTTCCAGGCTATTATCCCATCTTATCGAGGTACACTGAGACCAAGCTCCTGAGACAAGGATCTTGAGCTGGTTGAATCAATGCCAAGACAAGATGTCAAACGAGCTGAAAATACTGCCGAGTGAAGTGGAACAAGAGATTGAACTGCACCCATTTGTGATAAAACCCTTGATAATGTGGGGGAGGAGAGAGAAAACTGGACCCTAGACCTGGACCCTAGACCCTAAGGGTCTGGGTCCTGGTCCGGGTCCGGGTCTGGGTCCACAAAAAAAATTAGGGTTCGGGTCTAGGGTCCGGCTGGACCCGACCCTTGCCCATCCCTATCCATATTTCTCCCTAAAAAATCATTTAAATAGTAACCTCATATTTGAAATTGAGGAGTAGAAACAATCGCCATAGTTTAAGAGGAGAAAAAGCTCTTAAAATCTGAGACGAAGAGGAAGGAGAAAAGGTGCATACAGTCGCCATAATTAAGTACTACCTTTTTTTAATCTTTTCTCTCTCCTATAGCTTCGACAGCTGGCAGATTCTTTTTTAAATTTCTTTTCTCCCTCCTCTCCCACTTCCTTATTTATTGCTTTGTCAGTTTTTATTTTTATGTGTTGCATATATTATCTCCACTCACAATTCACATGCTTTCTTAGTTTCTTTTTTGATGGGGATCTATTTTCTTTTTTTTATTGCTTCTTTTCTATTTTCATTACTTTTTTTGTTTTATTATTATTTCTTTATTTCTTTTATGCTTTGGGTCCCAAATATTTATTTCTTCTAAAAGCTCTAGGCTACAAGTATGCTTCCATGTATACGGAACTATTTAGAACACCTGAAAATATTTTAAAGCAAATTCTTGCCGCGACAACCGTGATATGGTCCGCGATGAACGTATCCGTTCCGTTCCAACAAAACCGCAACCGTTACCGAAACCGCATTTTCGAACTATGGTTTAAGCCGATATTTGGCGGTACGACAACCGCATCATCCCCGTTCCCGCATCATCGTGACCATTACTGCGATCGTGACGGAAACCACATTTTCGAACTATGGTTGAAACCCTTCTTAGGCAGATGTGTGGTGGTATATCTCGATGACATCCTTGTTTATAGCCGAAGTGTGGTAGAGCATCTTACACACCTTAGGGAGGTTTTTGAGGTGTTGCGCAAACAAAAGCTATATGGGGAGTTAGAGAAGTGCTATTTTCTAATTTCTAGTGTAACATTCTTGGGCTACATTGTCTTTAAAGATGGCGTTTCAGTTGATCCTTCGAAAGTGGAAGCAATCAAAAGTTGGCCTATTCCTAAAACCATTTCGGAGGTACATTCTTTTCATAGCTTGGCTTGTTTTTATAGAAGATTTGTGCGCAACTTTAGTAATGTAGTAGCACCTATGACCGAATGTATTAAGCAAGGCAAGTTTACATGGACTAAAGCAGCTCAAGGTGCATTTGATGGTATCAAAGATTTACTATGTAATACTCCTATTCTAGTACTTCCCGATTTTTCATAATCATTTGAAGTTGAATGTGATGCTAGTGGGGTGGGTATTGGGGCTGTTTTAATTCAAAAGAAGAAACCTATTGCATAATTTAGTGAAAAATTGAGTGGTGCTAAGCTCAATTATTCTACATATGATAAGGATTTTTATGCAATAGTTCGTGCACTTGATCATTGGAGTCATGACCTTCGTCCAAGTTATTTTGTGCTCAAAAGAAGAAACCTATTGCATAATTTAGTGAAAAATTGAGTGGTGCTAAGCTCAATTATTCTACATATGATAAGGAGTTTTATGCAATAGTTCGTGCACTTGATCATTGGAGTCATGACCTTCGTCCAAGTTATTTTGTGCTTCATTCTGATCATGAGGCATTGAAGTACATACATGGGCAGCAAAAGCTAAATCCGAGGCATGCTAAATGGGTTGAGTTTTTTACAATCTTTTAATTTATCATCTAAGTATAAAGAGGGTAAGGCAAATGTGGTGGCAGATGCTTTGTTGAGGAGACATTACTTTGGGTGTTGAGTTCGAGGCTTCTTGGTTTCGAATTGGTATGCAAGGAAGATGAGAAGTTCAAAGAGATCATATGTGATTCATGATAAGTTTCTTTTCAAAGGGGATCATTTGTGTATTCCTTCATGTTCCATTAGAGAGTTAGTGAAAGAAGCTCATGGTGGGGGGTTTACTGGTCACTTTGGTATGAATAAGACTTTGGCTATTGTACAAGAGCATTTCTATTGGCCAAAGATGCAATGGGATGTTCAAAGTGTTATCTCATGTTGTGCTACATGTCAAAAGTCCAAGAGTTCATTTCATCAAGGTATTTACACTTCTTTAACTGTTCCGGAATGTCCTCGGAATGATGTTGCTATGGATTTTATTGTGGAGTTACCTAGAACACAAAGGGGCAAGGATTCTATTATGGTTGTCATTGATAGATTTTCTAAGATGGCACATTTTATTCCTTGTCATAAAACTGATGATGCTTCCAAAGTTGCTGATTTGTATTGTAGGGAGGTAATTCTTCTCCATGGTATACCTAAAACTATTGTAAGTATATGAGTTACTTTTGAAAGACATTGTGGAAGTTACTTGGTACTAAGCTGTGCTTTAGCACCTATCATCACCCTTAAACCGATGGGCAAACCGTGGTTACTAATCGCACATTGGGGGCTTTGCTTCGAGGTTTGGTTAGCAAGAGTACCAAGGATTGGGATGTGAAGCTTGCACATGCTGAGTTTGCTTACAATAGGTCTCCTACATATGCCACGAAGTGTTCACCATTCGAGGTAGTGTATGGCGCAAATCCTAGGGTGCCTATTGATCTCATTCCCTTTCCTAAGGATGAGGTTTATCATGTTGATGCAAAGGAGAAGGCGCAAGCTATGCTCAAGCTTCATGCGCAAGTGAAGGCTAGAATTGAGAAGGTGAATACAAGGTACTAACAAATGGCTAACAAGAATAGGCAGCAACATGTCTTTCAAGTTGGTGATTTGGTTCGGTTACATCTTAGGAAGGAAAGATTTTCTAACCTTCGCAAGAACAAGCTCATGCCACGCTCTAATGGACCATTCAAGATTGTAGAAAAGGTTAATGATAATGCTTCCAATCTTGAACTTCCAGGAGAGTATGGGGTAAGTGCCACATTCAATGTGGGTGATTTGGCGCCTTATGTCCATGATTAGGGGTGAAAGTTATTCGGATAAAATCCAAAATCCAAAATCCAATCCAATCCAATCCGAATTAGTAATTCGGATCGGATTCGAACTGTGATCGGATTGGATTCAGATTGAGAATTTTTTAAAAATTGGATTTTCGGATTGGATTGGATTGAGGGTAATTGGATCCAAAAATCATATATAACCGAATAGCAATATGCCTTGTATTATATATCTGGATTGAGCTCAAGTACTAAACTGATTTTTTTTTTTTTAGAAAATCCTAGTCCACAGCCCAATAGGCGTATCACTTCAACCCTTCCCCTAAAACCCTAACAACACTTAATTCCTCATTTCCTAAATCTATTAGGCTGCTGTTATGCTTAATTTATTTCATCGAAAAACTAGAGTTTTAAAAAAAAAATCGGATTTTCGGATCGGATCCAATCTAGAGTATGAAAATTCGGATTGGATTGGATCGGATTCAAACACTAATCGGTTTGGATTCGGATTGGAAAATTGAAATCCAAATTTCATTCGGATTGGATTGGATTAGGCCCTAATCCAAACCGTACACCGAACTTTCACCCCTATCCATGATGATGATATGGGTCAATTGAGGTAAATTGTTTTCGAAGAAGAGGCGGATGATACAGGAGTAGTTGATGCAAGTTTACTAGCTCTTGTTCATAAGAATGTTACTTTGGACTTTGGCTCAATTTATTTGCATGGAGGACTCTTCATGGGGTTAACTACAAAGGTGGTAGCATGCTTGCTAACCGACCTAGGAGTGGCGTGTGTTAGGCGTGCATGGCATGCATAGTTGAGTTCTTTTAGAACTCTTCATATCTTTAATTTGCTTTGGTGTGTTTATTTCTTATCTTGTTTTAAGAGTTTGTTTCAAAGTATGTGATACATGTGAGAGATGGCTCGTTTCCTACAATCCTAGTTCTGTTAGGATTTGGTTATTTCCTAGTTCTAGTAGGATTAGTTTTCCTAATTCTAGTAGGATTAGAACTCCTAGTTCTGTTAGGAGTCTTTTTAATGTTTTAGTTTGTTTGGTATTCTAGTTGAGTTAGAAGTCTAATTCCTAATTGGGTTAGGATTCCTACTTGGAGTAGGAGTTTAGTAGCATTCGAGTTCTAGTACACGCCTAGAAATATGGTAGGCGTGGCTTGCTTGCTGTCCAAGTTGGAGCTTGTTCCAATTGGATTAAGAGTGTTTGATTTCTTTCTTATCTTTTTCGTAGTTTACCTAGCCTTAGTAGGACTAGGGTTTGTTTCTATTTGTAGGTATTACACGCCTATTTAAAGGCTGGTTATTCATTAATAAAATCAGTTGTTGTTTTGAGTTTAAGAAAACGTGTGAAGCTTGTTTGCTTGCATAAGAACTGAGTGTTCAAATACACAAACCGAGATTTGTGTGATCTTGGAGCCGCGACTCACAAGAGAACCTCTTAAACCTAGATTTAAGAGCCTATCCCTTTTATTTTATTGTTGTTCGTCCATAAATTCATAAAAACATTTTGTTTTTATGAATTTATGCCAAATAAGATACTTAAAATGAGGCAAATCCAAGGTTACAATTATTTTTCAAAGTTTGATTGTAAAAGTGGTTTTCACCAATTAAAATTAACCGAAGACTCTAAACAATTAACAGCATTCAAAGTCCCTAATGGATTTTATGAATGGAATGTATTACCTTTTGGATATAAAAATGCCCCAGGTAGATTCCAAGCATTTATGGATAAATATTTAAATCAACTATTAAATTGTGTAGTCTACATTGATGATATACTAATCTATTCGAAAACTCAAGAAGAACATTATAAGTTATTAGAACAGTTTATAGAAATCATTAAAACCAGTGGTATAGTTTTAAGCAAAAAGAAAATGGAATTATTTAAAACTCAGATTGAATTCTTAGGATTTGAAATAGATAAAGCTGGAATAAAAATGCAAGACCATATAGCTCAAAAAATTATAGAGTTTCAACAAGAAATTAATACTAAAAAGGAATTACAAAAGTTTTTAGGAATAATTAATCAAGTTAGAGAATTTATCCCTAAACTATCACAATATACTGAACCATTAACCAAAAAACTAAAGAAAGACTACGATTTTAGATGGAATGATACTGACACAAAGACTCTAGAAAAAATTAAAGAATTAATCACTCAGGGACATTCAAGGCCAATGAAATCAATTGGGATATAAATAAAAGAGTTAAAGGCAGTAAAATATGGAATTAAAAAATTTGAATGTTACATAGTTTACAGCAAATTTATAATTAGAATAGATAATAGAACTGTTAGAAGCTGGCTAACCCAAAAATTGCAGGATTCCATCACTAGAAAGGAGATAAATCGGATTATAGCCGACATCAACCAATATGAGTTTAGTATTGAATTACTAAAAACTAACGAAAACTGTTTTGCAGATTATCTCTCCAGAGCTAGTCCAACAATTTTGTTTTTATGAATTTATGGACGAACAACAATAAAATAAAAGGGATAGGCTCTTAAATCTAGGTTTAAGAGGTTCTCTTGTGAGTCGCGGCTCCAAGATCACACAAATCTCGGTTTGTGTATTTGAACACTCAGTTCTTATGCAAGCAAACAAGCTTCACACGTTTTCCTAAACTCAAAACAACAACTGATTTTATTAATGAATAACCAGCCTTTAAATAGGCGTGTAATACCTACAAATAGAAACAAACCCTAGTCCTACGAAGGCTAGGTAAACTAAGAAAAAGATAAGAAAGAAATCAAACACTTTTTATTAATGAATAACCAGCCTTTAAATAGGCGTGTAATACCTACAAATAGAAACAAACCCTAGTCCTATGAAGGCTAGGTAAACTAAGAAAGAAATCAAACACTCCTAATCCAATTGGAACAAGCTCCAACTTGGACAGCAAGCAAGCCACGCCTACCATACTTCTAGGCGTGTACTAGAACTCGAAGGCTACTAAACTCCTACTCCAAGTAGGAATCCTAACCCAATTAGGACTTAGACTTCTAACTCAACTAGAATTCCAAACAAACTAAAACATTAAAAAGACTCCTAACAGAACTAGGAGTTCTAATCCTACTAGAATTAGGAAAAATAATCCTACTAGAACTAGGAAATAACCAAATCCTAACAGAACTAGGATTGTAGGAAACGAGCCATCTCTCACATGCATCATCCCCTCTCTCTTGAAAACATCCCTTGCCCTCAAGGGTCTTCCAAGCACGGCACCAAATCAACTCCCCCAAGTGCTGCACAGATGCCACGCCCCAATAAAACCTTGTATGTGTCGAACCCAAGCTTCTTAACAACTTTGAAAGGACCCTCATCCATAGGCGCATCATTCTTATGATCAATATGCAGCTTTTGAGCACTAAGAGAAAGCCACACATAGTCCCCTTCACTTAGGCGTGAGTCTCGTCGAAGATGCAGCAAATTAGCCCTTCTTTCCTTCTTGTTGCTTGCGGTTTCTAGCATCTCTTCTCGGCACGAGCTTAGACAAACATGACCACCACCATCTCGTACACTTAGATGCACTCTCCTTAGGCACAAAAGACGCTTCTCTTTGGTGGCAACGGTTTGAGGCCAAAACGCTCCCCATCCTTTAGCACGGAGTACACATTCTCTCGGCCATTATGTATCACTTGGCGATCTGATTGCCAAGGTCTTCCAAACAGCAAGTCACAAGCACTCATAGGCAACACATCAAACCACAACTGATCCATGTAATTGCCAACTCTAAACCCTACCAATGCTCGCTGATTCACCCATACACCCCCATCATCATTTAACCAGCTCAATTTATACGGTTTAGGATGCACTTGCGTAGGCAATTTCAAAGCACTAACAACAGTTCTAGCAATCGCATTAGTACAAGACCCCGAATCAATAATAAAAGAGTAAGTATTACCATTGATTAAGCACCTTGATTGAAACAAGTTTTCACGCTGCTCATGTTGACGATCTTCAACTTGTTGTGCTACTAATGCACGCCTAAGTATCATGCTCTTCCTTTTAACTTCTGGTTCAACAATATTGGTAGCCCAAAACTTAGGATCAGCCATATCATGGACACTAGTTTCGGGTGTCTCCTCAATCTCCACAAACCTTGCTGCCTCGGCTTCCTCTAGTTGCTTGGACAGTAGGCTATAACGCTCTTCCATTGAAATCAGCATGCGGTTAGGACATTGCTTGGCCACATGTCCTTGGCCTTGACACTTGAAACACACCACCTCCCTCATCCCCTTTTGACCAGACGTGAGAGTTGAAGGTGTTTTAGGGCCCTCCACCATCGGCACACTACTCCCCTTCCCCTTGTCAGTCATCTCCACCTTAGGACTAGATGAAGATTCAATCTTGCCCGAAAAGGAACCCTAGATAGTTTGCCCTTGGCCTCCCTTTGCTGCCTTTCTACTCTACTTGCTAATTGACACAACTCATCAAACGTGTTATAAGTTTGCAATTCAACAAGATTAGCAATAGGTTTATTCATGCCAAACAGAAATTTAGCCATCTTTTGTTCCTCTTCTTCCTTGCATCCACACGCCAAGTACAATTTCTCAAACTCAACCACATATTCAGCTATGGACAGATGATCTTGTTGAAAAGAATTTAGTCTAAGGTACAACTCTTGCTTATAGGACTTGGGAACAAACCGTTTTCGCAATTTCAGTTTTAATGAGGTCCAAGTTTTAATCTTTTTCTTCCCATCCCTCACTCTTTGTACTTGGAAAGAATCATACCAATCGGAAGCATAATCAGTAAATTTAAGTATAGCATGATTAAAACGTTGAGTATCATCCATACCTTTGTGATCAAACATTCTCTTCTCCTAATTCAAGTAAGCTTGAGGGTCCTTTAAGCCATTGAATTCCGGATGATCTCCAAGTTTCAGTTCAGATTCCTTATGGTTCTTCTCTCATCTCCTTTCGGCCGTGAGTTTAGCTAGGATGGTGGAATTGTCATTAGCCTGCTTCTCATAGTCCTCCAGTCGTCCATCAAGAAGCTCGGCCACTTGCGCAGTCATCTTATCCATCATAGTTGTCATCCAAGCCTTAAGTGCCTCGGATTCTCCCATGTCGATTGAAACTGCCAGGAATTTTTGTCCAAAAGTTTCTACTCGCTGCGACTTCGTTACAAATCGGAACGGGCTGAAATTTTGACACAATGTAGCCCAGTATGTTAGCTTCCCACAGAGCCAAAAAAATCACGATTTGGACAATGGACGCGCCCTCACGCGCCGTCGTACTGAACCCTGCTCTGATACCACTTGATGTGATTTTTGTTGGCGGTTCGAACTCTTTTTATGTTTTTATGAATTTATGGACGAACAACAATAAAATAAAAGGGATAGGCTCTTAAATCTAGGTTTAAGAGGTTCTCTTGTGAGTCGCGGCTCCAAGATCACACAAATCTCGGTTTGTGTATTTGAACACTCAGTTCTTATGCAAGCAAACAAGCTTCACACGTTTTCTTAAACTCAAAACAACAACTGATTTTATTAATGAATAACCAGCCTTTAAATAGGCGTGTAATACCTACAAATAGAAACAAACCCTAGTCCTACTAAGGCTAAGTAAACTAAGAAAAAGATAAGAAAGAAATCAAACACTCCTAATCCAATTGGAACAAGCTCCAACTTGGACAGCAAGCAAGCCACGCCTACCATACTTCTAGGCGTGTACTAGAACTCGATTGCTACTAAACTCCTACTGCAAGTAGGAATCCTAACCCAATTAGGACTTAGACTTCTAACTCAACTAGAATTCCAAACAAACTAAAACATTAAAAAGACTCCTAACAGAACTAGGAGTTCTAATCCTACTAGATTAGGAAAACTAATCCTACTAGAACTAGGAAATAACCAAATCCTAACAGAACTAGGATTGTAGGAAACGAGCCATCTCTCACATGCATCAGTATGACTTAGGGGATTGTCCTAAGCATAGTAGAAGTGTGTTTTCATATAAATAGCATAGGTTGTACGTTTTTCATTCCTTAGTGAATTATTGAAGTTTTCGAGTTTATACTTGAGTGTGCAAACACAAACCCTTTCGAGTATTGTTGGTGGCTTAGCCTTTATGCTTATTCAAACCTTAGTATTGATTTGTGGTCATTAAGCTTTATCAAATTGATCTAAGTTCTATCTTGGTTACTAAATTGTTCGAGCAAATCACACGTTTCCGCAACCTTGTTTAATCTCTAAGATTAAATACATCATCTTTCTTTTACATCCTCTC
This sequence comes from Beta lomatogona, assembly GCA_947646795.1. Classification (NCBI taxonomy): domain Eukaryota; kingdom Viridiplantae; phylum Streptophyta; class Magnoliopsida; order Caryophyllales; family Amaranthaceae; genus Beta; species Beta lomatogona. Next base: position 721,243 of record CANSNZ010001151.1, read on the forward strand.
TCCAACTCGCCCCTACTAATCCCTCCATTTAAATCACTTCCTTCCCCATCAACCAGAAACTTTGTTCCATCTTCCTCAAAATTCTCTGTGGTCAAAGACAATTCAACTACTTCCTCCGTTTTTTTTAGTTGCAACACTTTTTTTTTTCATCAGCTCCAATGCAAAATTTGGGTAGGAGAGAGGTAGAGAGGAAAAAAAGAGAGGGCCCCATGTGATTGGAGAGAGATAGAGAGAAAGGAAAAGCAAAAGTAGAAAGTGTTGCAACTAATTAATTATTTCCCTTTTAGGAAAGTGTTGCAACTAAAAAAAAACGGAGGAAGTATATGGAATTGGTTCCAAGTTAATTCTTCTCCAATTTCGAAGGTATGTTCTCCCAATTCCTTTTTCTAGATTCGTTGCTTTGTGGTCCAAAGAATCCGAAATGGGTACCTTTCCACAAGGATGATGACTCAGCATAGTAGAGACCAATACTTAAGATGAGAGAGACAGATAGGAGAGAGGAGAACGAATTCGAGAGAATTTACTGATAGTTAGGTGAAAGGGAAGCAAAGAAGATAAAGAGTAAAATTTGGGGAAAAAAGGAGTCAAAAGAGGGGAGTGAAGTCACGCGCACTTGGAAGAAAATAACACAAAAAGGGAGGGAAAAACGAAGTTAATGCCGGAACTTTTACCAATTTGGCCGAAAATTTGAGAAAAGGTACTGCAATTAAAACATTAAAGTACTTAAAGGTACTAGTTGACAAAATAAAACATAAAAGGTACTTGTTCACACAATTAGTGCTATTAAAGGTACTATTTCACAATTTTTGCTTTAGAAAGATAGGTTTTGGCTATCGTTGATAGACTTGCGACACGGAGAAATGGAATGAATGGAGCAAAAAGAACAGGTTAAAGAAGTTTGTTGGAGCATCAGCAACAGAGACAAGAGAATCGTCGATGTTGAGCATCAACGACATAAAGCTTATTCTGGTCTTAGTTCTCTTTGCTATATGCTAAATAGTGCTGCAGCTTTTATTTTTTTCGTTTGTTTAAGAGTTCTATAGGGTGTTTTAACGAATTCTTTAGTTGTTATGTGATCATTGTATTATATGTCATTTCTACTAAATTTCCTATTCTTTGAATTTTGAAGTCATTATACTGATCAGATAGCTTAGTTTCCAAAGCTTGGTGCCTTATATCTTTGAATAACTAATCCTAGAAGTCCACATGATGCTCTTACGGCTTTTCTATGTGATGATGTGATATTTTTTTTAATTGATTGAGACACTGTTATTATTCTTCTCCAATTGTTGCCCAAATGAGTCGATTAATGTGGTTACTGGTTTCAAGAGCTATATATGACTTCTCCAATGGTAGATATTGAGATTCTTTAGAATAAGGCCCTTTTTAGGTACTGGGTTTATGAAAGTCTTCATGTACATTTGCTTGATATCAAAATTTCCATCGAATTTTGGCTAATCCTCACTCCAGAGTTTTATGTGGAGTGTTTATATTCAGGTCTCTCCTAGCAGAGTGTTAAAGAAGTTTGTTATTGGGACAAAACTAAAGTTGGCACTTGGCAGTATAACCTATAAGGCTCAGAGTCTATCCATTATATCTTTTTCTATATACTTCCTGCACTTGAAATACTTCTCGAACATACTAGTTGTAAATCCATCAAATACTATTAGTGCTGCTAGTTGCCTGCTACTACAATCTCCTTTACTATTCTATTAGGATTTTCCTTTATTTATTTATTTTGTTAACTATATTTGTCTTTCAAATAAGATCTCATATAATGTTTCCGCAATCTGGCCCAGTATTTTTCTCACTTGTTATCTTCCAGTCCTTTCATCTCTTTTTTTCGGCCAGGTTTTATCAATTGATGACTCCTTGTTCCTCTTGGATTTTTTTTATCTGGTCTGTTCATTGAGCCACCTACTGTATCTTTGAGAATAAAGATAAGCTTATCTGATATTCTGATGTGAATTGTATCGATTTTCATCCATGTGTACCTTATGCTTGACAGCCAGACCATAATAAATGAGACATTTATAATTTCAAAGCCAATAATTGTAAGATGAAAATCCCTGTTGAGTGGAATTACATTCGTGTGTTTATTGGTATATTGCGGTGCTAAAATCTGATGCTTTGTCATTGTTTACAGTTTGCAGCCAAAATTTCTCTAGTCACCTCTTTTCGAGACACTTGCTACATTGAGATTTTGCCCTATGACAGAAAATTCCATAAAGGTATACAACCTGAGAATAAGGCCTTGCTTTCCTTGGTTTTCAATTGATCACTCTGTTTCGGTTATAGAAGTATAAAGTTGAAAATGAAGAGTCAGAGATAAAGATACTGAATGTGGTCCTAAGATTATTATGGTCAAATATGAATCATTCCAGACTGAGAAGATATATATTTATACACAAGGTACTAATATTATCGTAATACATACTAGTATTCCTGCTTTTCTGTTTGTTTTTAATGGACATCGACAATGTTAAGACTTGCTAAAAATAAGTTTGGAGCATAGAGAGTAGTGCATCCTTGGTTTTCAAGTTTGTATCTTCAAAGGAAATGGGTTTTTCTACGTAGTGCCCCTGTGTTCTACGAAATTCTACATTGTACACGGCTTTTTTTAACTCTCCACATTGTACACCTAAACTTTCTAAACATCACACAAAATACCCTTACTAATAGCAAATTCTACTCCAAATCTCACTTACCCTTCAATTTCTCATATCATATCTCAACCTCAGTCAACTAACAAGCCTCAAAAATCTTACTCTATGCCCACAAGGCAAGAATGTCCCAAAATCTGTTGTTTGATATCGTGTATAAGGGTATTTTGTGTAACGTTTAGAAAGCATAGGAGTACAACGTGAAATTTTCAAAAAGGCCGGGTATAATATAGAATTTCGTAAGACAAAAGGGTACTATGTAGAAAACAAAAAGGAAAATTTTGCTTCTTTCCACCCCTCCGCAACCTCTCTCTCTGCTCCAATCTAAAATTTAAGTTTAGCGTTTCCTGCTTGATGTCTTTTGCTTTTGAGCATGGAAATTCTTTTGTTGATGAAATTCGGAATGAACATGCAAGAGAATGAACCTTTCGGGGTCTGAAGATTGGATTTTTCTGTGGAAGAGTTCACATCAATATACTACACATTTTTGCCTTTTTCCATGAGAACACACTGTTGACAATTGCCTTTTTATTCAATTGTTGTCTGACTACACTTTGTGCTTTTGTTCAATTTTGGTATGTAAGTAATGTTCTGGGAATAGTAGTATGTTATACAGCCTAATCTTATAATGCCTTAATGCCCTCAACCCTAATGTCCTCAACACTATTGTGCACCTTCTTTTTATCCTTTCTGCATGCCTGTCCTATTAGGTGAGAGTTGTGTTGTAATATTTGTAATTCGTTGTGTGGAGCTTTGTCTATGCATTTCATGTGACTATCATGGGTGTCAGATATTGTGAAACTACGTCATCTTGCAGTATTCCATTGATCAATATTTGTAATGGTTACACAATACTAATCCTAACTATTTAGGAATCCAAAAGATATAACAATAAATCTATACAAAGTATATCCTAAATCAGTGAGAAATATTGTCCTAAATATTATCTCTCACACCCCCACAGTCATAGTGGGACTGTGGGAGGAAGTCGTACGCTAAGACTAGAGCGAAAATGTATGAATTGTTGTCGAGGTGGGCCCTTTGTGAAGATGTTTGCAAAGTGATACATTGAAGGAACATGAAGAACCCGTACCTCACACAACGCAACATTTTCCCCAAAAAAATGAATATCCATCTCATCTTTGGTGCGTTAGTGTTGTACGGGTTACTAGAAAGATAGATAGCATTGACATTATCACAACAATACGCAAGGGTGGCCTCACGGAGAGGGCAATGTAACTCAAGTAGGAGGTTACGCATTCAGGAAGCAACTAAAGTTTAGGTGGGAAGTGGACGTAATGTCCAGGGAAGCAGTAAGAGAAAAAAAAAATTAAAGGTGTTTTTGGATGAAGGTTGGATGTGAGGTCCAAGGTTGTTGGAAAATAATTTTTCTAGGGAGGATAACTAACATACGCTGTGGATACCATGTTAAATATTGTGAAACTCTATAATCTTGGAATATTCCATTGATCAATATTTATAGTGGTTACACAATGCTAATCCTAACTATCTATGTTAGGAATCCAAAAGATATAACAATAAATCTATACAAAGTATATGCTAAATCGGTGAGAAAATATTGTCCTAAATATTATCTCTATAATGGGGGACTATCCACAGTATTCTATCAATGGTAGGTTATTGTCACAAAAGATGACATTACATGTTTGTAAAGGCATGGGTTGATGTCCATGTGCAAGTGTCCAATGAGCGGCAAACCATGATGTGTGTTTGAGATGCAACGACTTAGAACTCAAATCGTCTTCACCGAGTCGAATGAATTCTAGGAATTTCAGCTAGAAATTCTGAAGTTCCACTCGCCTATTCTGTTAGAAAATCCGAGGCAACAAGGGTTCTAGGACTTGCTTCACTTGTATAAAACTAGGGTTCATGCCAAGTAAACAATGAAGTATACAAAATATATGAATTCCACTTCTGTTGTCTTAATCACAACTGAATGATAATAATAATGATACCCTGTATAAGCATCATACCGTCCCTACCAATCCACAAGGAACTACAAACAAGAGACTCATGAACTGAACAAAAACCAACAATACAAAGATCACATCCTGATCCCATTTATCTTGGGGTTTCATAATACTAGAAATTTCGGGTTTTGAAGTCCTCAAATAGCATCTAGACATCTTGAAAAAATGTGTGGCTCGGATTAGCTCATAATTGTGTTTTAAAATAGATCTAACATTTGGAGTCTAAATCCTTGCTTACTCAGTGATGATGATCATAAGTAATAAATTCAAGTAAATGTGTGAAAGATCTGAAAAGTAACTGTTAATTTATTGCCTTGCTGCCCAAGCTTATGCTCGCAAATTTCCATGCAAGGGCTCGGAAACTGTTTCCAAAACTATCCACAGTGGAACAACTTCTCCTTACTTCCAATATGTTGCACTGGGCCATGTTAATTTATATTTCCAACTTAATTTCAAGACTACATAACTTGACCATTGAGCTTTGGCTGTGCCATAAGAAATGTCATTTCGAGAAGAGAATTGTAGATGCTTAAGAAAAGAACTAGTGCCTTTATTTATCTTAAAATTAAGATTCAAGTCTAATAAGTTCTTATGTGCTATGTGTGTATTTTAGGTCTAATAAGCTTGTTTTATGGTTAAAAAGTTTGGAGAGGCTTAGTTCAAGTTCTACAAGTTCACATAGATTCAGTTGAATAATAACTTCAGGTAAAGTTGAATACCAATGAATTTAATTTAGAGCTTATAAGTTCAATTCAGGGCTAAAAAGAAGTTCAAATGATTAAGTTTCAGAACTAATATGATTAGGCTATTCAAGCACGTTCAGTCACATAAGCTTGTATAGGCTCAGTTTTCAAGCTAAAAAGGATAGATAGGTTCACATCAATTTAGCTCTGAGGGCTATTAAGTTAAAAGTTGAGGTGATATAAAGAAGTCTCGAGTCCATTTTTTCTTCTCAAGGGGAAGTGTCTAGTATCATGATTGATCTTATAATGCTCAATATACTGTTTAAGGAAATCGTGCTGCATTAATTCGCCACAGAAAAGGCAAACGAAACATATTGACATTGCAGTATAAAATTATATGAACCTTTTACGTCATCCTTTGTCGACAAGCTAGTGTACGCGTCTTACTGTTCCTTTGACTTGTATAGAAATTTGGTTGAGCTTTTGGAGTGAAGTCCACTATAATTCGTTGTATGATTTTGGAGGTAATGTGCTTTATAACCAGTTTCTATTGTTTCATTAAGGTTTTTGTTAACGTAGCATTTAACTCCTTACTTGATCTCATTTCTTTTCCAACAGATGTGCCAGCAAGGATACCAAGGAAAAAATATTGGCTGTTTTAGAGGTTTAACATAATAGTGTTTTGATGCAAGTACAATTAAATGTATCGGTCTGAAAGATGGTCTTGTTATCGGTTGATGGGGTTTAAGTAATTATGTTATGTATCAACTTAATATATCAAGAAAGCCTACTGATTGTCTTTCATCTTATATTGTAAAATAGTTCTTATGTCAATTTATCGTTGTAGATCCAGATCAGCTTTTTTTTTGTCCAAGGTAGAGTTGTGCTATCTTCCAGGTTGGGGACAAGTTAATCATTCAGTGGTAGAGTGTTCATTGCAAAGTAGGCGTTGCCTAATAGAGATTTTCTAGGGGCCGGATGGTTGTCAAGAGGTTGAGTTTGTCCCGGTTTTTATGGGGTCAAGCCCATCAAGAATTAGATTGACTCGGACTTTTACGGCCCCTTGACTGGCATACTAGTACAATTTCACATGCCTTCTCCTTTTCTAGAAAACAACAGATGAAGGCTTCACAGTAGGGTATAAGTAGATTGCATTGGATTTGACTTTGTCAAATTCATATCCAATCCAAAATTTTCTAGAATCGAGAAATTGAGCCCAAATTCAATTCAAATTTTTTGCGAGTCTAGTCTAGTCTAGTGCGAAACTTTTTTCTTGAGTCTGAATCTATTCCAGTCCGATTATTATGCCATATATTAGTTTTTTTTCAGATTTAAGTTTTCAATGCTTTCTCTCATGATTGACTCACTAAAATTTTTAAAAATTGGACTCATTACATCCATTCCATAAAGTAAGTTAAATATATCTTTAAAGTCTAATATAATGCAAAATGCAAAATACAAAAGGCACTAAAAGGGTTAGATTAACTTTTGCTTTTTCAGTTTTCACTTCTCACTTTGGAGTTTTGGAGGGTTAGTGAAATTTCAGATGCCATGTAAAAAAATTTAGAGGTAAAAAAATTTAGAGTGAGGGGAATGTTAGTGTAAAATTTCAAGAAAAATGTCTAAGAAATTTTCTATATATATATATATAGGGGTGGGATCCGCTGAAAACAGCTCTTAATCTGAAAACTGAAAACAGGGTAACTATTACCACTTTTAGGGAAACTTTATATATTTTAAGGGTAACTTTTACCAGTTTTAGGGTAACTAGATTATATTAAGGATAATTTTATGTATTTCAAAGGCAACTTTATATATTTTAAGAGTAACTTTTACCAGTTTGGGGTAACTATATTATATTAAGGATGACTTTATATATTCCAAGGGCAACTTTATATATTATAAGAGTAACTTTTACCACTTTTAGGGTAACTTTGAGTATTATAACAGTAACTTTGACTGATATTAGAGTAACTTTACACCTTGATATTTTCCCCCACCTTCTTCTTCAACCTTCGTCTCCTTCCTTTCTCTCTCTCTCAACTTTCATGAAAATGCGAGAAATAATCAGTTCAAATTGCAGCTCCATAACTTAGCCAATCTCTTAAATTTAGATGAAAAGTTGATATTAAAAAAGATAAAACTATTAAGGTCCACAAAATACAGATTTCTTTAAATAATTACCCATTAATCATTTACAAAGTTACTCATATAGTATAAACTGATAAGGATAACTAATTACATAATATGAGCAACTATTGATTATTCAAACTTAACTAATAATTAGAATACAAAGGTAAACTATCAAGGCAATAGGGGTAACTTATAAGCTTATAAAGGTAACCACTAAGAAAATAGGGGTAACTTATAAGCTCATAAAGGTAAACTCTTTTTGTTTTGTTGATGATCCTCTTCACTTTTTTTCACTTCCGTTCTCCAAATCAAGCATCTTCTTTAGCAGATACCGCATGGCTTTAGCAGTTTAGGAAGATGTTGCTGGAATTCTCTCATGTCTTCATCATATTCTCCATATATATCAAAGAATATACCTGCAAACACCATCCAAACGGTAGAAAACAATAGTTAACTGAAGGCACAAACGTAAAATATGTCCCGGTATAAAAGAAAGTAGATCTAAGAAGAGGACAGCTAGACACGGATACACCACAAGGCGTGACAAACCAAACCAATATATAAATCCCAACTATAATCAAAAGTAAACAACATAAAAAAGCAATTGCATATCAAATTCACAACCCAGGAAGCACAAGTCAAGTCTTCCATCATGCAATGCAACTCGCACCACAACCTAGCAATGATTGATGATTCTATGATCTATACACCAAAGCAATAAACTTTGAGCAAAATAAAAAAATGTCTCTAAAGTCTAATGGGTTTACAAAGCATATTCATATGTGAAGAAAAAAGGCAATAAGATATATACCCAAGTGCATCATTATTAATTGACTATATCATATGGTCATAAAGTTCTCAAAGCAATCCAGATGCCTAAACTTGAACAAATAAACATAACATGCAACAAACATTTTTTCACAAGTTTCATGCTGGATAGAAAGAAAAGACATGCATCGGCATCATTAGATCAGAAGCATACATGACTCAGTGAATTGCCCCTTCTATCTTTGGTAATGCAACTGGAAAAAAAAACAGAACGTCATAAGTAAGTTTAAGAGTTAACACCACAAAACAAAACAAAACAAAACAAAGAAAAATGAAAAGCAGGGCTTTGAGAGTATAAAAACTTATAGTAAGTAGACAAAGATATCATATGTGTAATGCAGCCATAATTAGCAGTGCTATTACACAATGCTCTACAATTGAGCTAATAGTTTTCTATGAAATTCGCCAAAGATATGTTTCATAGTAATAACGTGCTTTATTTGTTCCTGTATTCTAGGTAGTGCTTAACTTATTCAATCTCAGTTTCATAGTCATGTGTAAGTAGTTGGGTAGTGCCATAGTAGGAGTTAACTTAGTTCCAGTAGTTGTTCTCTTTGCTGTATAAATACCTTTGTAATCGCAGTACTTATTATTCAATAAAATCACTCTGTGATCTTTAATCTCTATACAAGAGAGTAACATATAGCTTTGAAACAACAACTAATAACAGTACTTGGGAAACTAATAAAATGCAGATTATACTACACCATAACATTATGGAAATAGTAAAACACAAAAAAAAGCAAGAAAATAAAGAAAGAAAAACACTGACACTAACATTAAACCTTCAACATCATAATAGTCTTCTTTCCAGCCAATTTCCGAACCGTTTTCTCTTCATTCACCTAAAAACAAATACAGAAATGCAACCTACTTAGAGAAATTAAGCCTAAAATTTCGAAACACAAGCAATTTCTCAAACTACTAGACCAGAATTGAGCATCAATTGAGTTGAAAATAGCGAATTCAAGATATTAAACCTAAAAATTAGAAACACAAGCAATTTCTCAAATTACTAGACCAGAATTGAGCATAAATTGAGCTGAAAATAGCGAATTCAAGAATTAAACCTAAAATTGCGAAACATAAACAATTTTTCGAACAACTAAAGCAAATTTGAGAAAAATTTTTAGCTGAAAATAGCAATTCGCAAGTTCAAAGAATGAGTAATATGAACAAAGAAAAGAAAAAAAGTAAACGAAATCTTACAAAAATTTCGAATCATAGAAGGAGATAATCGCGTTTCAGAGAAGGTAGGAGAGAGAATCGCCAGTAAGAGTGGTAGCTGCGAACGCCGATGAGAGAACGTTGGTGAGAAGGTAGGAGAGAGAAAATCGCCTTTGAGAGAGGAGGGTAAGAGAGAGAAAGTCATGTGCTTCTGGTAGTTCTAGATGACCAAAGGAGATCGAACAGTTAATAAAACCAAGTGAGATCGGACGGTCAAGATTACATGTTTTCAGTTTTCAGCCTAAGAATGGTTTTCACAAGATCCAATTCCTATATGTATATGTATATATATATATGTATATGTATATATATATATATATATATATATATATATATATATATATGCTTAAATATTTTTTTGGAGTGGATTGAACTTCAAAGGGGTGAGTCCAAATCCAGTTCAAAAATATACGGACTCGAAAATTTGAGTCCGAATTCAGTCCAAACATTTTTTAATCCAGCTCAATCCGACAAATTTTGACTGTATCAGATTGCACTTTGGACTTTTCACATTCCACTTACACCCATTTAAAAACAAGCTGGCGTGATTATGACAGGAAAGAAAGAGTGAGATACAACTTCATATGATTTCTTCTATTGTCCTTTCTTTTCAAAATTTTATTCGATGTATCAATTTTACTTTTTTTTTTATGTGAATAGGGAAAATTATCATTAACAAAACGCTATACGACATCTACAACAATAAGTCAATAATTACCTTTACGTAAAAGATAATCTAAAACATCAATCTGAATACCTTTATCTAATTTACTAATATAGACGCTTCGAAACCACTTATGTGATATGGTACTATTCCATCCATACTGGAAATTCGATGACTTAACATCTTTCCTACCTGATGTAATAGTAAATTGAAATCTAACCTTCGTCTTGATATTTTTGATCTGCAACCAGTAAGTACGATTCTCACAACCTCAAACCTCCTAGCTTCTCGAACTGGAAATACTAAACAACAACAAATTATACTTACAACCCCTACAAGAGGGGGGGACTAAAACTCCTACAAAACTCTCATAACAATAGACTAACTTATTAACCAAAGTAAGACAATGAACTAAAAACTTTGAACAAGAGAAAAAAAAGGGGTTTACCGTGGACAATAACATCCATGGCAGCCCCTTAAAATGAAGCTTGAAGAAGGAAAGGAAGGTGAGGTAAGCGACGGGTAAAGAGAAAACCCTGGGGGGAAGGGTTCGTTTCCCCCGATCATGATTAGGCTATATTCGTGACTTGATTAATTATGATAGCGTACAAATTTTTTGGAATTTTAGAATACCACAATTTATGCCACTTCAGCCATCTGATACTGCAAACTTTCGCATTCTCATAAATTAGAAACTAGTAGGCTTTCCGCCAGCTGTCAAATTCAAGGAAACATTTTGCATGAAAATATTGCATGTAATCTACTTTATATAGTGAATTCCCCATACATTCTTGAAATATATGTTGCTTAATCTCACAGGTGGTCAGGTGAGTTTGTGTATAACCTTTTGTTTCCGGTCATGTGTGTTTCTATTCCAAAATGTTAAAGGTCTAGTCAGGCTACACATTAGTCCTGCTCGGGCTTGGCCTATTCAACAGGTTTACATATAAAGAATAATAGTTAGGTGCGTGGTGAATATTATCAGAGTTTTTCTTTTCTGGTTTCTCGAGGTAATATCACATTATGTAATGGAAATTACTTACCTCGTCTTTCTAAGAACTTTCTTTCACTTTCTTGGGTGACCACTATCTTGAGTGTGGATGGATAATTCGAACATCTCGTCGTCTATGTTACAATCATAGGCGAAGACGATTATTTTCCACCTTTTCGCTCCACCAACACTTTTTTTTAACATAATTCTTACTAACCCTTTTGCTCTCCTTTGAAAAAAAATACCCCTTTGCTCTACACTATGTCAATTTGGAAACGTCCATATTATACTGCCAATTTGTAAAATCAAAATATTGGTGTTTGAGTAGATCTCTTGAGTTGATGTGATAGAATGTGAAGAAAATTAAAGTTTTAGAATTATTTTACAAACATCATTGTTTCTGGTATAAAACATTAAGTGTAGGGATATGGTGAGAAGTTCGATTAGGGTTGTGTCTATGGTGAGTTCCAACTATCCGATAGAGCCGCATAATTTGCAAAACAAGGATTAGACTACCCGATGGGGATTCCGGGATCACCCTGCTGACCCTCAAGTTAGTATTGCGATCTGAGGTATAAAGTGAGAGACTAGAGAGAGTTAGTGGGTAAACTATTCATTACCTCAATAAATAAGGATCCGGTCCCTATTATAGAGATTGGAGTGGATGAGGTCGCGCTAACTTCATAGGCTTTTGTGGAGGTGGGTTCCTCAGGGCTCTTGGGGCAATTGACATAGGAAAAACTAGGTCGTTACTAATCTCCTAAAGTCAAACTACCTAACTAAACAACTAAACTAAATAAAGTGGTAAGTAAGGGATATATATATAATAACTAGTAATTCTAAGTAGGAGCAATTCTAAGAGGTAGGACTAAGTAGCATCAAAATGCGTTAACTAAACAATAAGGTAGGCCGAAAAATGAGTCAGAAGGTGTCAATTACCAAATAAAGTGTACTAAACTAAATTAACTACCAAAGAACAAATAGGATTAGGGAAAGGGGTCCAACACCAACCAATCCTGAAATAGGCATAAGAAAGGTGAAACATGGAGGAAAAGAAAACCAAGCAACTAATTAAGGTAATTGACTCTTAACTAGCCGTACGTAAGCCCTTTTTCAAGGGTGCATAAAACTACCTAGATCACATAATTAAGCCACTCTCATGGTCTCAAACATGCAACCAATGGATAATCAAAATGTCAATCCACAAAACCCTTACTCAAATCTCACCCTCATTAGTAATTAAGTACGATAATAGCATGAATGTCAAACTTAATCTCCTCTCTCGATTTGGCTAAGGCATCAATAAGACAAACATCCAAGTAGCCAACTAGAATGCAAGCAAATAGTAATCACACCATTCATCAATTAATAAGCCCAATCAAACCCCTAATTTCATATTCAAACATCCAAATCAATCATGGTTTGGTTTTCACCCAAACCCTAACCAACAAACTACTCCATAAACACAAAAATGAGAACTTTAGAGAAATTAACAACTAATAACATCATATTAAACATTAATCTAACATTAAACTAAACAAAATAAACCACAAATAATTAAACTAAGCATGAACAACTAATCTAATGAAAACAGTTAAAATAAAGCAATAAAAGAGGAGATAGAGTAAGAAATGCTCATTGATTAATTGTTGAAAATTCCAATACAAGTGTCACCCTTGAATATTACAATCTTCAACTTCTCTTTGAGTTTTTTCCCTTTTCTCTCTAAACTAACCTATGGAGGCTATCCTCCTTTAAACCCTTAAAACTATTCTAAAACTAAAAGTGGTGAATAAAACTTAAAACTTGGTTCTTAATTAAAAGTCATGGGTATTTATATGCAAATTAGTAGGTGCACACTGCACACGTCCGTATGGTGAGGAAGGTGCGCATGATGAACATCAAGCACTAGGTTATGAACATAAAAATCAATACCAATGAACATATACTAACAGAGATGTACATATGTTCATTTGGCTTGTTAGCCATGTACATGTGTTCATTTGATTTATTATTCATGTACATTTGACTTATTAGCTATGTACATGTACGCATCTTCCTCACCATACGGACGTGTGCACCATCTACGGATTGATATTTATACTACTACTTATTAAATATAAAAGAGAAAAAGAAAAGGGGAGAAAAAAAAGGGAGAAGTAAAAGAAAAGGAGTAAAAAGAGGAAGAAATAAAAAGGAAAAGGAAAAGGAAAAGAAAAAGATAATAAAAATGGGAAACACGTGAAGTACAGCAGGGGAGAAAAGAAAGGAAGAAAGAAAGGAAAAAGAAAGTTGAAAATAGAAAATGAAAACCAAAGCATCAGAGCCTCCTTTCTTCTTTCTTCTTCGCTGGACTTTTGAAGGGAAAAGTTCCCCTGCTTCGCCGCATCATCACCAATCAACACCAACATGAAATCCGAGGGTGGATCTTGCTTCATCATCTTTAATCAGCGACACTCAACAAATCTTCGCCGTCGATGTATCAAACCAATTTCTTTTGCTCTTCTCCTTTACAATATCAAACCAAACCATGGATTTTTCTTCAATTAATCACACCCGTTGGTTCATTAAAAGAGAATTCTAGCACGTTTATCTCTATGAGCGCCCGCTCCTATTGGCTGGAACATATTTGTGGGCTGAGCTGGCGACTTGCGGTGGTGTTTGGCTTTGATGTTGGTGAAGCTGATGGTTGACTGATGGTAGTGTTGTGGGATTTGGTGAGGTGAGGATGGTGATGGTGGTGCTGTGGTGTTTTGGGTTCATTAGGGAAGATGGTGGCTTGTGATTTGGTGTGGTGGAGGTTAGGTGGGAGATGTGGGGTAGGTTAAGGGTAATGTGTGGTGAAGGTTAAGGTGTATACCACAAAATCAAGCCACACCACTAACTCTAACTTTGAAACTCGAATATGATAGCTCCAAAACGCTTACCTAAATTTTTATTTTTTTTTTATAAGGAAAGAAAACTTAGGAAGAACTCCTCTAATCCGGAGGCCAACCTAAAACATCCTTTCGGATAATAAGAGAAAAGTCAATATCATAAAGACGGAAAGAATACAAGAGACTAGGACACAAATGACCTTTACGAGCCATGAAATCCGCCGCTCTGTTGACCTCTCTGAAAATATGATCACATCGTGAGTACCTGCATCAGAAATAATATTATTAATTTCCCACGGAATGCTTCAAATTTTCTTAACTGAATTGATAACTGCAGGGTTATCACCCTCAATAATAATGTCCTTAATATTCAGAGAAATAGCCCCCCTGATGCCTGCACGAAGTCCCCAAGCTTCAGCTTGGAGAATAGAGGTAGAGGGGCCAAGAGCTTGAGCACCAGCAAGCACAACATTGCTATTTGCATCTCTAATAACAAACCCAAAAGCAGAACTTCCATTATTAAATTTCGACCCATCAAAATTCAATTTGAAAGAACCTGGCGGAGGGGGATTCCAGATCCCTTTTGGGCCTGAACGAGAAGCTCTAGAAAACGAGCCAGAGGCACGAAAGTAATCTATGGAAGAGTCTACGGCCTCAAAGTCTAGCTTGGACCAATTTTTGACAAATTTTGCAATTACTGCAGCTACTTGGATATGAGAGGTACTCTCATTTCTGAAGATAAGATTATTTCTTAAATACCAAATGAACCACCAGCTGACGGTAAGGAAGACTAAATCATCTTTTGACAACAGCTCATGACATTTATTAAGAAAATTACGAAAGGAAAAACTAGGAAAACTCAATAAACTGGAAGGAACCGCATGCCAACCATAATTATTTTGAAGCTGAGAAAAAGCATCCAACATAAAGGGACATTTGAAACACAAATGAACCGTAGTTTCTGAATGAAAATTACAAAAAACACACTCTTGGGGAAGAAAGATATGACTTTTTTCTAATCTGGCCATAGTAGGAAGGCCATCATTACAGGCCTTCCAAAGAAAATTCTCAACTTTAGGAGGGATTTTGAGGTTCCAAATCCAAACATACTCTACTTTAGAGACTCGATCAAGAGAGAGACCTTGAGCTAATAGAGCTCCAGATTTAACTGAATACTTCCCATCAGCAGAAAGACCCCAAACCAAGGCATTTGTCTGAGGATGAGAGGGGACAAAGAAAGAAGCAACTTGGGAAACCAGATCCCTAGGCAGGAAATTTTCCAATTTAGAGCGATCCCAGAAACCACCAGGAAGCAAGAAATCACAAACTTTTAACTGAAGGGAACCAGGCACTGGATCCACCATATTCTTTAAAGGATATTGGAAAACCTAGTTATCAAACCAAAAACTAATAAGTTTCCCATCCCCAACTTGCCAACGCAGCCCTTGGCAAAAAATAGGGCGCAAACTCATAAGATGCTTCCATTGCCAAGAAGCTAACATGGGAGGTTTATGAGTTAGCAAGTTCTGGTTTTTAACATACTTTTTCATAACTAGTTTAACCCAAAGGTTATCATTATCCTTTAAAAGTTTCCAAAGCATCTTAAGATGCAGTGCTATATTATTAGTATCCGCCTTTCGAAGCCCCAAACCACCAAAATATTTCGGCTTACAAATTCTATCCCACCCAATGAGATTGGCTGAAGAGTTTAAAGGGTCTTTATTCCAAAAGAAATTTCTATAGGATTTATCTAGCTTGTCCAAAATACCTTTAGGAAGGTAAAAACTTTGCATTTGATAGTTTGCTTTTGTTGCAAGATTAGCCTGAATCAAAACGGTACGCCCCGCCTGGGACAAGGAATTAGCCTTCCACTTGGGTAGCTGATTGTTAACTTTACTCACAACCTTACCAAAAGTTGCTTTTGTTACCGTAGAGGCAATAATAGGACAACCCAAATATTCTCCCAAGTCATGAGTTTCCGGCCTCCCAAGAATTTCTGACAACAGAAGTTTATCTTGATCTGAGACATTACTGGTTACTTGGAAAGAAGACTTGTTATAATTAACTAGTTGCCCAGACATGACACAGTACTTATCAAGAATATTGCGAATCAAGGTACAACTTTCATTTGAAGCTTTCGCAAAGATCATTGTGTCATCCGCAAAGGTCAAAAAAGGAATTTTGACACCGGTTTTACCAACAGAGACTCCAACTAACTTGTCCTGTTGAGAACAGGCTAAGGCAAAGTTCCGAGCCAACAACTCAGCACACAGAATGAAAAGATACAGGGACAGAGGAATAGAGTGAAAAACTTCATGAGCTAATAAAATGTTAATAAAATTGTAACACCCCGATAATTCTCTTTTTCCCGGAAATACCTTTATAATATAAAACTTAGAGAATTACCCAAGTATTATCGCCCGTGTGATAACGTATCGGCTTATTCAGAATTTTACAGCGGAAAACATCTAACTAAACGTTACATTCATTATCATAAATAATAACCAAATAAGTATTTCAACAACAAACACTCTATAATGTCTACTCAAACAACTTATAATAATAAGTTCCTACTAATGTAGAAAACATGATGTAAATTTACACAAGCTCTCCATTCCCAGATTTCCCCAATGATGCTACATCTGTGAACCTGTAAATGTCAATGCTCTAGAGAATCTGCTCACCAAAATTGGGTCATCACAGGATCAATAAGGCAAAGCCATGATCAACACATACAAACAAAGCACGTAATCAGCAAAGCTGAGTACTACATAACAATACATAAACAATCCTAATCATGATACTAAGAAATAATAAACAGGGATAAATCATAACATAACAATGTAAAATTCTGTAGATAAGTTCTACTGAACTAAACTTTAATCATCTTTTTATTACTTTAATGGAATAGTTATTGGACCGAGTTGTCTAACTAAAAACCAGCCTTCCCTAGGAAGACTAAATATGGGCGCGACTCCGTATTCCATAATGACCTGCGATATCGAGGAACCTTTGAATAAAAAGAGGAACGGTGATCAATCCAATTCCCCAGAAAAAGCCATGGCACGCTCACCATGTACCCCAACTCCTGATTCTCCAACTTCGAGCGTGCACCCGGTCTAAAGTTTATTACTATCCAAGTTACACTTTACGTGATTTACAATTTATTACTTATTATGACACACAAGTAATATAGAAATCCCAAATCAGACATTCACAACTGAACTTCTTCTTATCTTAGGATTAAAATAAGTGGTCACACAACTTACAATCCAAGAGTAATCCCTTTTTAAATTACAATCCTTCTTATTTGTTGAACCTAGCCAACAATCAACTTACCTTTCAAAGGCATAAATGATCAACTTACCAAATAAGGCCCACAGTCCTCATAGAGTAGTGAACATAATAATATAAGGGAACACATGATTTAAACATGATCCAATTCATAAATATATTAATTCCCCCATGTGAATTAATAAATAAAGTTCCCAATCCAATTAACATGCTTGCATCAATATTCCATACAAACATGATATTCTACTCATAATCAAATATTATAATCAACATGTTTGCACACAGGCATAAACACATGTAAAATCAAATCATAATAGAAATCATATATGAACTTACAAAGTTCCTATACATGATACTACAACTTTTCATTCATAAAATCATGATACTACTCACATAACACATATGTATGTACGTACCTTGTGTAGACAAATTGAGAGGCCACTTTTCTACTCTAAAAGTTGCCTAGGGAATAATCTCCGCCTAACAAAATACAAAACATTAGTATATCAATATACCAATAAATTTACAGCAATAAAACTTCACTTAAAAACGTGTCAAAACCTTTTCTAAAATTCTTTTGACACCAAAGACTAAATATTTCAAACCCTAAAATATGGTACTACTAAAATAGGCTTTTAAAACCTCAAAAATCAAGACTTTAATATTTAAATCTCTCCTTGAACATAAAATATTAAATCTAAAATTTTTTTTTGCTTATTAATATGAAACATATAATCTGAAATAAGTAAAGATACAATCTTTAAACAATAATTTAACAAAATAATACTTTGAAATATTAGATCAATATATATGAAATGAATATATAAGAAAACGAGGAAAAGAATCAAAAGAAAAAGGGAGAAAAAGAGTGAAATACCGAAATCGCGAGTGAAATATGGCAGCAAAATTGCGAAACTTGCAGAGGCCATAACTGATAGAATAATAATCGGAATCGAGTGATTATTGAGCCTAAGTTCAATAACTTTTCGAGATCTACAATTTCTCAGAAGGAAGTTTTGGCTAAAAATAATTGGAACTATGAGAAATCTGGACAGTCATATTCGGGTGAGAGAAAAAAAACGAGTGAAGGGAGGGAAAGAGGAAAGAAGAATTAGTGGAAAACAAAAGCCAAATCTGAAAATATGAATCATGGGAGGTTTAATGAAGTATTTATAGGTTCCATTTCCCTAATCCTAGTAGAATTAGGAGTACATAAGAATAAGAGTCTTATTAGGAAAAGAATTACTCCTTTGGGCTTTCAAATGGGCTCAAAAGGCTACAAATTGGGCTCCTCAACCCATAAGCTTAATTTAGTAATTAAATATACTTTAAATACTACTCTTTAAATAATTAAAGTTCCACTTAATGAAACATTTAATTAATTTAAGAAATAAAAAACCATAAAACTCTTTTAACTCCTCAAAATAGTCAAACATTAAAATAATTCGACTCATAAAATATTAAAATCATTTATAAATATACTTTAAATATATTTATAAAATTCATAAAATTACGGGGGATTACAGTCTATCCCTCTTAAAAGAAGTTTCGTCCCGAAACTTGGGCACGAAAATCAAAACTTTTAAGAAAACTCTCTTTCAAAACTTTAAAGTAGGCAAACTCGGAGATATTTGCTACACAACATGTGTACACTATTCCCAAAATAACTTGACTGCGCCACATAGTGGACACTAAACTTTGCACCAACATGTGCAAAACTCAAAATCAAGCATAAAAATATGAAAAAATACCATAAAAATGGACAAAAGCGCGAAATTCTCTCGCATTCTACCCCTCTTAAAGAAAACGAGTTACGCCCTCGTAACTCACCTCAAGGAACAAGTCTAGATACTTCTTTTTCATCTCATCTTCGGCTTCCCACGTTGCCTCTTCAGATTCGTGGTTAGACCAAAGTACTTTCACGATGTGGACATCCTTATTGCGTGTACTACGCACTTTTCTGTCGAGAATCTTGACAGGTCTCTCCTCATATGTGAGGCTACTATCGATCTGAATTCGTTCAGGCTCTAGGACATGACGCTCATCAGGGACGTAACGTTTGAGTTGGGAAATATGGAACACGTCATGCATCTTCTCAAACTCCATTGGCAATGCCAATCGATAGGCTACTTTCCCAATTCGCTCTAAAATCTCATATGGGCCTACATACTTAGCAATTAACTTGCCCTTTTTCCCAAATCTCATGACGCCCTTAGTGGGTGATACTTTCATGAACACCTTATCACCTATAGCAAACTCATCCTCGCGTCGTTTCAAATCAGCATAACTCTTCTACCTATCTTGCGCAGCTTGGATTCTAGCCTGAATTAGTCTGACATTCTTGACAGTTTCCTCAATAAACTCTGTCCCCAAGACTATATTTTCACTAAAGTCATTCCAACAAATGGGGCTTCTACACTTCCGTCCATATAATGCCTCAAAAGGTGCCATCTTAATGCTCGCATGATAACTATTGTTATAAGAAAACTCAATCAGGTCTAATTGGTCCTCCCAACTACCTTGAAAGTCAATAGCACATGCTCTCAACATATCCTCCATAGTCTGGTTAGTCCTCTCAGTCTGACCATCAGTCGCAGGGTGAAAGGTTGTACTCATCTTCAGTGTTGTCCCAAGATTTAATTGGACCTTTTTCCAATATTTCGAAAGAAACCTAGAGTCGCGGTCGGAAATAATATCCTTTGGAACTCCATGTAGTCTCACCACATGCCTAATGTAATTCTTAGCGAGTTGCTTCTTTTTCCATGTCTCCTTAATAGGTGTAAACACAGCGGATTTGGTCAATCTATCCACAATAACCCAAATAGTGTCATTTTCACTCCTCTTTTTAGGTAAGGCGATCCACAAAGTCCATAGAAATAGAATCCACTTCCATCCAGGAACTTCTAAAGATTGTACCTTTTCCATGGGTCTCTTATGATCTATCTTCACCTTCTGACAGGTTAGGCACTTAGACACATACTCAGCTACCTCTCGCTTCATGTTCGGCCACCAATAGATCTGCTTAAGGTCCTTATACAGCTTGTCACCCCCAGGGTGCATAGAGTACGGTGTATTATGGCCCTCATCCATAAGACGTCTCTTAAGCTCATCACATTTTTGTGGTACACACCACCTTCCTTTAAACCTCAAACTACCATCATCATGGATCTGAAAATCACCTTCTTTACCTTGCTTAATTTTCTCCTTGATCTTATCTAGGTGCTCATCCCCAACTTGACCCTCTTTAATCTCATCGAAAACTGACAAACCCAAAGAAAGAGTACTAAGTCTTGCCTCACTTTCCCCAGGATTTAAGATCTCTAGGCTCAGCCTTTGCATATCTCGACACAACTCCTCAGGGACTATCAAGGCACTCAAGCTATGACTCGATTTTCTACTCAAGGCATCAGCAACCACATTTGCTTTCCCCTCATGATACTGGATATCTAGGTCATAATACTTAATCAACTCCAACCATCTTCTTTGCCTCATATTCAGGTCTTTTTTTTTTTTTTTTTTTTTGGTGAAAATGTACTTCAAGCTCTTATGGTCTGCGAATATCTTACAAGTCGCTCCATAGAGGTAATGTCTCCAAATTTTCAATGCGAACACTATGGCAGCTAACTCTAGGTCATGGGTAGGGTAATTAGCCTCATAAGGTTTCAATTGGCGCGACGCATATGCAATTACCTTCCCATTCTGTTGTAGCACACATCCTAGACCATTCTTCGAAGCATCACTATACACCTCAAATCCCTCATTCCCATCAGGCAGGGTCAAAACACGCGTAGAGGTTAAACGATCTTTCAAAATCTGAAGGGCTTCTTCACACTTTTCACTCCACTCAAATTTTGACTCCTTTTTCATCAAGTTGGTCATAGGCCTCGCTATCTTCGAAAATTCTCTCACAAATCTCCTATAATAGCCAGCTAGACCTAGGAAACTTCTGATATCTGACACGCTCTTTGGAGTTGGCCACTCACTCACAACTTGAATCTTAGCAGGATCTACTGAGACTCCTTCCTTAGACACATAGTAACCCAAAAACGCTACTTTCTCCAAACGAAACTCGCACTTAGAGAACTTGGCATATAATTGGTTTTTCCTCAATGTCTCCAAAATGATCCTCAAGTGCTCATCATGCTCAGCTTCATTCCTCGAATATATTAGTATGTCATCAATGAAAACCACCACAACTTATCTAGAAACTCATGAAAGATCCTATTCATTAAATCCATAAATATAGCAGGAGCATTGGTTAACCCAAATGAAATTACAGTGAACTCATAGTGACCATAACGCGTTCTAAAGGTAGTCTTAGGTACATCCTTATCAGCTACCCTCAATTGATGATATCCTGAACGTAAGTCAATCTTTGAGAACACACTCGCTCCATTCAACTGGTCGAATAGGTCATCTATTCTAGGCAAAGGATATTTTTTTTTATGGTTACATTATTCAACTCCCTATAATCAATACATAGCCTCATGCTACCATCCTTTTTCTTCACAAACAACACAGGAGCTCCCCAAGGTGATGCACTAGGCCTAATATAACCTTTATCCAATAGCTCTTGCAATTGCATTTTCAGCTCACTCATCTCAAGAGGTGCCATTCTATAGGGTGCCTTAGATATAGGTGCAGTTCCAGGAACTAAGTCTATGGTGAACTCAACAACTCTAGCAGGTGGCATACCTGAAATCTCACTCGGAAACACATCCATAAACTCATTCACAATTGGAACATCCTCAAGCTTTACTTTGACTCCCTTACTCACATCCTGCACACTATAGAAGAATAATTCACACCCTTTTCTCATTAATTTCCTCACTTGCATAGCAGAGATAACTCCAAATTTCTTAGGTTTCCCAAAACGTCTATAGGAGGTCAATTTTCCCAAAGGGTTTCTCAACACTACCTTCTGAATCTCACAGTCGATATTAGCCTTGTAAAGACTTAACCAGTTCATCCCAAGAATCACATCTAGGTCTCCCAAATTGAATTCTATTTAGTCATATGGAAATACATAGTCTCCTATCTTCAAAGGTAAATTTCTAAACAACTTGGTACACCTTATGATCTCTCCAGTAGGTATACTAATAGGCAAATCAATCAATTCAAAATCTACTAACCCCAATTGAATTTCCTCAGTCAACCTTGCTCAAATCACTGAGCCTTTAACTCCTCAGTGGCTATTACTTCAAGTGCAAACCTAGACAATGCTATGAACTTGCTGTAATACTCAGAGATGGTCATACTTCTTATCCTAAGGTTTATGAACTCCTGGGCCATTAGTTTCCTAAAAAAAACAGGGTAAAATTTTTCTCTTAAAGTAGTAATAAAGGATTCCCAATTAAACTCTTCCACAACACTAAGTCTATTTCCATTTTCTTTCCACCATAAGTCAGCCTCATCTTTCATATACAATACATTTTGACCTACTTTCATACCTTCAGGACAGTTCACAGCCCCGAAAATCTTTTCAAACTCCCTAATCCACTCTTTAAGAAGGTAGGGTCAGCTTGCCCCTTATAGTACAACGATTTAATCTTAGCTAGTCTCTCAAACATGTCCCCATCAGAATCGGGACTCTCAGTTCTTTCGTGAGTCAATTTCTCTGCCAATAAGCGAATAGCGAAGCTAAGGCATCATTGTTGTTTGACACTCTACTTCGCGATCGAAATTTAACGTAACTCGCTTTGGTTTCGATTCACACTTACTTGCCATTTCCTACGAAGACAACATTTGATTTGACCAAAAAGATCGCATCAACAAAAAATTTCTCATGAAGTTACTATAACACTAAGTTCACACATTATGAACCATAACAATCATATATTCACGCATGAATAAATATTCACATTAATAATCACTTAAGGATCAAATGAAACCAATCATAATAAAAAAAATATTTCCCTTTTCGCGTACTAAAATATATTCTCACTAAACTCAACTAACTGAATAATAACTTTTATTCCTCGAACGATAACAAGAATATTTTCCAATCCAAAATAACCAACTTATTCCTCAACAATATAAATATGCTAAAGAAGGAAATTTAAACCATATTAGCTTGACTACTTTCCAACAACTAATCTTAAATCATAAATAAATACTCTTATGGAGTTACATTATCATTCCTATCCTTATTTCCTTTATGCTTTTATGGAGTAAACATTTCATCTTCAAAGTCTCCAAAGTCTTCACTATAATAATGATAATAATAATAATAATAATAATAATAATAATAATAATAATAATAATAATAATAATAATAATAATAATAATAACCTGAATTCCTAGATCTAATAGATCTTCGAAACCTTTTGGGTTGATGTCCATTTTCATCCATCTCTAAATCACTAACATCGCTCAGATAAGGTCTTCAAGTAACATTATAGATGTCCTTTCAGGTTTGCGCTCTAGTACGATCAAACTCTTGAATTACTTCATATATCGCTAACAGGGATGCCGACTTTTAACACATAACGCATAATGCTCTCTAAGCTACTGTAGCTATCACTTCCGGGCTCATGACATCTAACATTCTCATCATCACTCAATACAATTGGGTTATGATGGCTTCCTACTCTATTAACTTGATCGACAATTCTATTAACTTGCCCTGGAGACATGGTTAGGGATCTACAACAAATAAACCTATTCAATAAATATACTAATTACTCTACCTGAACGCATTCCCAATAGTAATAATAAAAAGTTGCCATTATATCATAGGCACAAGAATGTAACAATTAGCAGGGAAGAAAAATAATCATGAATAGTTAGTAGGGAAGAAAAATATTAACATGCTCAACTAACTATTCAATGTAGGCATATAATATTTCTATCCTATATGCCCTTCCTATACTACCCATTCTCACAATGCAACAAGTAAAACTTTAAAGGCAATAAAAAATAATGCAGACACTCCTTATAATATAATAATAATTAAGTATCGAACTAACTAAAAAAAAAAAAAATTCGACTAACAAAAAAAAATTAAGACTTATAAAATTCGAAAGAAAAAAAAATTTCGACTCTAAAAAAAAATTCGGCTATCCTAAAAAAAAAAAATTTCAAACCATCATAATTCGAAAAATAAATTCGGCTCTAAAAAAAAATAATTCGGCCCCAAAAAAAAATTTCGGACCCTTTTTAAAAAAAAAAAAAAAAAATTTCGGTCCTCTTAAAAAAAAAAATATATATATATATTCCTATAACGAATAAGTAGGAGCAATTCTAAGAGTTTATTCAAATAACTAGTAAGTTAATTAGGCGCCTAAAAGTTTTGAAAATAACCTAAAGCTCCCAGATACCACTTTGTAACACCCCGATAATTCTCTTTTTCCCGGAAAT
Source organism: Beta lomatogona (assembly GCA_947646795.1). Lineage (NCBI taxonomy): Eukaryota > Viridiplantae > Streptophyta > Magnoliopsida > Caryophyllales > Amaranthaceae > Beta > Beta lomatogona. The sequence continues at coordinate 745,952 of CANSNZ010001151.1, forward strand.
ACCTTTATAATATAAAACTTAGAGAATTACCCAAGTATTATCGCCCGTGTGATAACGTATCGGCTTATTCAGAATTTTGCAGCGGAAAACATCTAACTAAACGTTACATTCATTATCATAAATAATAACCAAATAAGTATTTCAACAACAAACACTCTATAATGTCTACTCAAACAACTTATAATAATAAGTTCCTACTAATGTAGAAAACATGATGTAAATTTACACAAGCTCTCCATTCCCAGATTTCCCCAATGATGCTACATCTGTGAACCTGTAAATGTCAATGCTCTAGAGAATCTGCTCACCAAAATTGGGTCATCACAGGATCAATAAGGCAAAGCCATGATCAACACATACAAACAAAGCACGTAATCGGCAAAGCCGAGTACTACATAACAATACATAAACAATCCTAATCATGATACTAAGAAATAATAAACAGGGATAAATCATAACATAACAATGTAAAATTCTGCAGATAAGTTCTACTGAACTAAACTTTAATCATCTTTTTATTACTTTAATGGAATAGTTATTGGACCGAGTTGTCTAACTAAAAACCAGCCTTCCCTAGGAAGACTAAATATGGGCGCGACTCCGTATTCCATAATGACCTGCGATATCGAGGAACCTTTGAATAAAAAGAGGAACGGTGATCAATCCAATTCCCAGAAAAAGCCATGGCACGCTCACCATGTACCCCAACTCCTGATTCTCCAACTTCAGACGTGCACCAGTCTAAAGTTTATTACTATCCAAGTTACACTTTACGTGATTTACAATTTATTACTTATTATGACACACAAGTAATATAGAAATCCCAAATCAGACATTCACAACTGAACTTCTTCTTATCTTAGGATTAAAATAAGTGGTCACACAACTTACAATCCAAGAGTAATCCCTTTTTAAATTACAATCCTTCTTATTTGTTGAACCTAGCCAACAATCAACTTACCTTTCAAAGGCATAAATGATCAACTTACCAAATAAGGCCCACAGTCCTCATAGAGTAGTGAACATAATAATATAAGGGAACACATGATTTAAACATGATCCAATTCATAAATATATTAATTCCCCCATGTGAATTAATAAATAAAGTTCCCAATCCAATTAACATGCTTGCATCAATATTCCATACAAACATGATATTCTTCTCATAATCAAATATTATAATCAACATGTTTGCACACAGGCATAAACACATGTAAAATCAAATCATAATAGAAATCATATATGAACTTACAAAGTTCCTATACATGATACTACAACTTTTCATTCATAAAATCATGATACTACTCACATAACACATATGTATGTACGTACCTTGTGTAGACAAATTGAGAGGCCACTTTTCTACTCTAAAAGTTGCCTAGGGAATAATCTCCGCCTAACAAAATACAAAACATTAGTATATCAATATACCAATAAATTTACAGCAATAAAACTTCACTTAAAAACGTGTCAAAATCTTTTCTAAAATTCTTTTGACACCAAAGACTAAATATTTCAAACCCTAAAATATGGTACTACTAAAATAGGCTTTTAAAACCTCAAAAATCAAGACTTTAATATTTAAATCTCTCCTTGAACATAAAATATTAAATCTGAAATTTTTTTTTGCTTAATAATATGAAACATATAATCTGAAATAATTAAAGATACAATCTTTAAACAATAATTTAACAAAATAATACTTTGAAATATTAGATCAATATATATGAAATGAATATATAAGAAAACGAGGAAAAGAATCAAAAGAAAAAGGGAGAAAAAGAATGAAATACCGAAATCGCGAGTGAAATATGGCAGCAAAATTGCGAAACTTGCAGAGGCCATAACTGATAGAATAATAATCGGAATCGAGTGATTATTGAGCCTAAGTTCAATAACTTTTCGAGATCTACAATTTCTCAGAAGGAAGTTTTGGCTAAAAATAATTGGAACTATGAGAAATCTGGACAGTCATATTCGGGTGAGAGAAAAAAAACGAGTGAAGGGAGGGAAAGAGGAAAGAAGAATTAGTGGAAAACAAAAGCCAAATCTGAAAATATGAATCATGGGAGGTTTAATGAAGTATTTATAGGTTCCATTTCCCTAATCCTAGTAGAATTAGGAGTACATAAGAATAAGAGTCTTATTAGGAAAAGAATTACTCCTTTGGGCTTTCAAATGGGCTCAAAAGGCTACAAATTGGGCTCCTCAACCCATAAGCTTAATTTAATAATTAAATATACTTTAAATACTACTCTTTAAATAATTAAAGTTCCACTTAATGAAACATTTAATTAATTTAAGAAATAAAAAAACCATAAAACTCTTTTAACTCCTCAAAATAGTCAAACATTAAAATAATTCGACTCATAAAATATTAAAATCATTTATAAATATACTTTAAATATATTTATAAAATTCATAAAATTACGGGGGATTACAAAAATGTTATCTTGAATTAGACGCTCAGGAATAAAGGCACCCTGAAGAGGATGAATAATCTTACCCATGACAATTTTAAGTCTACTCGTAATAACTTTGGAAATAATTTTGTAAATTGTGGAGCAAAGACTAATGGGTCTAAAATGGTTGGAGCAAGAACGGTTGTCTACTTTAGGGATTAAAGCCAAAAAAGTATGATTTATTTCTTTAAGGAGGTTTTGAGAGTGAAAAAAAGCTTGAACTGCACGAATAATAGAGTTGCCTACCAGAGTCCAATACTTTTGAAAGAAAAAGGGAGGGAACCCATCTGGTCCTGGAGATTTATCTGGGGCAAGGTCAAAAGTAGCACTTTTAATTTCCTCCCCTGGAACCTGAGCTGTTAGAAAAATATTATTCTCCAAAGAAATGATAGGAGAAATGAGTTCAAAATCTACATTTCTATCAAAACAACAATTTGGGTTCGAAATGAACCGTTGACTAAATTCATTGGTAATAATACTAGCAATATCTGGAAGAGATGTAAATATAATATTATCTTGCGAAGTGAATGCTTTAATTTGGTTTCTATTACGACGAATGGAAGCATGAGCATGGAAATAACTAGTATTAGCATCACCTTTCTTGAGATAATTTGTCTTACCTTTTTGCTTCCAATATTCATGGCTAAAAGAAATTAGCTTACTTCTTTTTAGCAGCAGAAGATCCTGTTTTGAAATTAATTCGTTATTTAACTGATCCATCACTAATTCAGCTTGAATTATTGCTAGCTTTTTATCTAGTTTACGGAGTTGGCGAAAAATGTTACCCAACTATTGCACCAAGTTTTCTTGACCGACGTATCATAGTCTTTATGAAAGCACCACCTTTTTTCAAATCGAAAAGGGAGGGGGGCTTTAGAAGCAGATTGACTCAAATAATCTAAGGAAATATAACAGTGATCTGATGGAGTGAAATTGTGATGTTTTATTTTTGCTTGGGAGAATTTAGCTAACCAATGGATACTAGCGATAGCTCTATCAAGGCGTTCTAAAATATTATGGTCACCCTCGTTCTTTTTCCTCCACGTGAATCTAGCACCATGAAATGGAATTTCAACACAACTTACTTGCGAAAAAATGTAAGACATAATAGAGATTCTAGAGATATTAAAATCAGCACCCCCTAATTTATCTCGGGAGCTGCCAATCTCATTAAAATCTCCAATAACAATAAAAGGAATGCTAAGAGAATTGACGAAAGAAATTAGTTCTTGCCAAAAATCTAACTTTTGTTCTTGTCTTGCAGGAGCATCAATAAAGATAGCTGCATAGGTGAAATTGCAAGAGAGCAAAGATATGGAACATACCATAAACCTACTAGATTTATATAATACATACAGGCTAAAGGGATTTATATTACAAGCTTTCCAAAATAACCAAATCTCACCAGCAAAACCTTGCGTTGGAATATAGAGGGAACCCTAACTGGTGAGCAGTACTAATAGAGGGAGGAGATTGAGCTTTGACTTCACATAACATCATGATTCTAATATTACAACTCTTACAAAAATCCTTCACCTCAGGCAATGCATTTTTCTACTGGTTTCACGAATATTCCAACATGCAATCGACATAATTATTTAACAAAAACTAACCATTAACAGGGGGGACTGGGAATAGCTTAATTTCTTTTCCTCTTCAGGGCTGAAGAGGCATCATCACTCTCCATGTCTTCATCTCTTCGCCTAACAGAACCAGATTGAGATGAAATAATAACTGGGTGAGAGGAATCCATCCCCATGTGCTCTATTTGCCTCACAATGGAGCTATCAGAATGTAGAGAGTGAAAAGAATTTTCAGCAAAAGAGTTCAGGTCTCCAAGGCTACCTGAACCCGCATGGTCTAAGAGGAATGTAGTATCATCAGTCTTACCAGCAGGAGAAGGGAGGAGCTCTTGATTTTGATAGCCTTGAGGAGCCATGATCTGAGAGGCATCCACTAGATCAGATGAGCAAAAAACTCGCAGAGGAGCAGGAGAGCAAAGAGGGGATTGGCTCTCACCCGCTACTTCAATCTCATGCCCAGTTGGCTCAAAAGGGTGAAGAGGGACTAGAGGTGCCAGAATAGTAGCCTCATCATCAGAGGAATCATCAGAAATTATAAGGTTGACTACTATTAACTTACCTTTTTCCTGTTCCATACACAGGAGGAGGGGGGGAGCTTATATGCAACAGACTTACCACCAACATTACCAGTTTCATTTATGATGATACCTCTCCCAGAAGGAGTAGGCAGAATACCACCATACATTGTCTTAAAAAAATTCAGAGAGTTAACAAAGGGGGGGTTTGAACCAACTTTTTTAACATGCTTGGACGTTGCATGAACCACTTTTGCTTGCTCAGCAGTGGAATCATGCATTTCTTGACCAGCAGCCTTAGCCATTGACATGAATAAATCGTTCTATTTAGGGTTTATAAGTAACAGGATAATAACTTCTTTCTTTGGAGAGTTCAAGATAGGGCAGACATCAATCACATGGACAATCCCACCACAAAAAGAGCAACCCACATAAAAATCTTCATAAAAAATCACATAACCATGGACTAAATCACCAACACGATTTTTTTCAGCAAATTCAAGAAGAGGATTCTGAATATTGACTCTTACACATGCCCTTGCAAACCGAATTTTATTCTTAAGCAAAGAATTTTGATCCAACTTAATTAAAGCCCCAATGTCATTAGCAGCTAATAGGTTTGCAATAGAATCAAAATTTAGGAGCTCAGTTGGGAGACGGGGAATTCTTACCCAGAGGTCTACCCATTGAATTTCTTTAAGCTAGGGATCAAAGAAAGGCTTCCAAGGCTGCAAGATAAGCAAATTACCCTGAATGTGCCAAGGGCCATGAGACCAGACAAGTGCAAGATCTTGAGGGTTGGAAAATCTCAACAACAACTAGCCATTACCCATTTCAAGGTAATCCACCTCACCTTTGATGAATTTCCAGTCAGCTTTAGTTTTAGACTAAGCAGTGCGCACATCCAGAGGTGCAGATAACATTTTAGCAAATAAACGGGTTCTAGTTAACTCTGCAATATCTAGCTTGACCTGAGGGAGGTCATCTAGAATAATGGCCTAAGGGAAAACAGGAGGGGGAGAGGGATCTTTAGTCATAGCAGCAACTACAGGAGTAGCAGTATCAGTACCAACGGGGGGATTATGAGAAAGAGAACTAGTGTTTTTATCAGCAGAAATATCATGCTCAGTAATACCAGAAATATTATTTGGGTTAGGGTTTTCTAAAAGTGCAGCTTTGAAAGAAGGAACATTTGCCATAATAAATTCTATCAAACAAAACGAGGAATAAATCTGAGACAGAGAGAATGAAATAGAGAAAACAGGACTTTGAAAGGGAGATGTGGAAATCACACTTACCAGAATTTGCCTTTTATAGGCAAATTACCATACCTGGAGACAACGACTTAGCTCAAATGGGAGCCAGCTACAATTTTGATCCATTCCATTAAATACAATGGTATTAACAGCAGAGAGAGGAATGCTCAAGTTCAGAAGCATAACTTCTGATTTCCTCCTACTGGCAGAAGCAACGAACTATCAAAGGGAGAATCAAATCTACTACAGCACACAAATCCTGACAAAGACGAAAAACTCTCACTCGCATTAAATGCATTCACCCAGAAAACCCTAATTTCACTCTCAATTTTGTAGTTAAATTGGGGAAAATAGAAACCCCTAATCCAATTAGAAGCTTTTTGTGAGGCTCTAGAAAGAGGATTTAATGAAAAAGCACGCCTAATAGGTACTTTATTACAATGACAAACTAAAAGCAATGATTTACTAGCTTTGAAGCTATTAAATTGATTTGGGGGAAACTGCAAAGTTGCATATAAGCCACTACTTAGGGCTGTAATAATAATTAAACCCACCAATACACGCTTCATAGACGAGCAAAAATTAGCAGAGAAGATGATGATGAAGAAGATAGCGTAGAAGGCGAGCTTGAGAAGGGAGGATTGGGAGAAATCAATTTGGGGATTTTTCTTAGGGTTTTATGAGGAACTCTCTCTTTCTCTCACTAAAATCTTGTTTCTCACATGTTTAAGAGAAAAGGTGTTTTTCTTAAAAAAACGCTTACCTACATGAAAAAACAAACACGAGGGGAGACAAACTAGACAAATAAAAATAATAAAATTAAAATAACTAATAATAACAATTACAACTAAAAGATAATAAAATTAGAAAATCAATTACGAAAACTAAACTAAACCATCTATAAATTACTATAATAAAGAACATAATTAAATTATGAAATTAAGAGGTAAAAAACTAGTAAATAAAACTAATTATTAAATTAATTTATAAAATATAAAAAGAAGAAATTAAGGCTAAAATAGATCGAAATAAACGAAAATAAACTATGTAAACAATCTAAAAACTACTCCTAGAAGTGACATAGATGTCACTTATCAAACTCCACAAGCAAAGCTTTTGCTCATCCTCGAGCAAAACAAGATGAAACACAAAGGAAGACAATGAACTTATTCGAGTGAAGTGAAAAAAAAGAAAAGAGATGAGAATATACACTAATTCACTTTTGTAGGAATCACAGTTGCATTTAGCATATGCAACAAGCTCTTTAAACCCCTAAATCGCTTTAGAGGGCGAGTGAGATCTCGCGAGGGTTTCCAAAAAGCTTAGACCACACAACTCGAATCAAGCACAAATATAGATAATAAGCCCAAAGTCATCTCTTTAAACATGGTTCACAAAGTAATGAACTTTCTAAGCAAACTTTCAAAGCATAACCATTATCAATATGTATCTATGACTTAGGAATATAAGGGATAGACTAATCTAATGTTCAAAATTGACACTATCAAAAGCTTCAACCATCAATTAGAGTCTACTAAGGTATTCAAGAGTCACAAATCGTTCTCAAATGGATGAAGAAGGTCCCAAGATCAATCCTAACTATTGTACATGAACTCCCCCCCAACTTGACTTTTGCTAAAATAAAACCGTGATTGTAGGATTAGAACGATTGAGAAATGGGTTTAGAGTCTCAATGTTTAAGCCATAATGACATTCATCATTACTAGGGAAACTCTACTTATTATCTTTTCGAACTCCCACTCAAACATTTCAACTAACCCACTTTCTCAAGGACTTGTGGTAATTACCACTTATTGACTTTTTTTAATTTTCATTTTTTTTTGTTTTCATATACTTTAATAGGCTTATTATGCCTTCTAGGCTCACTGCCTCCACTTATTGGACTCAAGACACAAAACACTTTTTTTACAATCAATTTAACTCATAACATACTTATTCAGATGTAAAAACTTGTGCACCAAATTAAAGAAGATTTCAAGATCCAACTAGGGTCACTACATCTTCCAAAAAAGAAATAATTCGACTCTTTTCAACACAAAGTTTGACAAAATTTAGAATTATAGAATGCCTTTTCAAATAGGAAATCAAGCACCAAAGATTAATCGATCTCTAATCGCCCCAAATTACACATACAAGCATCAAATGGAAACATCTATACTCATCTACTCAAATGACCAAAGCAAAAGAATCCACGTAAATTACCATCAAGAATCTTCCCTTGGGCATGAAATGCTTTGTACTTTTCTTTGTTCCTCAATTTTTTTTGGATTTTCATTTTTTTTCCATTTTTCGGGAAAAAGAAAAGAAATTAAAGAAACATGTTTTTAGACTTTGAAATTTTGTAAAAATAAGAAAAGTAAATAAAATATATACACCTCCCCCAATCTAGCGAACAGCTACTTCCCCAAGCTAGAATAAAGCATTGTCCTCAATGCTTGAACAAGACGATCAAAGGTAGGGAGGGGGGAAAAGAAACATCCAAACCAACAAGCATATGTTCCACAATCATAAAGCATTAGAGAAAGAGAAAAGGAAGGATGCTACCGGATAGTATGTGGGTGTAAATACTCGCAAATGACTCAATTTCTCCATTTCTAGTCAACTTCCTCAAAATCATGATTTGCTTTCCATGTACTATTGAGAATGATTGTTGCTCCAATTATGTACCTAACCCAAAATGAAGGATAGAAAAGAAAGTTAAGTAAAATTATAATAAATAAAATGAAAGCAATAAATCACGGGTTAATTCCCGAGAAAGGCTTATTTAAGGTCATAAGCTTGACCTTTCTAGTAAATAGCAATTCAAAGATCGCAAGAGTTGGTCAAATGCACTAGCACACATTTACATTAAGATATCATATGCAATACTTAAATATAAAGCATGCACAAGATATGCGAGTATATGCCAATGAGAAGAGGGATGCCCATAAGAAGATGGAGCAAAAGAAAAATCGACAAAATAAGAGGAAAAAGGTGGAAAAAATGGCATACTCTCTTCAATAAACTCTTTTTGGAGGGCAATCTATACTCTTTCCACCATAACAACCAAATGGGGCACTTGAAGATTAGAGGGGGAATGGGGCTCATCTAATGGAGGTAATTTGGGTAGATAAGGGAAAATGATGGGAAATGCAGGAAGTAGGTCATGATTTCTTGAAAATGGGATATAAGGTGAAAGAATAGAAACTAAGGTTTCATAAATGACTTCTCCTATATCACAAGTTTTAAAATCACAAAAATTTTCGACCAATGGCTCCTTATGTAGACACATATTATGAACCACGTTCGCCCATTGTTGGCCTTTAATTAACACGATTCATAACAAATTTTATGCAAAAGAATAACAACATAATGTTTTAAGCACCTAAAAAAGATTAGTCTAGGTTGGTTGATTACACACATAAAATACTAATTTTTGGTGACAAGTTATTAAACAATCAAGATTACTGGGTTCCTAGCAGGTTGTCCATGTTTTCTGATTTAGTTAAAACATTTTTTTAGGTCTTTATTAACAATTATATACAAGGTGATAAATATTGCAATCAAACATAAAAATAATGTTCATGGAAAATAAATAAAAATAAGAAAAGAAAATATCACAGGGAGTTAGTATAACATACAATACTTACAGTCGCAGGATTTTGTTAACAATCTACATCATGAATAGAATGTTAGTGACTTCAATAAAATTATAAAAATAATTAAAGAAATAAAATAAAGATTATTACTTTAATTGATCCTTAGAAATGATACCACCGTTTGGGGTCATTGATTTGTACGAATCTTGGAAAATTGCATATTGTTGTACGAGCCTTAAAAATATGTGTTGTAAAAATAAGTCTCGTATGTTATATCTTGCGTCAAACAAAAACTGCTCCTTGGTTTTATGAGAGATTATGCGTGAATAGCAATTGATGATGATGATGTGCTGCTTAGGTGTAGTGTTGATGAATGTGGGTAATTTTTAGAAGATAATGGCGTTAACTTTTGTTTTTTTTTTTTTTTTTTTTTTTTTTTTTTGGCGTCAAGAACAAATAAACAAAATAGACCCAACCCCACTACTCTTGGCCACAAGCCATTTTGTGGGTTATACTACTAGTGACACTACCAACATTATACAGCGAATCAACACTAGAGTAAACAATACAAGACGCACTACTATTAGCTTGACAGCAGTAGCAACACTTCTTCCTTGGACGGTTGTAGAAACATGATGAAGGATGAATCAGTTTTTTCCTTTTCCTTCAGCTCTCGGCCCGCAATTAGAAGAACAATTAGAAAATGAATAGAAACTTGCCTTACCCTTAGAACTTATCTGTCGACCACACTTTGTCAACTTCGATCGGGAACATGTCGTATTCATTCTTCTTGCTGGACTAGAAAGCTTTGATTGTCGCCTCCCTTTTAAACTTAATGCATAACTCAAACCGGAATCAACATCCATCCTATCGTTGACATTTTGATGCTTGTTGACATTTTGATGCTGGCTACCTATATAATGCTACTCCGATCTTCACCTTCCTCACCTCCCTTCTTGCTCTCAACTACAAACTCCATTGTAGTATCGCCCTTTATATGATCTCTCGACTCCAACTTGTCGTCACTTGTCACTACATTCTGATTTGCTTGCTCCAACCTGGATGATTCAATGCCACCCACTTCTTCACACATATCCTTTCTCTCTATGATTTCTCTTGGCCCAATTACTACTCTTACAGTCATCAAAGAACCCAACTTATAGTTAAAACAACGAATGGACTTTCCTTTCATCAGCACTTGATAATCTTCCCTTGACAAAGAAATAAAGGAGCCTGGCCTCTTTCGGTTAGAAAACCGATACTTAGGCTCCACCTGATTAACTTTCGGCATTTCGAAATCAATCTTAACATCCTCTATGTTAACCTCGATGACCTCATTCATTCTCTCACTTAAAGAATTATCGCACTCCACATTTGGACATCCTTGCAGTTCCATGTCCTCTGCTAGGGCATGAACTTCCTTCTTATCATTTACACCGGAATCATCATCCCTCACAATGAGAGGATGCTTCCCATGTGCATCCTCCTTCTCGATTCTATCCTGCATCTCAAAACCACCTTTTGGCTTCTTCTTTGGTGCCGAAAGGCCTAAAATTAATCCTGATGGGCTATCCTCATGAGATTTATTTTTTGATAGTTCCTTGCTCATGGAGCTTTTAACCTTTTCAAGTTTCAAGGTGACTTCACGATTTGCAGGATCAACCCCAACAGCAAATCCCAATAGGCACATTCACTTCTTCCTAGCTCTACCGCAGCCATGGCCCTTCTAAACAAAGCTTTAACGTTATTAGGGTCGAATTCCAAGATGATTGAACAAATACGACCCACATGCTCAAACTCATTATTCCTACTAAAGCAAACTGTAGAATTTAAAAGAATACATAGAGCAAGATGAAAACATTCAATCATATCCTTCTTTTCCACAAAATCATACCGAGCAAGAATAACCCCTGCATAACCATACTTCTCAAGGGCATCCTCAAATTTCCCTAGCTTGAACAGTGAATTTCCTTCCTCCTTTAACTCTTTTATTAATCGTAATACCCCCTCTGAATCTATCAAATTTGAGATTAACTCAAGCAGACACTCATCATCCTCCATAAGATTCTCACCCTCTTCGAGGAGAAGATCGATCTCCCCCTTTAGCCTCTTACAAGCATCCAAGGAAAACATTATTGATGACCCAAAATAACTACCCACTAGACAAACCAGGAACTCCAAACCAGCAATAGCATAAAAGCAAGAGACCAAACTAATACTAACTATGCAGACACCAAATTAAATAGGAAATTATGACTAACCAAAGTCGAAAAAGATCTCAAGATGACCAGCAGCAGCAGCAAGGGATTTGTAGATGATGTGGTGATTTTGTAAGGATGATGATGAGTGATGTGACGGTAGGGGAATTGTGAGATAGCCGTGAGACAATTGAGTGTCAAGGAATTTGCTATGGTGAGGTGAATTTGAGGCGTGAGAGATTGGCCGTGTGATATTAGTGAGGGTTATTATATAGGTTTAGTTACTTGGGACGCAATAGGTTTCCGAAACCTAGTAGGTCGCTAAAATTTTATTTATCAAGGATTTTTGCAAAAAGGATTTTAGAAAAGAGTTAGATAAAAAAAATTTGAAAACACTTTGGGGAAAGATTATTATTTCATAAAAAGATATTTTATTAATAAAACTAATTAATATAATTAGAATTAATTAAATTGGGCTAGAAAATAGGTTTTAGGAATTGGGCTTTCAGAAAAACTATTTTTAAAATGTGTTTTTAAACATGTGCTTTTATAAAAAGTGGGCTTAGTAAAACTATCTACAAAAAGGGTTTTCAGAAATGGGTTAATAAAAAGAGTTAGAATATGATTTTGGGCTTAAAACATTTTATTTTAGACTCGTTCTTTATTTTTTCCTTGATCCGCACCAATTAGAGCGGGGTATTAGTCATCATAGGATACTAAATGGGGAGACACGATTATGTGTCTACGGAAGCCACCACTTTGACTGAGGTTTGTAAAACTGAAAGTCAAAGTATATGTGTCGAGAAGGAGAATGATTCTAGATGCTATGCAATCCAAAATCACTCTTTTACGCCGGTACTTGCAAAATAAGCAAAAGTTTTTAGAAACAGACATACGTGAAACAGATTTGCAAATTGACCGTAAATTTGCAAAAAGGAAATGATATATGAGAATAGGTATTGATATATTTAATCTATATGATTACACAAGGGTTGCGGAAAACGTGTATGATTGTTCGAACAACTAAGTAACCAAGATAGATTAATTTTAAAACAAAGCACCACAAATTAAAAATAAGGGTTGAATAAGCATAAACGCTAAGCCACCAGCAATATTCGGAAGGGTTTTGTGTTTGCACACTCAAGTATAAAACTCAAAACTTCAATTAATCACTCTCTAACGAAATCGTACAACCTAAGCTATTTGTATGAAAACACGCTTAGGACAATCCCCTAAGTCATACTATGAAAAACTCTTAAAACAAGATAAGTAAAAAACACACAAAGCAACTAAAGATATGAAGAGTCCTAAAAGAACTCAGCTATGCATGCCATGCACGCCTAACTCACGCCACTCCTAGGTTGGTTAGCAAGCATGATACCACCTTTGTAGTTAATCCCATGAAGAGTCCTCCATGCAAATCCATTGAGCCAAGATCGAAAGTGACATTCTTATGAGCAAGAGCTAGCAAACTTTCATCAACTACTCCTGTATCATCCTCCTCTTCTTCGAAAACAATTGACCTCAATTGAGCCATATCATCATCATGGACATAAGGCGCCAAATCACCCACATTGAATGTGGCACTTACCCCATACTCTCCTCGAAGTTCAAGCTTAAAAGCATTATCATTAACCTTCTCTACAATCTTGAATGGTCCATCAGAGCGTGGCATAAGCTTATTTTTGCGAAGGTTAGGAAATCTTTCCTTCCTAAGATGTAACCAAACCAAATAACCAACCTGAAATGCATGTCGTTGTTGATTCTTGTTAGCCATTTGCTGGTATTTTGCATTCACCTTCTCAATTCTTAAATTGACTTGTAGCTTGAGCATAGCGTGCGCCTTTTCTTTGGCATCAACATGATAAACCTCATCTTTAGGGAATGGAATGAGATCAATAGGAACCCTAGGATTTACGCCATATACCACCTCAAATGGTGAACACTTCATATATAGCATATGTTAACGACCTATTGTAAGCAAACTCAGCATATGAAAGCTTCACATCTCAATCCTTGGTACTCTTGCTAACCAAACCTCTCAACAAAGCCCCCAATGTGCGATTAGTAAGTTTTGTTTGCCCATCGATTTTAGGTTGATGAGAGGTGCTAAAACACAGCTTAGTACCAAGTAACTTCCACAATGTCTTCCAAAAATAACTCATAAATTTAGTATCCCTATCACTTACTATAGTTTTAGGCATACCACATGGAGACGAATTATCTCCTTAAAATACAAATCAGCAACTTTGGAAGCATCATCAGTTTTATGACAAGGAATGAAATGAGCCATTTTAAAAAATCTATAAATAACAACCATAATAGAATCCTTGCCCCTTTGTGTTCTAAGTAACCCCATAATAAAATCCATAGAAACATCATTCCAAGAACATTCCGGAACAGGTAAAAGGAGTATACATATCTTGATGAAATGAACTCTTAGACTTTTGACATGTTGCACACCGTGAGAGCACACCTTGAACATCCCCTTGCATATTTGGCCAATAGAAATGCTCTTGTAGAATAGCCAAAGTTTTATTCATACCAAAGTGACTAGCAAACCCCCCACCATGAGCTTCTTTCACTAACAATTCTCGAATGGAACATGAAGGAATACACAAACGATCCCTCTTGAAAAGAAACCCATCAGGAACCACATATGCACCATAAGACCCCTTGGAGCACTCACCTATGATCTCCTTGAACTTCTCATCCTCCTTGTAATACTCTTTCACCAATTCGAACCCAAAAAGCCTCAAACTCAACACCCCAAGTAAGGAATGTCTCCTTGACAAAGCATCTGCCACCACATTTTCTTTACCCTCCTTATACTTAGATGAGAAATTAAAAGATTGCAAAAACTCAACCCATTTTGCATGCCTCAGATTTAGTTTTTGCTGTCCATGTATGTACTTCAATGCTTCATGATCAGAATGAAGAACAAAATGACTTGGACGAAGGTAATGGCTCCAACGATCAAGTGCACAAACTATTGCCTAAAACTCCTTATCATATGTAGAATTATTGAGCTTAGCACCACTCAATTTCTCACTAAAGTATGCAATAGGTCTCTTCTTTTGAATTAAAACAGCCCTAATACCAACCCCACTAGCATCACATTCAACTTCAAACTGTTGTGAAAAATCGAGAAGTGCTGGGATAGGAGTATTGCATAGTAAATCTTTTATGCCATCATATGCCTCTTGAGTTCCTTTAGTCCATGTAAACTTGCCTTGCTTAATACATTCAGTCATAGGTGCTACTACACTGCTAAAGTTGCGCACCAATCTTCTAGAAAAAGAAGCGAAGCCATGGAAAGAAAGTACCTCCGAAATGGTTTTAGGAATAGGCCAACTTTCTATTGCTTCCACTTTCTAAGGATCAACTGAAACGCCATTGTAACAATCAGAATTTTTTCCCGACCAACTTACGGAAGATTAAACACAGCGGAAGAGACCTTGGTCGAGCTAACTCGGACTATTACCATCACATTCACCGAACAACATCGAAAATTGTGGAACTCAATTCTCTTATTCTATTCAAATTAATTAACTATTACAACAAGCCCTGATTCCATAACTCTATTCAAATAAATCTCTCTAGAAAATCCGACAGAGTTTCCTTTGAAAATAGGACAACCCTAAATCAGAAAATAATTTAAACATGTTTACAATATCAATTAAAATATTTCCCAAAAACAAAACCGTGTCAATGCTTTCTCAGAGCAACAACCAATAGAGAATCAGGAGCACTATCGACTTTTTAATTTAGAAATAGAAAATAAATAGCTAATACAAAGTCGAGCATCCTCAACTTTAGAAAGGTTAACTTGTGACCTCAACTTGAAACATTTAGGGAAACTGCCACCCACCAAGTGACAGGCCACAAAAATGACAAAACAACATACACACATCAGCAAAGCTGAGTACTAAACCCGTAAAGTGATTAACACATGCTTTGGTGGCTTTTACTTGAAAACGACTCTCAACAATCATCATGCTCAAATTAATCACATGTCATTAAAATGTATAGCATTAGTCATGCAATACCATTATTCAATTCTCTTCATAATACACCATCGTTTATATAACTGCAAACAAAACAGAGATATTTCATATGTCTTCATTTAATTAGCTTTCAACATATCACAATTCCTTATGAGGAATCTAGTTTAACCAACTCCGATATAGATTATATAACGTATTCTAGAAATCCAACTTATATTCTCAAATACTATATTAATCATTTTCTTATACCTTTACAACCAACTCCTTATCAGAAATTAAATAACATGATAACATTCCATGACACGATTCCTTATCCGGAATCCAATACCAAAATATGATTCCTTATCAGGAATCCAATATCATAACAACTTACTGTGATACGATTCCTTATCAGGAATCCAGTATCAAAATATGATTCCTTATCGGGAATCCAATATCATCATTCATATTCAAGTAGTGAATAAACATTCATTACATTATCTGATATGATTCCTTATCTGGAATCCAATGTCGAAACAACTTACCATGATACGATTCCTTATCGGGAATCCAATATCGAAATAACTTTCATAATTCGAGATAACTTTCTTTTAACCAGGGGGAAAGAGAAAGCGGCGGAGGAGACAATGCTTACACTCCGACAGTGGGGGTCGTCACCCAACCATTCGCTTTACTTTTGGCCAATAACCGCGACTAGTCCGGAGTACATTTTTCCGCTTATTCAATCAGCCATTCACAGGTTTCACATTACCTGATATATCGCCCGATTATCTTCCCACAGAGCAATGGGAAGGTTTTCCTGTGGGGTCCCCCCAAGGATCACAGTCCATGGGGTACTGTTCGTGTCACCTCATCCGTCGACTCAGACGAGGCTACTTTCTCCTTTAGATTCCTTTTGATTATCATTTGTAACCAATCAGATCATTCATATAGCTCAGCCAATAGTTGAATAATTCTTAACGACTTTGTATAACAAACCAAACCAGAAAACTAACTTAGAGAACCATAATCACTTAAGATAGCATCCTTATAAGTATTCCAAGGCCGATACATATATACTTTTATATTCAATTCAACACTAATCATAGAACTTGTAGACCACACTAACTTGTAAACAATCATACTTGATAAATACCAACAACATTGATAGAAGGTCTCTCTGTTAGAATTAACTAACGAGAGTTACTAAATCACATACGCACAACTCATATTCTTGCTTATAAATAGTTTATACTCCTTTATACTTCATAGTTAACAATCGACATTTATCTCAACAATGATAATAACAATTATCGAACACCAATGGTACTCTCAATAGGTCTCTCACTTAGAATTAACTAAGGAGAGTTAACTTCCACAACAGACTCCAGGTTCATTAATTATTTGATTAATGAAAACAACTAATTCACGTTCATATTATACCATCAGTTGAATTCCAATTAGCATAATAAAAAACTAACCAATGAACTAGAATTATTGCCATACTTGATAATATGAATATATTTATGCATTAATAACTTTCTATCAAAATTAGAGCTAAAGATATTTGGACTAACCAATGAACTAGAATTATTGCCATACTTGATAATATGAATATATTTATGCATTAATAACTTTCTATCAAAATTAGAACTAAAGATATTTGGACTACCTCTTACTAACTCATATCATTCCAATTCCGTTAAAAGAAGTGAGTTTCGTTCATCAAACTAATTATTACCTTTATTGATCCAATTCCGATTATGTAAGTTACTCAATAGACAACAATCACAAATTGCTATCCTTATATGTTGTCTCTAATCAACTTATTAACATCAAATAGTAATAACAACCATCTACTAGTACCAACTGATCTTAGCTTAATAACCTTATTCAACCAACAAGAAACTGATTTGGCAACTATTTGAAGATACAATTGATTTAATCCAGCTAGGCTTCAATACCCAAACTAATCTACAAACTCATTATGTGATGCAAAGAATCAAATTAATACTTTAGTGTCCTTAGAATTGAAACCAATAACAACAACACAACAACAATACATAATCAGGCGTCAACATAACAACAACAACATCAACATCGTTATCATCAACACAACTCACAACATAAGAAGGGGGAAAGTACCAATAAGGGAAGAAGAAGAGTGGTAGCACCACCACGACCAGCAACGCAGAACCACGACAGCAGCGACGACGACAACATACAGGAGCAGCAACAACACCACGAAGCCACGAGCAGCGGCAAGAACCACAATCATGGCAGCGCATGACGGTGGAAGCAACAGTCAGCGAGAGGAGGGAGAACACGAGGCAGGGGGAAAAACACCACAACACATGGCCACGAACGAGCAAGGCTCGCCGCAGCTCCGGCGAGATGACGCACAAGGTGGCGGCTGCAACAGCGGTGAGACAAAGGCGAGGGGAGGTGACATAAAGCAGGGGACGAGAGAGAAAAAATTTGGGATTTGGGTATTTTCGATTTGCTCTTCAATCCCCAAAAGAAAATCAGATTAAGGGATTTACAAGCATTAAATTAACAAGAGTTTGTTGTTTGAATCAGAAATTAAACAGGTCATGGTTTGGAGATTTCGTCTGATAATTCAAGAGGAAGACACGAAGAGAAGAGGAGGAAAGGAGGAGGTGGCTTTGGTTGAAGAAGAAGAAGGCACGAGGAGGAGAGAGAAAATAAGAAGAATGGGGTTTCCTTTTTCTTTGGACTCGAACACTAGACTTAAGTAGACTTATTTCATTAAAACATAAAATGACACTATAACTTAGAACACTCATTTAGTAATTAATATTAATAATTTCATAAAATTAAATAAATAGATATACTACAAACACGACAAATAAAAATCATACTCCACCACTCGAATAAAATAAGAGTAACGAAACATAATTAACTTAATAATTACGGTTTTTTCACCATATACCCCCAACAAATTGAAAAATTCAACATGTACCCTCAATGTTTCAGATATGCACCATATACCCCTGATTTTTCGAAAACGTTCACCATATACCCTTTTCCTAATTGCCGTTAACTCACCGTTAGTTGTATTTACGATTTTGCCACCATTAACCCCTAGCCCTAAAATCCTAATACCCTAATCCTAACCCTAACCCTAATTATAACCTTAATCATAAACCCTAACCCTAACCTTAACCCACCCCAGCCCCCCACCCCCCCCTCCTTCCACCCCACCCGGCCCCACCCCCCTCTTCCTTCCCCCCCCTCCACTCAATGCAACAGCTCCTCCCCCACCTCCTCTACCGCCGCTGCCTCAACCCCCCACATCCTCCTCGCCGATTTCCCCTTCCCCCTTCCTCGTCGATTTCCCCCTCCCGCTTCCCCTTCCCCTTTCCCGTCGATTTCTCCAAGCCCCCACCCCCCTCGATTTCTCACTCTCTCGCCGCGCTGCTTTCACTGCATTTCCCCAACCCTAACTTTCGCCGTTGCTTTGTCTCCCTCTTCCCTCGAAACTCTCCCTCTCGCTCTATCGCATGTGTTGTTGGTGTCTCGGCTTTCACCGGATTTCTCACTCTCTCGCCCGTGTTGTTGTTCTTTGTTTTGCACCGTTGCTCGTGTGCCGCCGTCGATGCTTGTTGCTATCGTCCTCGGTCTATTTCCCCCTTGTAGCCTAGAAATTCGAAAAGAGAGGGTGAAGGGGTTCGGTTTTGGGAAGACCAAAACAGAGGAGGGGAAGGAAGGGTGGGAACTGGGAATTCGAAGGGGAAGGGGCGGCGGAGGGGGAGTGAGGGGGGGCATGCGTCGGTGGAGGGAAGAGGGATGGGGGCTACTGGGATGGGGGGGGGGCTTTGGGGTGGTGGGAGGGTGGGGGAGGGGGTGGTGGGAAGGTTAGGGTTTAGGGTTCGGGTTTAGGGTTAGGGTTAGGATTAATGTTAGGGTTAAGGGGGTTAGGGTTAAGGGTTAGGGTGGCAAAATCGTAAATGATGCGGAACAACAAGATCCAACGTAGTATAGTTAGTTATAGTTAATTAGTCGTGTGTTTTAGTAGTTTATTTCATGTTTTCATGTTGTTTTGTTTTAGTAGGAGTCATGGTTTTGCCTACGTTCTTAAAACGATGGATTTTACATGATTCAAGCTGGTTAGGAGTAGTTGTAACTAATCCAAAGTGGATTAGGAGTTTAGGTCGTAACTAATCCTAGTTGGATTAGGAGTCTAGTTATTCTAATTCTAGTTGGATTAGGGTTTAGGATGTACTATAAATTCGGTTGTTTTCATAATAAAAAAAGATAGACGTTGTTGATTATTGATTAAGAAATATTGAGAGTATTGCTGAGCATACTTGAGATAAAGTTTAGAGACTAGCTTGACTAGTGGATCACAGTCGTTGCCTTTGTTCCAAACTTGAAGTCGTTGCCTTCAAGATTCACTCCATTTTCACCTTCAAACACAAGCCATAACCATTTCTTTTAATCAAGAAACCTCCATAACTATCTGGAACACCAAGTTCCACATCAAGTGGTATCAGAGCTTTGCCCAAGATCCCAAGGCGACACTTGTTTTGACTGCCCGAATTCATCCCGAATTTGCAGTAATTTTGAGGGCCTCAAACTCCCATCATACTTCGAATTTTTTGAAGATTTTAGATCCTAAACTGGACTACATCTTGTCTAGTTTATTGTGTTAAAATTTCACGAAGTTTCGAGGAGTTTTGATATAGTTTCGAGATCGTTCTTTGAAGACGTGCCAGAATCGCTGGAATCAAGAACAGCGATATTAAAACGAGGATTACCAGCGTTTGAGAAGGCATTTGGCTACGAAATTTTAACTGGAATCTTACAACATAAAAATCTAGATTGTGTTCAAATTTAACAAGTTTTGGACGTGTTTTTAGGAAGTTACGTATTTCCTAAGTTGAGGCGGTTTGTTGAGACTTCTTGATCATGGGGACTCCCATTACTCGAGAAGAATTGCAGACTATGATGGCGAGTATGATGAGGGACTTTAATGAAAGCTTTGCCTCCATTAATGAAAAGATTACCAACAGCACGAATGCCGTTCATATGACCAACCAAGGGGTTGAATCTTTGGCAGGAAATCTGGAAGAACAAGGAGGAGAAAGACGTCCAAATAGGGAGCCACCAATAAGAACTCCTGTGGAGAGTGATAGAGACTTCAAACTCATGGATTTGAAGGAGTTTACTGGTGAAGGATACGTTGAGGATCTCCAAGAATGGATTCGGCAATTTGAAAAACTTATGGATAAGGGTTTCGATGAACTGAAGGCTTTCAAAGTTGCACACTTGAAGATCACTAGATATGCTAGTATATGGTTCGAAAGCTTGAGGAACAAGAGAATCAGGGATGGTGATCCAAGGATTGATACTTGGTCCGAATTGAAGAGGCAACTCAAGAAGAGATTCATCCCACGCGAATATCTTCAAGAACAGTTCTTAAAGCTCAACCAAATTCAACAAAATTCCAAGAGTGTGGCTGAATATACCAAGGAGTTTGAGAAGTTGTGTATATTGTGTGAGTTGGACGAGAAAGAGGAGATGAAGATTGGACGTTTCATCATCGGATTGAGGCCTTCCATAGCCAATAAGGTAGAGACATCTAACTACATTTTTTTCGATGATGTGCTTAGGTTGGCCGAGAGATTTGAAAAGCAAGAAAGGGAGGTGAGTAATGGTAAGGACAAAATATACTCTAGCAGCTCCTATTCCACTTCCTACAAAAATAAGCCTACCTTTAACGATTCTACACAACCATCATCATCCTCGTCCGAATTTGAACCAAAACCGAAACCTAAAGTGTTTATTAGTCCTGAACATGCGGCTTTGGCTAAGAAACAATGTTATAAGTGCCAAGGGTTTGGTCATATCTCACGTGATTGCCCACAAAAGATCACTATCACCCCTAAGGATCATAGAACCTTCGTGAATTTCCTTGCTCAACAAAGGGAAGAGGAGGAACGTGCATGCCTTGAGGAGGAGGAGGGAACTAAAGAAGGGGAGTCGGATTTTGAAGATGATAATAAGTGGGAAGATCAAGAATTACAAGTAGCTGCTCCAGATAAGGATACCCTCATTTTAAGGAGATTACTTAGAGCCCAAGCTGCACCATTAGAGGAAGAAGCACAAAGGGAAAATCCTTTCTACACACGCTGCTTAGTTAAAGGGAGATCTTGTAAGCTAATCATTGACAGTGGGTCTTGTGCTAATGTGGCATCTTCAAAGATGGTGAGTACCTTAAAATTACCCGCTAGAGAACATCCAAAGCCTTACAACCTTAATTGGTTGAATGATAATGATTCTATCAAGGTGAAGAAACAAGCGCTTGTGGCTTTTTCTATAGGAGATTACCAAGATGAACTTTGGTGTGATGTCATCCCCATGAGTGCGTGTGCTGTACTCCTAGGAAGACCTTGGCAGTGGATGAGAGATGTGAACCATGCGGGGAAGAGAAACATTTATTCGGTTGCTAAAGAGAATAAGAGGTATATATTCAAGCCTTTATGATGTGATTGCGGAAGCTTTAAAAACAAGAATAATATGAAGAACACTCGAATCTCACTTGTAAACAAATAAAGGTTCGAATTTTATGTAACGATAGGTATAAAGATTGAATCTTTATTAGGATAGGCTCTATATGTTCCCTCGAGAACTAGAGGATCTCTCACTAACCTCGATTAGGAGATGCACACAAACCTCGATTTGTATGTTTGTGGTACGACGACCAACATTCAATGCAAACAAGCACTCGAATTTCTTTACGCAAAACACAACTGTCTATTATTAATGGCCGAATAACCTATTTATAAGGAACAAATTATCCTAAACTGATTAGAACTATTAAAACATAGTAACCCAAACCTAGTAGAACTAGCAAAGCATAAAAGATAAACAAAAACAATAACAAATTAACCTATCTCTAATCACACGGCTATGTGATTAGAATCCTTGTGCCAATCAAACTCTAATCAACACAAAGTCCTGATGCTACCATAATTCTACTCCAATTGGAATCCTAATCCAACTAGGATTTGGAATTCTAACCCAACTAGAATTACAACTTAAAGACTCCTAACAAGACTCTATGACAAAGGTAATTAGACTCCTAAGCATAATAGGATCCCTTTATCATGCAAACACCTAAAATAAATAGTTATTAAACAAATAAAACACTTAGTTTCCTAACAAAACTAGGACACTACTTAGGAATCCTAACAGAACTAGGATTGTCACAATTTTGATGCTCCTCATACGCATCATACTCTCCTCCTTAGAAAAAAATTGTCTCAAGTTTTGAAGTCCATGGAATCATCCAAAGCAAGCGTACAACAATATACACCATGAATATGTGGCGTCGTTCATCACCCTCTTCTGCTGCACGAAATCTTAGGGTTTCCAAATCTTGATTTGTCCCTAGTTGCAATTTATCCCTCCTAAAAAAGAACAACATGTAAAACCTTGGGAAAACCACGATCATCAGCAACCCTAGGCGCCAAAGTCAAAGAAATATTAAATAAAGGCTCATATTTCTGCAAATCAACATTAGGCACCACCGCTTCCTCATGAGAAACGTCAAAGATCAAATCTTTATCCTTAGAACAAGATAAAGTTTCGAACTTTTCTTCATCCTCAACTTTCGGAAGTTGCTGTTTTTCTTCATGTCGTTTCTCTTTAAGTTGTTGAACCAAATCTTGAACAACATTCGTAGCCTGTTGCATTCGTTTATAAGCCTCTAAGAACTCAGGCGATTATCCACTCATGTCCATAATTCTTAAACTGAAAAAAAACTGCCCAGAAAATACATCTGAAATATGTACCCCAAAATGCAATCAAAACACCTCGAAAATTTATGAACTTTTTTACCCCGGTAGCCATATGTGTTTAAAACACTCGACCAAAATTTCATCAAAAAATAACAAGCCGATCGAATGCAGTTTTTATTTTACTAACAGTATGTAATCTGCCTGGAAGAACAGAAATCTGCATCAAATGTTTGCGTTCACTGTGACTTCGTTACTGATCGGAACGAGCTGAAATTTTGATACAAGATAGATCTACTTGTTAGCTTTCCAACGCAATAAACAAATCCAAATTCCTACTTAAAACGCGCCCTCATGCTCCGTTTTACCGGAGTAGTTCTGATACCAAAATGATGTGATTGCGGAAGCTTTAAAAACAAGAATAATATGAAGAACACTCGAATCTCACTTGTAAGCAAATAAAGGTTCGAATTTTATGTAACGATAGGTATAAAGATTGGATCTTTATAAGGATAGGCTCTATATGTTCCCTCGAGAACTAGAGGATCTCTCACTAACCTCGATTAGGAGATGCACACAAACCTCGATTTGTATGTTTGTGGTACGACGACCAACATTTAATGCAAACAAGCACTCGAATTTCTTTACGCAAAACACAACTGTCTATTATTAATGGCCGAATAGCCAATTTATAAGGAACAAATTATCCTAAACTGATTAGAACTATTAAAACATAGTAACCCAAACCTAGTAGAACTAGCAAAGCATAAAAGATAAACAAAAACAATAACAAATTAACCTATCTCTAATCACACGGCTATGTGATTAGAATCCTTGTGCCAATCAAACTCTAATCAACACAACGTCCTAATGCTACTTTAATTCTACTCCAATTAGAATCCTAATCCAACTAGGATTTGGAATTCTAACCCAACTAGAATTACAACTTAAAGACTCCTAACAAGACTCTATGACAAAGGTAATTAGACTCCTAAGCATAATAGGATCCCTTTATCATGCAAACACCTAAAATAAAGAGTTATTAAGCAAATAAAACACTTAGTTTCCTAACAGAACTAGGACACTACTTAGGAATCCTAACAGAACTAGGATTGTCACAATTTTGATGCTCCTCATACGCATCACTTTACCTCCCAAGAAGGTAAATTTTGAAACTACAAACAACATGCTCGTAAAGGCTTCTCAATCCGAATGTGAGTTAATGGAAGTCAAGGTGCACTACATGTTATATATTAAGGAGCCAATGACAGATTATTCATCCCCACCGAGTTCATATGATAGTGTTTGTACCACTTTCAAGAAATTGGATGACTTAGCTCCTCACATTGTCGACGAGAATTTGGGAATAAATTCTTTTCAACAAGGGGAGAATGATGCGGAACAAGAAGATCCAACGTAGTACAGTTAGTTATAGTTAATTAGTCGTGTGTTTTAGTAGTTTATTTCATGTTTTCATGTTGTTTTGTTTTAGTAGGAGTCATGGTTTTGCCTACATTCTTAAAACGATGGATTTTACATGATTCAAGTTGGTTAGAAGTCGTTGTAACTAATCCAAAGTGGATTAGGAGTTTAGGTCGTAACTAATCCTAGTTGGATTAGGAGTCTAGTTATTCTAATTCTAGTTGGATTAGGGTTTAGGATGTACTATAAATTCGGTTGTTTTCATAATAAAAAAAAATAGACGTTGTTGATTATTGATTAAGAAATATTGAGAGTATTGCTGAGCATACTTGAGATAAAGTTTAGAGACTAGCTTGACTAGTGGATCAAAGTCGTTGCCTTTGTTCCAAACTTGAAGTCGTTGCCTTCAAGATTCACTCCATTTTCACCTTCAAACACAAGCCATAACCGTTTCATTTAATCAAGAAACCTCCATAACTATCTGGAACACCAAGTTCCACATCAGTAAATAACCCTAACGGTGACTTAACGTCCGTTACCAAAAAGGGCATTTGGTGAACAGTTTTGAAAACTTAGGGGTATATGGTGCATATTTAAAACACTGAGGGTATATGGTGAATTTTCTAATTTGGCGGGGGTATATGGTGAAAAAACCGTAATAATTATAATTAGCTTTTAAATAAACGCTCTTAAAAATAGGGCTATTATAGCCATCTTTAGAGACAATGTAGCCTAAGAATGTAACACTAGGAACTATTAAATAGCACTTCTCTAGCTTCCCATACAACTTTTGTTTACACAACACCTCAAATACCTCCCTAAGGTGTGTAAGATGTTCTGCTACTGTAGCCGACTTCTTTCAAAACAATTAAGCCTTAACAATGGGGTAGTCAAATATAATACGCGCTCACACCACGTAGGCGAAATAAAAACACGCCTATAATTTGGCGACTCCACTGGGAGGATTTTAAATTTTTTTTTAAATGAGTGGGTGAAACTTGAAAAATATGATTCATTCTTATTATTATGCCTTTGAATAATATACAGTTTTGCAGGTGCATGGCTATTATTCAGCCACCATAAGGACAATCTACCTTGCCTCATTAGCACATGTTATATGTGTGAGGTCACCCCGGGGGGTTTGCGCTTTGTCCTTCCAAAAAGCTTCCTGAGCGATAGTGTTGGATCTTTGTCATAAGCAAACCTACCCAACCATGGCATTGTTCTCTTGTTCCTGATTTGAGACTGGAGTGCGTCTTACACGTGGCCACCTCATTAAGCATGGGTACGAAGCGTGGGATCAATCTCTTAGTCATGGATCCTTTTTAGACAGAACCTAAACTTGAACAATAGTTTCAAACATAGAACTGGACTTTAGGTGGGAACTTTTGCATCCATGTTATATGACATTTGGCTATGATTGCAATTTTTTCCTGCTATTATCTTGTCAAATTTTTGTTATTATGCGTCGTTCCTAAAAGCACGTGTAACAAACAAAAAAAATTCGTCAATCGGCCAATTCGTCGCCTAAATCCCCGAAACACGTGTCGGGGAGTAGTGCGCCAAGCGCATTAAGTTGAGCCTGGCGCACCACTCTCGTGCCAGATGCAGGCTGGGCGCCGCGCGCAGCAATGCTGCGCGGCACGCTGTCTGTGCATCGCTCGCTTTTCGTCGATTTAGTCGCCGTAATGGTTGATCCTACGTTCAGTCCTATGCTTGTCTATATACATTTGCGTAATACTTGGTCATTCTAGGAGTCTCACCTAATCAAACATTCAAAAACCAGTATTTTCATGCAAGGTCGAGTCTGTCCTAAAAAGTGCATCTAGAAAAAATGGTCATTGTAGAGTTAGAGTTGTCATGCATGTCTACCTCTTCCCACTTTCTCCCTGCCGTTCAACTAATCTTCCCTGTCAATCCTACCTTACCATATATACTCAATCGATTTCAAAAAAAAAAAAAAGCTTACATCGTTTCAAAATCAATTCTGCATCCTATTCTATTCCACCTTTTTCAAAAAAACATTTACTAATCATCATCATACCACGACATTTCAAAAAAATCATTTTCAATATTAATTCATCATCTTTTCCTAAAAAAAGATAAAAAACAAGGGGTTCCTTTCGAAAATGAATTTCAAAAAATTCTAAGCCCATTCCAAACACCTTCAATTCAATCTAATAAACCAAACCCAATTTACTTGCATTCATTCTAGGCCTATATGCATTAGAGTCCATTTTGCATTCATATTAGGCCCATCAAAATTTGAGTTCATGCATTCATATTAGGCCGGCTAGCATTAGAATCCATCTTAGGCCCATATAAGTCTAGTTCAAGTCAAAGCTAGGCCCATTTGCATCTCTATGTGAACCCTAGTTTATGTCAAGCCCATTCCAAGTCTATTCCAATCCTAGTCCATTTCCAATGTCAAGCCCATGTGCATCTCCCAGTCTAAGTCAAACCTATATGTCAATTCATATCCTAGGTCTAGTTTTCATCTCCATGTAAGCCCTAGTCAGTCTTTAGACTATAAAAATTCAGTCTTAGGACTATAAAAGTTCATCCCTTAAAGTCTAGCCTGCTTGCTCACCTGTAAGTTCAAGGTCTAGCATTCCTTAAGTCTATAGGCAATTTTTGTGTCTAGCCTGCTTGCTCACCCGTAAGTTCAAGGTCTATCATTCCTTAAGTCCATAGACAATTTTTGTGTCTAGCCTGCTTGCTCACCCGTAAGTTTAAGGTCTAGCATTCCTTAAGTCCATAGGCAATTTTTCAGTCTAGCCTGCTTAGTTTAATGTAAGTTTCGAAGTCTAGTTGTCTAGCCTGCTTGCTCACCCATAAGTTCAAAGTCTAGTTGCCTAGCCTACTTGCCTTAAGTTAAGAGTTTGGTCTCGTTATTCTCCCGCCTTCCTTAATGACTAGCCTACTTGCTCACCCGTAAGTTCAAAGTCTAGCATTCCATGAGTCCACATAGGCAATTTTTGAGTATATCATGCTCAATCTAATGTAAGTTTCGAAGTTTAGTCGTCTAGCCTGCTTGCTCACCTGTAAGTTCAAAGTCCAGTTGGCTGGCCTGCTTGCCTTAAGTTAAGAGTCTAGTCTCCCTTATTGTCCAGTCTTCCTTAAAGTCTAGCCTACTTGCTCATCCGTAAGTTCAAAGTCTAGTAACTCCTAAACCCAATCATGGAGTCCAGTCTGCTTGCATAGTCCAGTCCAGTCTATGTCTGCATTTGCATATAGTTAGGCCCATGTCTCCATCATGGTCAAGCCCATAATAGTCCAAAATCATACTCATCTCTAATCATTTTCCATTTTCATTTCCATTTCCATTTCCATTCTCCCATTTCTATTTCCATTTCTCATCTTCATTCATCATTTCAAAAACAACGTTTTTTAAAATTTGCAAGATCCACTCGATTTTGTTCATGACTGGTTGAGAGATTACAACTTAGGAATGCCTAAAGGAGGAACAAAATGTGAGCCTACTCTAAAGCTCATTAATCGCATTATCACCACCCCGACTTCATTTAGAGTCATGAAGATTACTTTTGTCCGCCTTCACAATAGAGGCGCGATCACCTCAATAGTGTCTACCGCCTTCACATTAGAGGCATCATCACTTTTTCGGGTTTACTCCCAAACCCTGCACTTAAAAGAAAATTCATAAGGTGCAAGCTACATTTCTACCGCGAGTTCCAACGACATAATTCCACCTGACATCCAGTGTTGAATACCATCAATGCGCTGCGAAACATGATCAATGACAATATACTACTAATACTTGATTGCTACATCGAGAATCAACGTCATCAACAAGCCCTTGCGTAGTGCATCAACAATTCAACAGGCTTAGTCTTTTGTTTCTGGTTTCCTAGGAGGAGTCAGAGAGTCCTTACCTTGAGCCATTTATGTCCATTCCCATCGAGTCTATGTCACTTTAGGACTTTATCTATTATAGCCTTTCCATTTCCATTTTCATTTCATTTTTATTTTTATTTTTCATTGGCCTTTCTACATCATTTATGCTTCTATTTCAATGATGAAACTTAAATCTAATTATCCCTAATGACTTTGACTAATAATAATAAAAGAGATCTGAAATAAAAAAAAGAAAGAGAAAAATAAAAAAGGACATACTTTGGATCAGGAGTTATTCCCCTTCTCCCTTCCATTACCTTTCATAAGACGTCCATATACAATCAAAAATCCCTTAAACCATCTTCTCCATTAGCCAAATGGCCTTTCAATTCAAAGCTCCACATATACCTTCAAACCTTCCAATACCCTAAACTAATAGCTTGTGGGCAAGCCTCACTACATAAAAATACATCAATGCCAAGCAAAATCACAAAAAGTGAAAGTGCGAAAAAAAAAGAAAAAAAAAGCAAAAGAAAAAGAAAGCGCACATGACAAAAGAAAAGATTTTAAAAAGAAAAAGCCAAAGGCAAAGAAATAAAAAGTCAAGCTAGGAGGCTTGCACACAAGTTCTACCCCTCATTCAAATCCTTTCAACCCATCAATGCCTTAACCCATATAACCCAAATCCATGATCCTTACCTTATTTCAACCAATTAAACCTTCATCAAAGCCTTAAGACTCAAGCCTTCAACCTCTCATCGACCCTGATTCCTTTTTCAAGGTATGTCCAATCTCGCTAGTTGAAAACCCAAAAGGGCGGCCTAGACAAAAGTTAGGGCACAAAAAAATAGTAATAAAAAAAAGAAATCAGATCTAGAACTACGAATGGCCTGATTCCGCAAGGATACGTAGGAATCCTCATCTCGATGTCCGACCGCTTCAATAAAATAAAAATTAGTCATGGTCTAATGATTTGATTTTCTAGAGTTCAGTAGCATAATCTATTTCTAGATCCCGACATAGACTCGAGTATGAACCTAGCCTCGTTAAAGCCTTTTCCCACCTTTATTTATTTAAGTCACAAATTTAAACCTTTTTATTTTTTCAACCCAAACTCTCCTTTTCCCTGAAGGACTCTTTGACAACTTCATGGTCTCTGGTGATATTTGACTTTGCCTATATGGACTTCCCAAAGAAGAATCCCCAACGACAACTTTCAACGTTCAAGACAGATCAACTACATTTCAATATAAGAACAGCTACATTTTAATATCAGATCGAGTACATTTCAATTAAGGCTCAGTTCAAAGCTAGCTCACCCAAAGTGGGGGCTTCGTATATATGTGGTGGTGCCTCCAAGTCGAATCAAACTCCCGAAGAGTTGTAATCCGCGGACCTCGTTTACGGACCCTGATTATTTACTAAAAACAATTTTCGAAAATCATTCTATCTATTTATGATCATTATATGATTCTACACATCTTCTAGCCTTACAAAACCCTGGCCATGCATTGTATTTCATACATTCTAGTCTTGCATAACCCTAACCTTGCATGACATGTCAACCTTTAGCTTTCCATAACATTAATCCTTGCATAGCGTCTCATGCATCCTTAGAGAGTCTAAGTTTGCATTATTGCATCATCATGTGCTTTATGTGAGTTGTTTGCACCAGTCTGCTAACATATTCTTCTGCAGGTAATTTGATTGCTTATAGTTATTGCTCTGCATACTAACTTTGTTTTGCAGAGACCGGCGTATATATATCAGTTTTAAACCGCAGAGCGTTTAGAATCGTTTTCCGTCCCGACACCGTATACTTTGACTTTCGGTTTCCTGAACCTCAGTCAAAGTTGGGGCTTCAAATTATAGGCGTGTTTTTATTTCGCCTACGCAGTGTGAGCGCGTATTATATTTGACTACCCCATTGTTAATGCTTAATTGTTTTGAAGAAGTCGCCAACAATTCTTTTTAGGAAGAATCATAAACCTAATTGGGTATGGGAAAACCATAGGGACAAATTATCCAATGTAGATTTCCCGTCTAGACTCCATAGATGGTCAAAATGAACCAAGGATTGAGTTCGAGGGTGAGGGTACAATACAGTCAGGAACCATATTGCCCATTGCTGACCTCTACTAAATATCGATTCATTACAGATTTTATGCCAAAGAATAATCAAATAATGTTTTAAGCACCCTAAAAATAATTAGTGTAGATTGGTTCAGGAAACACATAAAAAAACTATATTTTTAGTGACAAGTTATTATGCAATCAAATTACAAGGTTCCTAGCAGGTTGCCAAATTAATCTGATTAATGTTAGAACAGTTCTTTAGGTCTTGATTAACAATAAATACAATACAATGTGATAAATATTGCAATCAGGCATAAAAATAATAATGTCCATGAAAAGAAAAAAAAAATAAAAGAAAATATTGCAGGGAGTTAGTATAATACACAATACTTACGGTTGCATGAATACGTTAACAATCTACATCATGAATATAATGTTAGTAACTTCAAGAAAAATAATAAAAATAAAGAAAAGAAATATTTTTAATTTAGTTGACCCTCAGAAATTATATCACCGTCCGGGGTCATTGATTTGTACGGGTCTTGGAAAAATAAATGTTGTAAGAGTCTTTAAAAAAAATTGTGTCTTGCATTTAGATTAGCGTCATACGATGATGATGAGCGTGTGATGATTAAAGTATTATATAATAGTAGTGGGCGTGGAAAATATGCTGTAGGAATAGAAGGGTGTTGGGTGATTAGAATATGGTAGTACTAGATGTAGTAGTATTAGGTGATGTTAGTGAATTTGTGAGGATGGCCGAGTGATAATGCGTGGCTGGTTGTGTGTTGAAGAATTGTGATGACAAGTATTAGGCGAGAGAATTAGATCGGCAGTGTATTGTTGTAAGGTGAGATAGGCGAGAATTATGGCGGTGGAAATTGTCGAGGGATTTGTGATGGGTCAGATGAGAATTGACCGTATCACAATATGAGGAGTGCCATGGAGAGTTAATTAGAAGTTGTGAATTGTTAGGAGGATATTATGTAGTTTTAGGTAGTTGAGTTGTAATAGGTTTTTGAAAGATAATAGGTTTTTAATAGATATTTTAATAAAAAAGATTTTTAAAAAATAGTTAGATAAAGGATATTTAAAAAACAATTTGGAGAAAGATGATTTTTATAAAATATATTTTTATCAATAAAACTAGTTAATATAATTAACTAATTCTATTAATTAAATTGGGCTAGAAAAAGGGTCTTTAAAATTGGGCTTTCATTAAAACTACTTTTGAAAGGTTTTTTTGCAAACATGGGCTTTTATAATTATTTTAAAACTTTTTAGGAAGTGGGCTTAGTAAAACTAGTTATAAAAAAGGTTTTCTGAAATGGGTTAATAAAAAATGTTAGAATATGGTTTTGAGCTTAAAATATTTTATTTTAGACTCGTTCTTTATTCTTTCCTCAATCCGGACCAAGTGGAGCGGGGTATTAGTCATCATAGGGTACTAAATGGGGAGACACGATTATGTGTCTACAACTACACTTCGGCTAGAAACAAGGATATCATCGAGATATACCACCACACATCTGCCTAAGAAGGGTTTCAACACCTCATTCATGAATCTCATAAAAGTGCTAGGTGCATTAGTAAGCCAAAATGGCATGACAAGCCACTCATATAACCCCATCTTAGTTTTGAAAGCGGTTTTCCACTCGTCTCCCTCTCGCATTCTGATTTGATGGTAGCCACTCCTCAAATCAATCTTTGAAAACACTGTAGAACCATGCAACTCATCCAATAAATCATCCAATCTTGGAATTAGAAACCTATACTTCACTGTGATGTTGTTGATAACCCTACTATTGATGCACACGCGCCACGTACCACCTTTCTTTGGCACCAATAAAGCGGAACGACACATGGGCTCATGCTCTCTCTTACATAACCCTTAGACATCAATTATTCAATATGCCTTTGCAACTCTTGAGTCTCTTGAGGATTGCATCTATAAGCAGCCTTGTTGGGAAGGGATGCCCCCGGAACTAAATCGATTTGGTGTTCAATGCCTCGAATAGGTGGTAACCCTAGAGGATGATCTTGAGGAAACACATCATGATACTCATCAAGGATCCTCTCTAAGTGTTTAGGCATTTGGCACCCTTGCTGCTCCTTCTCCACTTCACGTGCTACCAACAAATACACCTCTCCTTCTTCTTCCAACTCTCTCTCAAACTCCTTAGCACTCACCAAGAAGGAATCCTTAGACTTGGGAGAAGGTGTTAAAGGTTTCAAGGTGGTTCTCTTCCCTCCCACTGTGGCTATGCATACATTAGAACGACCATCATACTTAACAAAACGATCATATTGCCATGGTCTTCCTAACAATATATGACAAGCGTTCATGGTGCATACATCACATAATACTTCATCCTTAAACTTGCCAATTTCAAAGGTGATTAAGGTTTGTTTTGTAACTTTAATGCCATTGTGATCACTAAGCCAATTCAATTTATAAGGGCGTGGGTGGTTATTTGTAGGCCATTTCAATTTGTCAATTAGGGTGGTAGACACCACATTAGCACAACTACCATTATCAATAATAAAATCACATACCCTTTGCTTCACCAAGCAACGAGTGAAGAAGATATTGTCTCTTTGAGTCTCGTCCAATGGGGCTGGTTGTGTGTGTAAGGTGCGCCTTACTATTAATTGCTTGCCATCCCTCACTGGTTCCTCCTCTGAATGAGCCACATAAGAATCCTCTTCCTCCTTAGTTTCATGGTCATCAAACTCCTCTTCTTCAAATCCTCCCTTGCCCGTAGCATAATCATCCTCAATCTCTTGGATGTCTCTCAATGTCATGACCCTATTGTTGGGGCAATCCTTCAAGATGTGGCCATATCCCTTGCCTTTAAAACAAATTCTCCTTTCTTCATTGGCTATAGGCGTGGAAGATTTCCCTTTATCTTTCTTAAATTTGATTAATTTTGGGACGAATTTTGAGCCACTTGCCTCCTCATTCTTCCCTCCTATCTTCTTATCAAAACTCTTGACAAACGGTTTGGAGTAAGAATTCTTCTTAGCTTTCGAATACTTGTCTGCTCTTATGGCTACTTGAACCATCTCCTCAAAACTCCAATATGGTTGAAGATCAACCTTCTTGGCGATTTTCTTATCCCAGCCAGTAATGAACCGTGATATTATATACTCTACTTTCTCTTGTAGGTCACATAGCATGGTAATTCTCTCGAATTCAGCCACATACTCCTCAACACTAAGGGCGTGTTGTTGAAAAGATTGTAACTTTAGGAACATGTCTTGTACAAAATCTGAAGGTTGGAATCTCTTCTTCATCCTAGTCTTCAACTACTCCCATGAACGTAGGCTAGGATTGCCTTCCTTCCTCCTCTTTGCGTACCATAAACTAGCATAACCGGTGAGTTTGAGTACTTCCATCTTAAACCTCTTAGTATCATCATAGTCCTTGTAATCAAAGACTCTCTCTATTCTTTGCATCCACTCTAAGAATTTTTCAAGCTTCATACCCCCATCAAATTCCAGTAAGTCTAACCTTAGGCCTCGATCATCATCCATTGGTTGTTTCTTATGCCTATGGCTATGTGTGTCTTCCTCCGAGCTTGAATTATGATTGGTGTTTCTAGAACTCTGAACAGGACTAGGAGTATTGTTGCGTTGGCCTTCAACGCTACCTCGTTCTAACAAACATATCATCTCTTCCATGCGTATCCTTAAGTCCTCCAACTCTCGATCTCTTCATAAATTTTGAGCCTGCTCGAGGGTAAGTCCCCCAGGAACCTTAGTCCCCGCATATCCTACGTCGTCTTCCACAGAGAATCCAAACGGAACTTGGATTGGAAGGCTTCAACTTGCGCACCAAACAACCGGATGAGCTAGGGTGCTTGATTTGAATCTTGAACGTTTTAATAGATCTTTGATGAATTTCTTTCACTAATATTCAACTATGATGAAAGACCTTTGATAAAACTTTGTGAAAAATCAAAAATCTTGGAAAAAAGATTTGATCTTGAAGACTTTCTTGAAGATAAAACTACTCCTCCTCACTCGGTGAAACCATAAAAAAAATCTGAACTTTGATGATCAACGCGTGGGGTATGAATGTGTTTAAGGTTTAATGGTGATGAATGGATGGAACTAAAGCTCTTGATACCAGATGATATATTTAATCTATATGATTAAACAAGGGTTACGGAAAACGTGTATGATTGTTCGAACTATAACTTAGATTAATTTGATAAAGCAAAGCACCACAAATTAAAACTAAGGGTTGAATAAGCATAAAAGGCTAAGCCACCAGCAATATTCAAAAGGGTTTTGTGTTAGCACACTCAAGTATAAAACTCGAAACTTCAATTAATCACTCTCTAATAAAATTGTACAACCTAAGCTATTTATATGAAAACACACTCCTACTATGCTTTGGACAATCCCCTAAGTCATACTATGAAATAAACTCTTAAAACAAGATAAGTAATAAACACATAAAGCAATTAAAGATATGAAGAGTCCTAAAAGAACTCAACTATGCATGCCATGCGCGCCTAACTCACGCTACTCCTAGGTTGGTTAGCAAGCATGCTACCACCTTTGTACTTAATCCCAAATCCTCCATGCAAATAAGATCAAAAGTGACATTCTTATGAACAAGAGCTAGCAAATTTTCATCAACTACTCATGTATCAGGTATCATGAGCTATTCTAGTTTGGCTCATATCGAGGTAGAGCTGCATCGCGCTCCAGGGTTGTGCTTATTTAGAGCTGCATCGCGCTCCAGGGTTGTGCTAATGTAGAGCTGCATCCCACTCCAGGGCTGTGCTAATGTAGAGCTGTATCCCGCTCCAAGGTTGTGCTAATGTAGAGCTGCATCCCGCTCCAAGGCAGTGCTAATGTCGAGCTGCATCCCGCTCCAAGGAAGTGTTAATGTAGAGCTGCATCCCACTCCAGGGCTGTGCTAATGTAGAGCTGCATCCCGCTCCAGGGCTGTGTTATATGTCTGAAGACTAGCGTTGTGTTTCACCGCTGTTGTTGCCTTCAGAAACACGAACCATATTAACGCTTGATTTCCGTTGTCTCAGTTCGTAATGGTCCGCGAACCTAGCGCTGGAATTACCATTGTTATTACTCCAGAGTACTTGTTGCCTGTTGAGCAATTTATATCCGCATGCTTTGGCGGAATATATAACTCGTATAGAGTTGTTAAATGTTGGATACTTGTAAATGCAAAGAATACACAGATATGCAGACAAATAATTATGGGACATGCATATGTCCCGTGATGTGGGTGCTAGTGTGTGGGTAGAAAATGAGTTGACCTATAAAGAGTGACCTCTAATACTCTAGACTTAAATGTGCTACCGTGTGTGCATATGGGTGTGTGTGCGTGTGCGCGACTCCATGACTTATGCTAGAATCCTATGGTTAAGGACGAAGGATGCAATGTTATGCTTGATACAGTGCTTCGATGATGCAAATATGTAATGCAAATGCAAAGATATGACACTAATGCAGAGATATGATGCTAATGCAAATGATATGATGCTAATGCAGATGAAATGATGCTAATGCAGAGATAAGATGCTAATGCATATGATATGATGCTAATGCAGATGAAATGATGCTAATGTACAGATAAGATGCATTATCGTTCTTCTAGAAGATGAAATTTTCTTTCATTAAATAGTTTTCGAAAGAGAAGAAATGGGAAGCCCCCAAGGATGATCCATGTAGGTTACGTTTGATTCAAAACGCGTTGTAGAATGAATATTCGGTTTTAGTCTTTATGGGCCTTAGTGAGCCCATAAGACAGTTAGGATCTAGTATTTTTTTCTCGCATGGGTCTGGAGCCCACAATCTTTTGTATGGACTCGTAATGAAGTCCTTATCAAGCTACACATGGAGCCTATGAAACAGGAGAAACAGGAATCCCCCAAGGATGATCAATTCAGTTAATAGATTATATTGGATTTGAAATATGTTGTAGAACGAGTCCTCGTAATGCTTGAGTTGTATATGCTTCAAGTTTTGTACGCCAAGGGCCTGAGTGAGCCCATAAATAGGTGCGGTCTTGTATCCATGCGGGTTTAAAACCCAAGATGTCATGTATGAGCTCGTAATAAAGTCCTTATCACAATAGGTTTGGACTTGGAGCCTATAATGTTCTGTGTGGATCAGTGATGACGCCCCCAACAAGATGGAGTTGATGAAGTATCTCACTTGATTGCTTGATTTTGAAGATATCTCGTCACGCTTAGTGGAAGTTTCGACCAAAGATTTCATATAGGGTTCCTAAGGTGAAAAGAGAAGAGAGGCCAAAGAAAGGAACACTCAAAGATGAAGTGTGGTCATAGTGCTGAATGCTCAAAGGTTATGTTAAGGTTGGCTTATAAGTGATAATGTAGCTAAGAAAAGGCAAGGAATCAGAATAAGAAAAGGCAGAGTCATAATGAATCGACTCACGCAATGAGGTAGGCTAATGATGCAGGTTCGAATCCCAGTCTAGTTCTAAAGGTAGGGTTGAGCATTGAAAATTCATGATTTGGGCGATCGCGCTTTTCTCATGGGGTTAGGCGAGCCTTAAAAAAAGTGTTTTAAATTAAAATGGTCGGGCTTCAAAAGAGGTTGCCTACGTATCCATGATAGAATTAGGCTAGTCGTAGCTCTTAACAATTTAATTGGTGGCCGAACATTTTGCTTTAGAGCCATTTGCAATGAATTAGGCATTGATTAGGAAGAGGTCTTTGGCAAGGGTGGATAATGATGTAGTAGGTTTGGTTTGGTTTGAAGCGGTCGGACCTCAAGGTAAGGTTTCCTACGTATCTTTAGCAGAATCAGACCATTCGTAGTTCAGGCTGATGAATGAGAAGATGCCCTGACTTTTCCCTAAGTCTCCCTTTTGGGTTTTCGACCTAGCGGGCTTGACTTTGTCTTTTAGGGCTTATAGGGATGTAATATGGTTGTGGGTTATCTATGAGAAGGTTTATTACAGAGGTATAATTTGGCTTGTAATGGCTTTTGATTATGGAGGTCAAGACCTTTTGGTTAAAGTCGAAGGTTTGAGTTGAAGGTTGAAGGTTTTGAAAGAAGTACATTTGACAAAACTATTCATGGGCTAAACAAATTAGCATCTCCTAAATAAATGATTTTTTTTTTGTTTTTGTTTTTGGATGCACCTAAATTTATATGTATGCATGAATCTTTTGGAGGCACCTAGACCTAATGCATGTATGCATGACTCAATCTATGCGTTCGAACTTGCAAAGGCTGCCTGTATATCCCAAAAGAGGGAATCAGATCGCTTGTAGTTTGGGACCACAAAATGCGAAAGGCATGAAATGAAATGAGGAGTATGGATGCAATGAGACTCCTAAATGCCTATGAACTCTAGTTATGCATGAAGTGTATGAATGATGGACTATGCAATGCAAAAAGCTTCTAGTGTGAATGCAATCTTAATCGATATGGAATCCTAGACTTGACAAACTTCTAATGACCTTAGAATTCTAGACTTGGTGAACTTTTAAGGATGCTAGACTCCTAATATGCATGAGGCTCTAGACTCCTAAGATGGACGGAATTCTAGTGGACTTGTATGGATTCTGGAATCTTAATATGAACAAAACTCTAACAAATTTAGACTCTTATCATGCATGATTTTCAATGAAATCTAGACTCCTAAGATGGATGAAATTCTAGTGGACTTAGACTTCTGTGACGCGTGGATTTCTATGGATTCTAGACTCCTAAGATGGTAGGAATTTTGATGACCCTAGAATTAAACGAGATTAGGACTCCTAACGGATGCAGACTCCTATTATGAATGGACTTATATGAATTTTAGACTCCTGAGCTGATAAGAACTCTAACGAACCTAGACTTCTTAGACGATTGAACCTAGACGGGGCTAAGACTCCTAACATGAATAGAGTTAGACAGGGTTAAGAACTCTAAATGGAGTGAAATTGGATGAACCTAGACATTTGGGTCAAACGGACTTCTAGTGCAGTAAGAATTCCTAAGCGGACGAGACTTTTACAACAAGATGGATATTAAAAGGAATCCTAAATGAATTAAACATGAAAAGATGGATAATATACATGAAAGAATTAATATTTGAAAAAGATATGGGATAAGAGATGGGATGAAATTTTGAAAAAGAGAGGAGAATAATTTGTGAGAGAGTCATGAGAGATATTTTAAAAAAAATGAATATGGTTTTTTAAAATGATATGAGATAAATTTTCGAAACAAATATGATGTTAGAAAAAAAGGATGGATGTTACTCGATTGTGAGAAAGGATTAGAGGGAAAATAAAAGAAAAAGAAGAAGAGTATGGTGCGCTGGATGCGAAGAGATGCGCCAGACCAGGGAAGGAAGCGCTAGACGCAGGAACAATGCGCCAAACCCGGGAAGGATGCGCTAAGCGATAGACGAATGCGCGACGCGCAATTGCTTTATCAATTACGTAACTTCGATTGATGATTTTAATTCAAAAATTTGCGCAACATATAGCAATTAAAGGCATGCAACACAAAAATATGCACAATTAAGATGATAATATGCAAAGTTTTCAACCTAAAGTCCAGTTCTACGTTTGAAACTGTGGTCAGGTTTAGGTTATGGCAGAAAAGGGTGCATGACTAAGAGAGTGATCCCACGCTTCGTACCTTTGCTTAAAAAGGTGGCCACTTGTAGGGTGCACTCCAGTTCTCAAGTCAGGAATAAGAGAACAATGCAATGGTTGGGTAGGTTTGCTTATGACTAAGATCCAACACTATCGCTCAGGAAGCTTTTGGAAGTACAAAACGCAAACCCCCCGGGGTTGGCCTCACGCATAGAACATGCGCTAATGAGGCAAGGAAGATTGTCCTTCTGGTGGTTTAAACAATACTGGACAGCAGCGCCTTCTACTGGCAGTAGCTCCTTGGCGTGGGAAGCTCCCGTGGCTGGGGTGGTAAAGGTGAACTTAGACGCTTTTGTGGGTGAGGTTGGCTGGATTGGTTTGGGTGTTGGGGCGCGGAACGACGAGGGCAGGGTGTTATGGGCTGCTAGTTGGCGAGTTTGTGCGTGGTGGCCCGTGGAAGTGGCGGAGGGAAAGGCCTTATGTCTTGCTGTGAACTTGGCTCGTATACTCATCAAAATGTCATTTTTGAGACAGATTGTAAGTTTTCTTGTTTCCAGGCTCTCAAAAGGTGCTATCTTTTTCTCCGACCTTGACTCTATTCTAGAGGATATCTTATCTTTATGTAGGTTTTTCATTAGTGTTAAATGGTCTCATGTGCAACAGGATGGCAATTTTGTTGCTCATCACCTAGCAAGACTTATTCCTTTTGGTGTTGAACAAAGATAGGAGAACCATGTTCCCTTTGAAGTTGCTTCGTATGTACTGATGGACTTTATGTCCCTATCTTAATGCACCATTCGATTTTTCCCCTCAAAAAAAAAAAAGGTGGATTAGGAAGGCCGTGAATGAATTGTATGGTGAGGCGTGAGAGATTGGCCGTGTGATATTAGTAAGGCTGGCAAAAGTTGATCCAACCCGACAATCCGACCCGAACCTGACCTGAAATAAGCGGGTTAGGGTTTGGAGTTTTGACCCATTTAATAACCTGCTTTGAGCTTATTAACTTAAACATATAGAAAATTCTCGAAAAATATATATTGATCAATAAAAAAATAGTTAAAAAAAACTGTAAAATATCGCTAAAATAGGTCATAATTATTCCAAGAAATTCTTACATACTATCAGTAGCGAACTTGCTCATTTAGCTTTTTAAGAAAATAACTATTTTTCAATATGATGATAATCATTGTTAAGTGGGTTAAACGGGTTATAAAGGTAACCCGTTTATTAAATGGGTCGAGTCAGGGTTGAGTTTTTCAACCTGTTTATAAATGGGTTAGGTTTGGGTTGAGGAATTTTCGAGCCATTTATTATCGATCCGAACATGAACCCGACCCAACCGGACCTGATTGTCAGCCCTAGATATTAGTGAGGGTTATTATATAGGTTTAGTTAGTTGGGATGCAATAGGTCTCCGAAACCTAGTAGGTCGCTAAAAGATTATTAATCGAGGATTTTTGCAAAAAGATTTTAGAAAAGAGTTAGATAAAAAATATTTGAAAACGCTTTGGGGAAAGATTGTTATTTTATAAAAAGATATTTTTATTAATAAAACTAATTAATATAATTAGAATTAATTAAATTGGGCTAGAAAATAGGTTTTAGAAACTGGGCTTTCAGAAAAAGTATTTTTATAAGGTTTTTTTCCAAACATGTGTTTTTATAAAGTTATTTTAAAACGTTTTAGAAAGTGGGCTTAGTAAAACTATTTATAAAAAGGGTTTTCAGAAATGGGTTAATAAAAAGAGTTAGAATATGGTTTTGCGCTTAAAATATTTTATTTTAGACTCGTTATTTATTCTTTCCTTGATACGGACCAATTAAAGCGGGGTATTAGTCATCATAGGCTACTAAATGGGGAGACACGATTATGTGGCTACAGAAGCCCCCAATGTCTACACGATTATGGTGGCTTAAACAATAACCATGCACATGCAAAACAGTATATTATTCGAAGACATAAAAAGAGAATGAATCGTATTTTTCAAATTTCACCAACCGATTTAAAAAATTAATTTTTTTTAAAAAAGAAATCCTCCCAAGTGAAGTCGCCAAATTGTAGGCGTGATTCTATTTCGCCTACGCAGTGTGAACGTGTATTTTACTACCCATTGTTAAGGTTTTATTAAAATACGTTTTCGAAGTCGCCAACAAGTCTGTAAAAGAAGACTCATAAACCTAATTGGATATATATTGGGAAACAGTAGGGATAAATTAGGGGCTTATCACATGTAGATTTCCCCATCGTGATTCCATATATGGTTAATGAACCAAAAATTGAGTTCGGTGGTGAGGGTACGAATATGGTCATAATGAACCACGTTCGCTCATTGATGGCCTTTACTTAACTCGATTCATAATATGTTTTATGCAAAAGAATAACCACATAATGTTTCAAGCACCCTAAAAAAGATTAGTATAGGTTGGTTGATTAAACACATAAAAGACTAATTTTTTAGTCACAAGTTATTAAACAATCAAGATTACTGGGTTCCTAGCAGGTTGTCCATGTTTTCTTATTTAGTTAGAACATTTATTTAGGTCTTGATTAACAATAATATACAAGGTGATAAATATTGCAATTAAACATAAAAATAATGTCTATGGAAAATAAATAAAAATAAGAAAAGAAAATACCGCAGGGAGTTAGTATAATACTCCTTCCGTTTCATTTTACTTACTCACTTCACTTTGGGGGAGAATCAAGGAGAAAGTGTAAAAGTATGAGAGGGAAACTGAAAAGGTGGAGAGAGAAATTGAAAAGTGAGAGAGATAAATTAAAAAGTGGGTTAAAATATTAAAAAGTAGATGACATGGGTGGAAAAAGAGGATAAAGTAGATGTGACATGTTACCAAAAATAGAAAAAGCAACAGTGTG
Organism: Beta lomatogona; assembly: GCA_947646795.1. Classification (NCBI taxonomy): domain Eukaryota; kingdom Viridiplantae; phylum Streptophyta; class Magnoliopsida; order Caryophyllales; family Amaranthaceae; genus Beta; species Beta lomatogona. The sequence goes on from CANSNZ010001151.1 coordinate 788,148, forward strand.
TAGATTAAAAAGAAACAGACCAAAAAGGAAAGTGTGTAGATTAAAAAAAAAACGGAGGGAGTATATACTTACAATCGCATGAATTTGTTAACAATCTATATCATGAATACAATGTTAGTAATTTCCATAAAATTAATAAAAATGAATAAAGAAATAAAATAAAGATTGTTACTTTAGTTGACTCTCAGAAATTATACCATCGTTTGGGGTCGTTGATTTGTACGGATCTTGGAAAATTGAATATTGTTGTACGAGCCTTAAAAATATGTGTCGTAAAAATAAGTCGCGTATGTTATATGTAATATGTTGCGTCAAACAAAGACTGCTTCTTGGTTTTATGAGAGATTATGCGTGGATAGCAATTGATGATGATGATGTGCTGCGTTGGTGTAGTGTTGATGAATGTGGGTAATTTTTAGATGATAATGGCGTTGACTTTCGTTGATAACGGAGTAGCAACAGCGGATTTGTAGATGATGTGATTTTGTAAGGATGATGATAAGTGATGTGGCGGTAGAGGAATTGTTTTATGGCCGTGAGACCATATGAGTGTCGAGGAATTTGTTATGGCGAGGTGAATTAGGAAGGCCGTGAATGAATTGTAGGGTAAGGCGTGAGAGATTGGCTGTGTGAGATTAGTGAGGGTTATTATATAGGTTTAGTTAGTTGGGATGTAATAGGTTTCCGAAACCTAGTAGGTCGCTAAAAGATTATTTATCAAAGATTTTAGTAAACATATTTTAGAAAAGAGTTAGATAAAAAATATTTGAAAACGCTTTGGGGAAATATTTTTAATATATAAAAAGATATTTTTATTAATAAAACTAATTAATATAATTAATGAATTATATTAATTACATTGGGCTAGAAAATAGGTTTTCAAAATTGAGCTTTCATAAAAACTATTTTTAAAAGGTTTTTTCAAACATGGGCTTTTATATAATTATTTTAAAACGTATTAGAAAGTGGGGCTAGAAAAATTATTTTAAAAAAAGGGTTTTCAGAAATGGGTTAATAAAAAGAGTTAGAATATGGTTTTGGGCTTAAAATTTTTATTTTAGACTCGTTCTTTATTCTTTCCTTAATTTGGACCAATTAGAGCGGGTTATTAGTCATCATAGGGTACTAAATGGGAAGACACGATTATGTGTCTACACCTTACAAACAAGAGAAATTAGAACTATCGGTGTTGATACTTATATTTCTAACAGCCATAATTCGGTCAATTTGACTCATTTTCGTGGACTTTAATAGGTTCATCAATAAGTTCACATTCTGAAATTACGGAAAAAGTGGTAAAATTCAAGTGTTGCATGTCATGAATGAAGCCCAACCTAAATTTGCAGTAACAACATCAAGTGGAACGTGGGTTGGACGTGTGAATTGAAGGCCCAAGTTCTATTTGGATTTTATTTGTTTTTGTTGTTATTTTTAAGCTTGTAATAAACCTTGATATTACTCATAAAGTATCTCATGGTTAGGTGTGTGGTTTGTAGTAATAAGCATGATATTAGGAATGTGTTTTAGGATTTTAAAATGGCTGTTTGTAACTCCTTATAACAGCTCATTGAATGAGCTTGATGAGGGGCATGAGTCAAGGAGCTTTTCATGCTCCTTGAAACTGATTTTAGTGGGCGGTTTTCTTAGGGTTTTTGTTAGTGTTTTAGATTCCTTTCACTGCTCCTAATTCTATCTAAGGAGAGCTTATTATATGAGAAAATCAGCTTTGTGTGATTTGATAAAACCCTTGTGTTTTTCAAGTTTAAGCTTTGAGTGTGTCTCAAGTGAAAACTCACCCTTATTACTTTGAGTGAGTTCTTGCGTTATAAGCTTAGGAGAGGTTGATTGGATCTTGCCTCTAGCCTAAATCCCCAAATCATTGAGTTTGTCGATGTGATTTGGTTCTATCCTTAGCTTCGTGAGTTTCAAGTGTGAAAGTGAGTGTTCTAAGTTCCTTGAGTTTAAATTCATCATCCAATACTTTACAGGGCGTATTTAGACTTACATCATCTGCTATTAGTGATTTTGCGTGGCGATCTTGAAGAAAAATTGCGTTTTGGTGGTAAAATAAAATGAGCAGATTACATCTAGTTTTTCGTCTGACTTTGAAGGGATGCTTCTTCGCCTTCAGGAGTCCAGATTGGGTGATTCTTTTTTGCTTCTGCATAATTTTTTGTCTAGAAACTCACAAATTGTTTTAGATTTTTGTGAATTTTTTAGCTATTAAACTGGGCACATTTTTAGCGACTGCGCCATAACAAAGCAAATTCAGCATACAAAACATCTAATGAAGATATCTCCCTCATCCAGAAAGCTTTTCAATAGTTTCTTTTTTTATTCTACTTGAGATTTCCTAAATTTTCGTAATCTGTAAGCCTTTGACAGTCTCAGGGCCGTTTATATTTTTGTTCTTTTGTTTGAAGTTACTGGAAGATTCATCATTGTAGCTGTAATAGTCTAGCAAAATTGTGAGAAACAAATCATGGCTAGTGATCTAATATCTTACAGGTTATAACTCAAAAATTTGAGAACATTGAGAAAAAATCAATGGAGAAAAAAAGAGAGGAAAAAAGAAAGAATATGGAAAGATATTTTCTTTGAAATTGGGAAGGTTGATGGTGCAAGATGTTAAAAATGCCATGGTTATGAGCATACATACCATTCCTGTCCTCATAAGTTTTATGTATCTATAGATGATTATCGATGTTTTGAAGAAGAAGACGAAAGAAATAGGGTAATGGTTCAAGCACTTGAAATTGAAGTCATGGAAAAAGAAGTTAGAAAAGAAGACAACAATTTTGAAGTTTCTCTTGAAAAGAAAAAAATAATTTAAGACTTTTAAGAAGAACAAGGGAAAAAAAAATGTTTTCATGAACTTTCTTTTAAAGGAACTTTATTTCCAAATTGATCTCTTGTAAACTCATATGATGTCACAAATTTTGATCCCTTTTAAGAAGATTTTCTCGGGCAAGGTTCTAGTGTTAGTGGTGAAAGTTTCACAAGTTCAAACATGGTTGCTTCAATGTATCCAAGTGATGTGGAAAGTGAACTTACTTTATCTTTACATTCCTTTTAAAAGTAGCGACAAAAGAAAAGGAAAAGCACATCTCTTGTAATTTGTAATTCATATGAAAATCTAGTGGAATCAAATGGGGACGGTTTGGTTGTGAATGAAAAAGAAGGGGGTGCTTCTTGTGATAACTCATCTCTAAATGAGTTATTAGGAGAATACCAAGATGAAAGAAATGAAAATAAGAGGGTGGGAGTATTTCAATATTCATAGGAGAAAATGAGAGAAGAAATTGAAAAGCCGAAAATAAGAAATCTTGAGAGTGTAAAGAACAAAAGGAAACTCTTCAAGCTTGGTCCAATCTTCACTATAAGAGAACACTTTCCATACTTTAAAAAACCAAGTTTGAGAGCAAAATTTTTTGAAGATAGGGAGAATGATGCAAGTCCATGGTCCAAAAGAAAAACCCATGCATTATAAGAGAAATTAGAACTATCGGTGTTGGTACTTATATTTCTAACAATCATATTTCGGTCAATTTGACTCATTTCGTGGACTTTAATAGGTCCATCAATAATTTGACATTCTGAACTTATGGAAAAAGTGGTGAAACACTTAATTTGGATAAGTTTTAGTCCGAATACAAGTGTTGCATGTCATGAATGAAGCCCAACCTAAATTTGCTGCAACAACATTAAGTGGGACGTGGGCTGGACATGTGAATTTAAGGCCTAAGTTCTGTTTGGGTTTTATTTGCTTTTGTTGTTATTTTTAAGCTTGTAATAAACCTTGAGATTACTCATAAAGTATCTCATGATTAGGTGTGTGGTTTGTAGTAATAAGCATGATATTAGGAATGTGTTTTAGATTTAAAATGGCTCGTTGTAACTCTTATAACAACTCATTGAATAAGCTTGATGAGGGGCATGAATCAAGGAGCTTTTCATGCTCCTTGAAATTGATTTTGGAGGGCGGTTTTCTTTGGATTTTTGTGAGTGTTTTAGGTTCCTTTTGCTGCTCCTCAGTCTATCAAAGGAGAGCTTATTACATAAGAAAATAAGCTTTGTGTGATTTGATAAAAACCCTAGTGTTTTTCAAGTTTAAGCTTTGAGTGTGTCTCAAGTAAAAATTTACCCTTTTTACCTTGAGTGAGTTCTTGAGTGATAAGCTTAAGAGAGGTTGAGTGGGTCTTGCCCGTAGCCTAAATCCCCAAATCATTGACTTTGTCCTTGTGATTTGGTTCCATCCTTACTTTCGTGAGTTTCAAGGGTGAAAGTTAGTGTTCTATGTTCCTTGAGTTTAAATTCATCATCCAATACTTTGGAGGGTGTATTTAGACTTACGTTATCTAGTACTAGATATTTGCCGTGGAGATCTTGAAGAATAAATGCGTTTTGGTGGTAAAATAAAACGAGCAGATTACGTCCAGTTTTCCGTCTGACTTCGAAGGGATGTTTATTGGACTTCAGGAGTCCAGATTGGGTGATTCGTTTTTTATTCTGCATAATTTATTATCTAGAAACTCACAAATTGTATCAGATTTTTGTGAATTTTTTAGCAATTAAACTGGGTACATTTTTTGTGACTGCGCCAGAACAAAGCAAATTCAGCATACCAAACATCTAATGAAGATTTCTCCCTCATCTGAAAAGGTTTTCAAGAATCTCTTTTTTTAATTCTACTTGAGATTTCCTAAATTTTCATAATCTGTAAGCCTTTGAGAGTCTCAAGGCCATTTATATTTTTGTTCTATTGTTTGAAGTTACTGGCAGATTCATCGTTATAACAGTAATAGTCTAGCAAAATTGTGAGAAACAAATCACGGCTAGTGATGTAATATCTTTCAGGTTATTACCCAAAAATTGGAGAACTTGGAGAAAAAATCAGTGGAAAAACAGGGAGGAAAAAAGAAAGAATGTGGAAAGATATTTTCTTTGAAATTAGGAAGGTTGATGGTGCAACATGTTCAAAATGGCATGGTTATGGGCATACGTACCATTCCTGTCCAAATAAGTGTTATGTGTCGATGGATGATTATCAATGTTTTCAAGACGAAGACGAAAGAAATAGGGTAATGGTTCAACCACTTGAAATTTAAGCCATGGCAAAAGAAGTTAGAAACGAAGAAAACAATTTCGAAGTTGTTCTTGAAAAGAAAGATATAATTCAAGACTTTTAAGAAGAACAAGGGAAAGAATAATGTTTTCTTGAACTTTCTTTTAAAGGAACTTTTTTTCCAAATTAATCTCTTATCAACTCATATGATGTCACAAATTTTGATTCCTTTGAAGAAGATTTTCCCGAGCAAGGTTCTAGTTTTGATGGTGAAAGTCTATCAAGTTCAAACATGGTTGCTTTAATGTATCCAAGTGATGTGGAAAGTGAACTTACTTTATCTTTACAGTGCTTGCAAAAGTAGCGACAAAGAAAAGGAAAAGCACCTCTCTTGTAATTTGTAATTCATATGAAAATCTAATAGAATCAAATGAGGACGGTTTGGTTGTGAATGAAAAAAAAAGGGTGCTTCTTATGATAACTCATATCTAAGTGAGTTGTTAGGAGAATACCAAGATGAAAGAAATGAAAATAAGAGAGTGGGAGTATTTCAAAATTAATGGGAGAAAAGAGAGAAGAAATTGAAAAGGTGAACAAAAAAAATCATGAGAGGGTAAACAACAAAAGGAAACTCTTCAAACCTGGTCTAATCTTCACTATAAGAGATCACTTTCTATACTTTAAAAAACCATGTTTGCAGCCAAACATTTTTGAAGAAAGGGAGAATGATGCAAGTCCAAGGTCCAAAAGAAAAGCCCATGCATTATAAGAAAAATTAGAACTATCGGTGTTGATACTTATATTTCTACCAGCCATAATACTTTCAATTTGGCTCATTTCGTGGACTTTAATAGGTCCATCAATAAGTTCACATTTTGAACTTACGGAAAAAGTGGTCAAACACTTCATTTGGATAAGTTTTAGGCCGAATTCAAGTGTTGCATGTCATGAATAAAGTCCAACCTAAATTTGCAGCAACAACATCAAGTGGGACGTGGGTTGGACGTGTGAATTGAAGGCCCAAGTTCTGTTTGGGTTTTACTTGCTTTTGTTGTTATTTTTAATCTTGTAATAATCCTTAAGATTACTCATAAAGTATCTCATGATTAGGTGTGTGGTTTGTAGTAATAAGCATGATATTAGGAATGTGTTTTAGGTTTAAAATGACTGGTTGTAACTCCTTATAACAGCTCATTGAATGAGCTTGATAAGGGGCATGAATCAAGGAGCTTTTCATGCTCCTTGAAACTGTTTTTGGGGGGCGCTTTTGTTAGGGTTTTTGTGACTGTTTTAGATTCATTTTGCTGCACCTAAGTCTATCTAAGGAGAGCTTATTATATGAAATAATCAGCTTTGCGTGATTTGATAAAAACCCTAGTGTTTTCATGTTTAAGCTTTGAGTGTGTCTCAATTGAAAACGTACCCTTATTACCTTGAGTGAGTTCTTGATTGATAAGCTTAGGAGAGGTTGAGTGGGTCTTGCCTCTACTCTAATTCCCCAAATTATTGAGTTTGTCCTTGTGATTTTGTTATATCCTTAGTTTCGTGAGTTTTAAGTGTGAAAGTGAGTGTTCTATGTTAGTTGAGTTTAAATTCATCATCCAATACTTTGGAGGGTGTATTTAGAGACTTACATCATCTGGTACTAGATATTTGCCGTGGTGAACTTGAAGAAAAAATGTGTTTTGGTGGTAAAATAAAACGGGCAGATTACGTCCAATTTTCCGTCTGACTTCGGAGGGATGTTTATTGGCCTTCAGGAGTCCAGATTGGGTGATTCTTTTTTTATTCTGCATAATTTATTATCTAGAAACTCACAAATTGTATCAGATTTTTGTGAATTTTTTAGCTATTAAACTGGGTACATTTTTGTGACTCGCGCGTAACAAAGCAAATTCAGCATACCAAACATCTAATGAAGATTTCTCCCTCATCTGAAAAGCTTTTCAAGAATCTATTTTTTTAATTCTACTTGAGATTTCCTAAATTTTCATAATCTGTAAGCCTTTGAGAGTCTCAAGGCCATTTATATTTTTGTTCTATTGTTTGAAGTTACTGGCAGATTCATCGTTATAACAGTAATAGTCTAGCAAAATTGTGAGAAACAAATCATAGCTAGTGATGTAATATCTTACAGGTTATTACCCAAAAATTGGAGAACTTGGAGAAAAATCAGTGGAAAAACAGGGAGGAAAAAAGAAAGAATGTGGAAAGATATTTTCTTTGAAATTAGGAAGGTTGATGGTGCAACATGTTCAAAATGGCATGGTTATGGGCATACGTACCATTCCTGTCCAAATAAGTGTTATGTGTCTATGGATGATTATCGAAGTTTTGAAGAAGAAGACGAAAGAAATAGGGTAATGGTTGAACCACTTGAAATTGAAGCCATGGCAAAAGAAATTAGAAACGACGAAAATAATTTCGAAGTTGTTCTAGAAAAGAAAGAAATAATTCAAGACTTTTGAGAAGAACAAGGGAAAGAAAAATGTTTTCATGAACTTTCTTTTAATGGAACTTTTTTTCCAAATTGATCTATTATCAACTCATATGATGTCACAAATTTTGTTCACTATGAAGAAGATTTTCCCGAGGAAGGTTCTAGTGTTGATGGTGAAAGTCTCACAAGTTCAAACATGGTTGCTTCAATGTATCCAAGTGATGTGAAAAGTGAACTTACTTTATCTTTACATTGCTTGCAAAAGTAGCGACAAAAGAAAAGGAAAAGCACCTCTCTTGTAATTTGTAATTCATATGAAAATCTAATGGAATCAAATGAGGACGGTTTGGTTGTGAATGAAAAAGAAAAGGGGTGCTTCTTATGATAACTCATCTCTAAATGAGTGATTAGGAGACTACCAAGATGAAAGAAATGAAAATAAGGGAGTGGGAGTATTTCAAATTTCATGGGAGAAAATGAGAGAAGAAATGAGAAGGTGAACAAAATAAATCATGAGAGGGTAGACAACAAAAGGAAACTCTTCAAACCTGGTCCAATCTTCAATATAAGAGATCACTTTCCATACTTTAAAAAACATGTTTGAGGCCAAACATTTTTGAAGAAAGGGAGAATGACGCAAGTCCAAGGTCCAAAAGAAAAGCCCATGCATTATAAGAGAAATTAGAACTATCGGTGTTGAAACTTATATTTCTAACAGCCATAATACTTTCAATTTGACTCATTTCGTGGACTTTAATAGGTCCATCAATAAGTTCACATTTTGAACTTACGAAAAAAGTGGTCAACCACTTCATTTGGATAAGTTTTAGGCCGAATTCAAGTGTTGCATGTCATGAATAAAGTCCAACCTAAATTTGCAGCAACAACATCAAGTGGGACGTGGGTTGGACGTGTGAATTGAAGGCCCAAGTTCTGTTTGGGTTTTACTTGCTTTTGTTGTTATTTTTAATCGTGTAATAATCCTTAAGATTACTCATTATGTATCTCATGATTAGGTGTGCGGTTTGTAGTAATAAGCATGATATTAGGAATGTGTTTTAGGTTTAAAATGACTGGTTGTAATTCCTTATAACAGCTCATTGAATGAGCTTGATGAGGGGCATGAATCAAGAAGCAATTCATGATCCTTGAAACTGTTTTTAGAGGGCGGTTTACTTAGGGTTTTTGTGAGTATTAGATTCCTTTTGCTGCTCCTAAGTCTATCTAAGGAGAGCTTATTATATGAGAAAATCAGCTTTGCGTGATTTGATAAAAACCCTAGTGTTTTCAAGTTAAAGCTTTGAGTGTGTCTCAAGTGAAAACTTACCCTTATTACCTTGAGTGAGTTCTTGAGTGATAAGCTTAGGAGAGGTTGAGTGGGTCTTGCCTCTAGCCTAAATACCCAAATCATTGAGTTTGTCCTTGTGATTTGGTTATATCCTTAGTTTCGTGAGTTTCAAGTGTGAAAGTGAGTGTTTTATGTTCCTTGAGTTTAAATTCATCATCCAATACTTTGGAGGCTGTATTTAGACTTACGTCATATGGTATTAGAGATTTGGCGTGGAGATCTTGAAGAAAAATTGCGTTTTAGTCGTAAAACAAAACGGCAGGCGAGATTACATCCAGTTTTTCGTCTAAATTTGAAGGGGTGTTTCTTGGCCTTCAAGAGTCCAGATTGGGTGATTCTTTTTTGACTTTGCATAATTTTTTGTCTAGAAACTCACAAATTGTTTCAGATTTTTGTGAATTTTTTAGCTATAAAATTTGGCTCATTTTTTGCGACTGCTCCAGAACAAAGCAAATTCAGCATACAATTCATCTAATGAAGATTTCTCCCTCATCAAAAAAGCTTTTGAAGAATTTAGTTTTTAATTGTACTTGAGATTTCCAAAATTTTCATAATCTGTAAGCCTTTGAGAGCCTCAAGGGCGTTTATATTTTTAATATGTTGTTTGAAGTTACTGGCAGAGTCATCATTAACTGTAATAGTCTAGCAAAATTGTGAGAAAGAAATCATAGCTAGTGATGTAATACCTTACAGGTTGCTACCCAAAAATTGGAGAACTTGGAGAAAAAATTAGTGGAAAAAAAAGAGATGAAAAAAGAAAGAATGTGGAAAGATATTTTCTTTGAAATTGGGAAGGTTGATGGTGCAAGTTGTTCAAAATGCCATGGTTATGGGCATACATACCATTCCCTGTCTAAATAAGTGTTATGTGTCTATGGATGATTATCAAAGTTTTGAAGAAGAAGACGAAAGAAATAGGGTAATGGTTCAAGCACTTGAAATTGAAGCCATGGCAAAAGAAGTTAGAAACGAAGAATACAATTTCGAAGTTGTTCTTGAAAAGTAAGAAATAATTCAAGACTTTGAAGAAGAACAAGGGAAAGAAAAATGTTTTCATGATCTTTTTTTAAAGGAACTTTTTTTCCAAATTGATGTCACAAATTTTGATCCCTTTGAAGAAGTTTTTCCCGAGCAAGGTGCTAGTGTTGATGATGAAAGTCTCACAAGTTCAAAAATGGTTGCTTCAATGTATCCAAGTGATGTGGAAAATGAACTTACTCTATCTTTACATTGCTTGCAAAAGTAGCGACAAAAGAAATGGAAAAGCACCTCTCTTGTAATTTGTAATTCATAAGAAAATCTAATGGAATCAAATGGGGACGGGTTGGTTGTGAATGAAAAAGATAGGGGCGCTTCTTATGATAACTCATCTATAAATGAGTTATTAGGAGAATACGAAGATGAAGGAAATGAAAATAAGAGAGTGGGAGTATTTTAAAATTCATGGGAGAAAATGAGAGAAGAAATTGAAAAGGTGAACAAAATAAATCATGAGAGGGTAAACAACAAAAGGAAACTCTTCAAACCTGGTCTAATCTTCACTATAAGAGATCACTTTCTATACTTAAAAAAACCAAGTTTGAGGCCAAACATTTTTGAAAAAAGGGAGAATGATGCAAGTCCAAGGTCCAAAAGAAAGGCCCATGCATTATATGAGAAATTAGAACTATCGGTGTTGATACTTATATTTCTAACATCCATAATACTTTCAATTTGACTCATTTCGTGGACTTTAATAGGTCCATCAATAAGTTCACATTTTGAACTTACGGAAAAAGTGGTCAAACACTTCATTTGGATAAGTTTTAGGCCGAATTCAAGTGTTGCATGTCATGAATAAAGTCCAACCTAAATTTGCAGCAACAACATCAAGTGGGACGTGGGTTGGACGTGTGAATTGAAGGCCCAAGTTCTGTTTGGGTTTTACTTGCTTTTGTTGTTATTTTTAATCTTGTAATAATCCTTAAGATTACTCATAAAGTATCTCATGATTAGGTGTGTGGTTTGTAGTAATAAGCATGATATTAGGAATGTGTTTTAGGTTTAAAATGACTGGTTGTAACTCCTTATAACAGCTCATTGAATGAGCTTGATGAGGGGCATGAATCAAGGAGCTTTTCATGCTCCTTGAAATTGTTTTTGGGGGGCGCTTTTGTTAGGGTTTTTGTGACTGTTTTAGATTCATTTTGCTGCACCTAAGTCTAACTAAGGAGAGCTTATTATATGAGAAAATCAGCTTTGCGTGATTTGATAAAAACCCTAGTGTTTTCAAGTTTAAGCTTTGAGTGTGTCTCAAGTGAAAACGTACCCTTATTACCTTGAGTGAGTTCTTGATTGATAAGCTTAGGAGAGGTTGAGTGGGTCTTGCCTCTACTCTAATTCCCCAAATCATTGAGTTTGTCCTTGTGATTTTGTTATATCCTTAGTTTCAAGAGTTTCAAGTGTGAAAGTGAGTGTTCTATGTTAGTTGAGTTTAAATTCATCATCCAACACTTTGGAGGGTGTATTTAGAGACTTACATCATCTGGTACTACATATTTGTTGTGGAGATCTTGAAGAAAAAATGCGTTTTGGTGGTAAACTAAAATGGGCAGATTACGTCCAGTTTTCCGTCTGACTTCGAAGGGATGTTTATTGGCCTTCAGGAGTCCAGATTGGGTGATTTTTTTTTATTCTGCATAATTTATTATCTAGAAACTCACAAATTGTATCAGATTTTTGTGAATTTTTTAGCTATTAAACTGGGTACATTTTTTGTGACTGCGCCAGAACAAAGCAAATTCAGCATACCAAACATCTAATGAAGATTTCTCCCTCGTCTGAAAAGCTTTTCAAGAATCTCTTTTTTTAATTCTACTTGAGATTTCCTAAATTTTCATAATCTGTAAGCCTTTGAGAGTCTCATGGCCATTTATATTTTTGTTCTATTGTTTGAAGTTAGAAACGACGAAAATAATTTCGAAGTTGTTCTAGAAAAAAAAGAAATAATTCAAGACTTTTGAGAAGAACAAGGGAAAGAAAAATGTTTTCATGAACTTTCTTTTAATGGAACTTTTTTTCCAAATTGATCTATTATCAACTCATATGATGGCACAAATTTTGTTCCCTATGAAGAAGATTTTCCCGAGCAAGGTTCTAGTGTTGATGGTGAAAGTCTCACAAGTTCAAACATGGTTGCTTCAATGTATCCAAGTGATGTGGAAAGTGACTTACTTTATCTTTACATTGCTTGCAAAAGTAGCGACAAAAGAAAAGGAAAAGCACCTCTCTTGTAATTTGTAATTCATATGAAAATCTAATGGAATCAAATGAGGACGGTTTGGTTGTGAATGAAAAAGAAAGGGGTGCTTCTTATGATAACTCATCTCTAAATGAGTGATTAGGAGACTACCAAGATGAAAGAAATGAAAATAAGGGAGTGGGAGTATTTCAAATTTCATGGGAGAAAATGAGAGAAGAAATTGAGAAGGTGAACAAAATAAATCATGAGAGGGTAGACAACAAAAGGAAACTCTTCAAACTTGGTCCAATCTTCAATTTAAGAGATCACTTTCCATACTTTAAAAAACATGTTTGAGGCCAAACATTTTCGAAGAAAGGGAGAATGATGCAAGTCCAAGTTCCAAAAGAAAAGCCCATGCATTATAAGAGAAATTAGAACTATCGATGTTGATACTTATATTTCTAACAGCCATAATACTTTCAATTTGACTCATTTCATGGACTTTAATAGGTCCATCAAAAAGTTCACATTTTGAACTTACGAAAAAAGTGGTCAAACACTTCATTTGGATAAGTTTTAGGCCGAATTCATGTGTTGCATGTCATGAATAAAGTCCAACCTAAATTTGTAGCAACAACATCAAGTGGGACGTGGGTTGGACGTGTGAATTGAAGGCCCAAGTTCTGTTTGGGTTTTACTTGCTTTTGTTGTTATTTTTAATCTTGTAATAATCCTTAAGATTACTCATAAAGTATCTCATGATTAGGTGTGTGGTTTGTAGTAATAAGCATGATATTAGGAATGTGTTTTAGGTTTAAAATGACTGGTTGTAATTCCTTATAACAGCTCATTGAATGAGCTTGATGAGGGGCATGAATCAAGAAGCAATTCATGATCCTTGAAACTGTTTTTAGAGGGCGGTTTACTTAGGGTTTTTGTGTGCATTAGATTCCTTTTGCTGCTCCTAAGTCTATCTAAGGAGAGCTTATTATATGAGAAAATCAGCTTTGCGTGATTTGATAAAAACCCTAGTGTTTTCAAGTTTAAGCTTTGAGTGTGTCTCAAGTGAAAACTTACCTTTATTACCTTGAGTGAGTTCTTGAGTGATAAGCTTAGGAGAGGTTGAGTGGGTCTTGCCTCTAGCCTAAATCCCCAAATCATTGAGTTTGTCCCTGTGATTTGGTTATATCCGTAGTTTCGTGAGTTTCAAGTGTGAAAGTGAGTGTTTTATGTTCCTTGAGTTTAAATTCATCATCCAATACTTTGGAGGCTGTATTTAGACTTACGTCATATGGTATTAGAGATTTGGCGTGGAGATCTTGAAGAAAAATTGCGTTTTAGTCGTAAAACAAAACGGGCAGATTACATCCAGTTTTTCGTCTAACTTTGAAGGGGTGTTTCTTGCCCTTCAAGAGTCCAGATTGGGTGATACTTTTTTGACTTTGCATAATTTTTTGTCTAGAAACTCACAAATTGTTTAAGATTTTTGTGAATTTTTTAGTTATAAAATTTGGCTCATTTTTTGCGATTGCTCCAGAACAAAGCAAATTCAGCATACAATTCATCTAATGAAGATTTCTCCCTCATCAAAAAAGCTTTTGAAGAATTTAATTTTTAATTCTACTTGAGATTTCCAAAATTTTCATAATCTGTAAGCCTTTGAGAGCCTCAAGGCCGTTTATATTTTTAATATGTTGTTTGAAGTTACTGGCAGAGTCATCATTGTAACTGTAATAGTCTAGCAAAATTGTGAGAAACAAATCATAGCTAGTGATGTAATACCTTACAGGTTGCTACCCAAAAATTGGAGAACTTGGAGAAAAAATTAGTGGAAAAAAAAGAGATGAAAAAAGAAAGAATGTGGAAAGATATTATCTTTGAAATTGGGAAGGTTGATGGTGCAAGTTGTTCAAAATGCCATGGTTATGGGCATACATACCATTCCTGTCTAAATAAGTGTTATGTGTCTATGGATGATTATCAAAGTTTTGAAGAAGAAGACGAAAGAAATAGGGTAATGGTTCAAGCACTTGAAATTGAAGCCATGGCAAAAGAAGTTAGAAACGAAGAATACAATTTCGAAGTTGTTCTTGAAAAGTAAGAAATAATTCAAGACTTTAAAGAAGAACAAGGGAAAGAAAAATGTTTTCATGATCTTTTTTTAAAGGAACTTTTTTTCCAAATTGATGTCACAAATTTTGATCCCTTTGAAGAAGATTTTCCCGAGCAAGGTGCTAGTGTTGATGATGAAAGTCTCACAAGTTCAAAAATGGTTGCTTCAATGTATCCAAGTGATGTGGAAAATGAACTTACTCTATCTTTACATTGCTTGCAAAAGTAGCGACAAAAGAAAAGGAAAAGCACCTCTCTTGTAATTTGTAATTTATAAGAAAATCTAATGGAATCAAATGGGGACGGGTTGGTTGTGAATGAAAAAGATAGGGGCGCTTCTTATGATAACTCATCTATAAATGAGTTATTAGGAGAATACGAAGATGAAGGAAATGAAAATAAGAGAGTGGGAGTATTTTAAAATTCATGGGAGAAAATGAGAGAAGAAATTGAAAAGGTGAACAAAATAAATCATGAGAGGGTAAACAACAAAAGGAAACTCTTCAAACCTGGTCTAATCTTCACTATAAGAGATCACTTTCTATACTTAAAAAACCAAGTTTGAGGCCAAACATTTTTGAAAAAAGGGAGAATGATGCAAGTCCAAGGTCCAAAAGAAAAGCCCATGCATTATAAGAGAAATTAGAACTATCGGTGTTGATACTTATATTTCTAATAGCCATAATACTTTCAATTTGACTCATTTCGTGGACTTTAATAGGTCCATCAATAAGTTCACATTTTGAACTTACGGAAAAAGTGGTCAAACACTTCATTTGGATAAGTTTTAGGCCGAATTCAAGTGTTGCATGTCATGAATAAAGTCCAACCTAAATTTGCAGCAACAACATCAAGTGGGACGTGGGTTGGACGTGTGAATTGAAGGCCCAAGTTCTGTTTGGGTTTTACTTGCTTTTGTTGTTATTTTTAATCTTGTAATAATCCTTAAGATTACTCATAAAGTATCTCATGATTAGGTGTGTGGTTTGTAGTAATAAGCATGATATTAGGAATGTGTTTTAGGTTTAAAATGACTGTTTGTAACTCCTTATAACAGCTCATTGAATGAGCTTGATGAGGGGCATGAATCAAGAAGCAATTCATGATCCTAGAAACTGTTTTTAGAGGGCGGTTTACTTAGGGTTTTTGTGTGCATTAGATTCCTTTTGCTGCTCCTAAGTCTATCTAAGGAGAGCTTATTATATGAGAAAATCAGCTTTGCGTGATTTGATAAAAACCCTAGTGTTTTCAAGTTTAAGCTTTGAGTGTGTCTCAAGTGAAAACTTACCTTTATTACCTTGAGTGAGTTCTTGAGTGATAAGCTTAGGAGAGGTTGAGTGGGTCTTGCCTCTAGCCTAAATCCCCAAATCATTGAGTTTGTCCCCGTGATTTGGTTATATCCGTAGTTTCGTGAGTTTCAAGTGTGAAAGTGAGTGTTTTATGTTCCTTGAGTTTAAATTCATCATCCAATACTTTGGAGGCTGTATTTAGACTTACGTCATATGGTATTAGAGATTTGGCGTGGAGATCTTGAAGAAAAATTGCGTTTTAGTCGTAAAACAAAACGGGCAGATTACATCCAGTTTTTCGTCTAACTTTGAAGGGGTGTTTCTTGCCCTTCAAGAGTCCAGATTGGGTGATTCTTTTTTGACTTTGCATAATTTTTTGTCTAGAAACTCACAAATTGTTTCAGATTTTTGTGAATTTTTTAGCTATAAAATTGGGCTCATTTTTTGCGATTGCTCCGTAACAAAGCAAATTCAGCATACAATTCATCTAATGAAGATTTCTCCCTCATCAAAAAAAGCTTTTGAAGAATTTAATTTTTAATTCTACTTGAGATTTCCAAAATTTTCATAATCTGTAAGCCTTTGAGAGCCTCAAGGCCGTTTATATTTTTAATATGTTGTTTGAAGTTACTGGCAGAGTCATCATTGTAACTGTAATAGTCTAGCAAAATTGTGAGAAACAAATCATAGCTAGTGATGTAATACCTTACGGGTTGCTACCCAAAAATTGGAGAACTTGGAGAAAAAAGTAGTGGAAAAAAAAGAGAGGAAAAAAGAAAGAATGTGGAAAGATATTTTCTTTGAAATTGGGAAGGTTGATGGTGCAAGATGTTCAAAATGCCATGGTTATGGGCATACATACCATTCCTGTCTAAATAAGTGTTATGTGTCTATGGATGATTATCAAAGTTTTGAAGAAGAAGACGAAAGAAATAGGGTAATGGTTCAAGCACTTGAAATTGAAGCCATGGCAAAAGAAGTTAGAAACGAAGAATACAATTTCGAATTTGTTCTTGAAAAGTAAGAAATAATTCAAGACTTTAAAGAAGAACAAGGGAAAGAAAAATGTTTTCATGATCTTTTTTTAAAGGAACTTTTTTTCCAAATTGATGTCACAAATTTTGATCCCTATGAAGAAGATTTTCCCGAGCAAGGTGCTAGTGTTGATGGTGAAAGTCTCACAAGTTCAAAAATGGTTGCTTCAATGTATCCAAGTGATGTGGAAAATGAACTTACTCTATCTTTACATTGCTTGCAAAAGTAGCGACAAAATAAAAGGAAAAGCACCTCTCTTGTAATTTGTAATTCATAAGAAAATCTTATGCAATCAAATGGGGACGGGTTGGTTGTGAATGAAAAAGATAGGGGCGCTTCTTATGATAACTCATCTATAAATGAGTTATTAGGAGAATACGAAGATGAAGGAAATGAAAATAAGAGAGTGGGAGTATTTTAAAATTCATGGGAGAAAATGAGAGAAGAAATTGAAAAGGTGAACAAAATAAATCATGAGAGGGTAAACAACAAAAGGAAACTCTTCAAACCTGGTCTAATCTTCACTATAAGAGATCACTTTCTATACTTAAAAAAACCAAGTTTGAGGCCAAACATTTTTGAAGAAAGGGAGAATGATGCAAGTCCAAGGTCCAAAAGAAAAGCCCATGCATTATAAGAGAAATTAGAACTATCGGTGTTGATACTTATATTTCTAACAGCCATAATACTTTGAATTTGACTCATTTCGTGGACTTTAATAGGTCCATCAATAAGTTCACATTTTGAACTTACGGAAAAAGTGGTCAAACACTTCATTTGGATAAGTTTTAGGCCGAATTCAAGTGTTGCATGTCATGAATAAAGTCCAACCTAAATTTGCAGCAACAACATCAAGTGGGACGTGGGTTGGACGTGTGAATTGAAGGCCCAAGTTCTGTTTGGATTTTACTTGCTTTTGTTGTTATTTTTAATCTTGTAATAATCCTTAAGATTACTCATAAAGTATCTCATGATTAGGTGTGTGGTTTGTAGTAATAAGCATGATATTAGGAATGTGTTTTAGGTTTAAAATGACTGGTTGTAACTCCTTATAACAGCTCATTGAATGAGCTTAATGAGGGGCATGAATCAAGGAGCTTTTCATGCTCCTTGAAACTGTTTTTGGGGGGCGCTTTTGTTAGGGTTTTTGTGACTGTTTTAGATTCATTTTGCTGCACCTAAGTCTATCTAAGGAGAGCTTATTATATGAGAAAATCAGCTTTGCGTGATTTGATAAAATCCCTAGTGTTTTCAAGTTTAAGCTTTGAGTGTGTCTCAAGTGAAAACGTACCCTTATTACCTTGAGTGAGTTCTTGATTGATAAGCTTAGGAGAGGTTGAGTGGGTCTTGCCTCTACTCTAATTCCCGAAATCATTGAGTTTGTCCTTGTGATTTTGTTATATCCTTAGTTTCGTGAGTTTCATGTGTGAAAGTGAGTGTTCTATGTTAGTTGAGTTTAAATTCATCATCCAACACTTTGGAGGGTGTATTTAGAGACTTACATCATCTGGTACTAGATATTTGCCGTGGAGATCTTGAAGAAAAAATGCGTTTTGGTGGTAAAATAAAACGGGCGATTACGTCCAAGTATTCCGTCCGACTTCGAAGGGATGTTTATTGGCCTTCGGGGAGTCCAGATTGGGTGATTCTTTTTTTATTCTGCATAATTTATTATCTAGAAACTCACAAATTGTATCAGATTTTTTTGAATTTTTTAGCTATTAAACTGGGTGCATTTTTTGTGACTGCGCCAGAACAAAACAAATTCAGCATACCAAACATCTAATGAAGATTTCTCCCTCATCTGAAAAGCTTTTCAAGAATCTCTTTTTTAATTCTACTTGAGATTTCCTAAATTTTCATAATCTGTAAGCCTTTGAGAGTCTCAAGGCCATTTATATTTTTGTTCTACTTGTTTGAAGTTAGAAACGACGAAAATAATTTCGAAGTTGTTCTAGAAAAGAAAGAAATAATTCAAGACTTTTGAGAAGAACAAGGGAAAGAAAAATGTTTTCATGAACTTTCTTTTAGTGGAACTTTTTTTCCAAATTGAACTATTATCAACTCATATGATGTCACAAATTTTGTTCCCTATGAAGAAGATTTTCCCGAGCAAGGTTCTAGTGTTGATGGTGAAAGTCTCACAAGTTCAAACATGGTTGCTTCAATGTATCCAAGTGATGTGGAAAGTGAACTTACTTTATCTTTACATTGCTTGCAAAAGTAGCGACAAAAGAAAAGGAAAAGCACCTCTCTTGTAATTTGTAATTCATATGAAAATCTAATGGAATCAAATGAGGACGGTTTGGTTGTGAATGAAAAAGAAAGGGGTGCTTCTTATGATAACTCATCTCTAAATGAGTGATTAGGAGACTACCAAGATGAAAGAAATGAAAATAAGGGAGTGGGAGTATTTCAAATTTCATGGGAGAAAATGAGAGAAGAAATTGAGAAGGTGAACAAAATAAATCATGAGAGGGTAAACAACAAAAGGAAACTCTTCAAACCTGGTCTAATCTTCACTATAAGAGATCACTTTCTATACTTAAAAAAACCAAGTTTGAGGCCAAACATTTTTGAAGAAAGGGAGAATGATGCAAGTCCAAGGTCCAAAAGAAAAGCCCATGCATTATAAGAGAAATTAGAACTATCGGTGTTGATACTTATATTTCTAACAGCCATAATACTTTCAATTTGACTCATTTCGTGGACTTTAATAGGTCCATCAATAAGTTCACATTTTGAACTTACGGAAAAAGTGGTCAAACACTTCATTTGGATAAGTTTTAGGCCGAATTCAAGTGTTGCATGTCATGAATAAAGTCCAACCTAAATTTGCAGCAACAACATCAAGTGGGACGTGGGTTGGACGTGTGAATTGAAGGCCCAAGTTCTCGTTTGGATTTTACTTGCTTTTGTTGTTATTTTTAATCTTGTAATAATCCTTAAGATTACTCATAAAGTATCTCATGATTAGGTGTGTGGTTTGTAGTAATAAGCATGATATTAGGAATGTGTTTTAGGTTTAAAATGACTGGTTGTAACTCCTTATAACAACTCATTGAATGAGCTTAATGAGGGGCATGAATCAAGGAGCTTTTCATGCTCCTTGAAACTGTTTTTGGGGGCGCTTTTGTTAGGGTTTTTGTGACTGTTTTAGATTCATTTTGCTGCACCTAAGTCTATCTAAGGAGAGCTTATAATATGAGAAAATCAGCTTTGCGTGATTTGATAAAAACCCTAGTGTTTTCAAGTTTAAGCTTTGAGTGTGGCTGAAGTGAAAACGTACCCTTATTACCTTGAGTGAGTTCTTGATTGATAAGCTTTGGAGAGGTTGAGTGGGTCTTGCCTCTACTCTAATTCCCGAAATCATTGAGTTTGTTCTTGTGATTTTGTTATATCCTTAGTTTCGTGAGTTTCATGTGTGAAAGTGAGTGTTCTATGTTAGTTGAGTTTAAATTCATCATCCAACACTTTGGAGGGTGTATTTGGAGACTTACATCATCTGGTACTAGATATTTGCCGTGGAGATCTTGAAGAAAAAATGCGTTTTGGTGGTAAAATAAAACGGGCGGATTACGTCCAAGTATTCCGTCCGACTTCGAAGGGATGTTTATTGGCCTTCAGGAGTCCAGATTGGGTGATTCTTTTTTATTCTCGAATAATTTATTATCTAGAAACTCACAAATTGTATCAGATTTTTTTGAATTTTTTAGCTATTAAACTGGATGCATTTTTTGTGACTGCGCCAGAACAAAACAAATTCAGCATACCAAACATCTAATGAAGATTTCTCCCTCATCTGAAAAGCTTTTCAAGAATCTCTTTTTTTAATTCTACTTGAGATTTCCTAAATTTTCATAATCTGTAAGCCTTTGAGAGTCTCAAGGCCATTTATATTTTTGTTCTATTGTTTGAAGTTAGAAACGACGAAAATAATTTCGAAGTTGTTCTAGAAAAGAAAGAAATAATTCAAGACTTTTGAGAAGAACAAGGGAAAGAAAAATGTTTTCATGAACTTTCTTTTAATGGAACTTTTTTTCCAAATTGATCTATTATCAACTCATATGATGTCACAAATTTTGTTCCCTATGAAGAAGATTTTCCCGAGCAAGGTTCTAGTGTTGATGGTGAAAGTCTCACAAGTTCAAATATGGTTGCTTCAATATATCCAAGTGATGTGGAAAGTGAACTTACTTTATCTTTACATTGCTTGCAAAAGTAGCGACAAAAGAAAAGGAAAAGCACCTCTCTTGTAATTTGTAATTCATATGAAAATCTAATGGAATCAAATGAGGACGGTTTGGTTGTGAATGAAAAAGAAAGGGGTGCTTCTTATGATAAATCATCTCTAAATGAGTGATTAGGAGACTACCAAGATGAAAGAAATGAAAATAAGGGAGTGGGAGTATTTCAAATTTCATGGGAGAAAATGAGAGAAGAAATTGAGAAGGTGAACAAAATAAATCATGAGAGGGTAGACAACAAAAGGAAACTCTTCAAACCTGGTCCAATCTTCAATATAAGAGATCACTTTCCATACTTTAAAAAACATGTTTGAGGCCAAACATTTTTGAAGAAAGGGAGAATGATGCAAGTCCAAGTTCCAAAAGAAAAGCCCATGCATTATAAGAGAAATTAGAACTATCGGTGTTGATACTTATTTTTCTAACAGCCATAATACTTTCAATTTGACTCATTTCGTGGACTTTAATAGGTCCATCAATAAGTTCACATTTTGAACTTACGAAAAAAGTGGTCAAACACTTCATTTGGATAAGTTTTAGGCCGAATTCAAGTGTTGCATGACATGAATAATGTCCAACCTAAATTTGCAGCAACAACATCAAGTGGGACGTGGGTTGGACGTGTGAATTGAAGGCCCAAGTTCTGTTTGGGTTTTACTTGCTTTTGTTGTTATTTTTAATCTTGTAATAATCCTTAAGATTACTCATAAAGTATCTCATGATTAGGTGTGTGGTTTGTAGTAATAAGCATGATATTAGGAATGTGTTTTAGGTTTAAAATGACTGGTTGTAATTCCTTATAACAGCTCATTGAATGAGCTTGATGAGGGGCATGAATCAAGAACCAATTCATGGTCCTTGAAACTGTTTTTAGAGGGCGGTTTACTTTGGGTTTTTGTGTGTATTAGATTCCTTTTGCTGCTCCTAAGTCTATCTAAGGAGAGCTTATTATATGAGAAAATCAGCTTTGCGTGATTTGATAAAAACCCTAGTGTTTTCAAGTTTAAGCTTTGAGTGTGTCTCAAGTGAAAACTTACCCTTATTACCATGAGTGAGTTCTTGAGTGATAAGCTTAGGAGAGGTTGAGTGGGTCTTGCCTCTAGCCTAAATCCCCAAATCATTGAGTTTGTCCCTGTGATTTGGTTATATCCTTAGTTTCGTGAGTTTCAAGTGTGAAAGTGAGTGTTTTATGCTCCTTGAATTTAAATTCATCATCCAATACTTTGGAGGCTGTATTTAAACTTACGTCATATGGTATTAGAGATTTGGCGTGGAGATCTTGAAGAAAAATTGCGTTTTAGTCGTAAAACAAAACGGGCATATTACGTCCAGTTTTTCGTCTGACTTTGAAGGGGTGTTTCTTGGCCTTCAAGAGTCCACATTGGGTGATTCTTTTTTGACTTTGCATAATTTTTTGTCTAGAAACTCACAAATTATTTCAGATTTTTGTGAATTTTTTAGCTATAATATTTGGGCTCATTTTTTGCGACTGCTCCAGAACAAAGCAAATTCAGCATACAATTCATCTAATGAAGATTTCTCCCGCATCAAAAAAGCTTTTGAAGAATTTAATTTTTAATTCTACTTGAGATTTCCAAAATATTCATAATCTGTAAGCCTTTGAGAGCCTCAAGGCCGTTTATATTTTTAATTTGTTGTTTGAAGTTACTGGCAGAGTCATCATTGTAACTGTAATAGTCTATCAAAATTGTGAGAAACAAATCATAGCTAGTGATGTAATACCTTACAGGTTGCTACCCAAAAATTGGAGAACTTGGAGAAAAAATTAGTGGAAAAAAAAGAGAGGAAAAAAGAAAGAATGTGGAAAGATATTTTCTTTGAAATTGGGAAGGTTGATGGTGCAAGATGTTCAAAATGCCATGGTTATGGGCATACATACCATTCCTGTCTAAATAAGTGTTATGCGTCTATGGATGATTATCAAAGTTTTGAAGAAGAAGATGAAAGAAATAGGGTAATGGTTCAAGCACTTGAAATTGAAGCCATGGCAAAAGAAGTTAGAAACGAAGAATACAATTTCGAAGTTGTTCTTAAAAAGTAAGAAATAATTCAAGACTTTAAAGAAGAACAAGGGAAAGAAAAATGTTTTCATGATCTTTTTTTAAAGGAACTTTTTTTCCAAATTGATGTCACAAATTTTGATCCCTTTGAAGAAGATTTTCCCGAGCAAGGTGCTAGTGTTGATGGTGAAAGTCTCACAAGTTCAAAAATGGTTGCTTCAATGTATCCAAGTGATGTGGAAAATGAACTTACTCTATCTTTACATTGCTTGCAAAAATAGCGACAAAAGAAAAGGAAAAGCACCTCTCTTGTAATTTGTAATTCATAAGGAAATCTAATGGAATCAAATGGGGACGGGTTGGTTGTGAATGAAAAAGATAGGGGTGCTTCTTATGATAACTCATCAATAAATGAGTTATTAGGAGAATACGAAGATGAAAGAAATGAAAATAAGAGAGTGGGAGTATTTCAAAATTCATGGGAGAAAATGAGAGAAGAAATGAGAAGGTGAACAAAATAAATAAACAACAAAAGGAAACTCTTCAAACCTGGTCCAATATTCACTATAATAGATCACTTTTCCGTACTTTGGAAAACCAACTTTGACGGCAAACATTTTTGAAGAAAGGGAGAATCATGCAAGTCCAAGGTCCAAAAGAAAAGCCCATGCATTATATGAGAAATTAGAACTATTGGTGTTGATACTTACGGGAAAAGTGGTCAAACGCTTAATTTAGATAAGTTTTAGGCCGAATTCAAGTGTTGCATGTCATGAATGAATCCCAACATAAATTTATAGCAACAACATCAAGTGGGACGTGGGTTGGACGTGTGAATTGAAGGCCCAAGTTCTGTTTGGGTTTTATTTGCTTTTGTTGTTATTTTTAATCTTGTAAAAACCCCTGAGATTACTCATAAAGTATCTCATGATTAGGTGTGTGGTTTGTAGTAATAAGCATGATATTAGGAATGTGTTTTAGGTTTAAAATGACTGGTTGTAAGTCCTTATAACAGCTCAATGAATGAGCTTGATGAGGGGCATGAATCAAGGAGCTTTTCATGCTCCGTGAAACTGTTTTTGGAGGGCGGTTTTCTTAGGGTTTTTGTTAGTGTTTTAGATTCCTTCTGCTGCTCCTAAGTCTATCTAAGGAGAGCTTATTATATGAGAAAATCAGCTTTGCGTGATTTGATAAAAACCCTAGTGTTTTCAAGTTTAAGCTTTGAGTGTGTCTCAAGTGAAAACTTACCCTTATTACCTTGAGTGAGTTCATGAGTGATAAGCTTAGGAGAGGTTGAGTGGGTCTTGCCTCTAGCCTAAATCCCCAAATCTTTGAGTTTGTCCTTGTGATTTGGTTATATCCTTAGTTTCGTGAGTTTCAAGTGTGAAAGTGAATGTTCTATGTTCCTTGAGTTTAAATTCATCATCCAATACTTTGGAGGCTGATTTAGAATTACGTCATCTGGTATTAGAGATTTGGCGTGGTGATCTTGAAGAAAAATTGCGTTTTAGTCGTAAAACAAAACAGGCAGATTACGTCCAGTTTTTCGTCTGACTTTGAAGGGGTGTTCCTTGGCCTTCAGGAGTCCAGATTGGGTGATTCTTTTTTGACTTTGCATATTTTTTTGTCTAGAAACTCACAAATTGTTTCAGATTTTTGTGAATTTCTTAGCTACAAAATTGGGCACATTTTTTGCGACTGCTCCAGAACAAAGCAAATTTAGCACACAAAACATCTAATGAAGATTTCTCCCTCATCTGAAAAGCTTTTGAAAAATTTCTTTTTTTAATTCTACTTGAGATTTCCTAAATTTTCATAATCTCTAAGCCTTTGAGAGTCTCAAGGCCGTTTATATTTTTAATCTGTTGTTTGAAGTTACTAGCAGATTCATCATTGTAACTGTAATAGTCTAAAAAAATTGTGAGAAACAAATCATGGCTAGTGATGTAATATCTTACAGGTTATTACCCAAAAATTGGAGAACATGGAGAGAAAATCAGTGGAAAAAAAAAAGAGGAAAAAAGAAAGAATGTGGAAAGATATTTTCTTTGAAATTGGGAAGGTTGATGGTGCAAGATATTCAAAATGCCATGGTTATGGGCATACATACCATTCCTGTCTAAATAAGTGTTATGTGTCTATGGATGATTATCGAAGTTTTGAAGAAGAAGACAAAAGAAATAGGGTAATGGTTCAAGCACTTGAAATTGAAGCCATGGCAAAAGAAGTTAGAAACGAAGAATACAATTTTGAAGTTGTTCTTGAAAAGAAAGAAATAATTCAAGAATTTTAAGAAGAATAAGGGAAAGAAAAATGTTTTCATGAACTTTCCTTTAAAGGAACTCTTTTTCCAAATTGATGTCACAAATTTTGATCCCTTTGAAGAAGATATTCCCGAGCAAGGTTGTAATACCCCTCATGATTGCTTTAAAGGGATTTCGCATGTTACTCATTCCAACAAGATGCATCTTTCTTTTAGAGAGTTCATTTCCTTAGTTATTTCACATTTAAACGTGCTTGGCTGGGAGTAGTCCAGGGATGGGTGACCTCCTGGGAAGTTTCTCGGGGTTTGCATGAGTGAGGACAAAATGCGCCGGAAGAACTTGTGCTGGTTATTGAGGACAGTTGTTGGCCCTGGATGCGCATTGGTGATGATATCTTCGACTTCGTAAGGGTCGGGTGTTACAAATGGTATCGGGAGCAACCCTGCGACCGCGTTTGGGGGGACCCTAAGGCCGTCAAGCCGAATATTAGGAGTCCTCGGGCGCCTAGTGGGGGAGGATTCTTGGGCTGCATTGTCATAAGGATTGACCCGGGAGGTCGTCGACCGAATATCCGGAGTCTCCGGCATCCGGTCTTCAGTCAGGGCGACCCACAGGCCGTATGTCGAATATGTGGAGTCCTCGGGCGCAACGAGGGTATTGTTGTTCTCAAGTGGGGGGTGTATGTAATACCCCTCATGATTGCTTTAAAGGGATTTTGCGGGCTACTCATTCCAACAAGATGCATCTTTCTTTTAAAATGGTTGCTAGTGTTAATGGTGAAAGTCTCACAAGTTCAAAATGGTTGCTTCAATGTATCCAAATGATGTGGAAAGTGAACTTACTTTACCTTTACATTGCTTGCAAAAGTAGCGACAAAAGAAAAGGAAAAGCACCTCTCTTGTAATTTGTAATTCATATGAAAATCTAATAGAATCATATGGGGATGGCTTGGTTGTGAATGAAAAAGAAAGGGGTGCTTCTTATGATAACTCATCTCTAAATGAGTTATTAGGAAAATACCAAGATGAAAGAAATGAAAATAAGAGAGTCGAAGTATTTCACAATTCATGGGAGAAAATGAGAGAAGCAATTGAAAAGGTGAACAAAATAAATCATGAGAGAGTAAACAACAAAAGGAAACTCATCAAACCTGGTCCAATCTTCACTATAAGAGATCACTTTTCGTACTTTAAAAAACAAAGTTTGAGGGCAAACATTTTTGAAGAAAGGGAGAATGATGCAAGTCCAAAGCCCAAAAGAAAAGCCCATGCATTATAAGAGAAATTATTACTATCGGTGTTGATACTTACGGAAAAAGTGGTCAAACGCTTAATTTAGATAAGTTTTAGGCCGAATTCAAGTGTTGCATGTCATGAATGAATCCCAACCTAAATTTGCAGCAACAACATCAAGTGGGACGTAGGTTGGACGTGTGAATTGAAGGCCCAAGTTCTGTTTGGATTTTATTTGCTTGTTGTTATTTTTAATCTTGTAATAAACCCTGAGTTTACTCATAAAGTATCTCATGATTAGGTGTGTGGTTTATAGTAATAAGCATGATATTAGGAATGTAATTTAGGTTTAAAATGACTGGTTGTAACTCCTCATAACAGCTCAATAAATGAGCTTGATGAGGTGCATAAATCAAGGAGCTTTTCATGCTCCTTGAAACAATATTTGGAGGGCGGTTTTCTTAGGGTTTTTGTGAGTGTTTTATATGAGAAAATCAGCTTTGCGTGATTTGATAAAAACCCTATTGTTTTCAAGTTTAAGCTTTGAGTGTGTCTCTAGTGAAAACTTACCCTTGTTACCTTGAGTGAGTTCTTGAGTGATAAGCTTAGGAGAGGTTGAGTAGGTCTTGCCTCTAGCCTATCCCCAAATCATTGAGTTTGTCCTTGAGATTTGGTTATATCCTTAGTTTCATGAGTTTCAAGTGTGAAATTGAGTGTTCTATGTTCCTTGAGTTTAAATTCATCATCCAATACTTTCGAGGGTGTATTTAGACTTACGTCATCTGGTATTAGAGATTTGACGTGGAGATCTTGAAGAAAAATTGTGTTTTGGTCGTAAAACAAAACGGGCATATTACATCCAGTTTTTCGTCTGACTTTGAAGGGATGTTTCTTGGCCTTCAGGAATCCAGATTGGGTGATTCTTTTTTGCCTTTGCATATTTTTTTGTCTAGAAACTCACAAATTGTTTCATATTTTTGTGAATTTTTTTGCTATTAAACCGGGAACATTTTTTGCGACTCGCTCCCGAACAAATCAAAGTCAACATACAAAACATCTAATGAAGATTTCTCCTCATCTGAAAAGCTTTTCAAGAATTTCTTATTTTAATTCTACTTGAGATTTCCTAAATTTTCATAATCTGTAAGCCTTTGAGAGTCTCAAGGCCATTTATATTTTCAATCTGTTGTTTGAAGTTACTGGCAGATTCATCATTATAACTGTAATAGTCTAACAAAATTGTGAGAAATAAATCATGGCTAGTGATGTAATATCTTACAGGTTATTACCCAAAAATTGGAGAACTTGGAGAAAAAATCAGTGGAAAAAAAAGAGGAAAAAAGAAAGAATGTGGAAAGATATTTTCTTTAAAATTGGGAAGATTGATGGTGCAAGATGTTCAAAATGCCATGGTTATGGGCATACATACCATTCCTGTCCAAAGAAGTCTTATGTGTCTATGGATGATTATCGAAGTTTTGAAGAAGACGAAAGAAATAGGGTAATGGTTCAAGCACTTGAAATTGAAGCCATGGCAAAAGAAGTTAGAAATGAAGAAAACAATTTCGAAGTTTTTCTTGAAAAGTAAGAAATAATTCAAGACTTTTAAGAAGAACAAGGGAAAGAAAAATGTTTTCATGAACTTTCTTTTAAAGGAACTTTTTTTCCAAATTGATCTCCTATCAACTCATATGAAGTCACAAATTTTGATCCCTTGGAAGAAGATTTTCCCGAGCAAGGTTCTAGTGTTGATGGTGAAAGTCTCACAGTTCAAACATGGTTGCTTCAATGTATCCAAGTGATGTGGAAAGTGAAGTTACTTTATCTTTACATTGCTTGCAAAAGTAGCGACAAAAGAAAAGGAAAATCACCTCTCTTGTAATTTGTAATTCATACGAAAATCTAACGGAATCTAATGGTGACGTTTGGTTGTGAATGAAAAAGAAAGGGGTGTTTCTTATGATAAGTCATCTCTAAATGAGTTATTAGGAGAATACCAAGATGAAAGAAATTAAAATAAGCGAGTGGGAGTATTTTAAAATTCATGGGAGAAAATGAGAGAAGTAATTGAAAAGGTGAATAAAATAAATCATGAGAGGGTAAACAACAAAAGGAAACTCTTCAAACCTGGTCCAATCTTCACTATAACAGACCACTATAAGAAATTAGAACTCTCGGTGTTGATACTTATATTTCTAACAACCATAATTATGTCAATTTGACTCATTTCGTGGACTTTAATAGGTCCATTAATAAGTTCACATTATGAACTTATGAAAAAGTGGTCAAACGCTTAATTTAGATAAGTTTTAGGCCGAATTCAAGTGTTGCATGTCACGAATGAAGTCTAAACTAAATTTGCAGCAACAACATCAAGTGGGACGTGGGTTAGACGTGTGAATTGAAGGCCCATGTTCTGTTTGGGTTTTATTTGCTTTTGTTGTTATTTTTAAGCTTGTAATAAACCTTGAGATTACTCATAAAGTATCTCATGATTAGATGTGTGGTTTGCAGTAATAAGAATGATATTATGAATGTGTTTTAGGTTTAAAATGGCTGGTTGTAACTATGTATAACAGCTCATTGAATGAGCTTGATGAGGGGCTTGAATCAAGGAGCTTTTCATGCTCCTTGAAACTAATTTTGGAGGGCTGTTTTCTTAGGGTTTATGTGGGTGTTTTAGATTCCTTTTGCTGCTCCTAATTCTATCTAAGGAGAGCTTATTATATGAGAAAATCAGCATTGCATGATCTGACAAAAACCCTAGTGTTTTCAAGTTTAAGCTTTGAGTGTGTCTCAAGTGAAAACTTACCCTTATTACCTTGAGTGAGTTCTTGAGTGATAAGCTTAGGAGAGGTTGAGTGGGTTTTGCCTCTAGCCTAAATCCCCAAATCATTGAGTTTGTCTTTGTGATTTGGTTATATCCTTAGTTTCTTGAGTTTCAAGTGTGAAAGTGAGTGTTCTATATTCCTTGAGTTTAAATGCATCATCCAATACTTTGGAGGGAGTATTTAGACTTACATCGTCGGGTACTAGATATTTGACGTGGAGATCTTGAAGAAAAATTGCGTTTTATTGGTAAAATAAAACGAGCAGATTACATCTAGTTTTCCGTCTGACTTTGAAGGGATGTTTCTTGGCCTTCAGGAGTCCAGATTGGGTGATTATTATGCATAATTTCTTGTCTAGAAACTCACCAATTGTTTCAGATTTTTATGATTTTTTTAGCTATTAAACTGGGCACATTTTTCAAGACTGCTCCAGAACAAAGCAAATTCATGATACAAAACTTCTAATGTAGATTTCTCCTTCATCTGAAAACCTTTTCAAGAGTTTCTTTTTTTTATTCTACTTGAGATTTCCTAAATTTTCATAATTTGTAAGCCTTTGAGAGTCTCAAGGCCATTTATATTTTTTGTTCTGTTGTTTGAAGTTCCTGGCAGATTCATCATTGTAACTGTAATAGTCTAGCAAAATTGTGAGAAACAAATCATGGCTAGTGATGTAATATATTACAGGTTATAACTCAAATATAGGAGAACTTGGAGAAAAAATCAGTGGAAAAAAAAGAGAAGAAAAAAGAAAGAATGTGGAAAGATATGTTCTTTGAAATTGGGAAGGTTGATGGTGCAAGATGTTCAAAATGCCATGGTTATGGGCATATATACCATTCCTGTCCTAAAAAGTTTTATGTGTCTATGGATGATTATCGTAGTTTTGAAGAAGAAGACAAAAGAAATAGGGTAATATTTCAAGCACTTGAAATTGAAGCCATGGCAAAAGAAGTTTGAAAAGAAGAAAACAATTTTGAAGTTGCTCTTGAAAAGAAAGTAATAATTCAAGACTTTTAAGAAGAACAAGGGAAAGAAAATTGTTTTCATGAACTTTCTTTTAAAGGAACTTTTTTTCCAAATTGATCTCTTATCAACTCATATGATGTCACAAATTATGATCCCTTTGAAGAAGATTTTCCCGAGCAAGGTTCTAGTGTTGGTGGTGAAAGTCTCACAAGTTCAAACATGGTTCTTCAATGTATCCATGTGATATGGAAAGTGAACTTACTTTATCTTTACATTGCTTGCAAAAGTAGAGACAAAAGAAATGGAAAAGCACCTCTCTTGTAATTTGTAATTCATATGAAAAGCTAGTGGAATCAAATGGGGACGGTTTGGTTGTGAATGAAAAAGAAAAAGGTGCTTTGTGTGATAACTCATCTCTAAATTAGTTATTAGGAGAATACCAAGATGAAAGAAATGAAAATAAGAGAGTGGGAGTATTTCAAAATTCATGGGAGAAAATGAGAGAAGAAATTTAAAAGGTGAACAAAAGTAATCTTGAGAGGGTAAACAACAAAAGGAAACTCTTCAAACCTAGTCCAATCTTCACTATAAGACATCACTTTCCATGTTTGAGGGCAACCTTTTTTAAGATAGAGAGAATTATGCAAGTCCAAGGTCCAAAAGAAAATCCCATGCATTATAAGAGAAATTAGAACTATCGGTGTTGATACTCATATTTCTAATGACCATAATTTGGTCAATTTGACTCATTTCGTGGACTTTAATAGGTTAATCGATAAGTTCACATTCTGAACTTACAGAAAAAGGGGTCAAACATTAATTTTGGATAAGTTTAGGCCGAATCCAAGTGTTGCATGTCATGATTGAAGCCCAACCTAAATTTTCAAGCAACAACATCAATTGGGGGTAGGTTAGACGTGTGAATTCAAGGCCCAAGTTCTATTTGGGTTTTATTTGCTTTTGTTGTTAATTTTAAGCTTGTAATAAACCTTGAGATTACTCATAAAGTATCTCATGATTTGGTGTGTGGTTTGTAGTAATATGCATGATATTAGGAATGTGTTTCAAGTTTAAAAAGGCTTGTTGTAACTCCTTATAACAGCTCATTGAATGAGCTTGATGAAGGGCATGAATCAATGAGCTTTTCATGCTTCTTGAAACTGATTTTGGAGGGTGGTTTTCTTAGGGTTTTTATGAGTGTTTTAGATTCCTTTTGCTGCTTCTAAGTCTATCTAAGGAGAGCTTATTATATGAGAAAATCAGCTTTGTGTGATTTGATAAAAACCCTAGTGTTTTTCAAAGTGAAAACTTACCCTTATTACCTTGAGTGAGTTCTTGAGTTATAAGCTTAGGATAGGTTGAGTGGGTCTTGCCTCTAGCCTAAATCCCCAAATCATTGAGTTTGTCCTTGTGATTTGGTTCTATCCTTGAGTTTCGTGAGTTTCAATTGTGAAAGTGAGTGTTCTATGTTCCATGTTTTTAAATTCATCATCCAATAGTTTGTAGGGTGTATTTAGACTTACATCATCTGGTACTAGAGATTTGGCGTGGAGATCTTGAAGAAAAATTGCGTTAGGTGGTAAAACAAAACGGGCAGATTACATCGAGTTTTTCGCCTGACATTGAAGGGATGTTTCTTGGCCTTTAGGAGTCCAGATTGGGTGATTCTTTTTTTATTCTGCATAATTTTTTTGTTTAGAAACTCACAAATTGATTCAGATTTTTTTGAATTTTATAGCTATTAAACTGGACACATTTTTCGCAACTGCGCCAGAACAAAGCAAATTCTGCATACAAAACTTCTAAGAGTTTTTTTTTTATTCCACTTGAGGTTTCATAAATTTTCGTAATTTGTAAGGCTTTGAGAGTCTCAAGGCCGTTTATATTTTTGTTCTGTTGTTTGAAGATACTGGCAGATTCATCTTTTTAACCGTAATAATCTATCAAAATTGTGAGAAACAAATCATGGCTAGTGATGTAATATCTTACAGGTTATAACTCAAAAATTGGAGAACTTGGAGAAAAAATCAGTGGAGAAAAAAAGGGAGGAAAAAAGAAAGAATGTGGAAAGATATTTTCTTTGAAATTGGGAAGGTTGATGGTGCAAGATGTTTAAAATGCCATGGTTATGTGCATACATACCATTCCTGTCCTAATAATTTTTATGTGTCTATGGATGATTATCGAAGTTTTGAAGAAGAAGACAAAAGAAATAGGGTAATGGTTGAAGCACATGAAATTGAAGTCATGGAAAAAGAAGTTAGAAAAGAAGAAAACAATTTTGAAGTTGCTCATGAAAAGAAAGCAATAATTGAAGACTTTTAAGAAGAACAACGGAAAGAAAAATGTTTTCATGAACTTTCTTCTAAAGCAACTTTTTTTCCAAATTGATCTCTTATCAACTCATATGATGTCATAAATTTTGATCCCTTTGGAGAAGATTTTCCCGAGCAAGGTTCTAGTGTTGGTGGTGAAAGTCTCACAAGTTCAAACATAGTTGCTTCAATGTATCCAAGTGATGTGGAAAATGAACTTACTTTATCTTTACATTGTTTGCAAAAGTAGCGACAAAAGAAAAGGAAAAGCATCTCTCTTGTAATTTGTAATTCATATGAAAATCTAGTGGAATCAAATGGGGACGGTTTGGTTGTGAATGAAAAAGAAAGGGGTGCTTCTTGTGATAACTCATCTCTAAATGAGTTATTAGGAGAATACCAAGCTGAAAGAAAAGCAAATAAGAGAGTGGTAGTATTTCAAAATTCATGGGAGAAAATGAGAGAAGAAATTGAAAAGGTGAACAAAAGAAATCTTGAGAGGGTAAGCAACAAAAGGAAACTCTTCAAACGTGGTCCAATCTTCACTATAAGAGATCACTTTCCATACTTTTAAAAACTATGTTTGAGGGAAAACTTTTTTGAAGATAGGGAGAATGATGCATGTCCAAGGTCCAAAAGAAAAGCTCATGCATTATAACAAAAATTAGAACTATCGGTGTTGATACTTATCTTTGTAACAGCCATAATTCGGTCAATGACTTATTTCGTGGACTTTAATAGGTCCATCAATAAGTTTACATTATGAACTTACGGAAAAAGTGATCAAACACTTAATTTGGATAAGTTTTAGGCCGAATTTGTAACACCCGAGTTTTTGAAACATTTTATTATTTATTTTATAAACTATATTATTTATTTTAGCTTATTTAATATTAAATTTATTTATCTTTAAAAATTACCTGGTAAATAATTTATATGGTTGTAGTAAGGCAAGTTTAGTGAATAATTTTTAAATTAATAGTAATAAGAGGGAATATACTCACATATATGTGAAAAGGGGGAAAGGGGAAAATAAAACAATAAAACAAAAAGAAAAGAAAAATAAGGAAAACCTCATATACGTTCTTCTTCACCACCTTTTCACTTCTTCTCCATCTCATTCTCTCAAGTCATTCAACATTCATCCTTCACACACAACCACCACCATTACCGACTCACCTTAAAAGGCGACCACCACACCACCGAGTGAACACAACAACTCCGTAAAGGCGGCGGATAGGCGGCACAAGGGGGAGAGCAAAAGACCCGGCGCCGCTTCATTTTGTAGCGTCTAGGGCTTGTTTAGGGGCGTTTTGCAAGTCATTTTTCATCCCTAATCTTCTATATTAGTGCGTAAGTTGAATTCCTCAAGTAATTTAAGTTCTCCTTTTAAAATTATGAAGTTAGGGTTAATGTTTATGAAGTTGAATTGGGGTTTTTGATTTTAATTATTTGGGTGTGGAATTGAATGAATAAAATGTTTATTTAGGTGTTTAGTAGTTAGTTTAGATTAATGGAATGTTAAGTAAACTTGTTGTTCAAAGAAATTTGTGGTGTAGTTCGTAGAAATTACCTGTCAGTTTCGTAAAATGCAGTTTTATATAGTTTCTGGGCATATTTAGCAAAAATACAATTTCAGAAAAGTTGTTCGTATTGAAATTTTATCCAAGATAGGCTCAAGAAACGCTTGATTTCGATCTCGTATGAGGAAGTTATATCCATTTTAAATTTCTTTTAAAATTGATAAATTGTATAGTTAGTTTCGAGTGTTTCAAGATTGCCTATGTGGTATCTCAAAGAAATAATTATCGATTTTATGGTTGAGATTACCACGAGTGGTATCTCAAGGAAATGGAGCTTTGTCGGGTTTGTCTCGACATTACAGTTAGTTGGGGGGCACGTTGATCAGTGCCTCGGACTTAGATCTTCTGCTACGGTTTGGCCGTTTGTAGTGGTCTTTGTCTACAAGTTATTAGGAGGGCCTAGCTAGCCCAAAGGCAAGGAAAGTTTGTTCCATTCCGTAGGTTTATAACTCCTCTTTGTGAAGGTAAAGGAAAGAAAGGATTTGTTTTAAGGAAAATAAAAAAAGGATTTGATTTAGAAAGGAATACAAGAAAAGGTTTTATAAAGCTTGCTACTTATTATTTTGATTCAAAAGAAGATGATTTTTAGGATATATTGTTATCCTACCTGCATATATGTTTGGCATTATTATATGAATCTTTCTCAGCCAGTTTGGGCGATACTACATGCCCGATATGTGCGGGTACATGAAGATCTTACATGTTGGGTGCGGGGTGTGGGTGAGAGCAACGTTCCACCAACTTTTACTAGTTAAAGTTATAGTAGTTCTTTAATCGCTGCACTATTTATGTATATATATAATCATTTCAGGACTTAAGGTTGTAATATTAATTCACCTAAACCTTTACTTGACTGGACTCTAGTAGTTTAGTTATGTTTTGCTTTGACTTTGATTCAGTCTACGTAGCTTATCCTTAACGGTTATTGTCGCAATAACAGTGGAATAACACTTTTGGTATTTCGGGTAATTATGCATAGATGTGGATCCTTTTGAGCTGGATAAGGATTATTGAGAATTAGGAGTGCGTGTTTTATTGAAGGAGGTTAATAATTGGACGCGAGTCCTAAATTAAATTTTAGGCAGTCCATATTTCAGACGGAGCTCTGCCGATTTTTTTTGTAGAATTTTAATATCATTTAATTTAGATAGTAACTCGAAATTCAGGGGTGTTATAGTTGGTATCAGAGCCAACGGTTTGAGTTTATGGCTAGAGCCTAGAGTTGAGCTTAGAATGGTCTAGAGGATGAGCCACCAGTTTAGAGCTAAGGTGTAGGGCCTTAGGTTAGCCTTAGAGGTTGTCCTTGAGTTGTGGCCTAGGATTGAGACCTAGAGTTGTGACCATCGGTTTAATACCTATCGGGATCTGCAAATTCCTTTGTTTATTTTAAAACTATGTTTTTAGGAGAAAGTACCTCTCCCTACATGGATTGTTCATCACCATTAAGACCACCAGCGGCCGGGGTGCGTGTTAATGATGAAGAATAGTGTACAAAAGTTTTAATCAATGTTGTGATTGGAAGTTGTATCCATCCCTACCGTGAGGTAGATTTTTGTGACCTAGTAGGTTGTGCCTAGAGCTGTAAGCTTGAGGTTGTCACCTTAAGTAAGACTAAATAAATGAAAGTATTAAAATTTGAAAATCCGAGGTAAGATTGAGATATGGGAAGTAACGGATTACATGTGGTTGTTGTGTATGGTAGTTGTTGTGGATCCATCTTATGTGGATGTTTGACTAAATAAATGAAAGTATTAAAATTTGAAAATCCTTGAGTTCTATGTTTGATTCAAGTTAAGTTGTGCTTGCTTCCATGTTTGGAATGATTGGCTTGTAAAGGTAAATCATTTCGAGTATATCCTTGTTTGGTTGTGATTTTAAGTTGGTGCATAGCCGAGA
This sequence comes from Beta lomatogona, assembly GCA_947646795.1. Classification (NCBI taxonomy): domain Eukaryota; kingdom Viridiplantae; phylum Streptophyta; class Magnoliopsida; order Caryophyllales; family Amaranthaceae; genus Beta; species Beta lomatogona. Next base: position 824,018 of record CANSNZ010001151.1, read on the forward strand.
GTGTGCTATAAGTTCAAGTTTGAGTCGCCTAATGCCAAATTTAGCTTCATTTGTTTACGTGAACTCTAAGGTGACATTCCGTCTTGATATTAATCTCTATCGTCACCTATTTCATTTAAGTATCTAGCTCGTCGGTTTTTATGTTCACATTAGGACGAACTATTATAGTGGATAACGGTGAGCCTTATTCCATTCAAAGTGGCACTCCCTTTTATTTTTTTTTTTAATTTTTTTTTATCTTGTGTGTGTTGTTGTGTTAGACCCGCCCATCTCCCGTACTTTGTCCATCTTTTGGCCTTGAGAATGTTTAGTGATTAACTGCTTGACTCTTGAATTGCAAACCGATTGAGTTGCGTGATGGCATATACGAATTGTAGTTGGTATGAATTGTTAATTGAAAACCTTACAGGGGAATGGTTTGGTTATGTCTTGGATATGCTAGGCTTGTTGACTAAGTGCTATGAATTGATTGGTTAGTGTATGATTGTGTCTTGAGGCTGTAACAAGAGTTGAATCTCTTGTTATTAGCTCTCTTGGTCATGCTTATAGAGCTTGTTTACGTGAGTTTAAAGTCGTCTAGCGAGTAATGATATGACTATCTTCGTAAGTTGTCATGTTACGTTGACTTTCATGGAGTATTTGTGGTGATGTGTATAGCTAAAGAAAAAAGGAATTAGTCCAAGTGGGTTGGTTTCTCGTAGCATACCCGTGACTAGGAAAAGTTAGCTCATAACATGTTTAGGGTCAATCGTTTGACCCTGATAAAGTATTACTGTTCATTTATCGGTGTCAAAGAGTCGATTTGAGACCATTATAGAACAACTAGTAACGGTCATTATCTAGTAGGGTTATGGAGTGTTGACATATGCAAGGCACAATGTCAACTCGAGTCATGTCGATGGTGGGATGTGTAGTTCCCCGTTATGTGATTTGTTTAGTAGAGATCAAGGTCTAATAACACTAAAATGGTTAGCGAGTCTAATGTAGACTGGTTTAACGAAGAGAGTCTCTTCTCATTGAGTTTAATGTTAGGAGTATAAGTTGAAGTAATATATCTCTTTGGTTTAAAGTTATTGCAAAGTTCTTGATTGGTAGTCACTAACCTTAAATGACAAGCTACAAGCTCCACAATTTCTTGCACCTGTCCAATGAAATAATTGTAGTTGTGGAATTATAGTTGTACCATGTTAATTAGTTAAGAACCCTGAGATAAATTGGTTATAACTTATAACAAGCTCTCATTTGTGTCGCCCTGGGGCGTTAGACGCTCACTTAAATTTGAACAAATCGTCGTTAATGACCTAGAGGCCATTAGGAATGGTTTAATGTGCGCAAACTCGATTTACTTAGGTGCCCGAAGAATGAGACTAAGTTATTATAGTGGTCCAAATGTGTAATTGATTAATTTGATTAAGTTTTAAGTGAGTAAGGGTTAAGTTTATCATGTCGCAAGTCTATGACTAGTTGTTTGGGTTGAAATTAATGACTTTAATAGAAACTAAGGAAGTATACTAGACCATGTCTATTTCATGAACCTTGAGAAGTGAGTTTAAGCTAACTCTTGATTGCTATGTTTGGAGAGTATCGGTATGCAAGGGTAATACCACTATTATTGTTGATGGAGTCGTTAGTTTATGTGATTCACGTATCCTTGCATGACTTGAAATTTTATTTCGTGAAACTACAGTGCGTGAACGGTTTATGATGTGTTATGAATGTGTGTTAGTTCTGAGACATGGTCTAAAAAGGAGTTTTCTATAAAGTAAGCTTTTTAAATAGAGTATATCATTTTCTGTAGTATGTTAGTAGATCCATTTGGCCCTGTTTGGTCAACGAATAAGTTACCCTACTAAAGGCCATGTGAAATTTGTTCAATTTGTTTGTGTAGTGTGTGAAAGTGATTTAAACACATTTAAGTTAAGGTTGTGGATTCGTTCTCGAAACGATCTAAAAATGGTATTTCTATAACGATTTGAGTGAATTTTGGAAAAGTTAATAACACGTTTTTGGAAAAGTTTTGAAAGGAGGCAAGTCTCCCACGGATTCTGAGCCTTGAAGATCTGTCAATGGAGCTTTCTATCCCTCTATAATGTGTTTTGAGTGTTACCAAGTAATAGGAGACTTGGTTTTTCGTAAATAATATTTGAAATTGTGGTATGTGCTTTAAACTTGCCTGGATTTCAACCCAAGTAAAGTGAATAGTTGGATGGTCGGCCTCATAATGGAGGTTTTAAGCCTCCATGCCCCCACTGTCAGGACTATGAGTCAAACCAATGCCGAAGATTTTAAACTCCACCTTTGTTTTTAGGGTTATGTTCCACCCCAATGTCAGAGGTTTCAAGCCTCAACACCATAGTAGTGGAAATATATGCCTTATTATTCGGATTGATTGGATCCTCGTCAAGAAATTCTTTCAAAGCGATAGAGCTTAGCATGTTGTTACTTCGTGTCTGAAAGACTGTTGTGACAGTAAGAATGATTGAGCAAAGTTTTTGCAAAACAAGAGTTCTATAAAAGTGTCGGTTTTTATTGGATTTCCAATAAAGAATCGTTTTGAAAGAAAGAAAATTGGTTGTGTCCATATTCAAGCATAAGGTTATTTAAGTACTCTTTGGATGAAAGTGCTTAGTGTGCTATGATGTGATTGTCGTGGTGTCATTGATTACGTGAGAGTCATAAACTCCAAAATACGTGCTATGAATGTTTATGGGTTAGGACTCAGCCCAATGTTGATGTGATCGTTAAAGTATTTTGTTTTACCATTTGTGGTAGGCCCTGGTGGTTGTGAGTGTTATAACAACTTGAAGATGAAGTTCTAGACGTCGAGTTGTGAATTGTTTTACGTTTTTTAGGTGAGTACGCCCAACCATGTAATGGGGAGTTCATATGGTATGAGTCTTTACTTCTATTTTTAGAAGAGAGATAGTATTCTCCGTTCGGGTTAGTTGTTGCTCCGCGAAAGCGTTGAGCACTGGATTTCGAAATGCTTTTATGTATTGTGATTATAACAGGTTTAGAACACCTTTTGTCATTTCGAGTTGTCCACTTTAGAAAGGAAACTCCGCCGAATTTTTGAGAAAATCCTAGGTTATTATTTAAAACGCTTGTGAACCATAATGTAGCTATGAATTCAATTCCACACTCTACGACATAGTCCAACGAGTGTGATGGTAAGGGAGTTGATTCCCAAGTTTATCAGTCCATATGTAATCCTTGAAAAGATAGTTGATTGTGTTTGTAATGTATTCCACGTTTCTTAGTTATAACATCGTATTAGTAACTCTTCACATGGTGATAGTTGGAGTTGTAGTTGAGACTCTAGACCAATAGATCTATATGACCCGTAGGGTTGAGAAATGGATAGTAAAGGTTTTGTGGTCAAACCACAACACCGAGGAACTACTCGTAAGACCGAGAACGTCACGTATTTTATGTGTCCTCATCTCTTGTTCATGTTATTGTTAGTTACGAGGATGTAACTTCCTTTTTGGGGGGGTAGATTTCGTGCCAATTGTATGTTTGGTGCTAAAAGTTGTTATGATTTCATATGTGATGTATACATTAATGTCTACAATATACGTAGTTTTTGTATAATTAGAAGTTTTATGGTAAAGTTTTATGTTAAACCTTGTAATATGTTGCATGTTTTACTTCTTATAGTATGAACATTTTAGTTGAAATAATTGTATGACTACAAGGGTGATCAAAGGAATTGATCTATGAGGTGCTGGTTCTACTTGTTATGGTATGAATATATTAGTTGGAATGACTGTTCGTACTTTAATAATAGATAATTGGCTAAACATATAAAGTTAATGAGCTAAAGTTTTGAAAAGTGATAGTATTTTCGCTACGAGTTTAAGAATTGTTTCAAGTTTCGAGGACGAAACTTATTTTGAGGGGGATAGATTGTAACACCCCAGTTTTTGAAACAATTTATTACTTATTTTATTAACTATATTATTCATTTTAGCTTATTTATTATTAAATTTATTTATCCTTAGGAATTACCTGGTAAATAATTTATATGGTTGTAGTAAGGCAAGTTTAGTGAATAATTTTTATATTAATAGTAATAAGAGGGAATATACTCACATATATGTAAAAAGGGGGGAAAGGGGAAACTAAAACAATAAGGCAAAAAGAAAAGAAAAATAAGGAAAACCTCATATACGTTCTTCTTCACCACCTTTTCACCTCTTCTCCATCTTATTTTCTCAAGTCCTTCAACATTCATCCTTCACACATAACCACCACCATTACCGACTCACCTTTGTTGCCGACCTCCACACCACCGAGTGACCACAACAATTCGTAAAGGCAACGGATAGGCGGCACAAGGCGAGAGCAAAAGACCCGACGCTGCTTTGTTTTGGAGCGTCTAGGGCTTGTTTAGGGGAGTTTTGCAAGTCATTTTTCATCCCTAATCTCCTATATTAGTGGGTAAGTTGAATTCCTCAACTAATTTAAGTTTTTCTTTTAAAATTATGAAGTTAGTGTTAATGTTTATAAAGTTGAATTGGGGTTTTTGATTTTAATTATTTGGGTGTGGAATTGAATGAATAGAATGTTTATATAGGTGTTTAGTAGTTAGTTTAGATTAATGGAATGTTAAGTAAACTTGTTGTTCAAAGAAATTTGTGGTGGAGTTCGTATAAATTTCATGTGAATTTCGTAAAATGCACTTTTAAGCAGTTTCTGGGCATTTTTAGCAAAAATACGATTTCACAAAAGTTGTTCGTATTGAAATTTTATCCAAGGTATGCTCAATAAACGCTTGATTTGGATCTCGTAGGAGGAAGTTATATCCATTTTAATTTTCTTTTAAAATTGATAAGTTGTATAGTTAGTTTCGAGTGTTTCAAATTTGAATGTTTTCTTATGAATGTTGATTTAAAATAAACAAAGGGAAATTTTAGTATTGTTGATATTGATTACTTTGGTAATCAAAGGTAAATGGCAGTTTAAGTAAATAAGTTATAAGAATTAGTTATACTTACTTTTATACATAAAAAAAGATGTTGATGTTTATAAAACTAAAGTTAATAAAAGCTCATTAACTATCTTAGCCAAATTTATTAATATTTATTAAGTACATGTATGTTTATATTGTAGATCCCGGTTTCATTGGGGAGCCGTATTGACTTAGCTAGTTGGTTTGCTATAGTTTAAAAGGTAAGATTCTTCTATAGCTACGAGAAAAGTTTTAAAAAGGTATGTTTCTCATTTTGGTTAAGATTGGTTTGAATGGGAAGAAGTTCTTCCAAGGTAGAAAGTTTGGTTTCCGAACCACAGATACAAGGAGTTACAATACGTTTTGTGCTTTCAAGTTGTTGAGATTGCCTATGTGGTATCTCAAAGAAATAATTTTCTGATTTTAAAATGGTTGAGATTACCCGCGTGGTATCTCAAGGAATTGGAACTTTATCGGGTTTGTTTCGACATTACAGATTAGTTGGGGGGGCATGTTGATCAGTGCCTCGGACTTAGATCTTCAGCTACGGTTTAGCCGTTTGTGGGGTGTGCACACTAGGGGTCTTTGTCTATACGTTATCTGGAGGGCCTAGCTAGCCCAAAGGCAAGGAAAGTTTGTTCCATTCCATAACTCCTCTTTGTGAAGGTAAAGGAAAGAAAGGATTTGTTTTAAGGAAAATAAAGAAATGATTTGATTTAGAAAGGAATACAAGAAAAGGTTTTATGAAGCTTGCTACTTATTATACTGATTCAAAAGAAGAAGATTTGTAGGATATATTATTATCCTACCTGCATATATGTTTGGCATTACTGTATGAATCTTGCTCAGCTAGTTTGGCTAATACTATATGCTCGATATGTGCAGGTACATGAAGATCTTACATGTTGGGTGTGGGGTGTGGGCTAAGAGCAACGTTCCACGAACTTTTACTAGTTAAAGTTATAGTAGTTCTTTATCCGCAGCACTATTTATGTATACATATTATCATTTTGGGACTTAAGGTTGTAATATTAATTCACCTAAACCATTACTTGAATGGACTGTAATAGTTTAGTTATGTTTTGCTTTGACTTAGATTCAGTCTACGTAGCTTATCCTCAACGGTTATTCTCGCAATATCTGTGGAATAACACTTTTGAAATTTCGGGTAATTATGCATGGATGTGGATCCTTTTGAGCTGGATAAGGATTATTGGGAATTAGGAGTGCTGGTTTTATTGAAGGAGGTTTACAATTGGACGCGAGTCCTAAATTAAATTTTAGGCGGTCCATATTTCAGACGGAGCTCTGCCGATTTTTCTATACAATTTTAATATCATTTAATTTAGATAGTAACTCGAAATTCAGGGTTGTTATAGTTGGTATCAGAGCCAACGGTTTGAATTTATGGCGAGTGCCTAGAGTTGAGCTTTGAATGGTCTAGAGGATGAGCCACCAGTTTCGAGCCAAGGTGTAGGGCCTTAGGTTAGCCCTGGAGGTTGTCCTTGAGTTGTGGCCTAGGATTGAGACCTATTGACCATGGATTTAGTACCTATCGGGATCTCCAAATTCCTTTATTTATTTTAAAATTATGTTTTAAGGAGAAAGTACCTCTCCCTACGTGGATTGTTCATCACCATTAAGACCACCAGCGGGCGGTTTGCGTGTTAATGATGAAGAATAATGTACGAAAGTTTTAATCATTGCTTTGATTGGAAGTTGGTTCCATCCCTACCTTGAGGTAGATTTTTGTGACCTAGTAGGTTGTGCCTAGAGTTGTAACCTTTTGGTTGTAACATTAAGTAAGACTAAATAAATAAAAGTATTAAAATTTCAAAAGCCGAGGTAAGATTGGGATATGGGAAGTAAGGGATTACATGTGGTTGTTGTGTATGGTAGTTGTTTTGGATCCCTCTTATGTGGAGGTTTGACTTGATAACGTCAAATAGTTTGGTAAGTGTGGAACTAGTTGAGTTCTATGTTTGATTCAAGTTAAGTTGTGCTTGCTTCCATGTTTGGAATTATTGGCTAGTAAAGGTAAATCATTTCGAGTATATCCTTGTTTGGTTGTGATTTTAAGTTGGTGCATAGCGTAGAGTGTTGCTATAAGTTCAAGTTTGAGTCGCCTAATGCGAAATTTAGTTTCATTTGTTTATGGCAACTCTAAGGTGACATTCAAATTTTATTTCGTGAAACTATTGTGCATGAACGGTTTATGATGTGTTATGAATGTGTGTTAGTTTGGAGACATGGTCTAAAAAGGAGTTTTATATAAATTAAGCTTTAGTTTCATGTAAATAGAGCATATCATTTTCTGTAGTACCTTAGTGGCTCGATTTGGCCCTGTTTGGTGAACGAATAAGTTACCCTACAAAAGGCTATGTGAAATTGTTCAATTTGTTTGTGTAGTGTGTGAAAGTGATTTAAACACATTCCAATTAAGGTTGCGGGTTCGTTCTCGAATCGATCTAAAGTTAAGAACACGTTTTTAGAAAAGTTTTGAAAGGAGGCAAGTCTCCCACGGATTGTGAGCCTTGAGGGTCTCTCAATGGAGCTTTCTACCGCTCTATAATGTCTTTTGAGTGTTACCAAGTAATAGGAGACTTGGTGTTTAGTAAAGAATATTTGAAATCGTGGTATGTGCTTTAAACTTGCCTGGATTTCGACCCAAGTAAAGTGAATAGTTGGATGGTCGGCCTCATAATGGAGGTTTTAAGCCTCCATGCCCCCACTGTCAGGACTATGAGTCAAACCAACGCCAGAGATTTTAAACTCCACCTTTGTTGTTAGGGTTATGTTCGACCCCATTGTCAGAAGTTTCAAGCCTCAACACTCTAGTAGTGGAAAAATATGCCTTATTATTTGGATTGATTGGATCCTCGTCAAGAAATTGTTTCAAAGCGATAGAGCTTAGCATGTTGTTACTTCGTGTCTAAAAGACTGTTGTGACAGTAAGAATGATTGAGCAAAGTTTTTGCAAAACAAGAGTTCTTTAAAAGGGTCATTTATTATTGGATTTCCAATGAATAATCGTTTTGAAAGAAAAAAAATTGGTTGTGTCCTTATTCAAGCGTAAGGTTATTTAAGTACTCTTTGGATAAAAGTGCTTAGTGTGCTATGGTGTGATTGTCGTGGTGTCATTGTTTACGTGAGAGTCATAAACTCTAAAATACGTGCTATGAGTGTTTATGGGTTAGGACTCAGCCCAATGTTGATGCGACCGTTTAAGTATTTTGTTTTGCCATTTGTGGTAGGCCTTGGTGGTTGTGAGTGTTATAACAACTAGAACATGAAGTTCTAGACGTCGAGTTGTGAATTGTTTTACGTTTTTTAGGCGAGTACGCCCAACCATGTAATGGGGAGTTCATATGGTGTGAGTCTTTACTTCTATTTTTAGAAGAGAGATAGTATTCTCGGTTCAGGTTAGTTTTTGCTCCGCCAAAGCGTTGAGCACTGGATTTCGAAATGCTTTTATATATTGTGATTATAATAGGTTCAGAACACCTTTTGTCATTTCGAGTTGTCCACTTTACAAAGGAAACTCCGCCGAATTTTTGAGAAAATCCTAGGTTATTATTTAAAACGCTTGTGAACCATAATGTAGTTATGAATTCAATTCCACACTCTACGACATAGTCCAACGAGTGTGACGGTAAGGGACTTGATTCCCAAGTTTATCGGTCCATATGTGATCCTTGAAAAGATAGTTGATTGTGTTTGTAATGTATTCCATGTTTCTTAGTTATAACATTGTATTAGTAACTCTTCACATGGTGATAGTTGGAGTTGTAGTTGAGACTCTAGACCAATAGATCCGTAAGACCCGTAGGGTTGAGAAATGGACAGTAAAGGTTTTGTGGTTAAACTACAACACCGAGGAACTACTCGTAAGACCGAGGACGTCACGTATTTTATGTGTCCTCATCTCTTGTTCATGTTATTGTTAGTTACAAGGATGTAACTTCCTTTTTTTTCGGGGGGGTTGATTTCGCGCCAATTGTGTGTTTGGTGCTAGAAGTTGTTATGATTTCATATGTGATGTATACCTTAATGTCTACAATATACGTAGTTTTTGTATAATTAGAAGTTTTATGGTAAAGTTTTATGTTAAACCTTGTAATATGTTGCATGTTTTACTTCTTATAGTATGAACATTTTAGTTGAAATGGTTGTATGACTACAAGGGTGATCAAATGAATTGATCTATGAGGTCTTTGGTTCTACTTGTTATGGTATGAATATATTAGTTGGAATGGTTGTTCGTACTTTAATAATAGATAATTGGCTAAACATATTAAGTTAATGAGCTAAAGTTTTGAAAAGTGATAGTATTTTCGCTACGAGTTTAAGAATTGTTTCAAGTTTCGAGGACGAAACTTATTTTATGGGGGGTAGATTGTAACACCCCAGTTTTTGAAACAATTTATTACTTATTTTATTAACTATATTATTCATTTTAGCTTATTTAATACTTAATTTATTTATCTTTAGGAATTACCTGGTAAATAATTTATATGGTTGTAGTAAGGCAAGTTTAGTGAATAACTGTTAAATTAATAGTAATAAGAGGGAATATACTCACATATATGTAGAAAGGGGGGAAAGGGGAAAATAAAACAATAAAGCAAAAAGAAAAGAAAAATAAGGAAAACCTCATATACGTTCTTCTTCACCACCTTTTCACCTCTTCTCCATCTCATTCTCTCAAGTCCTTCAACATTCATCCTTCACACACAACCACCACCATTACCGACTCACCTTTGCTGCCGACCTCCACACCACTGAGTGTCCACAACAATTAGTAAAGGCAACGGATAGGCAGCACAATGCGAGAGCAAAAGACCCGATGCTACATTGTTTTAGAGCGTCTCGGGCTTGTTTAGGGGCGTTTTGCAAGTCATTTTTCATCCCTAATCTCCTATATTAGTGGGTAAGTTGAATTCCTCAACTAATTAAGTTTTTCTTTTAAAATTATGAAGTTAGGGTTAATGTTTATGAAGTTGAATTGGGGTTTTGGATTTTAATTATTTGGGTATGGAATTGAATGAATAGAATATTTATTTAGGTGTTTAGTAGTTAGTTTGGATTAATGGAATGTTAAGTAAACTTGTTGTTCAATGAAATTTGTGGTGTAGTTCGTATAAATTACTAGTCAGTTTCGTAAAATGCACTTTTAAGCAGTTTCTGGGCATTTTTAGCAAAATTACGATTGCACAAAAGTTGTTCGTATTGAAATTTTATCTAAGATAGGCTAAATAAACGCTTGATTTGGATCTCGTTGGAGGAAGTTATATCCATTTTAAGTTTCTTTTAAAATTGATAAATTGTATAGTTAGTTCCGAGTCTTTCAATTTTGAATGTTTTCTTGTGAATGTTGATTTAATATAAACTAAAGGAGATTTTAGTATTGTTGATATTGATTTTTTTGGTAATCAAAGGTAAATGGCAGTTTAAGTAAATAAGTTATAAGAATTAGTTATACTTACTTTTATATATAAAAAAAGGGGTTGATGTTTTATAAAACTAAAATTAATAAAAGCTCATTAACTATTTTAGCCAAATCTATTAATATTTACTAAGTACATGTATGTTTATATTGTAGATCCCGGTTTCATTGAGGAGCTGTATTGACTAAGCTAGTTGGTTTGCTATAGTTTAAAAGGTAAGACTCTTATCAAAACTTTCTATAGCTAAGAGAAAAAAAAAGGTATGTTTCTCATTTTGGTTAAGATTGGTTTGAATGGGAAGAAGTTCTTCCAAGGTAGAAAGTTTGGTTTCCGAACCACAGATACAAGGAGTTACAATAGGTTTTGTACTTTCAAGTTGTTGAGATTGTCTATGTGGTATCTCAAAGAAATAATTTTCTGATTTTACAATGGTTGAGATTACCTGAGTGGTATCTCAAGGAAATGGAACTTTGTCAGGTTTGTCTCGACATTACAGATTAGTGTGGGGGCACGTTGATCAGTGCCTCGGACTTAGATCTTCTGCTACGGTTTGGCCGTTTGTGGGGTGTTCACACTAGGGGTCTTTGTCTATAAGTTATCCGGAGGGCCTAGCTAGCCCAAAGGCAAGGAAAGTTTTTTTCCATTCCATAGGTTTATAACTCCTCTTTGTGAAGTTAAAGGAAAGAAAGGATTTGTTTTAAGGAAAATAAAGAAATTTTATGATTTAGAAAGGAACACAAGAAAAAGGTTTTATAAAGCTTGCTACTTATTATTTTGATTCAAAAGGAGATGATTTGAAGGATATATTATTATCCTACCTGCATATATGTTTGGCATTACTGTATGAATCTTTCTCAGCCAGTTTGGCTGATACTACATGCCCGATATGTGCAAGTACATGAAGATCTTACATGTTGGGTGTGGGGTGTGGGCTAAGAGTAACGTTGCAACAACTTTTACTACTTAAAGTTGTAGTAGTTCTTTATCCGTTGCACTATTTATGTATAGATATTATCATTTTGGGACTTAAGGTTGTAATGTTAATTCACCTAAACCTTTACTTGACTAGACTTGTAATAGTTTAGTTTAGTTTTTCTTTGACTTTGATTCGGTCTACGTAGCTTATCCTTAACGGTTATTCTCGCAATAAGCGTGGAATAACACTTTTGGAATTTAGAGTAATTATGCATGGATGTGGATCCTTTTGAGCTGGATAAGGATTATTGAGAATTAGGAGTGCTAGTTTTATTGAAGGAGGTTTATAATTGGACGCGAGTCCTAAATTAAATTTTAGGCAGTCCATATTTCAGACGGAGCTCTGCCGATTTCTCTGTAGAATTTAAATATCATTTAGTTTAGACAGTAACTCGAAATTCAGGGGTGTTATTGTTGGTATCAGAGCCAACGGTTTGAGTTTATGGCTAGAGCCTAGATTTGAGCTTAGGGTGGTCTAGATGATGAGCCACCAGTTTAGAGCCAAGGTGTAGGGCCTTAGGTTTGCCCTAGAGGTTGTCCTTGAGTTGTGGCCTAGGATTGAGACCTAGAGTTGTGACCATCGGTTTAGTACCTATCGGGATCTCCAAATTCCTTTGTTTATTTTGAAACTATGTTTTGAGGAGAAAGCACCTCTCCCTACATTGATTGTTCATCACCGGTAAGATCACCCGGGCGGGGGTACGTGTTAATGAAGAAGAATAATGTACGAAAGTTTTAATCATTGTTTTGATTGGAAGTTGGATCCATCCCTACCTTGAGGTAGATTTTTGTGACCTAGTAGGTTGTGCCTAGAGTTGTAACCTTGAGGTTGTAACCTTAAGTAAGACTAAATAAATGAAAGTATTAAAATTTGAAAAGCCGAGGTAAGATAGAGATATGGGAAGTATGGGATTACATGTGGTTCTTTGTGTATGGTAGTTGTTTTGGATCCCTCTTATGTGGAAGTTTAACTTGATAATGTCAATGAGTTTGGTAAGTTTGGAACTAGTTGAGTTCTATGTTTGATTCAAGTTAAGTTGTGCTTGCTTCCATGTTTGGAATGATTGGCTAGTAAAGGTAAATCATTACGAGTATATCCTTGTTTGGTTGTGATTTTAAGTTGGTGCATAGCCGAGAGTGTGCTATAAGGTCAAGTTTGAGTTGCCTTATGCGAAATTTAGTTTCATTTATTTACGGGAACTCTATGGTGACATTCCGTCTTGATATTAATCTCTATCGTCACCTATTTCATTTAAGTATCTAGCTCGTCGGTTTTTTATGTTCGCATTAGGACGAACTATTATAGTGGATAGCGGTGAGCCTTATTCCATTCAAAGTGGCACTCCCTTTTAATTTTTTTTTTTTTAATTTTTTTTCTCTTGTGAGTGTTGTTGTGTTAGACCCGCCCATCTCCGTACTTTGTCCATCTTTTGGCCTTGAGAATGTTTAGTGATTAACGCTTGATTCTTGAATTGCAAGCTGATTGAGTTGCGTGATGGCATATACGAATTGTAGTTGGTGTGAATTGTTAATTGAAATCCTTACAAGAAATAGTTCGGTTATGCCTTGGATATGCTAGGCTTGTTGACTAAGTGCTATGAATTGACTGGTTAAGTGTATGATTGTGTGCAGAGGCTGTAACAAGAGTTGAATCTCCAGTTATTAGCTCTCTTGGTCATGCCTATAGAGCTTGTTTACGTGAGTTTAAAGTCGTCTAGCGAGTCATGATATGACTATCTACTGTAAGTTGTCATGTTCTGTTGACTTTCATGGAGTATTTGTGGTGATGTGTATAGCTAAAGAAAAAAGGAATTAGTCCAAGTGGGTTGGTTTCTCGTAGCATACCCGTGACTAGTAAAAGTCAGCTCATAACATGTTTAGGGTCAATCGTTTGACCCTGATAAAGTATTATTGTTCATTTATCGGTGTCAAGGAGTCGGTTTAAGACCATTATAGAACAACTAGTAACTGTCATTATATAGTAAGGTTATGGAGTGTCGACATATGCAAGGCATAATGTCAACTCGAGTCATGTCGATGGTGGGATGAGTAGTTCCCGTTATGTGATTTGTTTAGTAGTGATCAAGGTCTAATAACACTAAAATGGTTAGCGAGTCTAATGTAGACTGGTTTAACGAAGAGAGTCTCTTCTCATTGAGTTTAATGTTAGGAGTATAAGTTGAAGTAATCTAACTCTTTGATTTAAAGTTATTGCAAAGTTCTTGATTGGTAGTCACTAACCTTAAATGACAAGCTACAAGCTCCACAGTTTCTTGCACCTGTCTAATGAAATGACTGTAGTTGTGGAGTTATACTTTTACCATGTTTATTAGTTAAGAACCCCGAGATAAATTGGTTATAACTTATAACATGCTCTCATTTGTGTCGCCCTGAGGCGTTAGACGCTCATTTAAAGTTGAACAAATCGTCGTTAATGACCTAGAGGCCATTAAGAATGGTTTAATGTGCGCAGACTCGATTTACTTAAGTGCCCGGAGAATGATACTAAGTTATTATCGTGGTCCAACTGTGTAAGTGATTAATTTGATTAAGTTTTAAGTGAATAAGGGCTAAGTTTATCATGTCGCAAGTCTATGACTTGTTGTTTGAGTTGAAATTAATGAATTTAATAGAGACTACGAATGTATACTAGACCATATCTATTTCATTAACCTTGAGAAGAGAGTTTAAGTTACCTCTTGATTGCTATGTTTGGAGTGTTGAGTATCGGTATGCAAGGGTAATACCACTATTATTGTTCATGGAGTCGTTAGTTTATGTGATTCACATATCCTTGCAAGACTTGGAATTTTATTTCGTGAAACTATAGTGTGTGAACGGTTTATGATGTGTTATAAATGTGTGTTAGTTTTGAGACATGGTCTAAAAAGGAGTTTTGTATAAAGTAAGCTTTAGTTTCATGTAAATAGAGCATATCATTTTCTGTAGCACCTTAGTAGCTCGATTTGGCCCTGTTTGGTCAACGAATAAGTTACCATACCAAAGGCTATGTGAAATTGTTCAATTTGTTTGTGTAGTGTTTGAAAGTGAATTAAACACGTTTCAATTAAGGTTTTTCTAAAAATGGTTTTTCTACAACGATTTGATTGAATTTTGGAAAAGTTAAGAACACGTTTTTGGAAAAGTTTTGAAAGGGGGCAAGTCTCCCACAGATTGTGAGCCTTAAAGGTATCTCAATGTAGCTTTCTACCGCTCTATAATGTGTTTTGAGTGTTACCAAGTAATAGGAGACTTGGTGTTTAGTAAAGAATATTTGAAATCGTGTTATGGGCTTTAAAATTACCTGGATTTCGACCCAAGTAAAGTGAATAGTTGGACGGTCGGCCTCATAATGGAGGTTTCAAGCCTCCATGCCCCCACTGTCAGGACTATGAGTCAAACCAATGCGGGAGATTTTCAACTCCACCTTTGTTGTTAGGGTTATGTTCGACCCCATTGTCAGAGGTTTCAAGCCTCAACACCCTAGTAATGGAAATATATGCCTTATTATTTGGATTGATTGGATCCTTGTCAAGAAATTGTTTCAATGCGATAGAGCTTAGCATGTTGTTACTTCGTGTTTAAAAGACTGTTGTGACAGTAAGAATGATTGAGCAAAGTTTTTGCAAAACAAGAGTTCGATAAAAGGGTTATTTATTATTGGATTTCCAATAAAGAATCGTTTTGAAAGAAAGAAAATTGGTTGTGTCAATATTCAAGCATAAGGTTATTTAAGTACTCTTTGGATGAAAGTGCTTAGTGTGATATGATGTGACTGTCGTGGTGTCATTGATTACGTGAGAGTCATAAACTCCAAAATACGTGCTATGAATGTTTATGGGTTAGGACTCAGCCCAATGTTGATACGCACGTTAAAGTATTTTGTTTTGCCATTTGTGGTAGGTCCTGGTGGTTGTGAGTGTTATAACAACTTGAAGATGAAGTTCTAGACGTCGAGTTGTGAATTGTTTTACGTTTTTTTAGGCGAGTACGTCCAACCATGTAATGGGGAGTTCATATGGTATGAGTCTTTACTTCTATTTTTAGAAAAGAGATAGTACTCTCGGTTCGGGTTAGTTGTTGCTCCGTGAAAGCGTTGAGCACTTCATTTTGTAAATGCTTTTATGTATTGTGATTATAACGGGTTTAGAACACCTTTTCTCATTTCGAGTTGTCCACTTTACAAAAGGATACTCCGCCGGATTTTCGAGAAAATCCGACGTTATTATTTAAAACGCTTGTGAACCATAATGTAGTTATGAATTCAATTCCACACTCTACGACATAGTCCAATGAGTGTGACGGTAAGGGAGTTGATTTCCAAGTTTATCGGTCCATATGTGACCCTTGAAAAGATAGTTGATTGTGTTTGTAATGTATTCCAAGTTTCTTAGTTATAACATCGTATTAGTAACTCTTCACATGGTGATAGTTGGAGTTGGAGTTGTAGTTGAGACTCTAGACCAATAGATCCGTAAGACCCGTAGGGTTCATAAATGGATAGTAAATCCACAATAAGACTGAGGACGTCACGTATTTTATGTATCCTCATCTCTTGTTCATGTTATTGTTAGTTACGATGACATAACTTCTTTTTTAGGGTGGTAGATTTCATGCCAATTGTGTGTTTGGTGCTAAAAGTTGTTTTGATTTCATATGTGATGTATACCTTAATGTCTACAGTATACATAGTTTTTGTATAATTAGAAGTTTATGGTAAAGTTTTATGTTAAACCTTGTAATATGTTGCATGTTTTTCTTCTTATAGTATGAACATTTTAGTTGAAATGGTTGTATGACTACAAGGGTGATCAAATGAATTGATCTATGAGGTGCTGGTTCTACTTGTTATGGTATGAATATGTTAGTTGGAGCGATTTTTCGTACTTTAATAATAGATAGTTCGCTAAACATATAAATTTAATGAGCTAAAGTTTTGAAAAGTGATAGGATTTTCGCGACGATTATAAGAATTATTTCAAGTTTCGAGGACGAAACTTATTTTAAGGGGGGATATTGTAACACCCTAGTTTTTGAAACAGTTTATTATTTATTTTATTAACTATATTATTTAGGAAAAATTGACAAAATGGGTCTCAACTTTGGGTGATAATTTTTAAAAGGTCTGAACTATTGATTAACCTGTGTAGGTCCCAACTTTAGAAGGTCTTAACTTTTAGAGGGCCTTAGTGACTTGAAACTGGCTTAATTGGTCATAACTTGTAAAACTTGGGTCACACCAGAAGGGTTAATTGAGGGAGGGAAGTAGGAACTAGGTGAGATTTTAAAAAAAATTGTCATTTTTAAGTCATCGAGGCCCGCTAAAAGTTAAGACCCCCTAAAGTAGGGACCTACATAGGTTAATCAATAGTTCAAACCTTTTAAAAATTATTGCCCAAAGTTCAGACCCCTATTGTCAATTTTTCCTATTATTTATTTTAGCTTATTTAATATTAAATTCATTTATCTTTAAGAATTACCTGGTAAATAATTTATATGGTTGTAGTAAGGCAAGTTTAGTGAATAATTTTTTACTTGATAGTAATAAGAGGGAATATACTCACATAAATGTAAAAAGGGGGGAAAGGGGAAAAAACAATAAAACAAAAAGAAAATAAAAACAAAGAAAACCTCATATACGTTCTTCTTCACCACTTTTTCACCTCTTCTCCATCTCATTCTCTCAAGTCCTTCAACATTCATCCTTCACACACAACCACCACCATTACAGACTCTCATTTGCCGCCGACCACCACACCACCGAGTGACCACAACAACTCCGTAGAGGCGGCACAAGGGGAAAGCAAAAGACCCAACGCTGCTTCGTTTTGCGGTGTCTAGGGCTTGTTTAGGGGCGTTTTGCAAGTCATTTTTCATCCCTAATCTTCTATATTAGTGGGTAAGTTGAATTCCTCAACTAATTTAAGTTTTTCTTTTAAAATTATGAAGTTAGGGTTAATGTTTATGAAGTTGAATTGGGGTTTTTGATTTTAATTGTTTGGGTGTGGAATTGAATGAATAGAATGTTTATTTAGGTGTTTAG
The DNA here is from genome assembly GCA_947646795.1 of Beta lomatogona. Classification (NCBI taxonomy): domain Eukaryota; kingdom Viridiplantae; phylum Streptophyta; class Magnoliopsida; order Caryophyllales; family Amaranthaceae; genus Beta; species Beta lomatogona. The sequence goes on from CANSNZ010001151.1 coordinate 841,437, forward strand.
TAGTTAGTTTAGATTAATGAAATGTTAAGTAAACTTGTTCAAAGAAAGTTGTGGTGTAGTTTGTATAAATTACCTGTTAGTTTCGAAAAATGAAGTGTTAGGCAGTTTCTGGGTATTTTTAGCAAACATACGATTTCACAATAGTTGTTCGTATTGAAATTTTATCCAAGATAGGCTCAAAAAACGCTTGATTTAGATATCGTAGGAGGAAGTTATGTCCATTTTAAGTTTCTTTTAAAATTGATAAATTGTATAGTTAGTTTCGAGTGTTTCAAGTTTGAATGTTTTCTTATGAATGTTGATTTAATATAAACTAAGGGAGATTTTAGTATTGTTGATATTGATTACTTTGGTAATCAAAGGTAAATGGCAGTTTAAGTAAATAAGTTATAAGAATTAGTTATACTTACTTTTATATATAAAAAAAGGGGTTGATGTTTTATAAAACTAAAGTTAATAAAAGCTCATTAACTATTTTAGCCAAATCTATTAATATTTATTAAGTACATGTATGTTTATATTGTAGATCCCGATTTCATTGGGGAGCCGTATTGATTAAGCTAGTTGGTTTGCTATAGTTTAAAAGGTAAGATTCTTATCAAAACTTTCTATAGCTAAGAGAAAAGTTTTAGAAAAGTATGTATCTCATTTTGGTTAAGTTTGGTTTGAATGGGAAGTAGTTCTTCCAAGGTAGAAAGTTTGGTTTCCGAACCACAGATACAAGGAGTTACAATAGGTTTTGTGCTTTCAAGTTGTTGAGATTTCCTATGTGGTATCTCAAAGAAATAATTTTATGATTTTAAAATGGTTGAGATTCCCTAAGTGGTATCTTAAGGAAATGGAACTTTGTCGGGTTTGTCTCGACATTATAGATTAGTTGGGGGCATGCCGATCGGTGCCTCGGACTTAGATCTTACGCTACGGTTTAGCCGTTTGTGGGGTGTGCACATTAGGGGTCTTTGTCTATAAGTTATCTGGAGGGCCTAGCTAGCCCAAAGGCAAGGAAAGTTTGTTCCATTCCATAGGTTTATAACTCCTCTTTGTGAAGGTAAAGGAAACAAAGGATTTGTTTTAAGGAAAATAAAGAAAGGATTTGATTTAGAAAGGAATACAAGAAAAGGTTTTATAAAGCTTGCTACTTATTATTTTGATTCAAAAGAACATGATTTGCGGGATAAATTATTATCCTACCTACATATATGTTTGGCATTATTGTATGAATCTTGCTCAGCCAGTGTGGCTGATACTACATGCCCGATACGTGCAGGTACATGAAGATCTTACGTGTTAGGTGTGGGGTGTGGGGCTGAGAGCAACGTTCCACCAACTTCTACTAGATAAAGTTATAGTAGTTCTTTATCCGCTGCACTATCTATGTATACATATTATCATTTAGGGATTAAAGGTTGTGATATTAATTCACCTAAACCTTTACTTGAATGGACTGTAATAGTTTAGTTAAGTTTTGCTTTGACATAGATTATGTCTACGTAGCTTATCCTTAACGGTTATTCTCGCAATAACTATGGAATACTATTTTTGGAATTTTGGGTAATTAGGCGTGGATGTGGATCCTTTTGAGAATTAGGAGTGTTGGTTTTATTGAAGGACGTTTATAATTGGACGCGAGTCCTAAATTAAATTTTAGGCAGTCCAAATTTCAGACGGAGCTCATCGATTTTTCTGTAGAATTTTAATATCATTTAATTTACATAGTAACTCGAAATTCAGGGGTGTTATAGAATTAAAGTGTTGCATGTCATGAATGAAGCCCAACCTAAATTTGCAGCAACAATATCAAGTGGAACGTGGGTTAGACGTGTGAACTGAAGGCCCAAGTTATGTTTGGGTTTTATTTTCTTTTGTTGTAATTTTTAAGCTTGTAATAAACCTTGAGATTACTTATAAAGTATCTCATGATTAGGTGTGTGGCTTGTAGTAATAAGCATGGTATTAGGAATGTGTTTTCGGTTTGAAATGGCTAGTTGTAACTCCTTATAACAGCTCATTGAATGAGCTTGACGAGGGGCATGAATCAAGGAGCTTTTCAGGCTCCTTGAACCTCATTTTGGAGGGCGCTTTATTAGGGTTTATTTGAGTGTTTTTGATTCCATTTGCTGCTCCTAAGCCTATATAAGGAGAACTTATTATATGGGAAAATCAGCCTTGTGTGATTTGATAAAAATCCTAGTGTTTTTCAAGTTAAAGCTTTGAGTGTGTCTCAAGTGAAAACTTACCCTTATTATCTTGAGTGATAAGCATATGAGAGGTTGAGTGGGTCTTGCCTCTAGCCTAAATCCCCAAATCTTTGAGTTTGTCCTTGTGATTTTGTTCTATCCTTAGTTTCGTGAGATTCAATTGTGAAAATGAGGGTTCTATGTTCCTTGAGTTTAAATTCATCATCCAATACTTTGGAGGGTGTATTTAGACTTATATCATCTGGTATTAGAGATTTGGCGTGGAGATCTTGAAGAAAAATTATGTTTTGATGGTAAAATAAAACGGGCGGATTACATCCGGTTTTTTCATCGACTTTGAAGGGATGTTTCTTGGCCTTTAGGAGTCTCGTTTGGGTGATTCTTTTTTGATTCTCGCATAATTTTTTGTCTAGAAACTTACAAATTATTTCAGATTTTTGTAAATTTTTTAGCTATTAAACTAGGCACTTTTTCGCGACGGCGCTATAACAAAGCAAATTCAGCATACAAAATTTCTAATGAAGATTTCTCCCTCATTTGGAAAGTTTTTCAAGAGTTTTTTTTTTTATTCTACTTGAGATTTCCTAAAGGCATACCTACCATTCCTGTCCTAATAATTTTTATGTGACTATGGATGATTATCGAAGTTATGAAGAAGAAGACGAAAGAAATAGGGTAATGGTTCAAGCACTTGAAATTGAAGTCACGGAAAAAGAAGTTAGAAAAGAAGAAAACAATTTTGAAGTTGCCCTTGAAAAGAAAGAAATAATTCAAGACTCTTAAGAAGAAAAAGGGAAAGGAAAATGTTTTCATGAAATTTCTTTTAAAGGAACTTTTTTTTACAAATTAATCTCTTATCAACTCATATGATGTCACAAATTTTAATCCCGTTGAAAAAGATTTTCCCGAGCAAGTTTCTATTGTTGGTGGTGAAAGTCTCACAAGTTCAAACATGGTTGCTTCAATGTATCCAAGTGATGTGGAAAGTGAACTTACTTTATCTTTACCATTACTTGCAAAATTATCGACAAAAGAAAAGGAAAAGCACCTCTCTTGTAATTTGTAATTCATAAGAAAATCTAGTGGAATCAAATGGGGACGGTTTGGTTGTGAATGAAAAAGCACTAGTGGAAAAAAACCTTATCTGTCACTTAGTAACAGATTCGGTCTTACAAAACCGCATCCGAAAATCATTAAAAAAAATGGATGGGAAAGCTAGGTGGAAAATCTGATCCGGTCCTTTAGTGAACCGAATCAGATTTTAGAAACCGCTCCGGTTTTCTAAAATCTGATCCGGTTCCCAAGACAGGATTAGATTTTCTGTTATTTTTTCCCAAGCAAAAACCCGCGCTTTCCCTCCTTCACCCATTTTCATTACAGCACGAACGACCCAGTTCCATTACAACACTAAGGCCCAACCCACAAACCCCCCCACCTCTCATCTCACACGCTATCTCCCTCATATCCCATCTCAACCCTAATTCGGTAATCTCTCCCGACCTTCCTCCCTCTCTCACTTAGGGTTTGCAAATTGAATCAGATGGGAACAGAAAGAAAAAGAAAGGTGAGTTTGTTCGATGTAGTTGACGAAAACGCCATAGCTCCAGGCAAATTAACAAAATCCAACGGTGGTATTTCGATGTTGACGAACAATGGTGGCGCTAATCTCACCGCCACTTTCATAAACTTTCAAATCCTCCCACTTCTTTTTGCACATTCACCAACCATGAAAGTGTGCCCCCTGATGCTCATCTCGAACTTCATCTTGATCTCGAACGTAATGCATATCTTCCTTCTTCTTCTGATGAATCGGTTTTATTGCTTTTCTTTTTTCTTTTTGCGCTGAAATTTTAATTCTTTGTTTTACTTCATATGTTTGAATGTTGTATTTGTGGTTTGTTCGATTTAGAATCGATATTTGGAGTTGAAGCTGAAAATATAGCAGTGCATTTTTTGCTTATGCGATATTATGTGATATTACATTTAGTAGCATTATCAGTTATTATATGAAATATATTGTTCTTAGTGATTTTGGATTGAAGCTTAGTGTTTATGATATGCTTATCTTGTTAAAATGGGTATAGTTGTGAGGGTCGATTATAACTGATGGACTATGAGGGACTAGCAGACTATTTTTAGTAAGTTATGCAGATTATGAGCACTGAAAATATTTTAAGCAAATTCAGTACGAGTCCATACTTAATTTAAGAGTTTAAAGCACTTATCCCTTATTTTTTTATCCTTAATTCATTCCTAGTTACTCTAAGTCATACTAAGATGCATAGATTACAAGTTAACATAGTGTTCAACCTATAAACTCAAATTTCTTATGCAGGAGGTTGATGGTAACTTGAGATAGATCTATTAATGTCTCAATAAAGAAGCATAATAAAAAGATGTGGCTACTACTTATGCATAATGCGTGCAGGCACTTACTCATAGATCTTAGCAAATGACAAATTATAAACGAAGTATCAATGTAAATTATTTAGCCAAGTATTAGAAACATGAATAGCAAAGGACTCTAGTGTTTTGGGATTATAAGATACAAAAACTGAATCAGATGCATAATACAGTTTTTTTTTGGTTTGTATGCAAAGTACCATTACCCAATACCTTTAATAATACTCAGACCTAGGCCCTTTTTTTGTTTGGGGAGGGGGGTAAGATTTATGCAGCGTTATCCATTCAATTAATAAGTAGATGTATTCAGTATGTACGCTACAATAGTACAATTTCAAAGAGGCTATTCCTGTTTAGGTTTGAAAGACAATTAATTGGCTTGCTAATTCTCAGCAAATGAGTAAATTGTTCAGTAAGACGTTTGGCTTAGTCCATTGCATCCCAAAAGACCAAAAGCGTTGACATTAAATGTCCAGTGTTTACCTGTTATATGTGTTTTGGAACTGGCAGTATGGAATGTCCAATGTGTTGCTTGTTGTATGTGTTTCACAACTGCCAGTACCACATGCTAGCTTGTCCAGAGTATTCTTGTTACTTGCATGTCCTGTTTCTGCTATAGGCTAATATTCTTGTTCTGTTCTATTTTTACCTGTTATGTCTCATGTGAGCGTTTGACATGGCAATTCTACTGTGGTCTGTTTAGATGCTTCGCAGAATTGACAACACTATGCTCAAAAGACTTTTTCGTTACCCCTCTGCTCCATTCTTTAGTAAGAAATTTGGCTTACTCCATTGTATTCCAAAGTCTGACATAGTGGTATCCATAATTTTCCTGTTAGTATGTGTCTCGGACTTACAGGACCTCATGCTAATTCTTCCATAGTATCCTTGTCATTAGCACATCCTATTTCTACTGAGGATTAATATTTTTTATCATTATCTTTATCCTTTTCTAGAGGACTCGAGTATATGGCATGCATATCTAGTGTTGCCTGTTTATGTCTCACAGCACTTGCCACACTTTATTTAGGTTCTCTAAAACTGTTTCATTACTCCCGCGCTCCCTGTCTACTCAAATATATTTATTCAGTTTAGTTATCTTTTCTGTTTTTGGCACTTATTGTGCTTGTGTGCTTCCTTGTAGGGCTGGTCTATATGAGGTGGATGGTTATGTATATGATGCTATTGTGGAAGGGGAACCTCTACCTGACACGGAACTGAAAGAGGTTCATATCTTAGAAACTGTGATTTATCTTTCATTTGTCTGAAGGGCTCGCTTCTCGTATAAGCATTCGGTGACATCATTTCTATGCATATGTGACTTTAACCTACTTGAATCATCTTCTTTCTTTACTCTTCTACAACATTACACATGAAGCTTGATTAATTTTGACTAATTAAATTCTGCTATTTTGCATGATATTTAATACTATTATTGTCTTTGAAGTAGTCTATACACTAGGTGCCTTTATGTAACCTTCGGGGTCTTTTTTTTATTTCAATTTGCATACTCTCCTTAATTTTGATGTCAATTCTTTCCTTGATGAATTATGTGTTAGGACTTAGGAGTGTCTTTTATGTGTGAAATTGGGTTGATTAATCTACTTCGTTTCTTGTTCATTGGTAGCGAAAATAATTGTTGAGTCATGATCCGTTGCTATTAGGAAGTAACTGGGTTGTTGATCTTTAGCACTCCATTCTTGAGTTTTGGAGGAAAGACTGAAAAGGTGATGGAAAAATCAGTGTCGGTTTGTTTGAGTTTAACTTTAACCAGTCGAAGTTGCGATCGTTTTTCTATTAAATTAGATTCGATCCTAATTTGGATGTTCTATCATGTCTAAGGGTCTTTATACCTTCATCCTACTAATGGGTCTTTTTTCATATTAATCACAGAAAATACAAGTGATGGATGATTCCCTGCCAGATCTAAAATTTGTAGTGTTGCTGACTCTAACACCCCTCAAACAAGCAGGAAACGTGTTCCGTTTAGGTCGTCCCCGTCTGATAGTGCTTTGAAAAACACAGCTAGAAATAGAGGGTCTAATGTAGCAGACAAGAGGTCAAGCCCAACAGGTTTGAGGAAGCTAGAGTCCAAGAAGCCTTCTGGTACAAATGGTGATGGTACTGATCTGCGTGGATCATCTGTAACACCAGTATATGGAGAACATTCAGTGGAAGATGGACCCGTGGTCGGCCTATACATGTTCCCAAAGGTGCTGCACTTCAGGATTCTTATGTATCTAATTATTTATGAGTACGATGTTAAAATTATAGTTGCTAATATTTTTATGTATCGAATTATTTATGCTTATGATTCAATTGAGCATAATATGCTTAATAAATTGAATATTGATATATACAATTGATTTTGTATCGATTAATAATGAAAAAATGGAAAAAAAAACTTGTTTTTGGTTTTTGGGGGGGTTTACTGATCCGGTTAATATGATTAACTGATCCAGTTTTCCTTCAAAACCAGATCAGTAAATGATTAACTACTCCGATTTAGGACTGATGCGGACCAAAACCGAATTAGTACGCCCAATTTTGACCGTAGCGGATGGACTTTTTTCCACTAGTGAAGAAAGGGGTGCTTCTTGTGATAACTCATCTCTAAATGAGTTATTAGGAGAATACCAAGATGAAACAAAAGAAAATAAGAGGGTGGGAGTATTTCAAAATTAATGGGAGAAAATGAGAGAATAAATTGAAAAGGTAAACAAAAAAAATCTTGAGAGGGTAAACAACAAAAGGAAACTCTTCAAACGTGGTCCAATCTTCACTATAAGAGATCACTTTCCATACTTTGAAAAACCAAGTTTAAGGGCAAACTTAATTTGAAGATAGGGAGAATGATGCAAGTCCAAGGTCCAAAAGAAAAGCCCACGCATTATAACAGAAATTAGAACTATCGGTGTTGACACTTATATTTCTAACAGCCATAATTCGGTCAATTTGATTCATTTCGTGGACTTTATTAGGTCTATCAGTAAGTTCACATTCTAAACTTACAGAAAAAGTGGTCAAACACTTAATTTGGAGAAGTTTTAGACCGAATTCAAGTGTTGCATGTCATGAATGAAGCCCAACCTAAATTTACAGCAACATAATCAAGTGGGACGTGGGTTGGACGTGGGTTGGACGTGTGAATTGAAGGCCCAAGTTCTGTTTAGGTTTTATTTTCATTTGTTGTTATTTTTAAGCTTGTAATAAACCTTAAGCTTACTCATAAATTATCTCATGATTAGGTTTGTGGTTTGTAGTAATAAGCATTATATTAAGAATGTGTTTCAGGTTTAAAATGGTTGGTTGTAACTCCTTATAACATCTCATTGAATGAGCTTGATGAGGGGCATGAATCAAGGAGCTTTTCATGCTCCTTGAAACTGATTTTGGAGGGTTGTTTTGTTAGGATTTTTGTGAGTGTTTTAGATTCCTTTTCCTGCTCCCAAGTCTATTTTAGGAGAGCTTATTATATGAGAACATCAGCTTTGTGTGATTTGATAAAAACCATAGTGTTTTGAAGTTTAAGCTTTGAGTGTGTCGCAAGTGAAAACTTACCCTGATTACTTTGAGTGAGTTCTTGAGTGATAAGCTTAGGACAGGTTGATTGGATCTTGCCTCTGGCCTAAATCCCCCAAATCATTGAGTTTGTCCTTGTGATTTGGTTCTATCCTTAGTTTCGTGAGTTTCAAGTGTGAAAGTGAGTGTTCTATGTTCCTTGAGTTGAAATTCATCATCCAATACTTTGGAGGGTGTATTTAGACTTACATCATCTGGTATTAGAGATTTGGCGTGGAGATCTTGAAGAAATATTGCGTTTTGGTTGTAAAACAAAACGAGCAAATTACTTCCATTTTTCGTCGGACTTTGAAGGGATGTTTCTTGGCCTTCAGGAGTCCAGATTGGGTGATTCTTTTTTATCCTGCATAATTTTTTGTCTAGAAAGTCACAAATTGTTTCAGATTTTTGTAAATTTTTTTGCCATTAAACTGGGCTCATTTTTCGCGACTGTGCCAGAACAAAGCAAATTCAGCATCCAAAACTTCTAATGATGATTTCTCCCTCATCCGGAAAGCGTTCAAGAGTTTCTTAGTTTTATTCTGCTTGAGATTTCTTAAACTTTTATAATCTGTAAGCCTTTGAGAGTCTTAAGGCTGTTTTATATTTTTGTTCAGTGCTTGAAGTTACTGGCATATTCATCATTGTAATCGTAATAGTCTAGCAAAATTGTGAGAAACAAATCATGGCTAGTGATGTAATATCTTACAGGTTATAACTCAAAAATTGGAGAACTTGGAGAAAAAATCAGAAGAAAGAAAAGAGAGGAAAATGGAAAGAATGTGGAAATATATTTTCTTTGAAATTGGGAAGGTTGATGGTGCAAGATGCTCAAAATGCCTTGGTTATGGGCATACATACCATTCCCGTCCTATTAAGTTTTATGTGTCTATGGATGATTATCGAAGTTTTGAATAAGAAGACGAAAGAAATAGGGTAATGGTTCAGCACTTAAATCGAAGTCATGGAAAAGAAGTTAGAAAAGAAGAAATTTTACCTTTTAAAGGAACTTTTTTTCCAAATTGGTCTCTTATCAACTCATATGATGACACAAATTTTAATTCCTTTGAAGAATATTTTACTGAGCAAGGTTCTAGTGTTTGTGGTGAAAGTCTCACAAGTTCAAACATGGTTGCTTCAATGTATCCAAGTGATGTGGAAAGTGAACTTACTTACCATTGCTTGCAAAAGTAGCGACGAGAAGAAAGGAAAAGCACCTCTCTTGTAATTTGTAATTCATGTGAAAATCTATTTGAATCAAATGGGTACAGTTTGGTTGTGAATGAAAAAGAAAAGGATGCATCTTCTCTAAATGAGTTATTAGGAGAATATCAAGATGAAAGAAATGAAAATAAGAGAGTGCAAGTATTTCAAAATTCATGGGAGAATTGAGAGAAGAAATTGAAAAGGTGAACAAAAGATATCTTGAGAGGGTAAACAACAAAAGGAAACTCTTCAAACCTGGTCCAATCTTCACTATAAGATATCACTTTCCATACATTGAATAACCAAGTTTAAGGCAAACGTATTTTGAAGATAGGGAGAATGATTCAAGTTCAAGGTCCAAAAGAAAAGCCCATGCATTATAAGGGAAATTAGAACTATTGGTGTTGATACTTAAATTTATAATTCGGTTAATTTGACTCATTGCGTGGACATTAATAGTTCCATCAATACGTTCACATTTTGAACTTAGGGAAAAATTGGTCAAACACTTAATTTGGATAAGTTTTAGGCCGAATTCAAATGTTGCATGTCATGAATGAAGCCCAACCTAGATTTGCAGCAACATAATCAAGTGGGACTTGGTTTAGACGTGTGAATTGAAGGCCCAAGTTTTGTTTGAATTTTATTTGCTTTGGTTATTATTTTTAAGCTTGTAATAAACCTTGAGATTACTCATAAAGTATCTCATGATTAGGTGTTTGGTTGTAGTAATAAACATGATATTAGGAATGTGTTTTAGGTTTAAAAAGGCTGGTTGTAACTCCTTATAACAGCTCATTGAATGAGCTTGATGAAGGGCATGAATCACGGTGCTTTTCATGCTCCTTCAAACTGATTTTGGAGGGCGGTTTTCTTAGGCTTTTTGTGAGTCTTTTAGATTGCTTTTCCTGCTCCTAAGTCTATCTAAGGAGAGCTTATTATATGAGAAAATCAGCTTTGTGTGATTTGATAAATTTCCTAATGTTTTTCAAGTTTAAGCTTTGAGTGTGTCTCAAGTGAAAACTTACCCTTATTACTTTGAGTGAGTTCTTGACTGATAAGCTTCAGAGAGGTTGAGTGGGTCTTGCCTCTGGCCTAAATCCCCAATTCATTGAGTTTGTCCTTGTGATTTGGTTCTATCCTTACTTTTGTGAGTTTCAAGTGTGAAAGTGAGTGTTCTATGTTCCTTGAGTATAAATTTATCACCCAAATCTGGTATTAGAGATTTGGCGTGAAGATCTTGAAGAAAAATTGCGTTTTGGTGGTAAAACAAAACAGGCAGATTACATCAAGTTTTTCATCTGAATTTGAAGGGATGTTTCTTGGCCTTCAGGAGTCCACATTGGCTGATTCTTTTTTGATTCTGCATAATTCTTTGTCTAGAAACTCAAAAATTATTTTAGATTTTTGTGAATTTTTTAACTATTCAACTGGGCAACTTTTTCGCGACTGCGCCTGAACAAAGCAAATTCAGCACACAAACTTCTAATGAAGTTTTCTCCCTCATCCGGAAAGCTTTTCAAGAGTTTCTTTTTTTATTCCGCTTCATATTTCCTAATTTTTCATAATTTGTAAGTCTTTGAGAGTCTCAAGGCCTTATATATTTTTGATCTATCGTTTGAAGTTACTGGCAGATTCATCATTGTAACTGTAATAGTCTAGCAAAATTGTTAGAAACAAATCATGGCTAGTGATGTACTATCTTATAGGTTATAACTCAAAAATTGGAGAACTTGTAGAAAAAATCAGTGAAAAAAAAGTGAGGAAAAAAGAAAGAATGTAGAAAGATATTTTCTTTGAAATTGGGAAGGTTGATGGTGCAAGATGTTCAAAATGCCATAGTTATGGGCATACATACCATTCTTGTCCAAATAAGTTGTATGCGTCTATGGATGATTGTCGAAGTTTTGAAGAAGAAGACGAAAGAAGTCGGGTAATGGTTCAAGCACTTGAAATTGAAGTCATGGAAAAAGAAGTTAGAAAAGAAGAAAACAATTTTGAAGTTGCTCTTGAAAAGAAATAAAATACAGGACTTTTAAGAAGAACAAGAGAAATAAAAATGTTTTAATGAACTTTCTTTGAAAGGAATTTTTTTCCAAATTGATCTCTTATCAACTCATATGATGTCGAAATTTTGATCCCTTTGAAGAAGATTTTCCCGAGCAAGGTTCTAGTGTTGGTGGTGAAAGTCTCACAAGTTCCAACATGGTTGCTTCAATGTATCCAAGTGATGTGGAAAGTGAACTTACGTGATCTTTGCCATTGCTTGCAAAAGTAGAGACAAAAGAAAAGGAAAATCACCTCTCTTGTAATTTGTAATTCATATGAAAATCTAGTGGAATAAAATGGGGACGGTTTGGTTGTGAATGAAAAAGAAAAGGGTGCTTCTTGTGATAACTCATCTCTAAATGAGTTATTAGGAGAATACCAAGATGAAAGAAATGAAAATAATAGAGTGGGGGTATTTCAAAATTCACGGGAGAAAATGAGAGAAGAAATTGTAAAGGTGAATAAAAGAAATCTTAAGAGGGTAAACAACAAAAGAAAACTCTTCTAACCTGGTCCAATCTTCACTATAAGGGATCACATTCCATACTTTGAATAACCAAGTTTAAGGGTAAATTATTTTGAAGATAGGGAGAATGATGCAAGTCTAAGGTCCAAAAGAAAAGCCCATGCATTATAAAAGAAATTAGAACTATCGGTGTTGATACTTATATTTCTAACAGCCATAATTCGGTCAATTTAACTCATTTCGTGGATTCTAATAGGTCCATCAATAAGTTCACATTCTGAACATACGGAAAAAGTGGTCAAACACTTAATTTGGATAAGTTTTAGGCCGAATTCAAGTGTTGCATGTCATGAATGAAGCCCAACCTAAATTTGCAGCAACATAATAAAGTGGGACATGGTTTGGACGTGTGAATTGATGGCCCAAGTTCTGTTTGGATTTTATTTGCTTTTGTTATTATTTGTAAGCTTGTAATAAACCTTGAGATTACTCATAAAGTATCTCATGATTAGGTGTGTGGTTGTAGTAATAAGCATGATATTAGGAATGTGTTTTAGGTTTAAAATGGCTGGTTGTAACTCCTTATAATAGCTCATTGAATGAGCATGATGAGGGGAATGAATCAAGAAGCTTTTCATGCTCATTGAAACTGATTTTGGAGGTCAATTTTCTTAGGGTTTTTGTGAGTGTTTTAGATTCCTTTTCCTGCTCCTAAGTCTATCTAAGGAGAGCTTATTATATGAGAAAATCAGCTTTGTGTGATTGGATAAAAACCCTAGTGTTTTTCAAGTTTAAGCTTTTAGTGTGTCTCAAGTGAAAACTTACCCTTATTACTTTCAGTGAGTTCTTGACTGATAAGCTTAGGAGAGGTTGAGTGGGTCTTGCCTCTGGCCTAAATCCCCAAATCATTGAGTTTGTCCTTGTAATTTCGTTTTATCCTTACTTTTGTGAGTTTCAAGTGTGAAAATGAGTGTTCTATGTTCCTTGAGTTCAAATTCATTGCCCAAATCTGGTATTAGAGATTTGGCGTGAAGATCTTGAAGAAAAATTGCGTTTTGGTGGTAAAACAAAATAGGCAGATTACATCTAGTTTTTCGTCTGACTTTGAAGGGATGTTTCTTGGCCTTTAGGAGTCCAGATTGGGTAATTCTTTTTTTATTCTGCATAATTCTTTGTCTACAAACTCAAAATTATTTCAGATTTTTGTGAATTTTTTAACTATTAAACTGGGAACCTTTTTCGCAACTGCGCCAGAACAAAGCATATTCAGCATACAAAACTTCTAAGGATGTTTTCTCCCTCATCCGGAAAGCTTTTCAAGAGTTTCTTTTTTTATTCTGCTTGAGGTTTCCTAAATTTTCATAATCTGTAAGCCTTTGAGAGTCTCAAGGCCTTTTATATTTTTGTTCTATTGTTTGAAGTTACTGGCAGATTCATCATTGTAACTGTAATTGTCTAGCAAAATTGTGAGAAACAAATCATGGCTAGTGATGTAATATCTTACCGGGTTATAACTCAAAAATTGGAGAACTTGTCGAAAAAATCAGTGAAATAAAAGAGAGGAAAAAGAAAGAATTTGGAAAGATATTTTCTTTGAAATTAGGAAGGTTGATGGTGCAAGATGTTCAAAATGCCATAGTTATGGGCATACATACCATTCTTGTCCTAATAAGTTTTATGCGTCTATGGATGATTATCGAAGTTTTGAAGAAGAAGACGAAACAAGTAGGGTAATGGTTCAAGCACTTGAAATTGAAGTCATTGAAAAAGAAGTTAGAAAAGAAGGAAATAATTTTGAAGTTGCTCTTGAAAAGAAATAAATAATACAAGACATTTAAGAAGAACAAGGGAAAGAAAAATGTTTTCATGAACTTTCTTTGAAAGGAACTTTTTTTTCCAAATTGATCTCTTATCAACTCATATGATGTCACAATTTTGATCCCTTTGAAGAAGATTTTCCCGAGCAAGGTTCTAGTGTTGGTGGTGAAAGTCTCAAAAGTTCAACATGGTTGCTTCAATGTATCCAAGTGATGTGGAAAGTGAACTTACGTTATATTGATCATTGCTTGAAAATGTAGCGACAAAAGAAAAGGAAAAGCACCTCTCTTGTAATTTGTAATTCGTATGAAAATCTAGTGGAATCAAATGGGGACGGTTTGGTTTGAATGAAAAAGAAAAAGGTGCTTCTTGTGATAACTCATCTCTAAATGAGTTATTAAGAGAATACCAAGATGAAAGAAATGAAAATAAGAGAGTGGGAGTATTTCAAAATTCACGGGAGAAAATGAGAGAAGAAATTGAAAAGCTGAACAAAAGAAATCTTAAGAGGGTAAACAACAAAAGGAAACTCTTCTAACCTGGTCCAATCTTCACTATAAGGGATCACATTCCAAACTTTGAAGAACCAAGTTTAACGGTAAACTTATTTTGGAGATAGGGAGAATGAATTTCTTAGGGTTTTTGTGAGTGTTTTAGATTCCTTTTCCTGCTCCTAATTCTATCTAAGGAGAGCTTATTATATGAGAAAATTAGCTTTGTGTGATTTGATAAAAACCCTAGTGTTTTTCAAGTTTAAGCTTTGAGTGTGTCTCAAGTGAAAACTTACCCTTATTACTTTGAGTGAGGTCTTGACTGATAAGCTTAGGAGAGGTTGAGTGGGTCTTGCCTTTGGCCTAAATCCCCAAATCATTGAGTTTGTCCTTGTGGTTTCGTTCTATCCTTGCTTTTGTGAGTTTCAAGTGTGAAATTAAGTGGTCTATGTTCCTTGAGTTTAAATTTATCACCCAAATCTGGTATTAGAGATTTGGCGTGAAGATCTTGAAGAAAAATTGCGTTTTGGTGGTAAAATAAAACAGGCAGATTACATCCAGTTTATCGTCTAACTTTGAAGGGATGTTTCTTGGCCTTCAGGAGCCCAAATTGGGTGATTCTTTTTTTATTCTGCATCTATGTCTTGAAACTCAAAAATTATTTCAGATTTTTGTGAATTTTTTAACTACTAAACTGGGGACCTTTTTCGTGGATCGCGCTGAATAAAGCAAATTCAAGCATACAAAACTTCTAATGAAGTTTTCTCCCTCATCCGCAAAGCTTTTCAAGAGTTTCCTTTTTTCTATTCTGCTTGTGATTTCCTAAATTTTCATAATATGTAAGCCTTTGAGAGTCTCAAGCCCATTTATATTTTTGCTCTAGTGTTTGATGTTACTGGCAGATTCATCATTGTAACTGTAATAGTCTAGCAAAATTGTGAGAAACAAATCATGGCTAGTGATGTAATATCTTACAGGTTTTAACTCAAAAATTGGAGAACTTTGAGAAAAAACCGGTGAAAAAAAAAGAGAGGAAAAAAGAAAGAATGTGGAAAGATATATTCTTTGAAATTAGGAAGGTTGATGGTGCAAGATGTTCAAAATGCCATGGTTCTGGGCATACACACCATTCTTGTCTTAATAAGTTTTATGTGTCTATGAATGATTATTGAATTTTGAAGAAGAAGATGAAAGAAATAGGGTAATGGTTCAAGCACTTGAAATTGAAGTCATGGAAAAGAAGTTAGAAAAGAAGAAAACAATTTTGAAGTTGCTCTTGAAAAGAAAGAAATAATACAAGACTTTTAAGAAGAATAAGGGAAAGAAAAATGTTTTCAAGAACTTTCTTTTAAAGGAACTTTTTTTCCAAATTGATTTCTTATCAACTGATATGATGTCACTAATTTTGATCCCTTTGAAGAAGAGTTTCCCGAGCAAGGTTCTAGTGTTGGTGGTGAAAGTCTCAAAAGTTCAAACATGGATGCTTCAATGTATCCAAGTGATGTGAAAAGTCAACTTACGTTATCTTTACCATTGCTTGCAAAAGTAGAGACAAAAGAAAAGGAAAAGCACCTCTATTGTAATTTGTAATTCATATGAAAATCGAGTAGAATCAAATGGGGACGGTTTGGTTGTGAATGAAAAAGAAAAGGGTGCTTCTTGTGATAACTCATCACTAAATGAGTTATTAGGAGAATACCAAGATGAAATAAATGAAAATAAGAGAGTGGGAGTATTTCAAAATTCACGGGAGAAAATGAGAGAAGAAATTGAAAAGCTGAACAAAAGAAATCTGGAGAGGGTAAACAACAAAAGGAAACTCTTCTAACTTGGTTCAATCTTCCACATAACCAAGTTTGAATAACCAAGTTTAAGGGCAAACTTATTTTGAAGATAGGGAGATTGATGCAAGTCCAAGGTCCAAAAGAAAAGCCCATGCATTATACGAGAAATTAGATTTATCTGTTGATACTTATATCTCTAACAGCCATAATTCGGTCAATTTGACTCATTTCGTGGATTTTAATAGGTCCATCAATAAGTTCACATTCCGAACATACGAAAAAAGTGGTCAAACACTTAATTTGGATATATTTTAGGCTGAATTCAAGTGTTTCACGTCATGAATGAAGCCCAACCTAAATTTGCAGCAACATAATCAAGTGGGACATGGTTTGGACGTGTGAATTGATGGCTCATGTTCTGTTTGGATTTTATTTGCTTTTGTTATTATTTTTAAGCTTGTAATAAACCTTGAGATTACTCATAATGTATCTCATGAGAAGGTGCGTGGTTGTAGTAATAACCATGATATTAGGAATGTGTTTTAGGTTTAAAATGGCTGGTTGTAACTTCTTATAATAGCTCATTGAATGAGCTTGATGAGGGGAATGAATCAAGAAGCTTTTCATGCTCATTGAAACTGATTTTGGAGGTCAATTTTCTTAGGGTTTTTGTGAGTGTTTTAGATTCCTTTTCCTGCTCTTAAATCTATCTAAGGAGAGCTTATTATATGAGAAAATCAGCTTTGTGTGATTTGACAAAAACCCTAGTGTTTTTCAAGTTTAAGCTTTGAGTGTGTGTCAAGTGAAAACTTACCCTTATTACTTTGAGTGAGTTCCTGACTGATAAGCTCAGGAGAGGTTGAGTGGGTCTTGCCTCTGGCCTAAATCCCGAAATCATTGACTTTGTCCTTGTGATTTCGTTATATCCTTACTTTTGTGAGTTTCAAGTGTGAAAATGAGTGTTCTATGTTCCTTGAGTTTAAATTCATCACCCAAATCTGGTATTAGAGATTTGGCGTGAAGATCTTGAAGAAAAATTGTGTTTTGGTGGTAAAATAAAACAGGCAGATTACATCCAGTTTTTCGTCTGACTTTGAAGGGATGTTTCTTTGCCTTTAGGAGTCCAGATTGGGTAATTTCTTTTTTTATTCTGCATAATTCTTTGTCTAGAAACTCAAAAATTATTTCGGATTTTTGTGATTTATTTAACTATTAAACCGGGCACGTTTTCGCGATCGCGCTGTAACAAAGCAAATTCAAGCATATAAAACTTCTAAGGATGTTTTCTCCCGCATCCGGAAAGCTTTTCAAGAGTTTCCTTTTTTTATTCTACTTGAGGTTGCCTAAATTTTCGTAATCTGTAAGCCTTTGAGAGTCTCAAGGCTTTTTATATTTTTGTTCAATTGTTTGAAGTTACTGGCAGATTCATCATTGTAACTGTAATAGTCTAGCAAAATTTTGAGAAACAAATCATGGCTAGTGATGTAATATCTTACAGGTTATAACTCAAAAATTGGAGAACTTGTAGAAAAAATCAGTGAGAAAAAAGCGAGGAAAAAAGAAAAAATGTGGAAAGATATTTTCTTTCAAATTGGGAAGGTTGATGGTGCAAGATGTTCAAAATGCCATAGTTATAGGCATACATACCATTCTTGTCCTAATAAGTTTTATGCATCTATGGACGATTATCGAAGTTTTGAAGAAGAAAACGAAAGAAGTAGGGTAATGGTTCAAGCACTTGAAATTGAAGTCATGGAAAAAGAAGTTAGAAAAGAAGAAAATAATTTTGAAGTTGCTCTTCAAAAGAAAGAAATAATACAAGACTTTTAAGAAGAACAAGGGAAAGAAAAATGTTTTCATGAACTTTCTTTTAAAGGAACTTTTGTTCCAAATTGATTTCTTATCAACTCATATGATGTCACAAATTTTGATCCCTTTGAAGAAGAGTTTCCCGAGCAAGGTTCTAGTGTTGGTGGTGAAAGTCTCACAAGTTCAAACATGGATGCTTCAATGTATCCAAGTGATGTGGAAATTCAACTTACGTTATCTTTACCATTGCTTGCAAAAGTAGAGACAAAAGAAAAGGAAAAGCACCTCTATTATAATTTGTAATTCATATGAAAATCGAGTAGAATCAAATGGGGACGGTTTGGTTGTGAATAAAAAAGAAAAGGGTGCTTCTTGTGATAACTCGTCTCTAAATGAGTTATTAGGAGAATACCAAGATGAAATAAATGAAAATAAGAGAGTGGGAGTATTTTTAAATTCACGGGAGAAAATGAGAGAAGAAATTGAAAAGGTGAACAAAAGAAATCTTGAGAGGGTAAACAACAAAAGGAAACTCTTCTAACTTGGTCCAATCTTCAATATAAGAGATCACTTTCCATACTTTGAATAACCAAGTTTAAGGGCAAACTTATTTTGAAGATAGGGTGATTGATGCAAGTCCAAGGTTCAAAAGAAAAGCCCATGCATTATAAGAGAAATTAGATTTAACGCTGTTGATACTTATATCTCTAATTGCCATAATTCGGTCAATTTGACTCATTTCGTGGATTTTAATAGGTCCATCAATAAGTTCACATTCTGAACATACGAAAAAAAGTGGTCAAACACTTAATTTGGAAAAATTTTAGGCCGAATTCAAGTGTTGCATCTCATGAATGAAGCCCAACCTAAATTTGCAGCAACATAATCAAGTGGGACATGGTTTGGACGTGTGAATTGATGGCCCATGTTCTGTTTGGATTTTATTTGCTTTTGTTATTATTTTAAACTTGTAATAAACCTTGAGATTACTCATAAAGTATCTCATGATTAGGTGCGTGGTTGTAGTAATAACCATGATATTAGGAATGTGTTTTAGGTTTAAAATGGCTGGTTGTAACTCCTTATAATAGCTCATTGAATGAGCTTGATGAGGGGAATGAATCAAGAAGCTTTTCATGCTCATTGAAACTGATTTTGGAGGTCGATTTTCTTAGGGTATTTGTGAGTGTTTTAGATTCCTTATCCTGCTCCTAAGTCAATCTAAGGAGAGCTTATTATATGACAAAATCAGCTTTGCGTGATTTGACAAAAACCGTAGTGTTTTTCAAGTTTAAGCTTTGAGTGTGTCTCAAGTGAAAACTTACCCTTATTACTTTGAGTGAGTTCCTGACTGATAAGCTTAGGAGAGGTTGAGTGGGTCTTGCCTCTGGCCTAAATCCCCAAATCATTGAGTTTGTCCTTGTGATTTCGTTATATCCTTACTTTTGTGAGTTTCCAGTGTGAAAATGAGTGTTCTATGTTCCATGAGTTTAAATTCATCACCCAAATCTGGTAGTAGAGATTTGGCGTGAAGATCTTGAAGAAAAATTATGTTTTGGTGGTAAAACAAAACATGCAGATTACATCCAGTTTTTCGTCTGACTTTGAAGGGATGTTTCTTTGCCTTTAGGAGTCCAGATTGGGTAATTCTTTTTATATTTTGCATAATTCTTCGTCTAGAAACTCAAAAATTATTTCAGATTTTTGTGATTTTTTTAACTACTAAACCGGGCACCTTTTTCGCGACTGCGCCAGAACAAAGCAAATTCAGCATACAAAACTTCTAAGGATGTTTTCTCCCTCATCTGGAAAGCTTTTCAAGAGTTTCCTTTTTTATTCTACTTGAGGTTTCCTAAATTTTCATAATCTGTAAGCCTTTGAGAGTCTCAAGGCCTTCTATATTTTTTGTTCTATTGTTTGAAGTTCTTGCGGATTCATCATTGTAATCGTAATAGTCTAGCAAAATTTTGAGAAATAAATCATGGCTAGTGATGTAATATCTTACAAGGTTGTAACTCAAAAATTGGAGAACTTGGAGAAAAAATCAGTGAAAAAAAACAGAGGAAAAAAAGAAAGAATGTGGAAAGATATTTTCTTTGAATTGGGAAGGTTGAAGGTGCAAGATGTTCAAAATGCCATAGTTATGGGCATACATACCATTCTTGTCCTAATAAGTTTTATGCATCTATGGACGATTATCGAAGTTTTGAAGAAGAAGACGAAAGAAGTTGGGTAATGGTTGAAGCACTTGAAATTGAAGTCATGGAAAAAGAAGTTAGAAAAGAAGAAAACAATTTTGAAGTTGCTCTTGAAAAGAAATAAATAATACAATACTTTTAAGAAGAACAAAGGAAAGAAAAATGTTTTCATGAACTTTCTTTTAAAGGAACTTTTTTTCCAAATTGATCTCTTATCAACTCATATAATGTCACAAATTTTGATCCCTTTGAAGAAGATTTTCCCGAGCAAGGTTCTAGTGTTGGTGGTGAAAGTCTCACAAGTTCAAACATCGTTGCTTGAATGTATCCAAGTGATGTGGAAAGTCAACTTACGTTATCTTTACCATTGCTTGCAAAAGTAGTGAGAAAAGAAAAGGAAAAGCTCCTCTCTT
This sequence comes from Beta lomatogona, assembly GCA_947646795.1. Taxonomy (NCBI): domain Eukaryota; kingdom Viridiplantae; phylum Streptophyta; class Magnoliopsida; order Caryophyllales; family Amaranthaceae; genus Beta; species Beta lomatogona. The sequence goes on from CANSNZ010001151.1 coordinate 861,833, forward strand.
GTAATTTGGAATTCATATGAAAATCTAGTGGAATAAAATGGTGACGGTTTGGTTGTGAATGAAAAAGAAAAGGGTGCTTCTTGTGATAAGTCATCTCTAAATGAGTTATTAGGAGAATACCAAAATGAAAGAAATGAAAATAAGAGAGTGGGAGTATCTCAAAATTCACGGGAGAAAATGAGAGAAGAAATTGAAAAGGTGAACAAAAGAAATCTTAAGAGGGTAAACAACAAAGGGAAACTCTTCTAACCTGGTCCAATCTTCACTATAAGGGATCACATTCCATACTTTGAATAACCAAGTTTAAGGGTAAACTTATTTTGAAGATAGGGAGGTCGATTTTCTTAGGGTTTTTGTGAGTGTTTTAGATTCCAAATAAGTTTTATGCATCTATGGACGATTATCGAAGTTTTGAAGAAGAAGACGAAAGAAATAGGGTAATGGTTCAAGCACTTGAAATTGAAGTCATGGAAAAAGAAGTTAAAAAAGAATAAAACAATTTTGAAGTTGCTCTTGAAAAGATAGGAATAATATAAGACTTTTAAGAAGAATAAGGGAAAGAAAAATAACGTTTTCATGAACTTTTTTTAAAGGAACTTTTTTTCCAAATTGATCTCTTATCAACTCATATGATGTCACAAATTTTGATCCCTTTGAAGAAGATTTTCCCGAGCAAGGTTCTAGTGTTGGTGGTGAAAGTCTCACAAGTTCAAACATGGTTGCTTCAAGGTATCCAAGTGATGTGGAAAGTCAACTTACGTTATCTTTACCATTGCTTGCAAAAGAAGAGACAAAAGAAAAGGAAAAGCACCTCTATTGTAATTTGTAATTCATATGAAAATCGAGTAGAATCGAATGGGGAAGGTTTGGTTGTGAATGAAAAAGAAAAGGGTGCTTCTTGTGATAACTCATCTCTAAATGAGTTATTAGGAGAATACCAAGATGAAATAAATGAAAATAAGAGAGTGGGAGTATTTCAAAATTCACGGGGGAAAATGAGAAAAGAGATTGAAAAGGTGAACAAAAGAAATCTGGAGAGGGTAAACAACAAAAGGAAACTCTTCTAACTTGGTCCAATCTTCACTATAAGAGATCACTTTCCATACTTTGAATAACCAAGTTTAAGGGCAAACTTATTTTGAAGATAGGGAGATTGATGCAAGTCCAACGTCAATTTGACTCATTTCGTGGATTATAATAGGTCCATCAATAAGTTCACATCTTTAACATACGGAAAAAGTGGTCAAACAATTAATTTGGAAAAGTTTTAGGCTGAATTCAAGTGTTGCATGTTATGAATGAAGCCCATCCTAAATTTGCAGCAACATCAAGTGGGACGTGGGTTGGACGTGTGAATTGAAGGCCCAAATTTTATTTGGGTTTTATTTGCTTTTGTTGTTATTTGTAAGCTTGTAATAAATCTTGAGATTACTCATACAGTATCTCAATATTAGGTGTGTGGTTTGTAGTAATAACCATGATATTAGGAATGTGTTTCAGGTTTAAAATGGCTGGTTGTAACTCCTTATTACAACTCATTGAATGAGCTTGATGAAGGGCATGTATCAAGGAGCTTTTCATGCTCCTTGAAACTGATTTTGATACATATGGATTAAGCACATGAGAGCACTAGTTAAGATAAGTTAAGAATCAGTTTTAAAAGAACAAACTCACCTGGTTTGTTCTATGACAAACAACCACCACTTTCACAACCCATCAACCACCAAAAAAGGCTAAGAAAATGTGCAACAACTTGTCCTACAACCTACTTTACGTTCTTAGCTCTCACCTCTATGAATGACAAGCAAACAACAAAGATTTTAGAGATACAAAACTAACCCGATTTTTGTCAAAAAACACCCTTGTTTTCGAAAAGAGATAACTCTCTCAATTTTCATTCAACAAAACTAAGCAAGCTGCTAACTATTTATAGTGCAACATGTCCAAATTTCGTAGCCAACAAATATCTACAAATACTATTAAAATAACCTAAAAGTTGGAAGAGCTCTTGAACCCGGATTTATGACCTTTCTCCATCTTTCGCAAATATCTTATGATTAGCTTTTCCAATGTCCAAGTAAACTAATGGGAGGGTTTCCTACACTTGAAGAGCTTTCCATCCATCGGTCACACATCCCAAAATGTAGAGAAATGGTCGCTACACATTGATTTCTTCTTCGGGCTTTCTTCCTTCTTTTCTACACGTTGCCCAACAACCTTTGTGGATTTTTCTTCTTTGAGTGGCTCAAGGCAAGTAGCCGCCTAATGTCGTGATAAGCAACTAGCTTAAGCACATAGGTGACTAAGGCCCTGTTCTTTTGAACTTATTTTCAATTAATTTCGGTTCGGTTAATTTAATTTCGGTTAATTTAATTTCGTTAATTTCAGTTCGGTTAATTTAATTTCGGTTTATTTCGGTTAATTTCAGTTCGGTTAATTTAATTTCAGTTTATTTCGGTTAATTTCAGTTCCGTTAATTTAATTTCGGTTCAGTTAATTTAATTTCAGTTAATTTAATTTAATTTCGGTTCGGTTAATTTAATTTCGGTTCAGCCAAGTTAATTTCGGTTTAGTTCATCTTATGTAATATTTTAATTATTATTTTTTATTTATTATGATTATGATTATTATTATTATTATTTATGATAATAATAATAATTAATATTATTATTTAATATTTATTATTATTATTATTATTATTATTATTATTATTATTATTATTATTATTATTATTATTTATGATAATAATAATAATTATTATTTTTTATGATTATTTATTATTATTATTATTATTATTATTTATTATTATGATTATTTTTATTTATTATTATTATTATTTAATATTATTATTATTATTTAATATTATTTATTATTATTATTATTATTATATTATTATTATTTATTTATTTATTTATTATATTATTATTATTTATTTATTTATTATTATTATCATTATTTATTACTCCCTCCGTTTCATTTTAATTGCTACATTTTGATATTTTACACTATTCACAAGTTGCACTTTGACCCTCATTTGTGATTTATACATGAATAAAAATATAGTCATGTAGGATCTTGTTAGATTCGACTTAGTATGTATTTTATTAATATGTACTTTTTATAATTTTTACAAATACAAAACTAGAGATATATATCATCAAAGTTTTGCATTGGCATGCGTGAAAAGTGTAATTATTAAAAAGAAACGGAGATTATTATTATTATTATTATTATTATTATTATTATTATTATTATTATTATTATTATTATAATTTATTATTTGTTATTTATTATTTTTTATTATCATTTATTATTATTATTATTATTATTATTTATTATTATTATTATTATTATTATTATTATTATTATTATTATTATTATTATTATTATTATTATTATTATTATTATTATTATTATTATTATTTATTATTTATTATGCATTATTTTTATTTATTATTTATTATTATTATTATTATAATTATTTAATATTATTATTATCAATATTATTATTATTTATTATTTATTGTTTATTTATAATTATTTATTATTCATTATTTATTATTTATTATTTATTATTTATTATTATTATTTATTTATTTAATTAGTATTATTATAGTTATTATTATATTTACAATTATTATTATCATTATTTATTCACTATTTGTTATTTATTATTTATTATTTATTATTCATTATTTATTATAAATATTTATTATTTATTATAAATATTTATTAATTATTATTATTTATATATTATTATTATTTATTATTATTATTTATAATAAAAAATAACAATAATAATAATAAAAAATAATAATAATAATAATAATAATAATAATAATAATAATAATAATAAATAATAACAATAATAATAATAATAATAATAATAATATAACAATAATAATTGGTATTGATAATATTATGTTATTACTTATTGATTATTATCGATAATTATTATTTTAGAAAATTAAATATACAATTTGGTTCGGGTTCTCTCATTTTAGTTAATTTCAGTTAATTTAATTTAATTTATGTTCAGTTAATTTTATTTCAGTTCATTTAATTTAATTTCGGTTCGGTTCGGTTAATTTCGGTTCGGTTAATTTCATTTCGGTTCGGTTAATTTAATTTCAGTTTAGTTCGGTTAATTTCAATTAATTTAATTTAATTTAATTTCAGTCAAAATAAGTTCAAAAGAACGGGGCCTAAGCACCTTACAAAAATTCGAAGAAAAGATTAACAAAAAACGTTACAATGGATGTTCTAAAAACGGACTAAACATCTAACAATGTTTAGCTTCTAAAAGCTGAACTTCTAAAGCATTGTTATCATTATTTACAAGAAGATTAGTAATCGGATTAATGGAGCTAGATGCCACTGCATCATTCTCTCCCTCTTGGGAAGAATCTTCTTGTAAATCAAGATCTTCATCTACGAATGAAGCTAGATCACCAATGTTGAAGGTTGCTGAAATGTTACCCATTTCACTAGGTAACTCAATCTTGTAAGAGTTGTTGTTGATCTTCTCCAACACCTTGAGAGGACCATCACTCCTAGGCATGAGCTTGTTCTTCCTTTTTCATGGAAATCGTTCCTTCCTTAGGTGTAACCACACTAGATCTCCTGGTTTGTAAAGCATTTCTTTTCGATTCTTCTTTGCTCTAATTTTGTAGGCTTCATTGACCTTCTCAATTCTGGTTTTGATTTGTTCATGTAGCTTCTTCATCTCTTTGGCCTTCACTTCAGCTTCTTTGCTACTATGCACGTCAATAGGAAAAGGAAGTAAATAGATATGACTTAAAGGATTAATCCCATAGATTACCTCGAATGGTGAGTGTTTTGTAGCATAAGTTGGAGATCTATTTTAAGCAAACTCAACATGAGCTAACTTTAGATCCCAATCTCTTTGAGACTAGTTCACCAACATCCATAACAAGGTTGTTAAGGTCCTATTTGTCACCTCTGTTTGGCCATCGGTTTGTGGATGAGCCATAGTACTAAAGAGGAGCTTAGTACCTAGCATCTTCCACAAGGTCTTCTAAAAATAGCTTAAGAACTTCATGTCCTTATCTAAAACAATGGACCTAGGAACACCATGAAGACGTATAACATCTCTAAAGAACAAACCAACAACATGAATAGCATCATCGGTTTTATTACAAGGAATAAAATGAGCCATTTTAGATAATCTATCCACGACCACCATGATTGCATCCTTGCCTCTTTGAGTTATAGGCAAAGCTACGATGAAATCCATGCTAACATCTTCCCACGGTTGATTTGGGAGTGGTAGGGGGTATAGAGACCTTGATGAAAGGTACTCTTAGCCTTTTGACATGTAGAACAACGAGCAAGAACTCCATGAACATCACCAGCTAGCTTTGGCCAATAAAATTGCTCTTAGAGCACGTCTACTGTTTTGTTGATGCCAAAATGACCAGCTAGGCCTCCTCCATGTACTTCACGTATCAATAGCTCTCTTAGGGAACACTTTGGAATCCAAAACTTGTTGTTCTTGAAAACAAAGCCATCTTGCAATGAATAGGCGCCAAATGCACCTTCTTTGATGATTGGTGAGAAATATGGATCTTCCAAATACAACTCTTTAAAATGTGAAAATCCAAGAACTCGTACCTCCATAAAAGAAAGCATAGAATGCCGCCTTAATAATGCATCTACAACAGTGTTAGAAACTCCAGTTTTATATTTTGAAACAAAATTAAAAGATTGGAGAAATTCCACCTATTTAGCATGTCTTGGATTGAGCTTATGTTGGCCATTGATGTATTTTAGAGCTTGGTGATCCGAATGCAACACAAACTAAGCTAGACTAAAATAATGAGTCCACTTGCTCCAAAGCTCGAACCATGGCATAGAACTCCTTGTCACAAGGGCTATAGTAGAGTCTTGAATTATTAAGCTTCTCACTAAAGTAGGCAATGGGACGTCCACCTTGAGTAAGAACTGCTCCAATTCTTATGTAAGTCTAAAAACACCTTCCTAAGTGTTGGATGATGAATCTAAACTTATGGGAACAAGAACACTCACAATTCATTTCAAAGTCACTCGAAACCAAGGATAGTGCCAAAACACAAGGACAAACTCATTGTTTTGGGGTTTTAGGCCAGAGGCAAGACCAACTCAACTCTGTCCTAAGCCTATTACTCAAGAACACACTCAAAGTAATAAGGGAACTCTTGAACTTGAGACACACTCAAAGTTTAAGGGCTAAAACACAGTGTTTTTATCAAATCACAAAGCTGATTTCTATTCATCTCAAGCTCTCCTTATATAGAGTGAAGGAGCAGCAAAAGGAAGAAAAAACTCTTCAAAAGCTCACCCTAAAAACTGTCCAAATTTTAACAGCTTTGCAAGTTATAAATCTCCCTTAATTGATGCCCCAATTAAGCTATATTAATGAGCTGTTACAACTAAGCTCTCTACAACAGATGATGAGATGATTAGGCTCCTAATCACACGCCTATTTAGCTAATTAAAACACATGGCCAAATAGTGAGTTACTTTAGGAGTAATCACTTGGCTTTATTACAAGCTAAAAATAACAACATAAGCAAATAAAACATCATTGCCCAAAAACAGAACCTTGATTACTCTTTGCATGCCACATTGCACGCCTTTGTTGATGTTGTTGCTTCATGTTGGGCTTCAATCGTACTCCCATGTAATATAAATGACAAACTTGGGCTTTTGCGACCTTGAATTGTAAGATGATCCAAATCTAGTAATTGAAAAGATCATCTAGTTGTAATATTTTGAGTCGCCTTGATGCACATGTATCATTATCTCTTTCTTTGAAAAATATTCGACCACAAATTTGGCCGATTCTCGAAAGCACAAACTTATCAAAAGGAATGAGAACCTTATCAAATAGTGTATGTTGCACCACGGAACCCAAACACATGCCAAAAGACGTTCCTGGAAGATCATCTTGAACCTCGACTAGGTGATCATGGTCATGATCAACAATGCTCTCATCAACCCCAAAAGTATGATTTAACCAATTCGGAGGGGGTTCAAAAATAGTATCAAAATGTTTCACAAATACCTTTTTTTGTAAGTTCCAAACAGTAGAGTCAATGTGTGACTCCGCACCAACATCTTCCCTCAAAGAACGAACCACAAAATTTTCCTTAATCTCCTCTTTTTTGTTGTTTCTTGGCTTTGATCAACAATAATATTCTCTTCCATATGATGCTTTACAAAATCAGAATCATCCCCATGTTCATGTGTGATTTTGGTTTTAGGAAAAGAATTAAGAATTAGGTGTTGACACGTTTTCACTGCTTCTTTTGTCTCACGAAAAGTAGATCGAATATATTCAGATTGCCTTTGGATTGGAGTGTCATCATTTTTTAGAAAATTCAGTTTTTTAGTTACTTGCACAACCATTTCGGTTATAGCATCCCATCTTTTATTTTGTCTTTTTTATCCACCTCATCCTCCACTGATTTTTTCTCCAAATTCTCTAATTTTTGAGTGATAACCTGTAACATTCTAGCAAGATCCCCATCAGCCATGTTTTTCCACTATTTTGCTAGATTATTACATGTACAAGAGTGAATCTGTCCGAAACTTCAAGAAACTTAACAAAAATGTAAAAGGCCTTGAGACAATCAAAGGCTTACAGATTCATAAAATTCAAGAAATTTTAAGCAATTTAAAAAAAAGAAACTCCTTAAAAGCTTTCCAGATGAAGGAGTAATCGTCGTTTGAAGTTTTGTGTTCTAGATTTGCTCCGTTTTGGCGCAGTTGTGAAAAACGTTCCCAGTTTAATATCTAAAAAATTCAAAAAAATCTGAAAAATTCTGTGAGTATTCTAGAAAAAAAGCTATGGAGAATGAAAAAACAAATCAACCAATTTGGACTCTTGAACGTTTTAAAAATCGGCCTTCAAAGTCGGATGAAAAACTAGTTGAATTCTGGCAGTTTCGTTTCTTCTCCAAAACTCGATTTTTATGATCAACCACTCGACCAAGGCTCTGATACCAAATGATGTGAATCTAAAAACACCTTTCCAAGAGTTGGACGATGTTTTTAAACTCAAGAAGAACTCACAAGAACACTTTGTAGCTCACGATTTTAGGATAAATGACCAAATCACAAGGCAAACTCAGTGATTTGGGATCTTAGGCCAAGGACAAGCCTCACTGAATCTTCCCTAATATCACTGATGACTCACTCAAAGCAATAAGGGTTAGTTTCAAGCTTGAGATAAACTCAAAGCTAAAAACTGAAAACACAAAGGTTTTTTAATTCAAACTCAAAACTGATTTCTATTATCATTTGATCTCCTTATATGGTGGTAAGGAGCAGCAAGGAGGAGCTATAAACATCCCGAAAAACTGTCCAAGAGGAACGATTTTGAGGAGTTACAAAACTCCTTGATTCAAGCCCTAATTAAGCATCATTTAAGGGGATGTTACAATAGGAGGCAATCAAGAACTATGGAGCTGTAAATAACCCCCTAATTACACGCCTAATCAGCCATAAAACACACACTTACTTGCCTTAGTGTAACAAGTAATCACTAGGCTGTATTTTAAGCTTGAAAATGAAACAACAAAAATAAATAGGAACCCAAACAGAAATTGGGCTTCCTTTACATCCTTGCTTGGGACCCAAAAAGAACTTCGGCTCTTCAAACTTCTCTTCAAACGTTGTATTACATGTATTCAGTTTAAGGAGGCTTCATGGATTCCATGGTCAAAGACCCATTAATTGTAAAGAACAGACTTTGATCAAATTCCAACTCCACTTGCATCACATTCAACCTCGAACACATAATTGAAATATGGAATGGCTAGGATAGGTGCTTCACTTAGCTTATTTTTAAGAGCTTCGTAAGCTCCTTGAGCCGCCGGTGTCCAAGTGAAGGACCCCTTCTTGATGCACTCGGTTAATGGAGCTAACAAAGTGCTAAAATCTTTGATGAACCTCCTCTAAAAGGAACCTAAACCATGAAAATTTCTCACTTCCGTGACATTCCATAGCTATTCCATCTTTGGAGATAATGAACCCCAAAAACGAAACACTAGGAGTGAAAAACTCGCACTTCTCCATCTTGGCATATAGCTTCTTTTCCCTCAATTTGAGAAAAACCTTTCTCAAATGTTGCAAATGTTCCTGTTCATCTTTACTATACACAAGAATATCATCAAAATTGACTACAACAAATAGTCCAATGAAGGGCCTTAATACCTCGTGCATAAGTCTCATGAATGTGCTAGGAGCATTAGTGAAACCAAAGGGCATCACACGCCATTCAAACAAGCCTCCCTTGGTTTTAAACGTTGTTTTCCATTCATCACCTTCTTTGATTCTGATTTGGTGATAATCACTCCTTAAATCAATTTTAAATAAAAGATTTTGGAGCCATGTAGCTCATCTAACAAATCGTCAAGTCTAGAAATAGGATACCTATATTTAACTGTGATATTGTTAATGGCTCTACAATCAACACACATCCTCATAGTTCCATCCTTTTTTGGTACTAAAAGAACCGGTACAACACATGGACTTAAACTCTCTTTCACGAATCCTTTAGCTAAAAGTTCAGTCACTTGCTTTTGTAACTCTTTAGCTTCTTTAGGATTACATCTATAGGCTGGTTTGTTTGGTATGGGGCTCCAGGAATAAGGTCAATTTGGTGTTCAATTCCCCTAAGAGGTGGTAAACCATTCGGCAAAACATTAGGAAAAACGTCCCTAAACTCCTTTACTAATGGTTTTACTCTTTCATGAATTTCAGTCATAACTAATTCAATTTCATCCAAAAACAACAACAAATACATAGTCTTCCCCTTTTCAACAGCTTTCTCAATTTGTGGTTTGGAAAGGATTAAGGTCTTTTTGGTGCTGGCTGGTTTGTTGTTTAGAGGTAGGTTCGGCTTTTTTTGTCGTGCTAGTGTATGTATTATGTTTAGATGGTTTAAGAACAATCTTTTTAGAATTATGCATAAAGGAATAAGTTTTAGTTTTTCCATTATGAATAGTTTCTTTATCAGATTGCCAAGGCCTTCCTAATAACAAATGACATGCATCCATAGGTAATACATCACACAACACTTCATCTTTGTAAGAATCACCGAAAGAAAAGCTAATTAAAGCTTGTTTAGTTACCTCAACATTGCTGCCATCATTAAGCCAATGAAGCTTATATGGTTCTGGATGATTGAAAGTTGGATGGTTAAGCTTCTCCACCATGGTTGTAGATGCCACGTTGGTGCAGCTACCTCAATCAATGATCATAGAGCAAAGGCGCCCTTAACAAGGCACTTTGTTTGAAAAATCTGGTCCCTTTGGTTAGGAACCTCCTCCATTGCTTTTTTTTTGTTTGAAGAACCCTTCTCAAAACAAGAGAAAGATGCTCCCCTTCAACTGGTCCAATGATCTCCTCCTCCTCTTCCTCGTCACTTTCTCCTTGCTTAGCATCCGGCTCCTCTGCATTATCTTGGTTTTGAATGGATGCTTCAATGGTTTCAATGTCAATAAGAGTCATCACCCTCTTATTTGGACATTCAGCTTGGTAGTGACCATAACCATGGCACTTGAAACACTTCACGTTGGATTTGTCACGTGAATCAGCCACCTTCTTCCCATTGTCCACCACCTTGCTTGTATCCCCTTTTGGAGTGTAAGGAGAATTTGTTTTAAAGGAGCTAGGACCTCCTTTTGGAGGGTAAGAAGTCCCGCTCTTATGCACACCCTTCTTCTTCTTTTAAGCTTGGTGTTTCTCCACTTTGAGAGCTAATTTGAGTAGCTCATCCAAAGTAGTGTAAGGTTGCAGCTCCAACTTCCTTGAAATATTTTTATCAAGGCCACCAATGAATCGAGCCATAGTTTGCTCTTCACGTTCTTGCACATCCAGCTTCATCATGAGCTTTTCAAACTCATGGATGTATGTTTCAACATTCTTAGAACCTTGTTCTAAAGATGAGAGTTGATTGTAAAGATCAAAGGTATAGGTAGATTGAAAAAATCTCTTCTTCATAAGCTTTTTAAGCTTCTCCCAACTACACACCTTACTCTTTCTTTTTCGGTTTCTAAGGAGTACTACATTTTCCAACCATAATGAAGCATACCTGTAACAACCCTGATTCTCCCGACCAGCTTACAGATATTTAAGCACAGCAGAAGAGACTCTGGTCAAGCTAACCCTAACTATTACCATCACACTCACCGAACTACATCGGAGAGTATCGAACTCAACTCCGAACTCTTTTTAGTTTAATTAACATAACAACACCTGATTCTCAGACTCTATTTTAATAAATTTCATTATAAATTCCGGCAAAGTTTTATTTGAAAATCGAAAAACCCTAAATCGGGAAATAATTTAAACCTGTTCACAATATCAATTAAATCCAACTCCAAGAACTCAACAACCTCAACGCTTTCGCGGAGCAACACCAATAGAGAATAAGGAGTATTAACGACTCTTTAATATAGAAATAGAGAATAAATAGCTAATACAAAGTCGAGTGTCCTCGCCTCGAAAACAATACAACACAAGTAGTCTTCCAACATGTAGCGGCTTCAACTTTAGAAAGATTAACTTGAGACTTGAACCTGAAACATTTAGGGAAACTGCCACCCACCAAGTGACAGGCCACGCAGAAATGACAAAACAACATACACACATCAGCAAAGCTGAGTACCAAACCCGTAAACTGATTAACACCTACTTTGGTGGCTTTTACTTGAAAACGATTCTCACACAATCAACATAAGTTCAACAATCACATCCATCACAGCATGCTTAGCAGCAATTCTTATAGAACATACATATTATATTTTTATCCAATTACTCATTTCATAATACGCCATCAATCACATAGTAACAAACATAATAAGGTGACTCCCAACAGAGACACGTTCTATATATGCTCATTTAATCAACCTTTTCAACTTACCACGATTCCTTATAAGGAATTTGAGATCACCAACTTTGACATAACAATATTCTTCATTTCCTTTAGTCGATTTCTTAATGGAAATCCAAACTTATGCTTTCATATTCTATCAATCATTTACTTGTACTGTTATAAACAAACCATTATCAGGCAATAAATAACATAACAACTTTTACTATAACGATTCCTTATCGGTAATCCAATAACAAGATACGATTCCTTATCGGGAATCCAATAACAATCGGAAATCCAACATTAATGTAACTTACCATATATGTTTCCTATTAGGAAGCCAATATCGATATTAATATTCAAGTACTGAATAACCATTCATTACTTACCTAATATGATTCCTTATCGGGAATCCAATATCGAAACAACTTACCATCATACGATTCCTTATCAGGAATCTAATATCCACATTCAAACACTGAATTAGCATTGATTTCCATACTTCGAGATAACTTTCTTTTCAATCGGGGGAAAGAGAACGCGGCGGAGGAGACAAAGCTTACACTCCGACAGTGGGGTTCGTCACCCAACCATTCGCTTTACTTTTGGCCAATAACCGCGACTAGTCCGGAGTACATTTTTCCACTGATTCAATCAGCCATCCACAGGTTTCACATTACCTGATATATCGCCCGATTATCGCCTTACAGAGCAATGGGCAAGTTTCCCTGTGGGGCCCCCCAAGGTTCACAGTCCATGGGGTACTGTTCGTATCACCTCATCCGTCGACTCAGACGAGGCTACTTTCCCCTTTAGATTTCTTTCGATTATCAATCATATCACAATCGAATCATTCTTGGAACTCATCCATAGTTATAATAATTCTTAACAACAAACTTTGAACAACAAATCAACCAGAAGACTTCTCCTTAGATAACTATAATCGTTTGACATAGTATCTTTATAAGTGAGTATTCCATATCAATAGAAATATACTTTTATATGCAATCCAATCCCAATCATGAAACTTATAAACCACAACGACTAATAGATAATCATGTTCGCTAAAGATCAACAACAATGACAAAAGGTCTCTCAGTTAGAATTAACTAACGAGAGTTACTAATCCAATTCCATACATTACATACTTTTGCCTATAGATAGTTCATATTCTTTTCCACTTCACAAAAATCGATCTAGACTCATCTCAATAATGATAATGATGATTATCAAACACCAGCAACATTCACAATAGGTCTCTCACTTAGAATTAACTAAGCAGAATTAACTTAAACTCCACAACTCGAGGTTCACCAATCAAAGGTTGATTAGAGTGACTAATATGGTCCAAGTTATACCATTAGCTGAATTCTAATTAACATAATCAACAATGAACCCATCTAGGAGCTATGCTCACACTTGCATTGACGAGTCCACCCCTTTCCTAATTACAGAACAAGTGAATCAAATAACTTAATCTCCCTTAAGGTAATCATTAACCTTGTATTCACTTATTTACAAAAACTCACGTACGAACTCATTTTAGTGACCACGAATCAGATAATTCAAATTTATAATATTACTCCATCTGTAGTTATTAAACCAAAACCTTTTCTAGAAACACCACCATAGTAGTCTCGTCCACAATTAGTTAAACTATCTCCAATATTCTCATTGTTAGCGATAATTAGTTGATCCCTTTTACAACTCTTTGTGAGAGAACTAATTAAATAATTAGCTTCCCAAAGTCTAGTTAAGTGGTTCTTCTTCATAAGAACATTAAACATCCAAAATCATATTATACTCTTTTACTTTCCAAAATTAATCTTTAGATTTATCTTAACAATAACGACAAGAGCTAGTAGCTATTCTTATTCAATTCTAGCTAATAAAATAAATCGATGAACATTCTTCATATAATACTTTCACCGCTCTACTGACAGTCTAACGTCCTTCCACTATATTCAAGTTAAACTACATTTCAGAAGCTAACTCTATGATCTCAACAATAACATTGTTTCTCATTTATATAACTATTCTGATTAATGTCATTCCAAGAATTACAAAACCAATTAGTAAGCATGAAATTATAATTTATATGGTATAATTATGCCCCACTGAGCATTTAGATAAATTAAACAAATTACTCTTTCTAATAGTACTACTTACTAATGGCCCCGACATTGTCTTCTTCACCGGACTAACTATACCAAATGTTTTACGTAGTCGAATACCAATTTGTCATACTAGAATTCTTTGACAAAACTCTAATTTACAACCTATACTCAAACCATTGTTTCTTAACCATTATGTTACCGGGACCAAGACATCTAAGCTCATTGAGTACGTATTCAAACAAGTAATTGAATAGCATATCTATTATACCAACGCATGAACTAATTTTACAACATGATGTAATCAATGCCTTAACTTATTAACCATCTTTGAGATTACATATAACAATAAGTAAATTCAATTTCAAGTACAAGTAGTTCTATACGCTCACAATAACTAAGTAATATTTCAATCACATTCTAACATATATTAATCCAAATAATAACCTTTGAAGTTACTTATTCATCTTGTTGAGAAACTAAATAATTTACCAATCATATAATCAATTTCAAAGATAATTTCTACCATAAATCAATTTAGTTCACAGCCCACAACTTCTCCCTAGCATATACTAATCCAACAAATAACCGGTAACTATAAGTTTAAAATCATCAAATTGCAACATAAAACTAACATCTATAATTCCACATCCACTACCCAATTATTAATCTTCATTCAAAATTAGAAGAAACAATAACAAGATCCAACAAACAGGAAAAAGGGTGTAGTACCTTTAGGGAGGTAAAAGAAGTGGCGGCAACAACCACCGGCGACACGACGTCGCGGACAAGTAGTGGCAAGCAAGACATCAATAACGGTAGCAATGCGAGCAAGAACAGGAGGGGATGGGAAAAACGGACCGACAACAAAGCACTAACAACCACGAACAGCAATAAAGACAATGAACTCCGTCCAAGTGGCGATTAACAACAACAACCGCAGCCGACACCAACCACGAACAAGCAAGCACGCGACGAGGAGAGAAGAAAGAACAAGGCACGCGCGAGGGAGGGGGAAATAAGCTTCGACGGCTGGAGAAAACGCCGGCGGTAGCACCGGTGGTCTAGGCGACCACAACGAATCAACGAAGGGAGAGACAAACGGGTACTGGTGAGGGGGTTCACAAGGAGTGAGAGGAAGACCAGTGAGAGAGATTGGGGAGACGAAGAACTGGGTTGGGGTTTTGAGATTTTTCGGGAGAGAGAAAATTTAAGGGTGTGTTTTGGTTTATCATTAAACCGACAAAGGGTGGGGTTGTGATTTGGGTTTCCAAATAAACCAAACGGATAAGAATGAAAACGAAAATCGACATTGTTTCCCATTTTGGCTAAAATACCACCCAACTAAATCTTAAAATACTTAAAATTCAAAATATATAGTAATATTAAAAATAATAAATTCATAAATTTAAACAAATAAATATATTACAACACCACATAATTAAATATTCATTCTCTTAACCCAAATAAAGTATGAATATTCGGAACATAATTAACGTAATAAGTATAATTAGCTAATAATTAATTCTTTTAAAAAGCAAGCTCTGTTACAATACCCTTTAAGTCTTACTACTGCCACCTTCGACTTCTCATCATCATAGCCTTTCAATTCAAAAATCCTATTACATCTAGTAACCCACTCCAAAAATTAATCTGGGTTTAGGTTTCCATCAAACTCCGGAACATCTAGCTTGAGATCTTTGAATTCATCTCTAGGCCTAGGTGTTCTTCTCCTTTCAAAGGCACGTTCAAAATCGTCCCCACTAGTATCATAACCTCCTACATCTTCTTTATCCTCCCTCCTTGGAGTTCCACGCCTTCCCCTCATTTGAAGGTCTCTTAAGTGAGCTAGAACATCCCGAATCTGGTATGTGAGAAGTTCTACTTTGTTCTCCACTCCAACCAACCTAGATTCTTCTAAGGTCATGATTCTCCTAATGTTTGTGCCTCGCCCTTCCTCCATCTCAAAGAAACAACACAAAACTCGCCAAACGGTTGGATATTTATAGGTTTTAAAGGTTTTCAATTTAGGCATTTTTGTAGCTATGTGTTTAGGCTTTGTGTCTAGGCTTAGGGAATTGGTTTAGGAGGTGTTTAAGATGCTCTCAACCAACCTACATCTATGATACTAAATGATACATATGGATTAAGCACATGAGAGCACTAGTTAAGATAAGTTAAGATTCAGTTTTAAAACCGGTTTGTTCTATGACAAACTACAACCACTTTCACAACCCAACAACCACCAAAAAAGTCTAAGACAAGGTGGAACAACTTGTCCTACAACCTACTTTACGTGCTTAGCTCTCAACTCAATGAATGACAAGCAAACAACAAAGATTTTAGAGATACAAAACCAACCTGGTTTTGGACAGAAAACACAATTGTTTTCTAAAAGATATAACTCACTAAATTTTCATTCAACAAAGCTGAGATTTTACAAGAAAGCTGCTCACTATTTTTAATACAACATGTCAATATTTGGCAGCCAACAAAGATCTACAAATACTATTAAGATAAGCTAAAAGTTGGCAGAGCTGCTGAACCCGATTTTATGACCTTTCTCCATCTTTCCACAAATATATTATGATTAGCTTATCCAATGTCCAAGAAGCCAATGGGAGGGTTTCCTACACTTGAAGAACCTTCCATCTATTGGTCACACGTCCCAAAATGTAGATAAATGACTACTACACATTGATTTCTTCTTCAGGCTTTTTTCCTTCTTTTCTACACGTTGCCCGGGCAGCCTTTGTGGACTTTTCTTCTTTGAGTGGCTCAAGCAAGCAGCTGCCTCACGATGTGATAAGCGACTAGCTTAAGCACATAGGTGACTAAGCACCCTACAAAAATTGAGAAAAAAAGATTAACAAAAAAGGTTACAATGGATGTTCTAAAAACCGGCTAAACATCTAACAATGTTTAACTAACACTCTATGATACTTAGTGCTAATTAAAATTAAAAACTGAACTTCTAAAGCATTGTTATCATTATTTACAACAAGATTAGGAATAGTATTAATGGAGCTAGATGCTCCTGCATCATATTTTGAAGAGCGGATTTCTTAGGGTTTTGGTGAGTGTTTTAGATTCCTTTTCCTGCACCTAAGTCTATCTAAGGAGAGCTTATAATATGAGAAAATCAGCTTTGTGTGATTTGATAAAAACCCTAGTGTTTTTCAAGTTTAATTTTTTGAGTGTGACTCAAGCGAAAACTTACCCTTATTACTTTGAATGAGTTCTTGAGTGATAAGCTTAGGTGAGCTTGAGTGGGTCTTGCCTCTAGCCAAAATTCCCAAATCATTGAGTTTGTCCTTGTGATTTGGTTCTATCCTTAGTTTCGTGAGTATTCATCACCCAAATCTGGTATTAGAGATTTGGCGTGGAGATCTTGAAGAAAATTTGCGTTTTGGTGGTAAAACAAAACGGGTAGATTACATCATGTTTTTCGACTGATTTGAAGGGATGTTTCTTGGCCTTCAGGAGTCCAGATTGGGTGATTCTTTTTTTATTCAGCATAATTTTTTGTCTAGAAACTCACAAATTGTTTTAGATTTTTGTGAATTTTTTAGATATTAAACTTGGCACATTTTTCGCAACTGTACCAGAATAAAGCAAATTCAGCATACAAAACTTCTAATGAAGATTTCTCCCGCATCCGGAAAGTTTTTCAAAATTTCCTAAATTTTCATAATCTGTAAGCCTTTGAGAGTCTCAATATCGTTTATATTTTTGTTATGTTGTTTGAAGTTACTGGCAGATTCATCATTGTGATTGTAATAATCTAGCAAAATTGTTAGAAACAAATCATGTTTAGTTATGTAATATATTATAGGTTATAACTCAAAAATTGGAGAACTAGGAGAAAAAATCAGTGGAAAAAAAAGAGAGGAAAAAGAAAGAATGTGGAAAGATATTTTCTTTGAAATTAGGAAGGTTGATGGTGCAAGATGTTCAAAATGCCATGGTTATGGGCATACATACCATTCGTGTCCTAATAAGTTTTATGTGTATATGGATGATTATCGATGTTTTGAAGAAGAAGACGAAAGAAATAGGGTAATGGTTCAAGCACTTGAAATTGAGGTCATGGAAAAAGAAGTTAGAAAAGAAGAAAATAATTTTGAAGTTGATCTTGAAAAGATAGAAATAATACAAGACTTTAAGAAGAACAATGGAAAGAAAAATGTTTTCATGAAGTTTCTTTTAAAGGAACTTTTTTTCCAAATTGATCTCTTATCAACTCGTATGATGTCACAAATTTTGAACCCTTTAAAGAAGATTTTCCCGAGCAAGGTTCTAGACTTGGTGGTGAAAGTCTCACAAGTTCAAACATGCTTGGTTCAATGTATCCAAGTGATATGGAAAGTGAACTTACTTTATCTTTACCATTGCTTGCAAAAGTAGCGACTAAAAAAAGGAGCAAAGCACCTCTCTTGTAATTTGTAATCCATATGGAAATCTAGTGGAATCAAGTGGGACGTAGGTTGGACGTGTGAATTGAAGGCCCAGGTTTTACTTGGGTTTTATTTGCTTTTGTTGTTATTTTAAAGCTTGTAATAAAACTTGAGAATACTCATAAAGTATCTCATGATTAGGTGTGTGGTTTGTAGTAATAAGCATGATATTAGGAATGTGTTATAGGTTTAAAATGGTTGGTTGTAACTCCTTATAACAGCTCGTTGAATGAGCTTGATGAGGGGCATGAATCAAGGAGCTTTTTATGCTCCTTGAAAATGATTTTGCAGGGCATTTTTCTCTGGGTTTTTGTGAGTGTTTTAGATTCCTTTTCCTGCTCCTAAGTCTATCTAAGGAGAGCTTATTATATGAGAAAATTAGCTTTGTGTGATCTGATAAAAATCCTAGTGTTTTCAAGTTGAAGCTTTTTTAGTGTGTCTCAAGTGAAAACTTACCCTTATTACTTTGAGTGAGTTCTTGAGTGACAAGCTTTGGAGAGGTTGAGCGGGTCTTGCCTCTGGCCTAAAACCCCAAATCATTGAGTTTGTCCTTGTGATTTGTATCTATGCTTAGTTTCGTGAGTTTCAAGTGTGAAAAGAGTGTTCTATGTTCCTTGAGTTTAAATTCATCATCCAATACTTTGAAGGGTGTATTTAGACATATATCATCTAGTATCAGAGCTTTTGCATGGAGATCTTGAAGAAAAATTTCGTGTTGGTTGTAAAACCAAATGGGAACATTACATCTAGTTTTTCGTCTTAGTTTGAAGGGCTATTTCTTGGCCTTTAGGAGTCCAAATTAGGTGATTATTTTTCGATTCTCGCATAACTTTTTGTATAGAGGACTCACAAATTATTTCATATCTTTATGAAATTTTTTAGCTATTAAACTGTGCACATTTTTCGCGACTGTGCCTGAACAAAGCAAAGTCAGCATACAGAACTTCTAATGAAGATTTCTCCCTCATCCGGAAAGATTTTCAAGAGTTTCTTTGTTTTTATTCTGCTTGAGATTACCTAAATTTTCATAATCTGTAAGCCTTTGAGAGTCTCAAGGCCGTTTTAAATTTTTATTCCATTTTTTGAAGTTACTGGCAGATTCATCATTGTAACTGTAATAGTCTAGCAAAATTGTGAGAAACAAATCATGGCTAGTGATGATATTGGTAAAATATTACAGGTTATAACTCAACAATTGGACAAGTTGAGAAAAAATCAGTGGATAAAAAAGAGAGGAAAAAATAAACAATGTGGAATGATATTTTCCATGAAATTGGGAAGGTTGATGGTGTAAGATGTTCAAAATGCCATGGTTATGGGCATACATACCAATCCTGTCCTAATAAGTTTTATGTGTCTATGGATGATTATCGAAGTTTTGAAGAAGAAGACGAAAGAAATAGGGTAATGTTTCAAGCCCTTGAAATTGAAGTCATGGAAAAAGAAGTTAGAAAAGAAGAAAACAATTTTGAATTTTCTCTTGAAAAGAAAGAAATAATACAATACTTTTAAGAAGAACAAGGGAAAGAAAAATGTTTTCATGAAGTTTCTATTAAAGGAACTTTTTTTTCCAAATTGATTTCTTATCAACTCATATGATGTCGCAAACTTTGAACCCTTTAAAGAAGATTTTCTCTAGCAAGGATCAAGTGTTGATGGTGAAAGTCTCACAAGTTCAAACATGGTTGCTTCAATGTGTCAAAGTGATATGGAAAGTGAACTTACTTTATCTTTACCATTGCTTGTAAAAAAGTAGCGACAAATGAAAAGGAGCAAAGCACCTTTCTTTCAATTTGTAATTCATATGAAAATCTAGTGGAATCAAATGGGGACGATTTGGTTGAGAATGACAAAGAAAAGGGTTCATCTTGTGATAACTCAACCCTAAATGAGTTATTAGGGGAATACAAAGATAAAAAAAATGAAATTAAGAGAGTGGGAGTATTTCAAAATTCATGGGAGAAAATGAGAGAAGAGATTGAAAAGGTGAACAAAAGAAATCTTGAAAGGGGAAACAACAAAAGGAAACTCTTTAAACCTGGCCCAATCTTCACTATAAGAGATCAATTTCCATACATTGAAAAAGCAAGTTTGAGGGCAAATGTTTTTGAAGAAAGGGAGAATGATGCAAGTCCAAGAAACAAAAGGAAAGCCCATGCATTATATGAGGAATTAGAACGGTCAATTTGGCTCATTTCTTGGACCTTGATAGGTCAATCAATAAGTTCACATTATGAACTTACGGAAAAAGTGGTCAAACACTTAATTTGGATAAGTTTTAGGTCGAATTCAAGTGTTGCATGTAATGAATGAAGCCCAACTTAAATTTGCAGCAACAACATCAAGTGGTATGTTGGTTGGACGTGTGAATTGAAGGCCCAAGTTCTATTTGGGTTTTATTTGCTTTTGTTGTTATGTTAAAGCTTGTAATAAACCTTGAGATTACTCATAAAGTATCTCATGATTAGGTGTGTGGTTTGTAGTAATAAGCATGATATTAGGAATATGTTATATGTTTAAAATGGCTGGTTGTAACTCCTTATAACAGCTCGTTGAATGAGCTTGCTGAGGGGCATGAATCAAGGAGCTTTTTATGCTCCTTGAAACTGATTTTGGAGGACGGTTTTCTTAGGGTTTTTGTGAGTGTTTTAGATTCCTTTTCCTGCTCCTAAGTCGATCTAAGGAGAGCTTACTATATGAGAAAATCAGCTTTGTGTGATTTGATAAAAACCCTAGTGTTTTCAAGTTTAAGCTTTTTGAGTGTGTCTCAAGCAAAAACGTACCCTTATTACTTTGAGTTAGTTCTTGAGTGATAATCTTAGCAGAGGTTGAGCGGGTCTCGCCACTATCATAAAACCCCAAATCATTGAGTTTGTCCTTGTGATTTGTATCTATGCTTTGTTTCATGAGTTTCAAGTGTGAAGTGAGTATTCTATGTTCCTTGAGTTTAAATTCATCATCCAAAACTTTGAAGGGTGTATTGATACTTACATCATCTGATATCAGAGCTTTTGCATGGAGATCTTGAAGAAAAATCGCGTGTTGGTTGTAAAACAAAATGGGCAGATTACTTCCTGTTTTTCGTCTGACTTTGAAGGGCTATTTCTTGGCCTTCAAGAGTCCAAATTAGGTGATTCTCTTTTGATTCTGCTTAATTTTTTGTATAGAAGACTCACAAATTGTTTCATATTTTTGTGAAATTTTTTAGTTAATAAACTGGGCACATTTTTCGCGACTGCGCCAGAACAAAGCAAATTCATCATACAGAATTTCTAATGAAGATTTCTCCCTCATCCGGAAAGATTTTCAAGAGTTTCTTTTTTTATTCTGCTTGAGATTTCCTACATTTTCATAATCTGTAAGCCTTTGAGAGTCCCAAGGTTGTTTATATTTTTATTCCATTTTTTGAAGTTACTGGTAGATTCATCATTGTAACTGTAATAGTCTAGCAAAATTCTGAGAAACAAATCGTGGCTAGTGATGATATTGGTAATATGCTACAGGTTATAACTCAAATATTGTATAACCTGGAGAAAAAATCATTGGAAAAAAAAAATAGAAAAAAAGAAACAATGTGGAAAGATATTTTCCTTGAAATTGGGAAGGTTGATGGCGTAAGATGTTCAAAATGCCATGGTTATGGGCATACATACCATTCCTGTCCTAATAAGTTTTATGTGTCTATGGATGATTATCGATGTTTTGAAGAAGAAGACGAAAGAAATAGGGTAATGGTTCAAGGACTAGAAATTGAAGTCATGGAAAAAGAAGTTAGAAAAGAAGAAAGTTTTTTGAAGTTGCTCTAGAAAAGAAAGAAATATTACAAGACTTTTAACAAACAAGAACAAGGGAACGAAAAAAAAATTCATGAAGTTTCTTTTAAAGGAACTTTTTTTCCAAATTTATCTCTTAGAAACTCATATGATGTCACAAATTTTGAATCCTTTAAAGAAGATTTTCCCGATCAAGGTTCTAGTGTTGGTGGTGAAAGTCTCACAAGTTCAAACATGGTTGCTTCAATGTATCCATGTGATATGGAAAGTGAACTTACTTTATCTTTACCGTTTCTTGCAAAAGTAGCGACAAAAGAAAAGGAGCGAAGCACCTCTCTTGTAATTTGTAGTTCATATGAAAATCTAGTGGAATCAAATGGGGACGGTTTGGTTGCGAATGAAAAAGAAAGGGGTACATCTTGTGATAACTCAACCCAAAATGAGTTATTAGGAGAATACCAAGATAAAATAAATGAAATTAAGTGAGTGGGAGTATTTCAAAATTCATGGGACAAAATGAGAGAAGAAATTGAAAAGGTGAACAAAAGAAATCTTGAGAGGGTAAACAACAAAAGGAAACTCTTCAAACCTGGTCCAATCTTCACTATAAGATATCAATTTCCATACATTGAAAAACCAAGTTTGAGGGCAAACGTTTTTGAAGAAAGGGAGAATGATGCAAGTCCAAGATACAAAAGAAAAGCCCATGCATTATATGAGGAATTAGAACTATCGGTGTTCATACTTATATTTCTAACAGCCATAATTCGGTCAATTTAGCTCATTTCTTGGACCTTAATAGGTCCATCAATAAATTCGCATTATGAACTTACGAAAAAAGTGGTCAAACACTTAATTTGGATAAGTTTTAGGCCGAAGTCAAGTGTTGCATGTCATGAATGAAGCCCAACCTAAATTTGCAGCAACAACATCAAGTGGGACGTGGGTTGGACGTGTGAATTGAAGGCGCAAGTTGATATGCCCAAGTTATACGTTGTATTTACGTTATTTTGGGTGCATTTTGCTAAGGAGTTCGTTTATAATTGTTGACGTTTGCATATATATTATCCTTAGCGGAAGTTCGGAGTATTGTGAGTTAGATTGTGTTAATGTCATATGTTCCGAGCTTTTATGGTAAAATGGGTTTGAGCAATATATGTGGAAGTGTTCGAGAGGTTGAAGGGTCGTAACATGAGTGCATGAGTAGCGGAAGATGGATTTCCTAGGTATAGCTCAACAACATTGTGCCATCTCACCAACAACAACCAAGCTCCATTGCAAGCCTAAGCCAAGTACAGCATCGCCTGCTCAGCAGCGCACAATCAGCATTCGTGCTCGCTGCTAGCAGCGCTCCATGCAGCTCGCGACCCGCGAAGGAGCTCGCGACTCGCGATCCATGCCTTCGCCCCTCGCGATGTAAGTCGCGACTCGCGACCATTGTGCCCAGGAAATTTATGCGGATGTCAGTCAGATCTTCGCGACTCGCGACGCTTAAGTCGGTTTGGGTGCACGTTTTGTGCGGGGTTTAAAAGCTTCCTAAAACCTATTTTCAAGGGAGAGGAAGAACACAGCTGAAATGGAGGAGAGAGAAAAAACACTCCTCTCTTAATTCTCCTTCCTCACTTTTGTTATTTTTCTTAGTTTTCTTAGTTTTATTAGAGATTTCAATGTTGGATTTGGTTTATGCTATCGGATTGTAGCTTGAACCATTCTTGAAGAAGATTAACATGAAGTTTCAAGCATTATTGTGAGATCTTTCCTCTCTATTTAGTTTCTTTGATTATGGTTTAATTTCTATGATTGTGTTCTATGATTATTGCATAATTATGCTAGGAACGTTACTAGATTGATTGTGTAATTAATCTAATGCTAGATTTAAGAATAGAATCGGATTATTTTATTCTTTCATCTATTTGTAGCAAACTAGGGAGTAACTTAGATGCAGATCATCTTGGTTATTTCTTGGGGAAATTGAATCAACTGTTGAATGTTTATCGCGTGTATGACATTAGCGGTGTCCGTTGGTTCTCTGTGTTTATTCGTTGCTATTGGATTGAACTTAGACGCCGATCGGACTAGGTTATCCTTTAGTTAGGATTTTATAGTCACGCTGATCGTGCTATTCAACTAAGAATAAGGAGAATACGAGATTAATTCTCAACAATAGATAATTATGGAAATAATTAGAGTTGAGGTTCAATGATCGTTAATGAATTGAAGTGGATGTTTGTCGGATTCAAGATCTTCCCATATTGATTTCTCATTTTATTTATATTCTAGTTAGTTGTAGTTTATTCATAACTCTTTTGAAACCCCCCTTGTTATTAGGTTTCTCGGCCCTTAGCTTAATCTAGGTACAGATTCACGGTAAATATTAAACTTGTCCCTGTTTCCCTGTCGATACGATCCCTACTTCCATTATACTAGCTTAGTGTGCATGAGAGTAGGAGAAATTTATCTTTGGTTAGGTGCACACGACAAAGCCGCACCTACCAAAGTTCTATTTGGGTTTTATTTGCTTTTGTTGTTATTTTAAAGCTTGTAATAAACCTTGAGATTACTCATAAAGTATCTCATGATTAGGTGTGTGGTTCGTATTAATAAGCATGATATTAGGAATGTGTTATAGGTTTAAAATGGCTGGTTGTAACTCCTTTTAACAGCTCGTTGAATGAGCTTGATGAGGGGCATGAATCAAGGAGCTTTTTAAGCTCCTTCATACTAATTTTGGAGGGTGGTTTTCTTAAGGTTTTTGTGAGTGTTTTAGATTCCTTTTCCTGCTCCTAAGTATATCTAAGGAGAGCTTATTATATGAGAAATCAGCTTTGTGTGATTTGATAAAAACCCTAGTGTTTTCAAGTTTAAGCTTTTTGTGTCTGTCTCAAGTGAAAACTTACCCTTATTACTTTGAGTGAATTCTTGAGTAATAAGCTTAGGAGAGTTTAAACGGGTCTCGCCTCTGGCCTAAAACCCCAAATCATTGAGGTTGTCCTTGTGCTTTTGTTCTATGCTTAGTTTCGTGAGTTTCAAGTGTGAAGTAAGTGTTATGTGTTCCTTGTGTTTAAATTCATCATCCAATACTTTGAAGGGTGTATTTAGACTTACATGATCTGTTATCAGAGCTTTTGCATGGAGATCTTGAAGAAAAATCGCTTGTTGGTTGTAAAACAAAATGGGCAGATTACATCCAGTTTTTCGTTTGATATTCAAGGGCTATTTCTTGGCCTTAAGGAGTCCAAATTAGGTGATTTTTTTTATTCTACATAATTTTTTATATAGAAGACTCACAAATTGTTTCATATTTTTGCGAAATTTTTTAGCTATTAAACTGGGCACATTTTTCGCAACTGCGCCAGAACAAAGCAAATTCAACATACATAACTTCTATTGAAGATTTCTCCGTCATCCGGAAAGCTTTTCAAGAGTTTCTTTTTTATATTCTGCTTGAGATTTCCTAAATTTTCATAATCTGTAAGCCTCTAAGAGCCTCAAGGTCGTTTATATTTTTATTCTGTTGTTTGAAGTTACTGGCAAATTCATCATTGTAACTGTAATAGTCTAGCAAAATTGTCAGAAACGAATCATGGCTAGTGATGATATTGGTAAAATGTAATAGGTTATAACTCAACAATTGGAGAAGTTGGAGAAAAAAATCAGTGGATAAAAAAGAGAGGAAAAAATAAACAATGTGGAAAGATATTTTGCTTGAAATTGGGAAGGTTGATGGTGTAAGATGTTCAAAATGCCATGGTTATGGGCATACATACCATTCCTGTCCTAATAAGTTTTATGTGTCAATGGATTATTATCGAAGTTTTGAAGAAGAAGACGAAAGAAATAGGTAATGTTTCAAGCCCTTGAAGTTGAAGTCATGGAAACAGAAGTTAGAAAAGAAGAAAATAATTTTGAAGTTTCTCTTGAAAAGAAAGAAATAATACAATACTTTTAAGAAGAACAAGGGAAAGAAAAATGTTTTCATGAAGTTTCTATTAACGGAACTTTTTTTCCAAATTGATCTCTTATCAACTCATATGATGTCGTAAATTTTGAACCCTTTAAAGAAGATTTTCTCTAGCAAGGTTCTAGTGTTGATGCTGAAAGTCTCACAAGTTCAAACATGGTTGCTTCAATGTGTCAAAGTTATATGGAAAGTGAACTTACTTTATCTTTACCATTGCTTGCAAAAGTAGCGACAAAAGAAAAGGAGCAAAGCACCTTTCTTTCAATTTGTAATTCATATGAAAATCTAGTGGAATCAAATGGGGACAGTTTGGTTGAGAATGAAATAGAAAGGGGTACATCTTGTGATAACTCAACCCTAAATGAGTTATTAGGGGAATACAAAGATAAAAATGAAATGAAATTAAGAGAGTGGGAGTATTTCAAAATTCATGGGAGAAAATGAGAGAAGAAATTGAAAAGGTGAACAAAAGAAATCTGGAGAGGGTAAACAACAAAAGGAAACTCTTCAAACCTGGCCCAATCTTCACTATAAGAGATCAATTTCCATACATTGAAAAAGCAAGTTTGACGGCAAACGTTTTTGAACAAAGGGAGAATGATGCAAGTCCAAGAAACAAAAGAAAAGCCCATGCATTATATAAGGAATTAGAACGGTCGATTTGGCTCATTTCTTGGACCTTAATAGGTCCATCAATAAGTTCACATTATGAACTTACGGAAAAAGTGGTCAAACACTCAATTTGGATAAGTTTTAGGCCGAATTCAAGTGTTGCATGTCATGAATGAAGCCCAACCTAAATTTGGAGCAACAATATCAAGTGGTACGTGGGTTGGACGTGTGAATTGAAGGCCCAAGTTCTATTTGGGTTTTATTTGCTTTTGTTGTTAGGTTAAGGCTTGTAATAAACCTTGAGATTACTCATAATGTATCTCATGATTAGGTGTGTGGTTTGTAGTACTAAACATGATATTAGGAATGTGTCATAGGTTTAAAATGGCTGGTTGTAACTCCTTATAACAGCTCGTGGAATGAGCTTGATGAGGGGCATGAATCAAGGAGCTTTTTATGCTCCTTGAAACTGATTTTGGAGGGCGGTTTTCTTAAGGTTTTTGTGAGTGTTTTAGATTCCTTTTCCTGCTCCTAAGTCTATCTAAGGAGAGCTTATTATATGAGAAAATCAGCTTTGTGTGATTTGATAAAAACCCTAGTGTTTTCAAGTTTAAGCTTTTTTAGTGTGTCTCAAGCGAAACGTACCCTTATTACTTTGAGTGAGTTCTTGAGTGATAAGCTTAGGAGAGGTTGAGCGGGTCTCGCCACTATCCTAAAACCCCAAATCATTGAGTTTGTCCTTGTGATTTGTATCTATGCTTAGTTTCATGAGTTTCAAGTGTGAAGTGAGTGTTCTATGTTCCTTGAGTTTAAATTCATCATCCAAAACTTTGAAGGGTGTATTGATACTTACATCATCTGGTATCTGAGCTTTTGCATGGAGATCTTGAAGAAAAATCGCGTGTTGGTTGTAAAACAAAATGGGCAGATTACATCCTGTTTTTCGTCTGACTTTGAAGGGCTATTTCTTGGCCTTCAAGAGTCGAAATTTGGTGATTCTTTTTTTATTCTGCATAATTTTTTGTATAGAAGACTCACAAATTGTTTCATATTTTTGTGAAATTTTTTAGCTATTAAACTGGGCACATTTTTCGCGACTGCGCCAGAACAAAGCAAATTCATCATACAGAATTTACAATGAAGATTTCTCCCTCATCCGGAAAGATTTTCAAGAGTTTCTTTTTTTATTCTGCTTGAGATTTCCTACATTTTCATAATCTGTAAGCCTTTGAGAGTCTCAAGGCTGTTTATATTTTTATTCCATTTTTTGAAGTTACTGGTAGATTCATCATTGTAACTGTAATAGTCTAGCAAAATTGTGAGAAATAAATCGTGGCTAGTGATGATATTGGTAATATGCTACAGGTTATGACTCAAAAATTGGATAACTTGGAGAAAAAATCAGTGGAAAAAAAAAAGAGAAGAAAAAAGAAACAATGTGGAAAGATATTTTCTTTGAAATTGGGAAGGTTGATGGTGTAAGATGTTCAAAATGCCATGGTTATGGGCATACACACCATTCCTGTCCTAATAAGCTTTATGTGTCTATGGATGATTATCGAAGTTTTGAAGAAGAAGACGAAAGAAATAGGGTAATGGTTCAAGGACTTGAAATTGAAGTCATGGAAAAAGAAGTTAGAAAAGAAGAATTTTTTTTGAAGTTGCTCTTGAAAAGAAAGAAATAATACAAGACTTTTAAGAAGAACAAGGGAACAAAAAATGTTTTTATGAAGTTTCTTTTAAAGGAACTTTTTTTCCAAATTTATCTCTTATCAACTCATATGATGTCACAAATTTTAAATCCTTTAAAGAAGATTTTCCCGAGCAACGTTCTAGTGTTGGTGGTGAAAGTCTCACAAGTTCAAACATGGTTGCTTCAATGTATCCATGTGATATGGAAAGTGAACTTACTTTATCTTTACCATTTCTTGCAAAAGTAGCGACAAAAGAAAAGGAGCAAAGCACCTCTCTTGTAATTTGTAGTTCATATGAAAATCTAGTGGAATCAAATAGGGACGGTTTGGTTGCGAATGAAATAGGAAGGGGTACATCTTGTGATAACTCAACCCAAAATGAGTTGCTAGGAGAATACCAAGATAAATTAAATGAAATTAAGAGAGTGGGAGTATTTCAAAATTCATGGGACAAAATGAGAGAAGAAATTGAAAAGGTGAACAAAAGAAATCTTGAAAGGGTAAACAACAAAAGGAAACTCTTCAAACCTGGTCCAATCTTCACTATAAGAGATCAATTTCCATACATTGAAAAACCAAGTTTGAGGGCAAACGTTTTTGAATAAAGGGACAATAATGCAAGTCCAAGATACAAAAGAAAAGCCCATGCATTATATGAAGAATTAGAACTATCGGTGTTGATACTTATATTTCTAACAGCCATAATTCTGTCAATTTGGCTCATTTCGTGGACCTTAGTAGGTCCATCAATAAATTCGCATTATGAACTTACGGAAAAAGTGGTCAAACACTTAATTTGGATAAGTTTTAGGCCGAAGTCAAGTGTTGCATGTCATGAATGAAGGCCAACCTAAATTTGCAGCAACAACATCAAGTGGGATGTGGGTTGGACGTGTGAATTGAAGGCGCAAGTTCAATTTGGGTTTTATTTGCTTTTGTTGTTATTTTAAAGCTTGTAAAAAACCTTGAGATTACGCATAAAGTATCTCATGCTTAGGTGTGTGGTTCGTAGTAATAAGCATGACATTAGGAATGTGTTATAGGTTTAAAATGGCTGGTTGTAACTCCTTATAACAGCTCGTTGAATGAGCTTGGTGAGGGGCATGAATCAAGGAGCTTTTTAAGCTCCTTCAAACTAATTTTGGAGGGTGGTTTTCTTAAGGTTTTTTGTGAGTGTTTTAGATTCCTTTTCCTGCTCCTAAGTCCATCTAAGGAGAGCTTATTATATGAGAAAATCAGCATTGTGTGATTTGATAAAAACCCTAGTGTTTTCAAATTTAAGCTTTTTGTGTGTGTCTCAAGTGAAAACTTACCCTTATTACTTTGAGTGAATTATGGAGTGATAAGCTTAGGAGAGTTTAAACGGGTCTCGCCTCTGGCCTAAAACCCCAAATCATTGAGGTTGTCATTGTGATTTGGTTTTATGCTTAGTTTCGTGAGTTTAAAGTGTGAAGTGAGTGTTTTGTGTTCCTTGAGTTTAAATTCATCATCCAATACTTTGAAGGGTGTATTTAGACTTACATCATCTGTTATCAGAGCTTTTGCATGGAGATCTTGAAGAAAAATCGTTTGTTGGTTGTAAAACAAAATGGGCAGATTACATCCAGTTTTTCGTCTGACATTGAAGGGCTATTTCTTGGCCTTCAGGAGTCCAAATTAGGTGATTTTTTTTTATTCTGCATAATTTTTTATATAGAAGACTCACAAATTGTTTCATATTTTTGCGAAATTTTTTAGCTATTAAACTGGGCACATTTTTCGCAACTGCGCCAGATCAAAGCAAATTCAGCATACATAACTTCTATTGAAGATTTCTCCCTCATCCGGAAAGCTTTTCAAGAGTTTCTTTTTTATATTCTGCTTGAGATTTCCTAAATTTTTCATAATCTGTAAGCCTCTGAGAGCCTCAAGGTCGTTTATATTTTTATTCTGTTGTTTGAAGTTACTGGCAGATTCATCATTGTAACTGTAATAGTCTAGCAAAATTGTGAGAAACAAATCATGGCTAGTGATGATATTGGTAATATGTTACAGGTTATAACTCAAAAATTGGAGAACTTGGAGAAAAAATTAGTGGAAAAAAAAGAGAGGAAAAAAGAAACAATGTGGAAAGATATTTTCTTTGAGATTGGGAAGGTTGATGTTGCAAGATTTTCAAAATGCCATGGTTATGGGTATACATACCATTCTTGTCCTAATAAGTTTTATGTGTCTATGGATGATTATCAACGTTTTGAAGAAGAAGACGAAAAATTGGGTAATGGTTCAAGCACTTTGAAATTGAAGTCATGGAAAAAGAAGTTAGAAAAGAAGAAAACAATTAAAATAATCAGAAGTTTGTATTATTGCGAGAGAATGGGCCAAAGTTTGTATTATTCCAGTTAAAAAATCCAAAAAAATAAGAGAATTTATAAGTGATGTCATATTTTACTTTACTGGAATTTTATGAACAAATTGAGCTTCTTACTGGGCTTTGAGATGTATTCATTTAACTTAAAGTAGAATCCATCTTATACATTGATATGCACTTTACAAATTTCCCATATGGATGATATTCCTTTAGTATCCATAATTAGTGAGATTGTGAGGTATGTATAATAGATGTACTTAATTAATTTTTGTATTATCACTTTTTTTTCTTCGACAGAACATTTAAAGTAATTTTTGTTATGAATTATTACTAGATGTACTTACTCAATTAATTTCACTTTGATATCCGCAGGCATAGCGTGCATATAAAGGCTTGAATTACAAATTACAAGAGAGGCGCTTTGCTCCTTTTCTTTTGTCACTACTTTTGCAAGCAATGGTAAAGCTAAAGTAAGTTCACTTTCCATATCAGTTGGATTAACTGAAGCAACCACGTTTGAACTTGTGAGACATTCACCACTAGCACTAGAACCTTGCACGGGAAAATCTGTGAGACATTCACAAACTTACGAGAAATTTGTGACATCATATGAGTTGATAAGAGATCAATTTGGAAAAAAAGTTCATAATACAAACTTTAGGCCAAAATTCCTCCAGTAGGTCAAGTTGAACACGTGTCGCTTTTTTATTGGCTGATTTTGGCCTACTGGAGGAATTTTGACCTACTAGAGGAATTTTGGCCTAAAGTTTGTATTATTAAAAAATAATCAGAAGTTTGTATTATTGCGAGAGAACGGGCCAAAGTTTGTATTATTGTAGTTAAAAAATCCTATTTTTTTTTGGAGTGTATAACAGAGGTATGGCAGTCTTCATATGATCCTAATCCTCTCTACATAATATATGGGTAGCACGATTACTTATGTTATTCGAACTTTGCATTTACCTTAAGTAATTGCGTCAAATCATTAGGATTTCGTCGTGTATATAGAGAGTTTGACACTTCATTTTAGGCTAAAATCATTAACTTTTTTTTATTAAATAGTTGAGTGAAACACACAGATGCATACTAATATTCGATGTGGGTACCAGAGTTCGAGTGACAGATACTATTACCTAACCCGTAAGAGCTTATCGACAATCATACACTATAGGATGTTGGACAGGATTAATTTACTGCAGAAATACACTTCATATGCTGTTCAGTTACACAAAGGTAAAAAATTAGACTAATTCAAATTTAGGAGAATTCATCATAAATTCTACAAATTTTCGTGAATGATTACCTTGGAGTCTAGGACCATTACATCTGCTTTCTCAATATACCAAAGATAAATGTTGCATGACATTGGCAGTAAAAAAGCATAACAAAGGCACTAAAAGAAAATTTTAACTTACCATTTTACACCTCATAAATTTGAAATTCCCATAGCATAAAGCAGATTGAAAGGAAAATAATTTATCCATGACCTAAGACATATAATTATTGAGAAATCAAAAAAAAAAAATTAAAAAAAAAACCTTGTCCTCACCTGCAACATCTCAACACTAAAACATATAATAATCACAAAGCCAAAAAAAAAAAAAAAAAAAATAAAAAAAAAAAAAAACTCCTCAATATCATCCGTATGAGTTATGACAAAGCCAAGTATAACAAAGGTAGAAAAAATTTAATTGAAAATATATGCAGACCATGTATCATCCCTAGGAATCATCACTTCGAAAGCAAATCTCTCTTATATAGCAGAGCAACAACAAAATAACTAACATCCAAAGAGATCAAAGGGAAATTAAAATGGACCCAATGCCATAATTTCGCCGGTGGCGAGAACTTCGGCAATGGCTGACGAAGTCACCGGTGACAAAAGCCCATTCACGAAAAGAAAAACTTACACTTGCAGTTTGATTTACACTCCGGTGATACCGGTGATGATAGTCCTTTACTGTACTCCGGCGGCTCTCTCTCTCTCTCACAAACAGATCAAATATGAGGGCTTTACATGCACTTGGAGGAATTGAGGATTTTACTTCCAGTTGAGGAGGAAAGAGAATAGAAAAAGAGAAAGAAAGAGAAGATCATAGAGAATGATGAAGTTTAGATGGTAAAATTAGACTCAAATTTGAGTTTTGAGGCGGATTCTTTATTTTAAATTTGTGTGCTTAAACGGTTTCTTACAATCATTTATCTTTGGTTTTTTTTTCCATTTTTTTTTCATTTTAGTTGTAATTTACTTAATTTGTTGAGGGTAAAATTGGACTTATTATATTTTGGTGTCCCCCCATAGCTGCCTTATATAATAGAGATATGAAATCTAGTGGAATCAAATGGGGATGGTTTGGTTGCGAATCAAAAAGAAAGGGGTACTTCTTGTGATAACTCATCTTTAAATGAGTTATTAGGAGAATACCAAGATAAAAGAAATGAAATTAAGAGAATGGGAGTATTTCAAAATTCATGGGAGAAAATGAGAAAAGAAATTGAAAAGGTGAACAAAAGAAATCTTGAGAGGGTAAACAACAAAAGGAAGCTATTCAAACCTGGTCCAATCTTCACTATAAGAGATCATTTTCCATACTTTGAAAGACCAAGTTTGAGGGCAAACGTTTTTGAAGAAAGGGAGAATGATGCAAGACGAAGGTCCAAAAGAAAAGCCCTTGCATTATATGAAGAATTAGAACTATCGGTGTTGATACTTTCTAATAGCCAGAATTCGGTCAATTTGGCTCATTTCGTGGACCTTTGTAGGTCCATAAATAAGTTCATATTCTGAACTTACGAAAAAAGTGGCCAAACACTTAATTTGGATACGTTTTAGGTCGAATTCAAGTGTTGCATGTCATGAATGAAGCCCAACCTAAATTTGCAGCAAGAACATCAAGTGGGACGTGAGTTGGACGTGTTGATTGCAGGCCCAAGTTCTGTTTGGCTTTTATTTGCTTTTGTTGTTATTTTTAAGCTTGTAATAAACCTTGAGATTACTCATAAAGTATCTCATGATTAGATGTGTGGTTTGTAGTAATAAACATGATATAAGGAGTGTGTTTTAGGTTTAAAATGGTTGGTTGTAACTCCTTATAACAGCTCATTGAATGAGCTTGATGAGGGGCATAAATCAACGAGCTTTTCATGCTCCTTGAAACTGATTTTGGGGGGGGCGATTTTCTTAGGTTTTTGTGAGTGTTTTAGATTCCTTTAGCTGCTCCTATGTCTATGTAAGGAGAGATTATGATATGAGAAAATGAGCTTTGTGTGATTTGATAAAAACCCTAGTGTTTTCAAGTTTAAGCTTTTTTAGTGTGTCTCATGTGAAAACTTACCCTTATTACTTTGAGCGAGTTCTTAAGTGATAAGCTTAGGAGAAGTTGAGTGGGTCTTGCCTTTGGCCTAAAAACCCAAATAATTGTGTTTGTCCTTGTGATTTGGTTATATACTTAGTTTCGTGAGTTCCAAGTGTGAAGTGAGTGTTCTATGTTCCTTGAGTTTAAATTCATCATCCAATACTTTGAAGGGTGTATTTAGACTTACATCATCTGTTATCAGAGCTTTTGCGTGGAGATCTTGAAGAAAAATCGCGTGTTGGTGGTAAAATAAAATGGGCAAATTACATCCAGTTTTTCGTCTGACTTTAAAGGGCTATTTCTTGGCCTTCAGGAGTCCAAATTGGGTGATTGTTTTTTTATTCTTCATAATTTTTGTTTAGAAGACTCACAAATTGGTTTAGATTTTTGTGAAATTTTTTAGCTATTAAACTAGGCACATTTTTCGCGACTGTGCCAGAACAAAGCAAATTCAGGATACAGAACTTCTAATGAAGATTTCTCCCGCATCCGAAAAGCTTTTCAACAGTTTTTTTTGTTAAGCTTGAGATTTCCTAAATTTTCTTAATATGTAAGCCTTTGAGAGTCTCAAGGCCGTTCATATTTTTATTCTGTTGTTTGAAGTTACTAGCACATTCATCATTGTAACTGTAATAGTCTAGCAAAATTGTGAGAAACAAATCATGGCTAGTGATGATTTGGTAATATGTTACAAGTTATAACTCAAAAATTGGAGAACTTTGAGAAAAAATCAGTGGAAAAAAAAGAGAGGAAAAAAGAAACAATGTGGAAAGATACTTTCTTTGAAATTGGGAAGGTTGATGGTGCAAGATGTTCAAAATGCCATGGTTATGGGCATACATACCATTCCTGTCCTATTAAGTTTTATGTGTCTATCGTTGATTATCGATGTTTTGAAGAAGAAGAAGAAGACAAAATAAATAGGGTAATGGTTCAAGCACTTGAAATTGAAGTCATGGAAAAAGTAGCTAGAAAAAAAAGAAAACAATTTTGAAGTTGCTCTTGAAAAGAAAGAAATAATTCATGACTTTTAAGAAGAACAAAGAAAAATCTTTTCATGAACTTTCTTTTAAAGGAACTTTTTTCCAAATTGATCTCTTATCAACTCATATGATGTCACAAATTTTAATCCCTTTGAAGAAGATTTTCCCGAACAAGGTTCTAGTGCTAGTGGTGAAAGTCTCACAAGTTCAAACGTGGTGGCTTCAATGTATCCAAGTGATATGGAAAGTGAACTTACTTTATCTTTTCAATTGCTTGCAAAAGTAGTGACAAAAGAAAAGCAGCAAAGCACCTCTCTTGTAATTTGTAATTCATATGAAAATCTAGTGGAATCAAATGGGGACGGTTGGTTGCGAATGAAAAAGAAAGGGGTACTTCTTTTGATAACTCATCTTTAAATGAGTTATTAGGAGAATACCAAGATGAAAGAAATGAAATTGAGGGAGTATTTCAAAATTCATTGGAGAAAATGATAGAAGAAATTGAAAAGGTGAACAAAAGAAATCTTGTGAGGGTAAACAACAAAAGGAAACTCTTCAAACCTGGTCCAATCTTCACTATAGGAGATCACTTTCCATACTTTGAAAAACCAAGTTTGAGGGCAACCGTTTTTGAAGAAAGGGAGAATGATGCAAGACCAAGGTCCAAAAGAAAAGCCCATGCATTATATGAGGAATTAGAACTATCGGTGTTGATACTTATAAATCTAACAGCCATAATTCGGTCAATTTGGCTCATTTTGTGGACCTTCGTAGGTCCATCAATAAGTTCACATTCTGAACTTACGGAAAAAGTGGTCAAACACTTAATTTGGATACGTTTTAGGTCGAATTCACGTGTTGCATGTCATGAATGAAGCCCAACCTAAATTTACAGCAACAACATCAAGTGGGACGTGAGTTAGGCGTGTTAATTGAAGGCCCAAGTTCTGTTTGGGTTTTATTTGCTTTTGTTGTTATTTTTAAGCTTGTAATAAACCTTGACATTACTCATAAAGTATCTCATGATTAGGTGTGTTGTTTGTAGTACTAAACATGATATTAGGAGTGTGTTTTAGGTTTAAAATGGCTGGTTGTAACTGCTTATAACAACTCATTGAATGAGCTTGATGAGGGGCATGAATCAAGGAGCTTTTCATGCTCCTTGAAACTGAATTTGGGGGGCGGTTTTCTTAGGGTTTTTGTGAGTGTTTTAGATTTCTTTTGCTGCTCCTAAGTCTATATAAGGAGAGCTTATGATATGAGAAAATCAACTTTATGTGATTTGATAAAAACCCTAGTGTTTTCAAGTTTAAGCTTTTTTAGTGTGTCTCAAGTGAAAACTTACCCTTATTACTTTGAGTGACTTCTTGAGTGATAAGCTTAGGAGAGGTTGAGTGGGTCTTGCCTTTGGCCTAAAACCCCAAATCATTGAGTTTGTCCTTGTGATTTGGTTCTATCCTTAGTTTCGTGAGTTTCAAGTGTGAAGTGAGTGTTCTATGTTCCTTGAGTTTAAATTCATCATCCAATATTTTGAAGGCTGTATTTAGACTTACATCATCTGGTACCAGAGCTTTTGCGTGGAGATCTTAAAGAAAAATCGCGTTTTGGTGGTAAAAAAGCATGGGCACATTACATCCAGTTTTTCGACTGACTTTGAAGGGCTATATCTTTGCCTTATGGAATCCAAATTTGTAGTGATTATTTTTTGATTTTGCATAATTTTGTGTATAGAAGACTCACAAATTGTTTCAGATTTTTGTGAAATTTTTTAGCTATTAAATTGGGCACATTTTTCGCACTGCGCCAGAACAAAGTAAATTCATCATACAGAACTTCTAATGAATATTTCTCCCTCATCCGAAAAGCTTTTCAAGAGTTTTTTTTTTTATTCTGCTTGAGACTTCCTAAATTTTCATAGTCTATAAGCCTTTAAGAGTCTCAAGGCCGTTTATATTTTTATTCTGTTGTTTGAAGTTACTAGCAGTTTCATCATTGTAACTGTAATAGTCTAGCAAAATTGTGAGAAACAAATCATGGCTAGTGATGATATTGGTAATATGTTACAGGTTATAACTCAAAAATTGGAGAACTTGGAGAAAAAATCAGTGGAAAAAAAAGAGAGGAAAAAAGAAACAATGTGGAAAGATAGTTTCTATGAAATTGGGAAGGTTGATGGTGCAGGATGTTAAAAATGCCATGGTTATGTGTCTATGGATGATTATCGAAGTTTTGAAGAAGAAGACAAAGTAAATAGGGTAATGGTTCAAGCACTTGAAATTGAAGTCATGGAAAAAGAAGTTAGAAAAGAAGAAAACAATTTTGACGTTGCTCTTGAAAAGAAAGAAATAATTCAAGACTTTTAAGAAGAACAAAGAAAAAACTTTTCATGAACTTTCTTTTAAAGGTACTTTTTTTCCAAATTAATCTCCTATCAGCTCATATGATGTCACAAATTTCAATCCCTTTGAAGATTATTTTCCCGAGTAAGGTTCTAGTGTTAGTGGTCAAACGTGGTTGCTTCAATATATCCAAGTGATATGGAAAGTGAATTTACTTTATCTTTACCATTGCTTGCAAAAGTAGCAACAAAAGAAAAGGAGCAAAGCACCTCTCTTGCTGGGCTTAAATGGGTTCGTGAATTTTCATGAAGCCTTATGTATTCTAAAGTCCTGGAGATTGCCGGACTCTTTAAGATCCATAAATTTTTCAGAAACGGCATTATGGATCAAAGTTGATGGAATTCCTCTTATTATGGGATCCATCAAGGTGGCGGAGAGTTTGCTTTCTAAGGTCGGTACGGTGCTCTGTTTTGATCCTAAGTCTTATGCTCCAGGTCCAAAGAGGTATTATAGAACATTAGTTTGGGTCAGGCTTAAAAACCCATTACTCCCAAGTGCGTTTTTAGAATATCATCAAGGAAGGGCAGTGTGGGTGGACTTAAGGTATGAAGGTGTGTTTGTATTTTCTAAACGTTGTGGTAGGATTGGTCACAAAAGCTCGGCTTGTGTTGGGGAATGGAGAAGGATTAAGAGAGATATAGAGGTGGCTATAAATAAAGCTTCTGATTCTTCTGCACCTCTTATGATGAGAAATGGTGATGCCCCTCTATGTACCAACAAGATAATAGGTTTGTCGAGTGTTGAAGATTATCTGACTACAAAGGTCCGTTTAGATGTCCCACGAAGCAGGCCAGCAGAATGGTCTTCGGAGGGTGGTTCAGATGGAGGTGATAATGGAGATGCTGATGACAATGGAGATAAGCATTCAGATGAGGATGAAGATGATCCTATGAAAGATTCACGTAGCTCACAAGGATGCAGTTCTCAGCATGGGAAAGATGGGCCGGTTGGAAATAGGCTCATAGAAAAAAGCTTGTTTAGATGAAGTAAGAAAGTCCACTTTTGATAAAGGAGAGTGTAACAAAAAACGGAATACTAGTGGGCTTATAGAAATAATGGAAGATGATATCACAGCCCAAATTTGTGAAAATGCTAGCTTGGGTAAAATTAGTAAGGGCAAAAATTATCCATTCAAGTGGAGCAGTGAAAATGAATAGAAGGAAAAAAAGAGGAAATCATTTTAAGAAGATTTAAAAAGGGAGTGGTTTGTCTGTATCTAGAAATAGGATACTGTTGGAAGATGAAAAAGGTGGAAAATTAATGACGTCAGCAGAGATAATTTGGAAGAGTTAAGTCGGCTCGGAGAATAAG
Source organism: Beta lomatogona (assembly GCA_947646795.1). Classification (NCBI taxonomy): domain Eukaryota; kingdom Viridiplantae; phylum Streptophyta; class Magnoliopsida; order Caryophyllales; family Amaranthaceae; genus Beta; species Beta lomatogona. The sequence continues at coordinate 900,727 of CANSNZ010001151.1, forward strand.
GACAAAAATCCCGGTAAATTTAGTGTCTGCTGCGGGAATTTCTTATGTAAGAAATATGCAGAACTGTTGGTGGACAGATTTGGGCCACTTGGTGAGGTCTTCGTAGAATGTTATTATAAAAACAAATCGGGACCAGCATTGAAAGGCAAGAATGGACAATCAGTATCACCACTTTCCCTTCAACAATTTTCATTCTGTGAATTTACCTTTAACGCCTTCTTTCTTTGTTGGGGTAGATGAGTCTTTCACCCACCCAAATCTTACCACTCTTTTACTTGATGATGCACCAACTTTACAACAAAATATGCAGCCCAAGCCCAATCTCCATGAGCCCATTTTAATAGAATTGGATGAGTTGGTTGTTAATGATTTCTGGTTGCAGCCTAGTCAGCACGAGTAGGGGTGATAATGAGCCTGACAAGCTCGCGAACAGTTCGAGCTCGGCTCGGTCAAAGCTCGGCATGTTGTGGCTCGGCTCGAGACTTAAACGAGCCTAGCTGAGCTAAGCAAAGCTCGGCTCAAAAGCTCGTGAACAGCTCGATTATTATTTTATACTAAAAAAATATTTTTTCTTAAAAAATATTTATATTAAACAATTATATTAAAATATTAACTAAGGTATATATGAGATGAAAGATAAAAAAAAGTATTATGGCTAACTAATTGACATGAAATTCATACAATTAAAAATAGAAAAAAAACAATGAGTAAATCAGACATTGAAAAAAAAAATTAAGAAAAAGACAAACAAGAAACAAAAAGAAAAAACGAAAACAAAAGAATAACAAAAAATAAAAACATGAGTAAAGAAGAGAGCGACCAATGTTTACACTTAACGAAAATGAAAAATAAAAAATGAGTAAAGAAGAGAGAGACTAGAGACATTAAAACTAAAGTGTAAACCCATTCCCCCAAAACAAAAGAAACACGACTTTAAGAGTCTGACGTTAGGTTATTACCGACTTCAAACTTTGCAGAGCTTGTAATGGCGAGTCGGCGACTACGACTACTGACAGCATACCGCAACTAGAAAAGCACCACTACTAGCGGCGGAGCTGCAGGTATGTCAAGCTCTCGAGCCGAGCTCGAACCACACGATTACTTCACGAGCTCGAGCCAAGCTTTGCTTCTCTAGGCTCGTCGAGCTCAAGAGCCGAGCCGAGCCGAGCCGAGCCGAGCTTACGAACGATTAAACGAGCTCGAGCCGAGCCCACTAGAGTTCGGGCTCGGCTCGTGCGATAAGCAGCCCTAAGCACGAGTATGTGATGGATGAAATTAATAGTAAGGACATCAATGGCCAAGATTGGATTTCTTCAGTTGACTGGTCAGAAGATTAGGAAAGTATCCTTCAAAACGCTACAAATGAAGAGGAAGGACGTTTATCTCCTCAATCCATCATTGGATTTCCTGCCTCTCACTTGTCTTTACAAAGCGGATCGTCAAGCACATATTATTCCCAGGTATCTGATCTTCCTTCTCATGAATTTCAAAATCTACAAATTTGCTCTTTAGGTTTTGGAAATTTATTATCAAGCATGGAGGGTGAGGGCCGAAGGGGATATATAGGGAGGCTTTGGCAGGGGATATAACAGGGAATTATACTAGGGTGGTTTTAGGTGGGGACAGTAAGGATATGGGTGACTTTCAATTTGAAGCATCGATGAACTGGGGATCAACAAGGGAAGGTGACAGGGAATTATGTGGTCAACTAGACAATTGCACTGGCGGGAAAACAGTAGGATTTGATATGGGGATGACGATGGAGACAGGTATTGACAAAGGTGAGATTTCGGCAAGGAGGAGAGCTAACTGCAGTTCTAAATTGGATGAGCTATTTTGCAAAACTTTTTTAAGAAAAATCTGGTGGGCAAGCCATCAAAATCAATGTATGATATAGGGCAATGGGGGGGACACCATTAAGAAGAGAAAGATTGATGAGCTGTTTTGGATTATGCGGATTATGTACTAAGGAAGCATGATGAGTGGCTAGAGGAGAGGAGGCAAGAGTTTACGGAACGAGTCAAAAGATTCAAGTCCATGGAATTCTTTGTCATAATGGCTTCTGAGACTGAGCCAAATCAGTCTCAGGGGATCAAATGAAGATACTGGCTTGGAATTGTAGGGGGCTTAACTCGCCGGACGACCCTGCAATTCCATTTATTTTTGGCAAAATTGGCCTCAACACCCTGAACTATAGCTCGGGTGCACCCAACACCACCAACTATAACTAGTAGCCTAAATACCACTAACTACGAGGTGGGGTGAAGTCTGTACCACCAACTACGGGATGGGGTGCAGTCTGTACCATAAAAATCCACCGCCTTCGGCAACATTTTAGGCTTCCGGCCTCATTTATGGTACGGAATGCACCCCACCCCATAGTTGGTGGTGTTTAGGCTACTAGTCGTAGTTGGTGGTGTTGGGTGCACCCGAACTATAGTTGAGGGTGTTGAGGGCAATTTTGCCTTTATTTTTCGGATGGTCCGCAAGTATAATCCTCAGGTGCTGTTTTTATCAGAAACTAAAGCAGATGGAAGACTTGTACAAAAATTAGCAGTTTTGTTAGGTTTCCCTAATGTAGAATATGTCAATGTAATAGATGATGCAGGTGGTCTAGTTGTGTTTTGGATGTCTAATATTAGGATGGATGTTAGAGTTAAAACTAGGAACTTTTTTGTTTGTAATATAAATAATGTACAACATGGGTTGATGTATGAATGGAAACTAGTATTATTGTATGGGTGCCCTTATATTCAACATAGGATAGATATTTGGGATGCATTAATAAAAGAACTAACAAAGGATGACACAAGCTATGTGATCATAGGAGATTTTAATCAACTAGAATTCCTATCTCATAAGAAAGGGGGTCTGAAAAGATTCAGGGTAGGGAAGACTTTTCAGGAGACGTGAGCTTCAGTTGTGTGAATTTCCTTTTCATGGTCCTGCATACACATGGTGTAATAACCGTTCGGGGAATGATAGAATTTATGAAAGACTTGACAGAGCCTACGGGTCGGAATCATGGATGGATGTGTTCTCTAATGCGCTGGTGGTTAACCTCCCCATTCTTGTTTCTGACCACAGTCCTATATTATTGGACATGGGACCGGATAACAATAAGAAGAGGTCCGCGATAAAGATTGAAGCTTGGTGCTTGAAATTTGAAGATGTAAAGAATATCATTGAAAAAGGATGGGCCGTGAAAATTAAAGGATCTCCTATGTACACCATAGCGCGGAAATGTTCAAGTCTTCGGTATAAAATTTTTAAATGGTGTAAGCAATTTCAAGCAGAGAATACATTGTTGTAGGAAAACTTGTTGGAGGAAGGTAGTGAAGCCCAAAGTAAAATACATAAAGCAGATCTAAGGGGCTGCGCGATTGAAGAAGTGGAGAACAGAGTAAGGGAAGCTCAGATTTCGAAAGCTAATATACAACTTCAATTTCGGAAACAAAGAGCTAAGGGAAAATGGAATAATTTGGAAGGTTTTTCCGAACAGCTAAATCAAGGAAAAGACGGAAAGAAATTCTCATGTGAAAGAATAAAGATGGAGAATGAACTTCCAGCAAGCAGGCAATTCGTCAAATAATTACAGATTACTTTGAAAACATTTTCAAACAAGCTAACCCAAGTGGAAGTAAGCTTCAGGATGAGGACCTACATGAGGTGACATAATTAATTCCACGAATGACAGGTGATCAAGCGCAAAACCTCCAAAAAGAAGTAAGTAAGGAAGAGGTTAGAATGGCGTTGTTCCAAATGGGGGCGCTTAAGGCACTAGGGCCAGATGGAATACCTGCTATTTTTTTATCATAAATCATAGAATATAGTAAGCGATGACATTTTTGACGTGGTTAAATACTTTTTAAAAAAGGTTACATGCTAAAGGAATGGAACTACACTCACATTTGCTTGATTCCTAAGGTGGACCGACCTGAAGAAGCAGGACAGTTTCGGCCAATTAGCCTTTGCAATGTCATATATAAGATTATCTCTAAGATCATAACAAACAGGCTGAAGCCAGTTCTAAGAACTATTGTGTCAGATACCCAAAATGCATTTGTTCCAAGCAGATTACTGGCAGACAACTGTATGATAGCTCATGAGGTGATGAACAAATTGAGGAAGCAAACAAGAGGAAGTAGCTATTTGGCTACCTTAAAGATTGACATGTTCAAAGCTTATGATAAGGTCAACTGGGAATTCTTGGAGTGCTTGCTGTTGAAGATGGGTTTTCCTGAGGTATGTGTTCGTTGGATGATGCAATGTGTTACTACTGTCTCATATTCTATTATAATTAATGGGGAGCGTTCAGATAATTTTGTTCCTTCCTATGGACTACGACAAGGTGACCCGCTATCACCATACTTATTTATTCTAGTTATGGAAGTGTTTTCTTAAATGATTACTAACGCTGAACAGAAGGGACTAATTCAAGGATTAAAAGTTTCTTGGAGTAGTCTGTCTGTATCTCATTTATTTTTTGCAAATGATTCTCTGCTTTTCTTTAGGGTCACCCCGAGGAGTTGTGAGGCAATCAAGAAGGTAGTTTAATTTGTCGTTTTAGTACCTTGTTGGGGGAGGTCATCAATTACAATAAGTCGCTAATCATGTTCAGCCCAAATTCTCCGCAAGAGAACAAAGAGTGCATGATGAAGATTACTGGTACTTCATCATCGGATTCATTAGGTCGTTATTTGGGATGTAATGTCGAGGTGGACGGGAGCGCTTCAAGACAATTTAAACCACTGTTAGACAAAATTCTGAAAAGGATTAGTGGTTGGTAATTCCTTGCTTTGTCCCTTGCAAGGCGTTTAATTAATATAAAAGGAATACTTGCTTCACTACGCCAGCATGTTTTCTCGGTATTTCTGTTACACAAATTAATTGCAGACAAAATGAGTTCACTGTTTATGAGGTTCTTGTGGAAGAGCTCCAATGAATTAAGACCAATTTATTGGAGAGAAGAAAGGAAATTGTCGAATTGCCTAAAGGATTAGGCAGCCTCGGTGTCAGGAATATTCATGTGTTTAACAAGGCACTACTGCTGAAACAAGCAGTTCAGATTCACAATAATCAAGGATCACTTGTTGCTCGGATTATTTGTTCTAAGTACAAGGGGTCGCCGCTTGATGTAGGTTTGAAGGGCAAACCTCTGGGTCCCACGTCATGGGGATTCAGGGGGATGTGTAGAGCAGCCCACCGTGGAGTTGTGAGGCAATCAAGAAGGCAGTTTAATTTGTCGTTTTAATACCTTGTTGGGGGAGTTCATCAATTACAATAAGTCGCTAATCATGTTCAGCCCAAATTCTCCGCAAGAGAACAAAGAGTGCATGATGAAGATTATTGGTACTTCATCATCGGATTCATTAGGTCGTTATATGGGCTGTAATGTCGAGGTGGACGGGAGCGCTTCAAGACAATTTAAACCACTGTTAGACAAAATTCTGAAAAAGGATTAGTGGTTGGAAATTCCTTGCTTTGTGCCTTGCAAGGCGTTTAATTTATATAAATGGAATACTTGCTTCACTATGCCAGCATGTTTTCTCGGTATTTCTGTTACCCAAATTAATTGCAGACAAAATGAGTTCACTGTTTATGAGGTTCTTGTGGAAGAGCTCAAATGAATTAAGACCAATTTATTGGAGAGAAGAAAGGAAATTGTCGAATTGCCTAAAGGATTAGGCGGCCTCGGTGTCAGGAATATTCATGTGTTTAACAAGGCACTACTGCTGAAACAAGCAGTTCAGATTCACAATAATCAAGGATCACTTGTTGCTCGGATTATTTTTTTCTAAGTACAAGGGGTCGCCGCTTGATGTAGGTTTGAAAGGCAAACCTCTGGGTCCCACGTCATGGGGATTCAGGGGGATGTGTAGTGCAGCCCACCGTGGCAACCCCCCCACCCCACCCCCACCCAACACCTCCCTTCGACACAAAAAAAACCGATCGAATTGCAATAATATATGACAAATTTTTGAACGTAATAATTAACTTTAAATATATATATTTAATAATATAAAAGTGTACAAAGAATTGATACCAACTAGTAGATCTAGCTAATTATATCACGAATTCCACCAAAATGTATCATAAGCAATCATCACAAAGGTGGGACGCCAACTTATCCCGAACTTCATGTAATTCGTCTATGGTGAAGGCCCTCAAACTTGGTGTGTTATTCATATAAACCTTGTAAAACAACCAAGGAATAAATACATAATATAAGAATTCAATCATTTACCGTAGTTAGTAGTTCTAAAAATAACATATACCTTCCCGAAATTCAATCAAAAACAAATGCAAGCCTAAAACACTGCACACTAGTTATATCATACCTCATATTATCATGTTCAAAAAGAAAATGGAGTTAAATGACTCGAGAAACAGGAATTGGACGCGAAAAGGCAAAAATAGGCCTAAAATCACATTTACCCTTCCCGAAATTCAACCAACAACAAATGCAAGCCTAAAAATCTACACAATAGTTACATTATACCTCATATTTTCATGTTCAAAATGAACTTGGGGTTAAATGACTCGATAAGTACGAATTGGACGCGAAAAGGCAAAAAATAAGCCTAAAATCACATTTACGTTCCCGAAATTCAACCAACAACAAATGCAAGCCTAAAAATCTACACAATAGTTACATTATACCTCATATTATCATGTTCAAAATGAACTTGGGGTTAAATGACTCGATAAGTATGAATTGGACGCGAAAAGGCAAAAATAGGCCTAAAATGACCTTTTCGTTCCAAAAATTCAACCAACAACAATTGCAAGCCTAAAATTCTACACAGTAGTTACATTATACCTCATATTATCATGTCCAAAATGAATTTGGGGTTACATGACTCGATAAGTACGATTTGGAAGCGCCAAAAGGCAAAAATAGGCCTAAAATGACATTTTCGTTCCCAAAAATATGCATGTGCTACTTTGGTTTAATTTCTAAACCAATTAATACCTATTACCAATCGATCTAATCTAAACTAACATATACTAATAAGTTACATACCTTTTGAAGATCATCGACGTTAGTGCACTGGTTGACGATATCGAACATGTACCTCAGCACGTAATAGCCACTTGCAAGTCCATCATCATGTTGCGGACACTAAATGTTCACCAAAGGATGCATCCAATGACATTCATGTTAGATGTGTAGTATGTGGCGAAAAGTGTTTCTATATAAGGACAAATAAATTAGTCATGTGTCTCTCGACTGATATCCAAACAGGAGCTTTTGGTGCTCGAAGTCCTGTACATTGAACATGAAAAGCAAAAACCAGCCCGAAATGGCCTTCATTTACCCAAAATGGGTTTCAAAGCATGTGAAGTGATTTTTCTTGACTCTAATGGTTGTATATGTTGTTATTACAACTATATATGTCCTAACATGTGGCTAAATGCGAGTGTAACAGCCCGATTCCCGAGTTGCTAGCTTAACTCGCTTAGCAATCAAAAATCTAAATTAGCACTAAAATAATACTAATCACTTATGAATTAGATAACATTCGCAGAGGAAACAACCTGAAATATACGATCCTGGACCTGTGGGTTATGGGCCCACATAACAATATCCATTAAATACACCAATAAGTCGACTAAAATCCCAAAAAAAAATTATATACAATGAAATATCAGTAACTATTCCTGAATCAACTATCTAAAATACAAATTCAATCCTTAATCCACAAGACATCTTTATCTTGCTTCACTTCCAAGTCCGAGCTTACAACACCAAACCTGCAAATTCAGGGAAGAAATATAAAACAAACAAGATTCCAAAATGAGTGGAAAACTCGTAACCTTTACTTCAGCCCGTTATAAACATTTTATTTATCAAATCATTTCCTTTTCGTTACAACGCTGGCATAGCTCATTCTCTAAAATAAATCAGTGGCAAGTACGGGATTCGGACAAACGCTGCCTCCAAGGTTCGTTATGGAGCCCAGCAATACTACCCCCACAGTCCATGGAGCGTAGCCGACCATACCAGGTCAAAAGAGTGACCATCCTCCACCCATACCTTGCCCACTTTCTATTTTCAGTTCATAAACTAAGCCAACAAAACAATTGTGTATTCATATTATCGAATGATATTTCCAAAATCAACTCTCAACATCACATTCATAACTATGGCCATAGTACGAACTTATATATCAAAACAGAACAAAGAGATCCACACATGAGGGCATAAGTAATACATTTTACTGAACATAAAAGTTACCTGAACCGAAATTCATATTCCACCAACATAATCTCCTTCATTGATCTTAATCTCCAAATGGAACTCAACTCCATAATCATTCTCCAACAATTTACCTCATAACAATAAGAATAATTAATAAACTCCTCACTACATGATAAACTAATCTAAATAACCTTTCTTAATACAACCTACTATACTAACCCAACTAACATACTTTCACTGCCATCCAACTAGATTACCTCATAAATCATTCAATTTGAAACTCCATTTCACAAACAACTATAATTCAATAACCCTAGCTACATCACACATCTAGCATCCCCAAATCATAATCATAATTCTAAATTATAGAACTAAACCAGCTAAACATAGCTCACAAACTAAATTAAACAACCTAGAAACAAATTTTAATAATATGAAAGGAAGACAAAACTAACTATACCTTTCTTCATTAGGAAAAAACAATCTGACTTGGTTGTTTCTTTAACAATGACAACCACCACAAGAACTAAGAGTAATAACAACACCACAATTGCACCACAACGAACAACACCAACAGCACCACCACAAACAGGCGACAGCACCAGTAGCACGACCGCACCGACAAAGTAGCAACACACAACACTAGCAGCAGCAGTAGCACAAGGGGGGGGAACACGAGCAAAGAACAACGACAACCCAAGGCGGCGGCAGCAAAGACCACCAAGGGAAGAGAGAGAAACGCGCACGGGGGAGGAGAACCGGCGGCACAACAACTCTGGGTCGAACAACACCGAGCGACGACAAAACACAGTGGTAGCACCACCACCGAGTTGAAAAAAAAGACGACGACGCAGCAGCACCGTCAAACCGCGGCAACAACATCAACAACGACGATGTATCACTGGCGAGGTGGCACCGGCAGCAGCGACACAACGACAGCAGCAACTCGAGCAGAGGAGAGCGATAGCAGAGCAGCAGTGACGGCAACCAACGGCAGCGGTGACAGCACAACCAAAATAGGGAAGAGAGAGAATAGTGGTGAGGAGCACCACCAGCAAGAACGCACCGAAACAACAGCAGCAACAATGACACAACAACGACAATAACACCGCGACGGCTAGCGGTGGTAGCGCTGATACCAGCGCCGGCAGACGGTGGCGAAGAGCTAGGCTCAGCCGAAAGCAGAGGAAGGAGGGAAGAGAGAGAGCTGTGAGGAGGAGAGAAGGTGACCGAAGCTTGGGAGAGAAATCACGGGTCAGAGAAACGGGGTTGGGGTTTTTGGGTTTCTTTGGAGTTTCTCTTTTCAGTGATGATGAGGATGAGGGAGTGTAAGAAAGAGCCACGACATATTGGGAAAAGTAAAGAATTGAATTGGGTTTTGTTGACAAACCGCCAAGGGCCGAAAGAAATGGGCCGACTTAATTTCCTATTTGTCCAAACACCACTCAACTAACTTCAGATATCTAAAACACAAAATAATTTCAAAATAATAATAACTTCAAAATTTAATAGACACATTACAACACGACAAATAAAAATTCGTAGTCCAAACTCAAATAAAATAAGAATTTCTATAACATAATTAAGTTAATAAATATAATCAACATTTAATAAACGCTCTTAAAGAATAAGGCTCTCAAAGGCTTTCTAACTTATCTATTGGTTCTCAAGGCTTTCTTAACCACTAAGAATGATAGTGCTTATCCACTTGCTTTCTTAAAAATTAAGAAGGATGGTTCCTATCCACTTTTGTCCTAGTATGATGTTGGAGAGAATTCTAACTACTTAAAGGACCAAAGCCTGATGAAGACTTAATATAGCTAACAAAATAATTGACCTGCTTAAAAATTCAGACTGTTACCTTCTACCACCCTTAAAATAAGTTTCGTCCTCGAAACTTCAAAATATAAACTCATAGATCAACCTTAAGTAACCATATATCAAGTACTACAGCCTTCTATAGTCCTTACTAAATTTCGATGAAAAAGTTCTCAATATTCCCAACAAATAGATTTCAAATATCCTCAAATTACAACTTCGAATTCCATATTCTTATTCCCAAAGTTGTGCACAAATCTAGACTCTTATTCTTATTCAATAGCTCAAAAATTGAACTCTAATTACCTAAGTAACACACACCCATTCCCAATTATCTTTTACCCCGCTATGTGGCTAACTCAGCGCACTGTCGCAGGGTTGCTCTGATACCATTTGTAACAGCCCGATTCCCGAGCTGCTAGCTTAACTCGCTTAGCAATCACAAATCTCAATTAGCACTAAAATAATACTAATCACTTATGAATTAGATAACATTCGCAGAGGAAACAACCTGAAATATACGATCCTGGACCTATGGGTTATGGGCCCACATAACAATATCCTTTAAATACACCAATACGTCGACTAAAATCCCAAAAAAAAAATTATATACAATGAAATATCAGTAACTATTCCTGAATCAACTATCTAAAATACAAACTCAATCCTTAATCCACAAGACATCTTTATCTTGCTTCACTTCCAAGTCCGAGCTTACAACACCAAACCTGCAAATTCAGGGAAGAAATACAAAACAAACAAAATTCCAAAATGAGTGGAAAACTCGTAACCTTTACTTCAGCCCGTTATAAACATTTTATTTATCAAATCATTTCCTTTTTGTTACAACGCTGGCATAGCTCATTCTCTCAAATAAATCAGTGGCAAGTACGGGATTCGGACAAACGCTGCCTCCAAGGTTCGTTATGGAGCCCAGCAATACTACCCCCACAGTCCATGGAGCGTAGCCAACCATACCCGGTCAAAAGAGTAACCATCCTCCACCCATACCTTGCCCACTTTCTATTTTCAGTTTATAAACTAAGCCAACAAAACAATTGTGTATTCATATTATCGAATGATATTTCCAAAATCAACTCACAACATCACATTCATAACTATGGCCATAGTACGAACTTATATATCAAAACAGAACAAAGAGATCCACACATGAGGGCATAAGTAATACATTTTACTGAACATAAAAGTTACCTGAACCGAAATTCATATTCCACCAACATAATCTCCTTCATTGATCTTAATCTCCAAATGGAACTCGACTCCATAATCATTCTCCAACAATTTACCTCATAACAATAAGAATAATTAACAAACTCCTCACTACATAAGAAACTAATCTAAATAACCTTTCTTAATACAACCAACTATACTAACCCAACTAACATACTTTCACTGCCATCCAACTAGATTATCTCATAAATCATTCAATTTGAAACTCCATTTCACAAACAACTATAATTCAGTAACCCTAGCTACATCACACATCTAGCATCCCCAAATCATAATCATAATTCTAAATTATAGAACTAAACCAGCTAAACTTAGCTCACAAACTAAATTAAACAAACTAGAAACAAATTTTAATAATATGAAAGGAAGACAAAAACTAACTATACCTTTCTTCATTAGGAAAAAACAATCTGACTTGGTTGTTTCTTTAACAATGACAACCACCACAAGAACTAAGAGTAATAACAACACCACAATTGCACCACAACGAACAACACCAACAGCACCACCACAAACAGGCGACAGCACCAGTAGCACGACCGCACCGACAAAGTAGCAACACACAACACTAGCAGCAGCAGCAGCACAAGGGGGGGAACACGAGCAGCAACAATGACAACCCAGCAGCGGCAGCAGCACCACCAAGGGAAGAGAGAGAAACGCGCATAGGGGAGGAGAACCAGCGGCACAACAACTCTGGGCCGAACAACACCGAGCGACGACAAAACACAGTGGTAGCACCACCACCGAGTTGAAAAAAAAAGACGACGACGCAGCAGCACCGTCAAACCGCAGCAACAACATCAACAACGACGATGTATCACTGGCGAGGTAGCACCGGCAGCAGCGACACAACGACACCAGCAACTCGAGCAGAGGAGAGCGATAGCAGAGCAGCAGCGACGGCAACCAACGGCAACGGTGACAGCACAACCAAATTAGGGAAGAGAGAGAATAGTGGTGAGGAGCACCACCAGCAAGAACGCACCGAAACTACAGCAGCAACAATGACACAACAACGACAATAACACCGCGACGGCTAGCGGTGGTAGCGCTGATAGTAGCGCCGGCAGACGGTGGCGAAGAGCTAGGCTCAGCCGAAAGCAGAAGAAGGAGGGAAGAGAGAGAGTTGTGAGGAGGAGAGAGGGTGACGGAAGCTTGAGAGAGAAATCACGGGTCAGAGAAACAGGGTTGGGGTTTTTGGGTTTCTTTGGGGTTTCTCTTTTCGGTGATGATGAGGATGAGGGAGTGTAAGAAAGAGCCACGACATATTGGGAAAAATAAAGAATTGAATTGGGTTTTGTTGACAAACCGCCAAGGGCCGGAAGAAATGGGCTGACTTAATTTCCTATTTGTCCAAACACCACTCAACTAACTTCAGATATCTAAAACCCAAAATAATTTCAAAATAATAATAACTTTAAAATTTAATAAACACATTACAACACGACAAATAAAAAATATTCGTAGTCCAAACTCAAATAAAATAAGAATTTCTATAACATAATTAACTTAATAAATATAATCAGCATTTAATAAACGCTCTTAAAGAATAAGGCTCTCAAAGGCTTTCTAACTTATCTATTGGTTCTCAAGGCTTTCTTAACCACTAAGAATGATAGTGCTTATCCACTTGCTTTCTTAAAAATTAAGAATGATGGTTCTTATCCACTTTTGTCCTAGTATGATGTTGGAGAGAATTCTAACTACTTAAAGGACCAAAGCCAGATGAAGACTTAATATAGCTAACAAAATAATTGAACCTACTTAAAAATTCGAGAAACTAAGTACATTGAACATGAAAAGCGAAAATCGGCCCGAAATGGCCTTCATTTACCCAAAATCGGTTTCATCTACCCAAAATGGGTTTCAAAGCATTTGAATGGATTTTAGTTAACTCTAATTGTTGTATATGTTGTTTTGAGAGCTATATATTTCCTAACATGTGGCTGAATGCGAGTAACTAAGTACATTGAACATGAAAAGCAAAAACCGTCCCGAAATGGCCTTCATTTACCCAAAATGGGTTTCAAAGCACGTGAAGTGATTTTCTTGACTCTAATGGTTGCATATGTTGTTATTACAACTATATATGTCCTAACATGTGGCTAAATGCGAGAAACTAAGTACATTGAACATGAAAAGTAAAAATCGGCCCGAAATGGCCTTCATTTACCCAAAATCGGTTTCATCTACCCAAAATGGGTTTCAAAGCATGTGAATGGATTTTAGTTAACTCTAATGGTTGTATATGTTGTTATAAGAGCTAAATATGTGGTAACATGTGGCTAAATGCGAGAAACTAAGTACATTGAACATGAAAAGCAAAAACCGGCCCGAAATGGCCTTCATTAACCCAAAATGGGTTTCAAAGCATGTGAAGTGATTTTTATTGACTCTAATGGTTGTATATGTTGTTATTACAACTATATATGTCCTAACATGTGGCTAAATGCGAGAAACTAAGTACCTTGAACATGAAAAGCAAAAACCGGCCCGAAATGGCCCTCATTTACCCAAAATGGGTTTCAATGCATGTGAAGTAATTTTTCTAGACTCTAATGGTGGTATATGTTATTATTACAACTATATATGTCCTAACATGTGGCAAAATGCGTTAAACTAAGTATATTGAACATGAAAAGCAAAAGTCGGCCCGAGATGGCCTTCATTTACCCAAAATCGGTTTCATCTACCCAAAATGGGTTTTAAAGCATGTGAATGGATTTTAGTTAACTCTAATGATTGTATATGTTGTTATAAGAGCTATATATGTCCTAACATGTGGCTAAATGTGAGTAACTAAGTACATTGAACATGAAAAGCAAAAACCGGCCCGAAATTGCCTTCATTTACCCAAAATGGGTTTCAAAGCATGTGAAGTGATTTTTCTTGACTCTAATGGTTGTATATGTTGTTATTACAACTATATATGTCCTAACATGTGGCTAAATGTGAGAAACTAAGTACATTGAACATGAAAAGCAAAAATCGGCCCGAAATGGCCTTTATTTACCCAAAATCGGTTTCATCTACCCAAAATGGGTTTCAATGCATCTGAATGGATTTTAGTTAACTCTAATGGTTGTATATGTTGTTATAAGAGCTAAATATGTCGTAACATGTGGCTGAATGCGAGAAACTAAGTACATTGAACATGAAAAGCAAAAACCGGCTCGAAATGGCCTTCATTTACCCAAAATGGGTTTCAAAGCATGTGAAGTGATTTTTCTTGACTCTAATGGTTGTATATGTTGTTATTACAACTATATATGTCCTAACATGTGGCTAAATGTGAGTAACTAAGTACATTGAACATGAAAAGCAAAAACCGGCCCGAAATGGCCTTCATTTACCCAAAATGGGTTTCAAAGCATGTGAAGTGATTTTTCTTGACTCTAATGGTTGTATATGTTGTTATTACAACTATATATATCCTAACATCTGGCTAAATGCGAGAAACTAACTACATTGAACATGAAAAGCAAAAATCGGCCCGAAATGGCCTTCATTTACCCAAAATCGGTTTCATCTACCCAAAATGGGATTCAAAGCATGTGAATGGATTTCAGTTAACTCTAATGGTTGTATATGATGTTATAAGAGCTAAATATGTCGTAACATGTGGCTAAATACGAGAAACTAATTACATTGAACATGAAAAGCAAAAACCGGCCCGAAATGGCCTTCATTTACCCAAAATGGGTTTCAAAGCATGTGAAGTGATTTTTCTTGACTCTAATGGTTATATATGTTGTTATTACAACTATATATGTCCTAACATGTGGCTAAATGAGAGAAACTAAGTACATTGAACATGAAAAGCAAAAATCGGCCCGAAATGGCCTTCATTTGCCCAAAATCGGTTTCATCTACCAAAAATGGGTTTTAAAGCATGTGAATGGATTTTAGTTAACTCTAATGGTTTTATATGTTGTTATAAGAGCTATATATGTCCTAACATGTGGCTAAATGTGAGTAACTAAGTACATTGAACATGAAAAGCAAAAACGGGCCCGAAATGGCCTTCATTTACCCAAAATGGGTTTCAAAGCATGTGAAGTGGTTTTTCTTGACTCTAATGGTTGTATATGTTGTTATTACAAATATATATGTCCGAACATGTGGCTAAATCAGATTCATCATTGTAACTGTAATAGTCTAACAAAATTAATCATGGCTAGTGATGATATTGGTAATATGTTACAGGTTATAACTCAAATATTAGACAACTTGGAGAAAAAAATCAGTGGAAAAAAAAAGCGAGGAAAAAAGAAAGAATGTGGAAAGATATTTTCTTTGAAATGTGAAGGTTGATGGTGCAAGATGTTCAAAATGTCATGGTTATGGGCATACATACCATTCTTATCCTAATAAGTTTAATGTTTCTATGGATGATTATCGAAGTTTTAAAGAAGAATACGAAAGAAATAGGGTGATGCTTCAAGCAATTGAAATTGAACTCATGGAAAAAGAAGTTAGAAAAGTAGAAAAGAATTTTGAAGTTCCTCTCGAAAAGAAAGAAATAATTCAAGACTTTTAAGAAGAAGAAGGGAAAGAAATGTTTGCATGAACTTTCTTTCCAAGGAAATTTTTTTCCATATTGATCTCTTATCAACTGATATGATGTCATAAATTTTAATCCATTTGAAGAAGTTTTTCCCGAGAAAGATTCTAGTGTTGGTGTTGAAAGTCTCACAAGTTCAAACATGGTTGTAATAATGTATCCAAGTGATGTGGAAAGTGAACTTACTTTATCTTTACCATTGCTTGCAAAAGTAGCGACAAAAGAAAAGGATCAAAGCACCTCTCTTGTAATTTATAATTCATATGAAAATCTAGTGAAATCAAATGGGGACAGTTTGGTTGCGAATGAAAAAGAAAGGGGTAATTCTTGTGATAACTCATCTCTAAATGAGTTATTAGGAGAATACCAAGATGAAATAAATGAAAATAAGAGAGTGGGAGTATTTCAAAATTCATGGGAGAAAATGAGAGAAGAAATTAAAAAGGTGAACAAAAGAAATCTTGAGAGGGTAAACAACAAAAGGAAACTCTTCAAACCTGGTCCAATGTTCACTATAAGAGATCTCATTCCATATTTTGAAAAACCAAGTTAGAGGGCAAACGTTTTTGAAAAAAGGGAGAATGATGCAAGTCCAAGGTACAAAAGAAAACCCCATGCATTATATGAGGAATTAGAACTATCGGTGTTGATACTTATATTTCTAACAGCCATAATTCGGTCAATTTGGCTCATTTAGTTGACTTTAATAGGTCCATCAATAAGTTCACATTCTGAACTTACGGAAAAAGTGGTCAAACACATAATTTGGTAAGTTTTAAGCCGAATTCAAGTGTTGCATGTCATGAATGAAGCCCAACCTAAATTTGCAGCAACAACATCAAGTGGCACGTGTGAATTAAAGGCCCAAGTTCTATTTTGGTTTTATTTGCTTTTGTTGTTATTTTTAAGCTTGTAATAAACCTTGAGATTAGTCATAAAGTATCTCATGATTAGATGTGTGGTTTGTAGTAATAACCATAATATTAGGAGTGTGTTTTAGGTTTAAAATGGTAGGTTGTAACTTCTTATAACAACTCATTGAATGAGCTTGATGAGGGGCATGAATCAAGGAGCTTTTCATGCTCCTTGAAACTGAATTTGAGGGGCGGTTTTCTTAGGGTTTTTGTGAGTGTTTAAATTCCTTTTGCTGCTCCTAATACTATCTAAGGAGAGCTTATGATATGAGAACATCAACTTTGTGTGATTTCAAAAAAACCCTATTGTTTTCAAGTTTAAGCTTTGAGTGTGTCTTAAGTGAAAACATACCCGTATTACTTTGAGTTACTTCTTGAGTGATAAGCTTAGGAGAGGTTGGGTGGGTCTTGCCTTTGGCCTAAAATCCCAAATTATTGAGTTTATCCTTGTGATCTGGTTCCATCCTTAGTTTCGAGAGTTTCAAGTGAGAAAGTTAGTGTTCTATGTTCCTTGAGTTTAAATTCATCATCCAATACATAAAGGGGGTATTTAGACTTACATCATCTGGTATCAGAGATTTTGCGTGGAGATCTTGAAGAAATATCGCGTTTTAGTGGTAAAACAAAACGAACATATTGCATTCAGTTTTTCGTCTAACTTTGAAGGAAAATTTATTGGCCTTCAGGAGTACAAATTGGTTGATTCTTTTTTTATTCTGTATAATTTTTTGTCTAGACTCACAAATTGTTTCAGATTTTTATGAATTTTTTAGCTATTAAACTGGAACGTTTTTCGCGACTGTGCGAACAAAGCGAATTCAACATACAAAAGTTCTAATGAAGATTTCTACCTCATCCGGAAAGCTTTTCAAGAGTTTTTTTTTTATTCTGCTAGAGATTTCCTAAATTTTCACATTCTGTAAGCCTTTGAGAGTCTCAAGGTCGTTTATATTTTTAATCTGTTGTTTGAAGTTACTAGCAGATTCATCATTATAACTATAATAGTCTAGCAAAATTGTGAGAAACAAATCATGGTTAGTGATGATATTGGTTATAGGTTATAACTCAAAAATTGGAGAACTTAGAGAAAAAAGCAGTCGAAAAAAAAAAGAATGTGGAAAGATATTTTCTTTGAAATTTGGGAAGGTTGATGGTGCAAGATGTTCAAAATGCGATGCTTATGGGCATACATACCATTCCTATCCTAATAAGTTTTTTGTGTCTATGGATGATTATCGAAGTTTTGCAGAAGAATACAAAAGAAATAGGGTAATGGTTCAAGCACTTGAAATTGAAGTCATGGAAAAAGAATTTAAAAAAGAAGAAAACAATTTTGAGGTTGCTCTTGAAAATAAAGAAATAATTCAAGACTTTTAAGAAGAACAAGGGAAAAGAAAAATGTTTTCATGCACTTTCTTTCAAAGGAAGTTTTTTTCCAAAATTGATCTCTTATCAACTCATATGATAATCTGAATCTAAAAACACCTTCCAAAGAGTTGGATTATGATTTTAAACCTTTTATGATGATTTTTATTTTTTAAAGTAATTAATGAAAATGAATTAGAAAAATTCATAATTATACCATTTTATGTGAAAGAAATAATTTTTTTTTTATGAAATTAGCCTAGTCACTTTATTTGAACTTTGCATACTACAATTTTGTTCTGTCACTGACTCAAAAATTTAATAACATTTTTAATAAAGCATGAAATGTAAGACATGATACACCTATGGACAGATCTACAAGTATTTATGTTTTGTCAAAGTTTTACAGGTTTCCAGTGATAACTCAAACTATTATGATTTGTATCCCAAAACCGGTCAAAACCAGACCTTGATTGATCCTTTTGCTTAAGTGGTTTTCTAAGTATGTTTAACTACTAACTTAGAACTCTTTTTTTTTATGCTTTGATGAACTTCTTTTACTTACTTACTTAAGATCTTACTACTCAACTTTTCAATGCCTTGATGCTTTTTCCTTCTTCTAATGCTCTTTTTTCTCTTATGCTCTCTCTAACTCTTCCTCCTTTTTTTTCTTATCTAATGCCTCCTAATGAGGGGGTATTTATAATGGAAGGTGAGCGACGAATTAGGGTTTGCAAATGGGTAGAAAATAATCTAAATTTTTTTCCCTCCTACATCACCTTATTCTAATGAGATTCTTATTCTCTTTTTTTTTTTGTTTTGCTTTTACATTAAGAAAAAAAAATATGATTTTCTGCATTTGATTCTCCCCTACACATATTCTAGATATCTCCTAATTGGAAAATATTGTCGAAAAATTTGCATGGGTGCGCGGCGAGCAACAAGATGCGTTAGATGCATCGTAGATGTGTAGCACGCATCGTAGATGTCATTTTACTATATTTGTTATCGTAAATATCGACTACGACTCCCGAAATTCTAAATGTATAAAAAAAATTCATGGCTTGAAGAATTATATTTGTAAGGCAAAAATGACTTTAAAGAACGTTCGTGCTAGACCCGAATGTTCACAACAATCTAGGAAACCGTCTGCCAAAACGGAGTTTGCATTGAGATTTTTCGTTGTTTATCTTATTAGCTTTTCCTATTGAGTATTATCAATCACCTATATCGAAGATCTAGTCTTTGCTCTTATAAAAAAACATAGTACCATTCTAACCCTAACCCCTACATCTAACCCTAACCCCTAATCCTCACCTTGAACCTAACACTAAGCACCATTCCAGCACCCTTCCCCCACCCCCCCACCCCCGCTAAATTTCCACAGCCCCTCCACTAATGGCTCTTTTGAGTTTTCCGCTTGATTCGACTCGCCGGCGCCGGATGAGCTCTTTCTTAACGGTTGATAAGCTGTAGTACACCTGTCAAAAATAATTCCTGCAAAACCTTCTAACAATGTAGTAGGGTAAGTAGGGTCGAATCCACAGAGAGATGGATGTTTTAATCTAGCTTATAAGGTATAGAGAAACTAAACAAGATCAAGAATACTTGAATTAACTCTAAACTAATAAAAATATGAAAATCAAACTAAAAAGATCTAGGGCAATGGTTCACCATGTTTATACTTATAATCTATCAAAATATCATCAATAGTTCAATTAATCAGATGTCTAGAGCACAGGTTAATCCTACGGTCGGGTCTTAACGCTCTCAAATCAACATATGCTAGTATGATCGCTCAACATAATCAGATTTGCTAATTGTAGGCAAGCCTCTAAAAAGTACTATCTCTCGATCTATGGTTTTTCATTAACAATATTTAATTAGACAATTGATCAGATTGCAAGATTAACAATGAAAACACTAATCAATTAGAAATAACAATGACTAATGAAACCATCAATAAACATCCATCAAGAATTATAACATATAAACATGGATTCCCAAACCCTAGAAATAAAAACTACTCTATCATGAAATAAATAATAAAATCTAAATCTACAAAGAAAAAACATAATTAAAGAAAACAATGAAATAAAGAGAAGGAAATAATATAACTCATGAAAAATCAAGAACAAGAAAAACTAGAGTTTACTACTACAAAGCTAGGGAGAAGAGAAGAAGAAAACTAAAAACTAAAACTAAGAAAATAATAACGTGATAGAGGGAGGAGGAGGAGAGAGATATCTCTAATGAGTCTAATCTAAAAAATATTCAATAACCTAATAAGACTAGGAAAGTAAGTTACAAACATAAGGAAGGTCGAAATATCATTAAATGGGCGGAATTAGTGATCCGCGCGTACAAAAATAGATTCCAGCAAAAACAGTCCCAACTTCGGAATGGCATAACTCCTTGACTATAAGTCTCCACGGGGCGTGCAACCTATCATTGGAAAGATCTTCAAGTCTAGTTTCCAAATATGCTGGAATTACGAGATTCTAAGAAGCACATCAAAAGTTATGCTCAGAAGAGTAGACATGACTCTTTTTTCACATTTCTTCTAATGATTTTCCACTTCGTTTTCGCTCAAACTCGTACTATGACATATCCATATGATCCTTATGCATTGTAGTTTCTTTCTAAGTGCTCATAATCCTCAAGTTTAGCTAATCATACTCCAAATACGTCCTCAATGCCTGAAATTCATCAAAAACAAGAAAATATACCGAATAGGAGTAGAATAACATAACTTAAAAATATAATGCAATAATGAAGCTAAATATGAATCTAAATGCTCTAAAATGCAACCTAAATGCACCTAAAAACTATATGTAAATATGATTTATCAACGGTCAGATCCATCCGATGAAGCTCTGGCCTCATTTTCAGCGTCCGCAGAGAGGAGTTCGTCGATGAGAAGATGATGATGATTGAATCTGACAGAGAAAACAAGGAAGATGATGATGAATATGATGAGAAGAGTATTGGTGGGGGAGGAGTTCGTCGAGGTGTTCATCGGTAGAGAGGGGCTTCATTTGGGGGGCTGCTCGGGGGGGGGGAGGAGGGGGCTGCGAGGGAGTGGGGGGGGGGGGCTATAGGGGAGGGGGGCTGCGGGGGTGGTGGTGGGGGGAGGGGGAAGGAGGGCTTCTATGGCTGTAGGAGTGGGGGTTAGGTGGTTGTTGGGTGGTTGGGTGGTGGTGGGTTAGGGTTAGCGTTAGGGTTTGAAGTTAGGGTTTGAAGTTAGGGGTTAGGGTTAGAGTAGAGTTAGAAGTTAGGGTTTAGTTAGGTTAATTAGGGATAATTAGGGTTTAATTAGGGTTAAGACTAATGGAGTTAACCGTCGTTAGTCATTAAGGGCATTTGGGTATATTATCGTGAATCTGAGGGGTACCCCGTGTATTTTCAAAAGTGCGAGGGTACTTCGTGAATTTCTTGAAAACTCGGGGGTACTTGGTGAAAAAACCATTTTAATTATTAATCATAATAGGGGTTCAAAATTGGTGTCTACGCCATCACAGTATATATCATACATAATCAGAAAACCTATTAAAGATAAAACACTATCTTTTAGGAATCCTATTATTATCTCTACACCCCCCCCAACAATCTTAAGTTGGAGCATTTGAAGGCTCGAAATGCCTAACTTGGACAACATTACGTCAAACTGAGATTTCCCCAGAGAATTGGTCAAAATATCGGCGAGTTGTTCCTTTATAGACACATAGGAAGGTGCAATAAGACCATCCATGATGGCATCACGCACAAAGTGACAATCAATTTCAATGTGCTTTGTACGATCATGATAACATGATTATGAGTAAGATGCATAGCAGACTGACTATCAATAAATAGAGAAATAGATTTGGGATAATGAACACCCAAACTAAGCAATAAACCTTTTAACCATTTCAACTCACATGTAATAGCCACAATAGAACGATATTTGGTTTCAGCTGAAGAGCGAGACACAGTGTGCGGTTTCTTAGTCTTCCAAGAAATAGGAGAGTGCCCTAAGAAGATAATCAAACCAGTTAAAGATCGACGAGTGACAGGAGAAGTGGCCCAATCAGAGTCACACCAACCCAGAAGAGACAAGGCACTATTGGTACACAACAAAAGACCTTGGTCGGGCGAGCCTTTCAACCACACGCAAGGCAACCTCCCAATGCTCCTGGAGAGGGGTCTGCATGAATTGAGGCAGAACATGTACATAGTACGCCAAATCTGGGTGTGTGATAGCTAAGTAGATAAGTCGCCTGACAAGCCAACGATAGGAGGCAGCATCAGCAAATAGTGGTCTAGTAACGTGACCAACGATGGTTTTGCTCGATCGAAAATCCATATGGCTTGGAACCTAACAAGTCAACCTGAAAAATAATGTGAAGAGCGTATTTTCGTTGACATAAAAATATACCAGAATAGTTACGGGCCACCTCCTTCATTTTGAAATAGTCACTCAAATAGACTTTGAAAGTAATGAGAGCAGCGAAATCGTTCCAAGATATAATAAGATCATCAACATACACTAACATATTATTTGAGTGGCGCTATTAGTGAATGTGAAAAGAGAGTAGTTGGAATAGGATTCTAAGAAACGATACCTTTTCAAGGCAGAGATCAATTTAGCAAACCAACAACGAGGAGCTTGCTTGACACCATAAAGAAACTTACGAAGACGACATACTAATCTGGATTGAAACACTCAAACCCGGGAGGAAGTTTCATATGTACCTCTTCTGCAGATCCCCGTGAAGAATGCATTATGGACATCTATCTGATGAAGCTCCCAAATTTTAGAAGCAGTAATTGCAAGAAAAGCCCAAACAGTGGTCATCTTAGCAACTAGGGCGAACGTTTCACTATAATCAATGCCAGCCTCCTAATGATTGCCTAATACAACAAGTTAAGATTTCAAACGTTCAAAAGCACAACTGGACAAATACTTGGTGAAATAAACCCACTTACTACCCAAAGCCTGTTTCCTGGTATTAGTTCCTCTAAAGTCGAAGTGTCATTATCGTCCAAGGCACGAATCCCATCCTACATATGCGCTTTCCATCCTTCATCTCTCATAGCCTCCTTGAAGGACATGGGGTCATTACCAGAAACAACAACAACAAGAAACTTTCGATAATTCACAGAAAAGCTTGTATAATTTATGTAGTGAGTTATGGGATAAGGAGTACCTAAGGATGCGGGTGGAGACAGAGTAGGTGAGGATGGACTTTTAACCAAAACAGAATGAGTGACATAATCCTTTAGTGAAATAGATGGAAACCTATCCTATTTACCACGACCCAAGTCATCCGGATGAGCTATGGATCATTGACCCAAGGACACCTGTGTGGGAATAGGAGAAATGGGGTGAAGACCTTGACCTAGTAGAGACATAGAAGGTTCATATGGGGATGCAGTGGCTAAGGGGGGATTGTGGTTCAAGTAAAGGGTGCAGGTTGGGAAGGGGTTGTGGGCTTTAGATTTGTATGAGATGTGGGTGCGGGTTTTGGAAGGGAAGGCTGGGTCATGGTTGTAGGTATAGTGATAGTATTTTGTGGAGGATTCTGTGTGGGCGCGGGTTGGACTTCGGGCGCTAGATGGGCTTTGGCGAGGGTGTGTTTGCGGGATGGATGGAAGGGACGAAAGGAGAGAAATCCTCTATAAGAGGTAAATCGTTAAAATCGGCATCAATAGGAGAATTTGCCATGGGAATAAGAGTTGGAGGATCAATATCCACCATGTCCAAAGTCATAAAAGGAAACACATCTTCAATAAACTTAACATCCAGAGAAAGAAAAAATTCCTTCATTTAAAGATCAAAGAGTCTGATGCGTGCATGGATGCTCCATCAAGCTATCTTTAATCGCTTTTCTAGGTCGATGCATGGTTTTACTTTACTCCTAAAGTAGAGGTTTTACATGTAACTAAAAATATGTCTTTTATTATGATTGTTAGTTAAGTTAGTTATTTCAAGAAGTTGAGTTGTTTTATTTAAGTATTGGTTGTAATAATGTCCGAAAATCTTAGAGTGTTTCGGTTCATTGAAGTCTAGTTGTCATGAGTTGTATTTTAGGAAAGTTACCTTAAGTTGGGAAGCATTAGAGTGGCGTGCAAGGGGAGCCTTGTAGCCGTGTGTTTTCTTGTAATTAAGGAAGGTATTGCATATCTTTCCTAAAGTTTTTGTTTCCTTAAATTTAGCTAGAATCTAGGCTAGAATTAAGGAAGGATACTTTCCTAAATTACTAAGAGTGGGACGTGTGGTATTGTAAGCTTAGGGAGCAAGGTTTTTCTTGCTCCTCATATAAATATAAACACACGCCTAGTCCTTGATGATTAAGTGTGATTTGAGTTAATCTATTCCTTGTGGAATTAAAGTTTTCGAAGTGAATCCAAAGTTTAAGCAGTGAATGCAAACCCTTGTTTGATTTTCAACTTGGTTAGTTGAACTTCTACAAATCCTAGTTGTTATTAACCCTTGGTTAGGAATTAGTAACTCCATATCTTTGTTTCTAATCAGTTTTTAGAGTATCTTAACTTGTCAAATTCTAAACTACACCATCCTAAACATAAAAGAACCTACCTTTGATTCGTGAGACTTCAAAGAGCCTTCCAAATTCATATCATTTTGGTGTGGCTGCTGGGATTGTTTGAAAGGGATTTCTATTTGATTTCGAGGGCTCGAAATGACGGAAGCTAATGAGAATATGAATATGAACACCTTTGCCTCGAGACTTGCTGATCTTTTTGAGATGAACACAAATTTAGAAGCAATCATGCCGGAGATGAGACGTGATATGCATGAACTGAAAAGTTCTCGACCTACTACTTCCAGTCCTAGTGTGAATAACCGAAGGAGAGAAGAAGAGCTGAAACTTTTGGACTTACCGTTCTTTGATGGTGATGAAGATGCGGAAACATACTTAGATTGGGAAAGGAGAATGGAGCGTTTGTTTGAACACAAGCAACTCGAAGATCACACACGTTTCTCCTATGCCACGCTTAAGCTTACAAGGTATGCTTCTCTTTGGTTTGAATCACTTCAATCTAGGCGTGAAACTGAAGGAAAAGAACCCCTTGATACTTGGACGGAATTGAAAACTAAGCTAAAGAAACGGTTTGTTCCAAGAACACATAAACAAGATTTGTTTTTAAAACTGAATTCTTTAACTCAAGGGTCTATGAGTGTTGAGAAGTATATTAAAGAATTTGAACGACTTTATATTGCTTGTGATTGTCGAGACCAAGAAGAACAAAAGATTGCTAAATTTGTGCTTGGTTTAACTAAAAACTTGCGTAATTTTGTGGAACTTCAACCCTTAACCACTTTTGATGAAGTATGTTCATTAGCATGTAAGCTGGAAAAACAGCACAAAGGTTCGTACTTTGGAGGATTTAAGATCATAAAATCCGAAACTGAAAATCCAATGGCATCAAAGGAGGGTGATTGTTCGAAAACCTCAACACAAGAAGTGGTGGATGTTTTGAGAGGTAAATTACTTGCTGGTGGTTCTAAGGAAACTCCTCTTAAGAAAGTGGTGTGTTACAAGTGCCAAGGTTTAGGACATGTTGCTCGTAATTGTCCAAATCGTGTCTTGATCACAAGAGATGAATATTACAACTTCTTGCTGCATGAAAAGAACGAAACAGAAGAGGAAGAACAAGAGGAGGCACAACAAACACAAGTGCTTGACATGACTAATGCCGAGTTTTGGAGTAATCAAGCTAAGTGTCGTCCGGAAAATGCAAATTCAGTACTGGTTTTAAGAAGGTCTTTGCTTGCGGAGCCTTATGAAGAACAAGGAGATGTTCAAAGAAATAATCTCTTTCATTCAAATTGCATGATTAAAAATCAGGTTTGCCCTTTTATTATTGATAGTGGGTCATGTACTAACGCTTGTTCTTTGACTATGGTGGATGCTTTACAATTGCCCAAGAGAAAACATCCTAATGCATACAAGTTGAGCTGGTTGAATGAAGATGGTGGCTTATGGGTGCGCAAACAAGCCTTGATTAGTTTCAAGGTTGGAGATTATCATGATGAAATTTGGTGCGACGTACTACCTATGACAGCTTGTTCCTTATTGCTTGGTAGACCATGGCAAAGTGATTGACATGTTCTTCACAATGGTAATACAAATGAATATTCTGTCTTGTTGGGCACTAAATGTTTCTTGTTGGAACCTTTACCACCAAAACGCTATTTATCATCCCAAGCTACTGATTTAGAGAAGAAAGAAGGTGCTCATGTGTGCTTAAGCTCTTGTCATCATGAAGTGTTGGAAACCGCTACTACAAAGAAGGAGAGACGAGATCAAATGCTACAAATGAGAAGAGGTACTACGTTTGATGTTGGTGACAAAGTATGGCTCTCACTTTCAGCACAAAAACTCCATGTTAGCCACAAACATGGTGAACCACTTGATGAAGGACCATTTGATATTGTTGAACGGATTGGTTATGAGACATACAAGGTGTTTTTGGGGGATGGAGTGTGTGCTACATTTCCTTCTTGTGACTTAGTGCCTTGCTTTGTGGATCAAACTTGAGGACAAGTTCCTTTGAAGAGGGGGAGTATGATGCGTGCATGGATGCTCCATCAAGCTATCTTTAATCGCTTTTCTAGGTCGTTGCATGGTTTTACTTTACTCTTAAAGTAGAGGTTTTACATGTAACTAAAAATATGTCTTTTATTATGGTTGTTAGTTAAGTTAGTTATTTCAAGAAGTTGAGTTGTTTTATTCAAGTATTGGTTGTAATAATGTCCGAAAATCTTAGAGTGTTTCGGTTCATTGGAGTCTAGTTGTCAAGAGTTGTATTTTAGGAAAGTTACCTTAAGTTGGGAAGCATTAGAGTGGCGTGCAAGGGGAGCCTTGTAGCCGTGTGTTTTCTTGTAATTAACGAAGGTATTGCATATCTTTCCTTAAGTTTTTATTTCCTTAAATTTAGCTAGAATCTAGGCTAGAATTAAGGAAGGATACTTTCCTAAATTACTAAGAGTGGGACGTGTGGTATTGTAAGCTTAGGGAGCAAGGTTTTTCTTGCTCCTCCTATAAATGTAAACACACGCCTAGTCCTTGATGATTAAGTGTGATTTGAGTTAATCTATTCCTTGTGGAATTAAAGTTTTCGGAGTGAATCCAAAGTTTAAGCAGTGAATGCAAACCCTTGTTTGATTTTCAACTTGGTTAGTTGAACTTCTACAAATCCTAGTTGTTATTAACCCTTGGTTAGGAATTAGTAACTCCATATCTTTGTTTCTAATCAGTTTTTAGAGTATCTTAACTTGTTAAATTCTAAACTACACCATCCTAAACATAAAAGAACCTACCTTTGATTCGTGAGACTTCAAAGAGCCTTCCAAATTCATATCAGAGTCTCTAACCCTTTACCAAAGGGGTACCCCAAAAACACACATTTTCGACTTGTACTTGCAAATTTGTCTTCCTTTTATTTTATGATTGTGAGCGAAATAAAGACATCCAAAAGTGCAAATTACCTCATAGACATGTAGATAGTGGAAAAGAAGCTCAAAGGAAGATTTGTTATCTAATAGGGGAGAGGGAGTGCGATTAATAAGATGAGCGGCAGCAAGAACACTCTCAACCTCAAAAAAAATAGGAAGGTTAGTTGAAAACGCAAAATCCTCCCTACATTGAGAATATGTTGATGTTTTCTCTCGACTCTCCCATTTTAGGAGGATTGGCCACACAAGATGTTGGCAAAATTATACTAGAAGCAGTAAATAGTCAAGTAAACAATTCAATTTTGTACTATTGTCACTTTGAACCAGATGGTTTGAGAAAACTGACGTTCAACCATAGCATTAAAGGCCATAAACATACGAAACACTTTTGTTTTTTCCACCAACATATAAATCCACACAGAACGAGAGAAATCATCCACAATAGTAGAAAAAACTACGAGCTCACATGATGAAATATGGCGGTAAGAACCTCACAAATCACAATGAATTTTTTTCAAAAATTCTATTAGCTCTATACTCACTCAAAGGAAACTTGTCTCTAG
Organism: Beta lomatogona; assembly: GCA_947646795.1. Classification (NCBI taxonomy): domain Eukaryota; kingdom Viridiplantae; phylum Streptophyta; class Magnoliopsida; order Caryophyllales; family Amaranthaceae; genus Beta; species Beta lomatogona. Next base: position 928,874 of record CANSNZ010001151.1, read on the forward strand.
AATGTTTAGCACAAAAACAAATTTCATATGCTTTATTAAAACGACCCTTATGACCACAAATAGGAGGAAGCAACTTCATTACTTTTTCGGAGGGGTGTCTCATGCGCCTATGCGACAATTCCATATCAGAAGTAGCACCATTACCTGAAACATGTTGAATGATATCGCTGCAGAAAAAGTAGTAAAGTCCATTCCGTCTACGTCTTGTTCCAATCAGCTCCCTCAATAAGTCATGTATAGCACATATAGAGGAGTTAAATTGTACAATGCAATTCAAATCATGAGATAATTGAAAAATTGAGAGATTTCAACTGAAAGTAGGAATAAAAAGTACATCCCAGATAGTGATAGTATTAGACAAATGCACGAAATCGTTTTGAGTGGCTAAAACCGTAGCACCATTAGGGAGACAACTAAACAATCAGAGATATCCACCAAATCAAACATCTAAAAATTCTCACCACTCACATGATGAGTAGCCCCAGTATCAATAATCTAAGCATCGGAATTGAACTTACCACTCAAGCGGTTATCAGGAATCTTGGCATTGCCGAATAAGCTTTGCACTGATCAGCAATATAATAAACAATTGAGAAGAACCACTAGATGCAGAAGAAGGAGTGTCGTGAGTAACATTGGCCTTAGCTTGGCCGAAGCATGAACACCCCGGGCACTCGAGGTGGGTTTCGCATTACCGCGAACCGAAGTATCAGTTTTATATTGCCACCCAACGGGATAGCCAGCCAACTCGAAACACTTGTAACCAAGGGGGTCGGCTTTAAAAAATAGGTGAGAGTCATCAGCAAAGAAGAGATGGGATACCGACGGGCTATAAAACAAGTGATTGACCAGTTCAGTGTGAGCTGAGGGGAAATTAATTTTAAAAAGTAAATCATCATGTTTAGCCCAAATACTCCCCAAGAGTTTAAAGTTTCCATGACAATTTTTTGGCACGCCCTCAGCGGATAGTATTGGGAAGTATCTGGGAAATGAGATTGATATTGATGGACGTAGTTCAACCAGGTTCCACACCCTAGTGGAGACAGTCCGCAAAAAAAGTTTTGAATTGGAACAATTTGGCACTATCGCATGCAGGCATGTTATTGTTTATTAATGCTATCCTTGCCTCGCTCTGCCAGCATGTTCTTTTCGTCTTCCTCCTTCCGAAGAAAATTGCAGATAGCATCAACTCCATCTTTGCTAGGTTCCTTTAGCGCAACGGGGGAGGCTCTAAACCCATTTTTTGGAGAAGACGGGAAGTTATGGAACTACCGAAGGGAATGGGAGGGCTGGGAGTAAGGAATATTAAGGCCTTTTAACACTGCAATCCTCGCCAAACAAGTAATGAGGTTCCATAAAGGAAATAGTTTGCTTGTGTCCAAAGTGCTGGGAGCTAAATACAAAGATTCCCCGATGTGCATTGGCTTGGCAAGGAAGAACATGCAAAAGGCGTCTTGGGGTTTTAAAGGCATGTGTTGGGCTGCTAATCAATGTAGGGATGATTTTGTAAAAGTTATCGGAAATGGACGAGGCACCCATATCATTAACAACAAGTGGGTCAATGGGAAACCTCTTGTTCTCAGACAAGACATTGACCTGGTAGAGCTTGGTTTCAACCAGGTTAGTGATCTAATGAGGCCGGGGGAGAAACACTGGAACACTCCTGAAATTTGGAAGTTATTCTCCCGGGACTCTACTAATCGAATTCTGGCTATTCACTTGTCGGAAAGTGATATGGAGGACCGTAATGCTTGGAGTAGAACCAACTCTAGCAGAATTTTTTCAAAAGATGCTTATTCGCCTCTAATGAAGGATAGAAAATCTGAGATAGTCGGGTCTATTGGAAGGAGATTCTGGGCCAAGTTGTGGGCGATGGATGTCTGCCCTAAATGGGAAATTTTCATATGGAGAATTATCAATAGGGCGTTGGCTTTGAACGTGAATCTGAGGAAAAGAAATATTTCAGTGGATCTTGCTTGCCACTTGTGTAAAGGGGCGAACGAAAATGAGGAGCACATGTTTAGGGACTGCCCGATTAGTGCCCGGGCTTGGTGTGGTTCTTGGCTTGGCATCCATGTGCAAGCCTCTAATTTGTCCCTTTAAACTTCTGGATCTCAAACTTTCTACATAAGTTTTGCAAGGAAGATGGTCCCACAGCAGTCGAGCTAAGTGGTTATGTGCTTGCCTTTGGGCTATTTGGAACCATCGTAATAGTGTGATTTTCCGAAATGCTAACCCAAATCCTGTTGAAATTATGCGTATGGCAGAAGACTTTGTTATAAGGAGGAAGAGAGATCTAGAGCAGGTGGGAATGAGGGTTTATTCGCCTACAGACTGGAGGATAGGGCTTAGGATATTAAGATAGTGTGTGGTAGGCCGGGAATATTGTGTTGTAATGTGCAAGTGGACGGAGCTTGGAAAAAGTATGTGAGGCGCGATTGCCCTTCTGCTGGCATAGGATGGGTGGGGATCTTAGAGAATGGGGAAAGATTCAAAGGAAATCACAAGATTAGGGCGGAGTCAGCAATCGAATGCGAGGGCTTAGCGTTGATCAAGGGCCTGAAAGAAGCACACAAGGAGGGTATCCGATACCTTCAAGCTAACGCGGAATCAACTCTCATGATAAACATGCTCAAGAAGGGCAAATACCCAGCTTAGATGGTAACTATAATCTCTGATTTGCAAGCCACTTGTAATAAATTTGATTATTGTGTAATTAAAAAGGTTAGTAGGGATGTTATCCAAGAGAGCCATACTTTAGTTGTTGCAGCTAGGAATGGTAACCTCCTGTAGTTCTTTCTGTTTGTTCTTGCTGTCAAAAAAAAAAATAGAGACCAACAACGAGCCACCTCATGGCCTACCTTATGACAATGGGAACACACAGGGCGTTCGAAGGGCCCACAACTGTCGCTGGGCTGAACTGTGAAGCTCAAATTAGTTGTAGATAATCATTAGGTGTAGCGTGGGCAAGCCTCGCGCGTTCATCCTGGACCACGAGTCGATATGCTCAGTCCAGCGAAGGCAATGGGTCAGAGGACAAGATGCTAGTTCGTAAATAGGCTTAAAAATCATAATACAAGCCCATTAGAAAATCATGGAGTTTTTTTAGTTTCGTGGCGTTTCTAATGAAGTGCACCAGCATTACATTTTGAACAAGCAAAAGTAATCAACGGTTCATGTTTATATAATTCTTCCCATAAAATATTCAATTTGCCATGATACATGGACACGGACATAAATTTAGTGCTTGTTTGGTTGCAATGGGAATTATTTTCCCATAGTAATTTACAATTTGTGGGAATTTAATTCCCTTACGAAATTTCTAGGAATTAGTCTAAGTTTTTTAGTAGTCATAAGGGAAATTGTAATTCATATGAATTTATGCAGGGTCTATGAGCGGCAAGGGGATGGTAGGTTAATCAATTCCTACATTTTGTGGGAATTTCAAATTCCCATCCATTTCAACTTCCCCCATATTTGCATTTTAGTATCAACCAAACAACAAGCCATATTATAAATTCCCATGAATTTTCATTTCCAACAGAATATAAGGTCAACCAACAATACCTTCGATTTCTCACACTTTGCAATAGCGGATTTTATTGGATGAATTTGGAGACCATTAACTAAAGGAAAGCGAGTTTTAAGGTGATCCCAAAGACGAGATGCTTCCCAACATTTAGTGAGAGTACTTTTTACCTCAGGGTCAATGGTATTAGTAATCCAAGAGACGAGCATAGCATTAACGATGGTCCATTCCTCAATGGTGTATGGTGGTTCAGCCTCGGTGATACTACCATCAAGAAAGCCAAATTCTCGACGAGCTTCAAGAGCCATCTGAATGTTGTCGTGTCGCAGGCGAGTTGGCGTAATGAAATCGCTAGGCCTATCACATGTGCCAAGAAGAAAGGGGAATTGATATTAACTGAGGGTGGAGGGGTGGAGGGATGGGGTTGTTCATCCCCTACCATAGGCGCCCAAAATTAGGTTATAGAGAAAAAATGAAGATGCTTCGATACCATGAGAAGAATGAATTAGGGTAAAAGAGTTATCTTGTCATTAATTTGCCATCACAATATGTATGATACATAATTAGGAAACTAACTGAAAATAAAACATTATCTTTTAGGAATCCCTTAATTATCTCTACATTAATCTTGTATTGTCCCACCATAAGACTGATTTTTTGTATTGTTCCTCTAAACTTATAAGTTTATGCTATTAACTGATAGATAGTATTCAGAAACTGATAAATATATGGGCTTAAATTGATAGATATATAGTTTAAACTGATACAATAGTAGTACCTTAAACTCATACAATAACAGCAGTGTCTTAAACTGATACAAAAATGTCATAAAGTGAAACTAGTTAATGAATAAGACGCATCTCAACCAAGACGCTTAGATTTATTACACTTTTTTAAAGGACAATTTTGCGGGGCCAATAATTAAAGCAAAGAGATAGAGAATGAGAAATGGGAGATGGGAGATGGCAGGTTTTTTTGTAGTGATCTAGAGTCATATCATATGAATACACGAATGTTTTAAAAATACAAATAACAAAAAGATGATATGCATCTTGTTGAAGTGCCTTAAATTGAGAGATCAGCCTTTACAAGCCTATCTCCGGGGAATTCCCCTTAAAGAGTCCACAATGAACTCAGTCCCCCCTTCTGATATGAACCAAAAATTGACAAGTGTATGTGAATCACTATATAATACTGAATTCAACAAGAGACCCTTTAAGAGCCAATTTAGCTAAATGAAGGTGGGTGATTTTTTAGAAATGAAAAAAATTCTATGCACATTCAAAGAAAAAATAAATTATCATTAACTCATTTAGTACTCACTCAATCAGGATGGTCCTTGTTGATTTTTATGAGAATTAGCCCAACCAAAAATGGAGGTAGCAAGCCTATTAATGGCATCAGCCAAGCCATTAAGGCCTTGTCTATTGATTTCCATCTTTGATTCTTCAATTCTTAGTCTTGATTCATGCAAGTTCATCATCTCCTTGTGTCTCCTCTCTTCTCTTTCCTCACTAGCCTGGATTGCTTCTGATATGATCGTAGCACTCCTACTTATTGCTGAGCTTACTTCTTCTAGCGAAGTTGCTGCTGCTTCCGTATGAGTAGCAATACCACTCGCTCCTTCTCCTACTCCGCCGCCGCCTCGGCCTCTCCCTCCACCTTCCTCTTTCCTTCTTCTCTTAGCTGGTGATAATTCTGGATGTGAGTGTTCGCTTGTTTCAGATTCTGATAACCAACCATTACAGTAAATTGTTAATTTAGTGCTAATTGAGTTTTTGTTTACATATGTAATGTGTCCATAACATAGCTAATCCAAACTACCTCCAATGTGAGAGGTCATGCGGTCGAGTCAAGAGGGATCCCCAACTTCCCCTCCTTGCAAGGGATATCAACTTATTACCTATTAAAAAAAAAAAAAAAGCTGATCCAAACTACCATTACAACCCTCACTCACCCAAAAAAAAAAAAAAATTTTAGCTGGTAGAAATCAGAATGGATATTACATTCAATTTGATTGTTTAATGATAACATCACTATCTGGGTGGGATTAACCAAGGATGTCTTGGCCTAGTGGTTAAGATTGAGGTGCTGTGAACAATAGGTCACATGTTCGAATCCCCTTTCCCCTTCTTTATACTTTGTACAGCTTTCGTGGCTCATATGGATCAAAGATCACGGAGAAAAATGTGTGTGTTATTTAATCCCATTAAAATGGGGTTGGCAGCATCAAGATTTTATCTCCAGTGGTCGTTTATATAGATCATGTGACCCCATTATCTTCTACTAATGTATGAGATTCTAATATTTGTGTATCTTAAATTGCAATGGATAATGTATGACAAACTTTTTACCTAACCAACTGTATATAAAGTCAGAGAGAGTTACCTAAAGTTGGAGATGGGTGAGGTGGCAGCGGTTGAGATGAGATAAAAGTTGAGGGAGAAAGTAGTGGTGGCGGTGGTGGAGGCTGCAATGGCGGGGGCAGTAGCGGAGACGGTAACAAAAGTGGAGGAGATAGCTGCAAGGCAGGCACGGCAGATGACAGCCTTTGATGCATTTCCAACATCGGAATTGGTAGCAGAAAAGGAGCCGAAGCCAAAGTCGTAGACGTAGCAGCAACAGTAGTAGGAGTAGAAGTTGAGGGGGTCGGAGTAGTAGTACTACTAATACTACTACGCTCAACGACGTCAAACAAAGCTTGGTAAATCTGGGGTAACATATTAGTAGGCAAACCTTTGTCTTTCCTCTCAACCTTGTCCATATTCCAATATGACTTAATATTTTCTCTCTCCTCAAGATGATCACCCAAATTCTTGAGATACTCTCTAATTTTTTTATAATCTCTCATGAGATTATCCCATTTATCATTGCACTGATTTTGGCTCCTAAAACAGCCTTTTGCCCAGCAATATTCCTCTACCCATTTCCACCTTAACTCTGTGATTGGCTTACTAGAACCACTACTTGTACTAGTAGTAGTAGTAGTAGAAGTAAGAGTCTGTGTTTGTTTTGATCTGTTGAATTTCCTTCTTTCATCATCTTTCTTTTTTGCTTCAATTAAAATCATTGTCTCTTCAACTGTCCAGTTACCTTTCCTGTAGTCTCTCATTGCCATTGATCAATCAGTTTTAGGAATATGCATGCAAAGTGGTTAAAAAAAAAGTTAATAAAGAAATTCTCAAAGAAAAAAGAGAGAAAGAAGAGGAAGAGAACAGAAAGAGAGAGAAAATGGAGGAAAAATGCAGAGATGGGTCCTCTGTCACTATCTTAATCTCTTTTCTTTTCTTTTATTTTCTAACTTTTAATTATAAAAAATTATTTTGTTTCTCATGATGTCCTTTTTAGAAGTTGATGTGGATATATTGTGATTTGTGGGGGCTTTTACTTTAAAGTTCAATCAGTTTCTGGTCAAAGCTCTATTTCTGTTTGAAGTATGAGTGGCATAAATGAGATGGGACGGATATGGGTCGTTAATTACTTATACAAATATTTAGATTAATAATGGTTTTATGTTTGGTGCGCATTTTATGAGCTTTTAGATATTTATATTTAACTTAATCACAAGTCATAGCTTTCTCCTTAAAATCACCAAGAATCTACAAAAGCTTAAAGTTCAAATCTAAATCTACTGATTTAAGCCACTGCTCCCTAAAAGTACGTATTTGAGAGGGGAGAGAGAAAGAGAGAGATTTCTCTATTTGCAGTGGAAAAGTGTAAAAATCTGAGATGGCTAATCATCATATTTATATGTAATGTAAGTTTACGTTTTTATTAGGCTCCCGGTCAAATTATTAGATTAGTATATTAAAAATTGATAGAATACAATATTCTGTAGGATATATTTTGTTCTTAGAATACTAATCTGGATAGGTTTCCTAATGTATCTAGGACTATCCTTAGGTTGTATATTATAAATAGTGATCAATGGCAAGAGATCCGATTGAGGACTTTAATCAAATCTTAAGATAGTTGGCCGAAATTGGAGTTGTAATAAGGGATGGCTTAGGCGTGTGGTTTTGTAAGATTTATGGAAAGTTTTGCAAAGCTTTCCTAAATCCAATGTTTCCTTAAGTTGTGCTAGATTCTAGGCTTTAATTTAGGGGAGACTTTCCTTATTTCTTGCTTAGGGAATCCGGTCATGATATAGCTTGGAGGGCAAGGTTGTTTGCTCATCCTATATAAGTACATGTCTAGTCCTTAATAAAAAGCAGTGAATTGATTTGAGAATTGTGAGCGTTGCTTATTTCGGTTGTTAACCAAAATAATACTTGTTACGACTTGTATTCATTTTCTAATTGCGATTAGGAAGAGACCCTCTTATTCCTGCGAGAATCAAGAGTACTATCGGTTGTTAACCAAAACAATACTTGTTGCGACTTGTATTCATCTTCTAATTGCGATTAGGAAGAGACCCTCTTATTCCTGCGAGAATCAAGAGTACTATCCTTGTTTTTATTTCTTATGTTCAGCATTCATTCATAATAAAAACATAAAAAGAGGTCACTTAAAACTAGGTTAAAGTTTGTGAATTTTCGGACTTTAAAATTCATATCACTGCTCCACATAAATTGGCTCCTAGATCCACTCCTTGTGTTTTTTTGGGGTATCCATCCCATCATCGCGGATACCGCTGCCTTGATCTTTCTACACACAAACTCATCATCTCAAGACATGTCACTTTTGATGAAACCGTTTTTCCGTTTGCCAATTTAGGGGCCTTCCACCAATCTGATTATAGCTTTCTTGATGACACCCCTCCCAGCCCACTCTTGCATCCTGCTTGGCCTCACAAACACTAGCCTAGGCCTGGCCCAGCACAAGCCCCCCTGCTCGCATTACTTCTCCACGTGTCGCCCCCATTACTTCCACAACTAGGCCACGCACTTCCCCAGCGCCACACAATACCCCCCTGCTTCCCCTACTGGGCCCCGACACTCCCCGAGCCAGTCTCCTCCTTTAGGCCCAGCCTTCCGCACACCATTTGTGCCCTCCCAGGCCACTTCCTTGGCCCAGCCACGCTATAGTCCCCCCCCTGCGTGGCCTTCCCCAAATTCGGCCCACGCGTCCACCCCCCACCTCTCCTCACCTTATGCGGACAAGATTACAATCTGAATTACCAAGCCCAATCCAAAATATGCTCTGACCAATATTTCTGCTACAATTCCTCATCGCTCTCCTCTTCCCAAGTCACATAAATTGGCCTTGACTGACCCCAACTGGAATGCTGCGATGCATGATGAATATGGTGCTCTTATTAATACAGGGACATGGGAATTAGTGCCTAGGCCTCCGGGGGTGGATATTGTTAATTGTATGTGGATTTTTACTCACAAAGAAAATGATCAGGGTGTCCTACAAAGGCACAAAGCTCGTCTTGTTTGTGATGGCAGGTCACAGGAAGTTGGTGTTGATTGTGATGAGACTTTTAGTCCTGTGGTTCGTCCTGCTACTATTCGCACTGTTTTGGGTTCTACAATGGCTCGCAATTGGTCTATTCATCAACTTGATGTCAAAAATGCTTTCTTACATGGTGACCTGCATGAAACTGTTTACATGCATCAACCCCCGGGTTTTGTTGACAAAAGGTATCCTCATCATGTTTGTCGCCTGCGTAAGGCATTATATGGTCTCAAACAGGCCCCCCGTGCTTGGTACCAGCGTTTTGCTCATTTTTTACTTCAGTTGGGGTTTGTTATTGCCCAGAGTGATAACTCTCTGTTCACTTTTCGGCATGGTACTGATATGGCATATCTCCTTCTCTATGTTGATGATATTATTCTTTGCACTTCTTCTGATGCTTTACGAGACCGTATTATTACTTGTCTCAAAACAGAATTTCCAATGTCTGATTTGGGGCCCCTCAGTTATTTTCTGGGTATTTCTGTCACTCGTACTCCTTCTTACATGCTCCTCTCTCAGAGGAAGTACGCACAGGAAATTTTGGAACGTGCAGGCATGGGGTCTTGTAAGCCTGCTGCCACACCTGTTGACACAAACTCGAAGCTCAGTTCCGATTAGGGTCCTCCAGTTGATGATCCGACCCATTACCGTAGTCTTGCTGGCGCACTGCAGTATCTTACTTTCACTCGCCCTGACATTGCATATGCAGTTCAGCAAGTTTGTCTTTTTATGCATGATCCCAGGGAGAATCATTACAATGCATTAAAACGCATCCTGCGGTATATTCAGGGGACCATTGATCATGGTTTACATCTATATCCTACATCCCAGCTTCGCTTGATCACTTACACTGATGCTAATTGGGGTGGGTGTCCTGACACTCGTCGTTCTACTTCCGGATATTGTTGTTCTTAGTGATAACTTAATTTCCTGGCAGTCTAAACGCCAGCCTACTTTATCCCGATCGAGTGCCGAAGCTGAATACAGGGGTGTTGCGAATGTTGTAGCAGAAGCCTGCTGGCTTTGTAACCTTCTTTTGGAGTTACATTGTCCTCTCCGGCAGGCTACTATTGTTTATTGTGATAATGTCAGTGCCATTTATCTCTCTTGGAACCCCGTCCAACGCCAACGCACCAAACATGTTGAGATGGACATTCATTTTGTTCGAGAGAAAGTTGCGTTGGGTCATGTTCGGGTTTTACATGTTCCTACACGATATCAGTTTGCCGACATCTTCACTAAAGGACTTCCGCGACATTTATTTCTGGAATTTAAATCCAGTCTTAGCGTACGCCCTCCTCCCGCTCTGACTGCGGGGGTGTGATAGAATACAATATTCTGTAGGATATATTTTGTTCTTAGAATACTAATCTGGATAGGTTTCCTAATGTATCTAGGACTATCCTTAGGTTGTATATTATAAATAGCTAGTGATCAATGGCAAGAGATCCGATTGAGGACTTTAATCAAATCTAGCAAAATTTTAGAGCCACCATTCGATGATATGGGCATTTAACAGAAATATAGCACCACGTGAGTATTTTTAAACATACTTATTTATCATGGTATTTTGAAAAAAAAAAATTAAGCAACGTATTGGTATTTCATAAACCTTCCTTAACTATATGAATTATTATTTCGGCTAAATACATTTTCGGGCTCTTGTATGGTAATTGTTTTTTAACCATTTTTCTTAATTTCCTTTCATTCTCGCTTATTTCTTTTCTCATTTTCTCGCTCATTTTCCCCCTTATTTCCTTTTGGTGAGTACCTTTCACATAGAAACATTAAATACTCAGTGGTGTTAGAGAAAAATAAGAGTTAAAAAACAATTATCAATAGATTAATTTTCAACAAACCTTCTATGAATTTTATTATAATATCTTTTGGAGAAGTTTTTTTGGATATGTCACTGTAAAGTATTCAAAGAAAATCTGAAAAAAAAATGTTAAAATCCATAAAACAAGGCTAATATGGTTAATGGAAGTTTCTAAAATACTCACATGTCGTTGAAAATTTTAAAATACTCATATAGTTGGAGACTTTTTAAAATATCCTCATGTCGTATAACTTTTTTAAATACCCACATAGTTGAAGTGTGTATTATATATATATGTAGGCCTTTTTCAGGAGCATTTGGAGAGTATTATAATTAATAAAATAATAGAAATGGATAATTAGATTTTTGTGAAAATATAGAATATAGTTCTCAATAAACTACAAAGGACTATTATATTATATAAATTGACCATAACTTGAATTATACAATTTAGAAAATTATAATGTATATACTATTGAATCCGGCTTGAAATTTGCTATAAATCGAGACCCATATTTATATTCTTATATTGTGGTTACATATATAGAGGTGTCATAATAAACAAAATACAAACGAGTAAAGATTAGAGGGCCATCTAGCCATAAGATAATGTTGCCGCAATAAGTTTTACAAAAATTCAAGCTTTACGATAACATTGGAGGGTATAGTGCCATTTAATTTAAATCGTTTAATTCAATACAATCTAATCTAAATATATCATATCATATCATATTATATCATATGACTAACTAATATATAAAGTAGAGTCCAATAGCCAGCGCATGAGGTCGCGACGTTTGGCGTCCTTAGACGCCATTTGTTAAGCTTATCAAGTGCCATGTCATTATTATATAAAAGAAATAGAGTTCTAGATTGATAAAAATACATATATAGAGTTTAGGATAAGCAGAAATAGAGTTTGGTTTACAATTAAATACTTAAGTATAGTAAATCGATTATAACTTTTGACATATATTTTGAAAAATTATAATTTTTATACCATTGAAAAGTATTTAAAAAAACTTTTTAACAAGATCTATTTACAATATTGTTCACCTCTATATTAGAGTAATGTATAAGAAGAAATACTTACTATACGTATTAAAGTAACCTACTACAATTAGAATTAGAGATGTGTTTTCAACTTTTCTACAAATCCTATTCATGTTAGAATTAGAAGATGTATAAGAAGTTTTCTTTAAAAAAAAAATGTATAAGGAAAAATATTTACTATACTAACATATTAAAGTAACCTACTAAATTAGAATTGGGGTTGTGTTTTCAACTCCAACTTTTCTACAAATCATGAGAAATTAAAGTAACGTATTAAAATGATCTACAAAAACCTAAACCATAAACATAAAACAGAACATAAGAAACTTTTGGAATTTGCGGTTCTACGTATAACTCTGACTTATTTTCTTATTTTTCAATTTTCTCTCTATATTCTATCCTTTGGGTCACCTCTTTTCCTTTCTTTCTCCCCTCTATTTTTTAATCTTTGTTTTTTCTATAAACCAAACTGTAAGATGTGCAAGAAATTTGAACATTTTTGCCTATAGGTAGAATTATTTCCCATTTTGTCTTTTTCCTTTCTAATTGGACTAAAATATTTGACTTTGGCGCAATCAATTTTGTGTATAAAACTGCTACTTAATCAATCACGTAAAAAACCCACATCAAACTCAAATCAACCTACACCAAATGCAACCATTATATTTCAAACCAAATCACCTAATATACATATAGCATGCAAATGCAAGCAACAAAGTTAAGCATCACACCTATTAGATCTATAAATCGTATAAAATGAATGGAAAATAGACGAGTCACACAAATAGATGAAAAAAAAGAAAAGGCATGACAAAATTAGGCGGGAGTTCATTCGATGTGCAAATCAAATGGTCATCAACATTTTCCTTCTTTTTTCATCAATAAAGAGTCGAATTTAGTGATACCGTTGTCCGTTTTGTGCGACATGAAGCTTACAGGATAAGCAAAAAGAAAAATATAGAAGTAGAACTGCAAATAATTCTTATCTTCGTGATATTTCTTTCTCATTGATTGTTAGGTTACTTTATGAGTCCAAAATGGAACGTTAAGTAAGTTTATTATTACATATTTAACCAATCAAACTAAAAAAGTTATAAATTTTCACTTATTAAATTATAAATATCTATTTTTTATTGAAAACCAATTAATAAAAGAAATAATATGAAATATCAAAATAGTTGCACCACTTTCACTATAATGCTTGACATTGTAAATATTCAATAATTTATATCTTTGATTTTATAATTTATGAAAATTTTACAAAGTTGATATTATCAATAGGATTTTTTGTCCAAAACTACCTTTAACTTTCATGTTATTGCGAGAAACTACCATATTAAAAAATTATTGTCCCAAACTACCTTACGTTTATCATTTTGTTGTTGACAGCAACCTTATGTCGGTTTCCGACGTTGACTTTTGTTTTTTCCGGTTTTTTAATGTCACGTTATATCATTTGACTTCTTCAAACCCTTTTTTAATTTTTCGCACCCTAATTTCCCCATGTCCCTGCATGCACGTGCTCTCTCTCTCATATCTATGTGACACTTTGTACCACCAATCCACCATTAAATTCCTCTTCTATTTTAACTAAAATTGAAACAATCACCCTCCTCAATTTCCACAAGGGTAATTTTGTTTTTCCCACAATTTTGAACTGAAAAAATAAAAGTCAACGCCGAAAACCGGCATAAGGTAGTTGTCAACAACAAAATTGTAAAGTAAGGTAGTTTAGGACAACAATTTTTTTATAAGGTAGTTTCTCGCAAAAACTTGAAAGTTAAAGGTAGTTTGGAACAAAACAACCCATATCAATATATATAGAAATATCCAATAATAACATTACATTATAACTTTTGTTGTTGTATGTTGGACAAAAAATATGATCAAATAGGGTATGTGAAAATTTCAATAGTCTACATCTTCTCCACGAAAATAACTGACGGTTGCCCGGATCCCAATACTAGTATATATATAAAGGAGGAACTTTTCGAGAGCACAGGAGATAGAGAGCTCCTCAAGATTTCGAGATCATAGAGCGTGCCATGTAGGATTGATATGTCATTAATTCTTATTTATATCTTTTGAAAAAATAGAGTTTTACATATATTTAAATATGTATAAGGAGATTTGGATAAGGGAAATTTAGAGTTTGGTTTTGAATAAACAACTTTAGCTACTATATTATGTAAATTGTATATAGCTTTTGCTATGTAATTCATAATATTATATTTTTGTATTATTGGTGAGCACTCAAAATATGCTTCAAAATAAGATCCGTTTATGGTATAATTTTACAGCTTATGAAAACATATTATCTTTCAAAATCGTAGTCTTTCTCAACATGACCAAACTTAGTATTGAACAAAATTCATTACGAAACTTTGTTGTTACAAGAAAAATAAAGTTATAGCGATAAAATTATATATGTATTAGAGTTTTGGATGATGAAAAATTTATAGTTTGATTTTAAAAAACAATCTTAGAATATTATAGAGGCACCACCTAAGCATGCCATATCATTATTATAAAATAAATTTTATTATTAAAAAAAATAGAGTTTTGAATAGATATAAATACATGAAAGGAGTTTTAGATAAGTGAATTTGATTTTGAATAAAAAACCTAATTTATTATACTATGTAATTTGAATATAACTTTTGCTACATAATTCGGAATATTATAATTTTTATACCATTGGAGAGCGCTCAATATGTGCTTCGAAATATGATCCATTCACAATATAGCTTTACAACTTATGAAAATATGTTTATTTAAATAAATAATAAATTATTATTTATTCTTTATTTTCGATATATATAGAAATAACGGTTTTTTCACTATATACCCCTGACAAAAAAATTTTTTGCACCAAATACCCTTTCAAGTTTTGAAATTCACCATATACCATCCGCTTTTTATAAAAAAAAAAAAAACCAATTGCCCTTTTTGAGTAACGGACGTTAACTCCGTTAGTCATTAACCCCTAATCTCCCCCCTCTAACCCTAATTAACTCATCTAAACCTAACCCCTCTAACCCTAATCTAATAACCTAACCCTAACCACCTAACCACTATTGGTGGAGAAGGTGGGGGGCTGCTGGTGGAGAAGGTGGTTGTGGGTAGGGAGGATGGGGGCTGCAGGTGGGTGGTGGATTTGTTGAATGTAGGGATGGAGGTGGTGGCAATCGGGGTGGTGGTGGTAGGAGGTGGTGGTTTGGGAAAAAAAAGGGAAGGGTAAAGTTGGAAATGTTTGATGGGATCGGGGCGATTTTAAGAAGTTTTGGGGTGATGTTTAGCATTCCAGCTTTTTTTTGGCTCTTCTCTTCTGCAATTTTTCTTGCCCTTTTCTTCTAGGCATTGCATGCAGCTCAGTTCTTGGATCATCTAATTAAGTTGTGTTTGATATTGGGGAGTTGTTTCCTTAAGCAACCTAAGAAGAAATTCAGCCTAAAACCAAGCAAGGAAAAACCGTTAGGTAATCGGTTCTCTTAACAACTATTTTGGGATTTTTAGCTCATCTTTTTGAGATAATTCTTTAGCTAATGAAGTATGCATGATGAAAATTAAGGTGTTGGAAACTCTGTAGGAGGAAGATAAGCTTTGAGTGAAGAAAGCCTGAGAATCTGATTAAGTTTTATGGTACACAAGAATCACCACCTTAACTCATTTTTTAAAGCTTTGATTATGAGGTTTTGACTGTGGAAAATATTTATACTTTGAATTATGGTTTGCATGTTTATAAAAATGGTTTGCATGCAAGTATATTTTGATGATCTAAATGCTATATGGATTTCATGAAAAGTTTCCACTTAGTATTTATAGATCGATTGTTATCTATGGTTCAAACCAATTATAAGCCCTAGTTTTTTTTTTGGGGTAAACTTATAAGCCCTAGTTTATGTTACCATTTTCATGCCCCAAAAACCATGTTGAGTTGTTATGAGCTTTATGTTGATAAACCATGTATTTTTCTTCACTAAAAGCCACGATTTTTAGCTACCAAAATCCTGAGCTATATCTCCTCAATATCGACTAAGAAAAAACCATCTTCAATAACCGATAATGTTATGGTTTCTATGCAAAGCAAGTTGTAATTCTCGTAAGCGAATATGTACTATTATAATACCACTTCTTGGTAGTAGCTAACACTCTCTCTTAATACCTATACTTCATGCTTCCATTTGTTAATCAATCTATTTAAACCTCCCCCCTCCCCCCTTAATGTATAGATGGTGATGATGCTGCCACGCCATTAATGCTTGTTAAGGATACGAAGATCATTAACATGGTTGGTGATTGTATCTTTCTCATTAAACTTGATGAGTTAAATGTTTCTTTCATGGAAGTCTTTAATTTAATTCATTAAGTTATATCAGTTTATGTTTGTTTGTTTTCATTCGAATAAGTTAGAGTTAGAGAGTCCTTAAATCCATAGGAGTGTTATTTCCCTTTCATTGTTTGCGTCCATGAATGTATTTCATGTTAGTTGTTTTGAGTTGTATTTTTCCTTCAAGTTTTATTAAGGTCTTGTAATCCTTGTAAGCTCGTCTTTAATATTAGCTTGATATGTATTAAGACATGTTTAATGAAGCTAAAGAGAACGTGCAAGGAAGGAGGAGAATGCAGCATGCAAATGGCTGAAGAATAGGAGTTTGTTGAAGCTCCTCATTCACACGTTCAAGAGCAACAATTTCCCTATTATTAAGGCGTGCAAGAGTTGGCTGCTTGGAGTGTTTGAAACTCAGCAACCACATACACACAAGGTGGAGGAGAGGCACCACAAAAATAGGAGAAGTAGTTCATCATTAGCACGTTGGAATGTAGTCGTTTGTGGCCTTAGTTAGTTGTTAGTTGGCCGCCCACTTCTAGCATGTTTTTGAGCTTGTTCGAACATGTTGTTAGTGGTTGCTATTTTCTTATTTTAGTTAATTATTATAGTTGTCAAAAAATCAGAAAAGCTTAAGTTGTAATAGCCTATAAATAGTCCAAGGACTTGCAATGAAATGATATGACTTTTATGACCTAAACAAAAACCGAGTGTTTTTCTTCTTGCTTAATACTTTGCATTCTTAGATTGGAATCAAGTGTTTAGTGCCTATGCTTAATTAACTTCGGCAAGTTAATTTGTGTTCTTAGGATCTTTTAGTTTACTTGGTGGTGTGTCTTATCCAAGTAGCCTAAGAGTTTGTCATTCAACCGAAGCTTGTGGATTCAAGTTCTAGGTTGTGTCTTCTATCTCTTCTTGTGTGATTCGAGTGATACTCCAATTATACAACACCTAACCGTGAGGTTTATCTCACATTATAACATCATGTACAACTCTGTTCTTCTAAATTAACCCAATTATGCTTATATCCTTTTAACTCTCCAAGACAGCCATTGCATGATGTTCATTCAACCTTGATTATTGTCCAGTGACCCAAGTCGATTAAGACCTTGTCATGGGAACCTTTAATACCCTTAAGTTAAATTCATCGGAGATCTGAAATGTTCTATTATGTAATTAGGTAGGGACTTGCCATAATAATTACGTTTTCGAAAGCATAGTTGCGATTTAGTTTATGTTTAGGTATGTGAGAAGTTGATCTGATTATAAGTATTTAAGATATATTTTTGTTTTGTGGGAGAAGTAGATGCGAGAGCAGTGATGAACACCGTTGTGTATTGTATATTGTGTTGTCATGACCTAAAATTATTGCAAGCAAAATAAGAAAAGGTGGGAAGACGTCCCTTAAAAGTTTGGAGACATGGCCTAACACATTCGTATTCCTTTCCCAATTGTGTAATGTTTTGTGATAAGTATTGAGAATTATGTTTCGTGATAAGTATTGAGAATTATATTTCGTGATAAGTATTGAGAATTATGTTTTGTGATAAGTATTGAGAATTGTGTTTTGGGATAAGAACTGGGAATTGTATTTTCGATATTTTGAGAATGAATCTTTGGAATATGACTCTGGTATATAAAACATATTTTTGTGGAGGTTCAAAGGAAGTATCAACGAGGAAGTATAAAAGAATTATTTATGGAGAAAGTATATACGTACTTCCCTCAGAAAAGTTAAAGGATTATAATGTAATTTCAGCCACCATATTATTTTAGGATTAGTAGAACTTGTGTACCAGCGTAAGCTGACATATTTTATTCTCAAAACATTTCCTAATGGGGGTAGATTCATCTGTTTTACAAGATTAGTGAAGAAAGTTTGGGATTAGTTTTTGTGTTATTATGAAGTGTGATTATTGTGTTTTGTTCCTCTGTTGAAGTATTATCTTGTGTAATAATTTATAACTTGTATTTCTATTTTATAACTTAAGTACTTAGCTTATGTTCTAATAACTATTTCAGTTCAGCTTACTTTCGTATTATGCTTGATACTATCTAGTTTCCTATCTTTAACTAAGTAGAGGAAGAGCAGAAGTCTGCCCTAACAGCCTCTCTGATTAGTGGACTAATTTCGTAATTAGCAGTATTAGGTCTTAAATTAAGTTGCTATATAGGGAGGGATGTTACAATTATGTGATGTATATAATGTAAATTTCTTGATTTTGGTAGTCATTTCAAGTAACTTATAAATAACCAGTTTAATATTTTATCCTAATTAACGTAGTTGACCTGTCAAATATTGTAATATATACAATGATTTAAAAGAGTAAATATATGATAGACCAGACCGAGATTATAGCTTAGGCTAGCTTAACTCGACTCGTTAATGTATCGAGTTGAGTTCGAGCTCGAGTCGAGTCGAGTCAAATCAAGTCCAACATTGGCCGAATTATGACTTAGTCGAGTATGAGTTGCTTACGAGCTGCTCAACTCAATTAGCACTCCCTAAAGACAGCACACCTTTTATCATATTATACCTTGATTTTGCTAACGACAAAAAAGGTAATATATGAGAAAAGAAGTAATAATAATACATGCAAATCTATACTAATTAATATTGATACCATAGACAATAAATGTTACCATGTCTTGTATTTAGGGATGGCAATCCAGTATGGATCCGATCCGAAGGAAAA
Organism: Beta lomatogona; assembly: GCA_947646795.1. Taxonomy (NCBI): domain Eukaryota; kingdom Viridiplantae; phylum Streptophyta; class Magnoliopsida; order Caryophyllales; family Amaranthaceae; genus Beta; species Beta lomatogona. The sequence continues at coordinate 947,704 of CANSNZ010001151.1, forward strand.
AATTCGAGCGAACTCGGATAAAAAATAATTTTAATTTGACTCCGTTTAAAAAGTCCGACTCCGAGTCGGAGGAAGGTCAGAGTGGGATCCCATAAAAATATCTAACATCCGACTCCGACTCCGACTTTGATACAATTAGTCCTTTTTTTATTTATATTAATGTATTATGTATGTATAGCCCGACTTCGACTTTGAGGCTATTGTATTATATAAGATTTTTCCATTAAAGAAATGACTGTTGAAAAAAATGGTAATTATTAGATTATTTGTATTATATAAGATTTTCATATGATTGTTAAAAAAAAATAGTAATGATTACTCCTCCGGTCTTTATTAGTTTACATGTATCCCTCTTTGGGATGTCCCTTATTAGTTTACCCATTTCTTTTGTTTCTATATTTGGAATGGGTCCACTAACTTTCTATGACACACACATTTAACTTTATATAATTTAACCTTTTCTCTTTCTTTCTATGTCCCACAACACTATTTCTCCTAAAACTCTGTATAAAAGAAACGGGTAAACTAATAAAGACCGGAGGGAGTATATTATTTGTATTATAGAAGATTTTTCTATTTAAAAAATGGGGCAAAAAAAAAAGTCGGACCGGGCCAGAGTTGGAGTCAGATATTAGGATTTAAATCGGATTCGGATTCTCGGATTCGGATGTCGGAGTCGGAGTCGAATTTAAAATCCGATTTTTTGTAGGGTCGAAGTCGGATTATGCAGAATTCGGTCCAAGTCCGACCTGTTATCATCCCTACCTGTATTGTATTCCATCAATCATTGACATGATGATGTCACACATCAGCAGTGACATGGCGTATCATCATGCAATGCGCTCTCTCCACGTGGAGCCACTTCCACATGCATATAAATGTTCAACATCAATATTTAAGCTTGTGATTATTGATTTGCAAACTGAAGACTTAACTACTTTAGCTATAGACTATTAATGCTTTAACTTATTAAAGACATATATACTTATACGTTGAACATTTATTAAGAAAATAAAAGATCAGTTATACTCTTTTGGGTCCCTCTTTGTATATGAAAGATGTGCTCTCTTTCTACAATAAACTAGTATTTGGGCTCGGACGTTTGCTCCGAGTTGTATTTTTTTCCGAACTTGATATGCATTTTTTTTATTCGCTTTAAAATTTAAGAAAACTCAACGTTTAAAAAGTACAAATATAATAAAGTGGACATTTAAAGCATGATTAAAAGTTGATTGAGATGGTCATTGTGCTTTTTTTAATAGCAAGATGTCATAGGTTCAAATCTTGTTGTAAGCCAATTTACTTTTTAGTTGACATGACCAATATACACATTGGACAATTCTAGTAGAGTAAGAGAGGTGCCACGTGGCGTGTATACATTGTTAGACACACCTTTTAATATATTAGTATAGATATGAGATAAAAACTATTAATGAAAAAAGAGGTTAGCCACTAAACTAAATTTGTAAACATATCATATTATAAACGATACTCTGGATCATCGTGAGGATTAAAAAAATTGAGTTATACTAAATCCCATATTGTATTAAATATGAAACTTTCATGGACCCAGCCCGTTACCTCACAATTATCCGTAATAAAGGAACCACTTTTTGTGCATAACATTAACGATTACTCACATTCCTCCTTGAGTTATACTAAATCCCATATTGTATTAAATATGAAACTTTCATGAACCCAACCCGTTACCTCACAACCATCCGTAAAAAAAGAACCACTTTTTGTGCATAACGTTAACGATTACTCACATTCCTCCTCGCTATCTCAAATTGTTGCCTAGTTATAAATCATATTGAGGTTAAATTTTTAGAATAGAAAAGAGTAAATGCTCAAATGGCCAGTAAAAATGTAATGATCAAGAGTAATCTGCATGGAAGTACCCCATAACATAATACTATCAAAGCCATGCAACGATACTAATCATTTGCTTATATTGGTAACCGTGGGCAGTCCCAGTCCCATGCATGCATGCATGCAAAGTTGTAAGGAAAAGTACTGGAGTACTTTAATTAGTTTATTTTTCCTTCCCTAGATGATCGTATTTAAAGATATACTTAAATTACTAATATTTAAAACTTCTTTATATAACGAAGAATATTATACATACATATATACTCCCTCCGTCCCAATTTAGTTGCTACATTTTGCCATTTAGGTGTGTCCCAATTTAGTTGCTACATTTGCAAAATATAATATAAATGGCAAAAAGGACCCACTCCTAAACCATCTACCCATTAAATTAAGCCCAACATCTCCCACTTAACCTCATTTAATACCCACCCTCCCCCTTTAACCCTCTCAACCGCTTGTTTAATACTCCCTCCAAAACCCTAATTGCCCTTTCACCTCATTTATGTCTCTCTCTTTATGACGCTCACTTTCCTTCTGACTCTCACTTTCCTCTCTCTTCTTCTTCTTCAAACCCTCAGATCTAGGGTTTGTAAGTTCAAATTTCTCAAAAAAAAAACGTAGATTAATAATCTACGCCTTCCTGCGATAATTCTGAAACCAATTTTTTTGTGTTTTGAGTTAGGTTAAATTTTGAGTCCCCTGTATTTTTCGATTTTCCGTGGACGATTTAACTTCAAACTCGAAGAAACGTCCCTTTTCTTTGCTTGATGAGTTTGATGCTGAGGCAAAAACGACAAGGGTTTCAAAAAAGGAGGTTGAAATTAGGAATTTTTGTGTGGTCTTGCGGTGCTCCTTCAAAGAAAGATCTTGACTTTGGTGGTCTAAAAACGCAAAAAAGAATTGCAAAAAATTGAAGATCCTCCACCAGAAGGCTTCGATTCATGGCGATCTTACCTTGTGTGTTATAAAAACCATCAAGAAATGGTTTTTCAACGTCCCCTAACTTATTTCGCGGAAGATCGGTCCACTCCTTAACTTTATTCTCTGTTTTAATTTAATTTTTGTATTTTTTTGGAATGAACTACCCTTGGGATTGCGTTTGGAAACATGATTTTGTTTGCGTTTTAGGTTGCATGTTTAGGGTTATGATTTCAGTTAATTATTTTTGGTTGATTTAAGTTGAATTGAGGAGATTTAGCTTGATTTAAGTTGTATATGGACGAATTAAGTTGATTATACTATATTTATGCACATTTCACTTGACTTTCGTTGATTTTAGTTGCCTTCGACTGATTTTAGTTGATTTTACGTATATTTTGGTTGATTTCATTTGATTTATGGAGATTTTATTGATTTAAGTTGACTGGGGTCCAAATATTGCTGGATCTGAGTTTATTTTTTTAACTTTTATGTTATTTCAGTTGATTTGGGTTGATGTTAGTTCAACTAAGGTCAGTTTTAGGGTTCGGATCTTGGTTCATGTTAGCTGATTTTGTTGATATAAGTTCGCTGAGGGTTCAATATTTCTATTGCTTGAAAAGTCATTGATTTCAGTTGATTTCAGTTGGTTTAAGTTGATTTTGGGTTGATTTAAGTTTATTTAGTTCAATTGTGGTGACTTATAGGGTTTGGATGTTTCTTCAATTGTGATTTGATGTTGCTTTGAGGTGGTTTAAGTTGAATTAAGTTGGTTTAAGTTGGTTTATATGCAATTATTTCATGTAGCAGCATGTTTATCATGTTTCAAGCCCTTATTCTGATAGTGAATCTACCCCAAACCCTCCCCCCTAAATTGCTGCTGGTTGGTTGATTTGTTTGATGATCTTGGTGGTGAAATGCTCAAAGGTCTAATTATGGTGGTGAACTGCTCTCAAAGACGAAGTTACACTCCTTGTGATCCGAAATTAGTTGCTAGTTTCGAAATTCTACTAAGTACTAATCTCATTCACAACAAGGGAGAAATTCACGGTTTAAGGATTAGTACTAGTTTAATTATATTGAGCAACGTAGGAAAGGAAGTTAATTAAGCTAGTTAGTTTAATTAACGTTTTTGTAATTTTCGGTTTTGTAAACCCGGAATTATTTTGTTTAGCATAAGTTGTAATATGGGACGAACCATGCTTGGGGATGCGAATCACACTTGGGACGTGTGAAAGGGGGTTCTTGGAGATATTTTGAAGCTTTACTTGCAAGCTAAGAGAAGCCCCCCACTTGGTGATGAAAATCTGCCCTCCTTGCCCCAAAGTCAACAAAACACACAACAACACTATTCCTTCTTACATCTTTGTTGGATTAAGAGATATTTGTTGTTTAATTGCTTTGTTTAATCACTTTGGTACTTAGATCTTTTTGGGATTGATTAGCTTGTAATATATATATGTAATGTTGATCATAAATGAGATCAGATTGGATTATTGAAATTTAAGCTTTGTGCTTCAATTAAAACACGTTGTGTTAAAGATTAAAAACCGTGGTTTTTATTCTATCTTTGAACTGATTTTCTTGGGAGAACAGACTACGAGAAAGTCAAACTAATTGACATATTCGAGAGTGGAGATTCTCGTTACTTGTTAATTAAAACAACCGTAATTGAGGAAGAGAGTGGAGATTCATTTCCTTAGTTAAAAACCGAATCGTAAACTTTAAGTGGAGGCTTTTAGTTTATCATTCAACTATCGTAAACACAATTCTTATTTTTGAAGTGTGTTCGTATCAAGTGGTATCAGAGCTCAGTTCTGAAATGAACGACGGCAATGCTAGGAGAGATGCTATGCTAGAAGCACTAGCTAAACAAAACGAGGCATTACATGAAATGATAGCCAAGATCACCTTGGAAATATTCAAGAAGAAACCCAATGAGGAAGAAAGGAGTTCTAGGGCTGATGATAGGGGTTTGAAAATCGAAGTTCCAGATTTTGACGGAGCTAGTGATCCGGATTTATACATTGAATGGGAACGTTCATTGGAGCGTTTTTTTTATTACAAAGATACTCCGGATGAGAAGAAATACAAGGTTGCGGTTTTAAAATTAACCAAATATGCTTCCATTTGGTTAGAAGGCTTGAAAAGGCAAAGGGTGAAGTAGAACAAATCCAAGATCGCTACTTGGGAGAAATTGAAGAAGCAATTGAGGAAACGTTTTGTTCCAACTAACTACAAACAAAATCAGTATGTTAGATGGTCCACACTCAAGCAAGGCGCCATGCCTATGGAGGAGTACATCAAGGAATTTGAGAAACTTTCCATTGTTTGTGAAATTGAAGAAATGGAGGAGTAAAAATTGGGCAGATTCTTAGGAGGCCTATATGAAGATGTACGTGAGAAAGTCGAGGTGTTTCCATACCTTACTTTCGATGAAGCTTGCAAAGTGGCTCAAAAGATGGATAGCCAAAAGAAGAAATCAGTGGCAAGTAAGTCTTATTCCAAGCCATTTAGTACTTTTAAAGCTAATCCTAGTACTAGTAATCTTGATAAGAACAAAAAACCGGATTTCACTAAGAAAGATAAGGAGAAAGTTGGAGATGACAAAACCTTAAAAGTGAAATGTTTTAAGTGTCAAGGCTATGGCCATTACCAAGCTAATTGTCCTACTAAAAGAATCATGACCATAAGAGATGTAATAGAGATAGACGAGTTGGAAAGACAATCTCTTTTAGAGATGGAACATGATAAAAATGGAAGTGAGGATGAGGAGGACGTGTGCAATCCTGAAATGGAGGGTGAAACCTTAGTTATTAGGAGGTCCTTATACTCAAATATGGTGGCCGAAAATGAGGAACAAAGGGAGACCATTTTTCATTCGAAATGCCTAGTGAGAAAAAAACTATGCACTTTGATCATAGACGGTGGGAGTTGTACTAATGTAGCTTCAACGGAACTTGTAGAGAAGTTAGCATTACCTATGACTAAACATCCAATTCCTTATAAACTGAAATGGTTAGATGATGATATTGAAGTAAGGGTGAAAAATAGAGTTTTAATCACATTCTCAATTGGAAATTATGAAGATGAAATTTTATGTGATGTAATCCCTATGACTGCGTGCCATATTCTACTTGGTAGACCGTGGCAATTTGATCGCAAAGTGATGCATGATGGTTTTACGAATGTGTATAAGGTGAACAAGAATGGCAAAATCAAAACCTTACTATCATTACCTCCTTCAAAAATCCTAAACACAAAACCAAAACCAAAAGAAAACCAGATGTGTAGTGGTGTGTTCTTGGGGAGAAAACGATTCGAGAGGGAGTTGGAGGAAAATCAGTTGGTGTATATTCTGGTTGCCAAGGAGGTGAATGAGGGAGTGGACGTTGAGGATCCACATTTGAGGGAGTTGTTGGAGGAGTTTGGAGATGTGTTCCCTAATGACCTACCAAATGGCCTACCCCCTAAACGTGGAATTGAACATCAAATTGATCTCATTCCCGGAGCACCAATTCCAAATAAGCCTTCCTATAGATGTAATCCCAAAGAGAGTGAGGAATTACAAAGCCAAATCAATGAATTGATGGACAAAGGTTACGTGAGAGAGAGCAAAAGTCCGTGTGCCGTTCCGGCTTTGCTTGTGCCAAAAAAAGACGGTTCATGGAGGATGTGTATTGATAGCCGTGCTGTGACTAACATCACCATAAAGTACAGATTTCCCATCCCTAGATTAGATGACATGCTAGATGAGTTGAGTGGATCCAAGTTATTTTCGAAAATTGATTTGAGAAGTGGATACCACCAAATATGCATGAAGGAGGGAGATGAGTGGAAAACGGCTTTCAAGACGAAGTATGGGTTGTATGAATGGCTGGTTATGCCATTTGGCCTCACAAATGCCCCTAGTACATTCATGAGATTGATGAATGAAGTACTTAGGCCGTTTTTGGGAAAGTTCGTAGTTGTGTATTTGGATGATATTCTTGTTTTCAGTGCTAACAAGGATGATCATTTAAATCATTTGCAACAAGTGTTCGAAGTTTTGAAAGAACAAAAACTGTATGGGAAGCTTGAAAAGTGCACGTTCATGCAAAGAGAGATTGGCTTCCTTGGGTTCATAATTTCGGATGAAGGGGTGAAGGTGGATCCATCCAAAGTTGAAGCAATTTCTTCTTGGCCGGTTCCTACAACTATCACCGAGGTGAGATCTTTTCATGGTTTAGCTTCGTTTTATAGGAGGTTTATAAACAATTTTAGCACTTTATTAGCTCCTATAACTGAATGCACTAAACATGGGAAATTTGTATGGAGTGACGCAGCCCAAAAGGCGTTTGAACTTGTAAAGGAGAAAATGTGTAAGACGCCTATCCTAGCTTTACCTGATTTTGCAAAACCATTTGAAGTTGAGTGTGATGCAAGTGGAACGGGTATTGGGGCTGTTTTAATTCAATGTGGCAAGCCTATTGCGTATTTTAGCGAGAAATTAAATCAGGCTAAGTTGAATTATTCCACTTATGATAAAGAGTTTTACGCCATGGTTAGATCTCTTAATCATTGGAGTCACTATTTACGACCACAAGCTTTTGTTCTTCATTCCGATCATGAATCACTGAAATATATTCATGGACAACATAAGCTTAGTGCTCGTCATGCTAAATGGGTAGAGTTCTTGCAATCGTTCAACTTTGTTGCTAAGTACAAAGCCGGAAAAGCTAACGTGGTAGCTGATGCTTTATCTCGGAGACACCTATTGCTTAATATGGTGGATTCCAAAGTGCTTGGGTTTGAACTTATTAAAGAATTTTATGTTCTTGATGAGGGGACACGAGATCTGTTCGTGGCTACCAAGGATGGTCCAAAAGACCATTATCATCAAATGGAGGGACAAGGGGAACAAACTTTGTGTTCCCAAATGTCCCGTTCGTGATTTGCTCATAAGAGAAGCTCATGGTGGCGGTTTGGCTGGCCATTTTGGCGTTACCAAAACCATGGAGTTATTACAAGAACATTTTTCTTGGCCTCATATGATCAAGGAAGTGCATGCTGTTTTGGCTCGTTGCGGTGTTTGTCAAAGAGCCAAAAGCATGTTCCATAAGGGGTTGTATACTCCTTTACCAGTACCAGAGAGGCCTTGGGAGGATGTTAGTATGGATTTCATCGTTGCACTTCCGAGAACGCAAAGAGGGAAGGATTCGGTCATGGTGGTGGTGGACCGTTTCTCAAAAATGGCACACTTTGTGCCTTGCCATAAAACAGAAGATGCTATTAACGTTTCTTTTTTTTTATTTCAGGGAAATTGTTCGTCTACATGGAATACCAAGAACTATTGTCTCGGATCGAGATATCAAGTTTTTGAGTCATTTTTGGAGGTCCCTTTGGAGGATGATGGGTACTAAGTTGCTGTTTAGTACTTCACATCACCCCCAAACTGACGGTCAAACAGAAGTGACTAATCGAACTCTAGGCACCTTGTTAAGGGGCTTAGTGAGCAAGACCGGGAAAGATTGGGATGTCAAGCTATGCCATGCAGAGTTTGCTTACAATAGGACTCCCACTTTTGCAACAAGACATTCACCGTTCGAAGTGGTATATGGGGTAAATCCGTATGTACCTATTGATCTTATTTCGTTGCCTAAAGACTCTTATGTCCACAGAGATGCTAGGCAACAAGCTGAAACAATGGTGAAGGTTCACAAAGAAATACGCACCAACATCGAAAAGGCCAATGAGATGTACAAGAAAAAAGCAAACAAAAGCCGAAAACCGAGGTTGTTTGCTCCGGGAGATTTGGTGTGGATACACTTGAGGAAGGAGAGGTTTCCAAGTAAAAGAAAGCATAAACTCATGCCCCGAGCTGAAGGACCTTTCAAGGTTCTTGAACGTTACGGAAACAATGCTTACAAAATAGACCTTCCCGGAGACTATGGCGTGGCAGCAACATTAAACGTAGGGGACTTATCCCCCTATTTAGAAGATAACGATGTGCAAGAATTGAGGACAATTCCTTTTGAAAAAGGAGAGGATGATCCGAAATTAGTTGCTAGTTCCGAAATTCTACTAAGTACTAATCTAAATCACAACAAGGGAGAAATTCACAGTTTAAGGATTAGTACTAGTTTAATTATGTTGAGCAACGTAGGAAAGGAAGTTAATTAAGCTAGTTAGTTTAATTAACGTTTTTGTAATTTTCGATTTTGTAAACCCGGAATTATTTTGTTTAGCATAAGTTGTGATATGGGACGAACCATGCTTGGGGATGCGAATCACACTTGGGACGTGTGAAAGGGGGTTCTTGGAGATATTTTGAAGCTTTACTTGCAAGCTAAGAGAAGCCCCCTACTTGGTGATGAAAATCTGCCCTCCTTGCCCCAAAGTCAACAAAACAGACAACAACATTATTCCTTCTTACATATTTGTTGGATTAAGAGATATTTGTTGTTTAATTGCTTTGTTTAATCACTTTGGTACTTAGATCTTTTTGGGATTGATTAGCTTGTAATATATATATGTAATGTTGATCATAAATGAGATCAGATTGGATTATTGAAATTTAAGCTTTGTGCTTCAATTAAAACACGTTGTGGTAAAGATTAAAAACCGTGGTTTTTATTCTATCTTTGAACCGATTTTCTTGGGAGGTCAGACTACGAGAAAGTCAAACTAATTGACATATTCGAGAGTGGAGATTCTCGTTACTTGTTAATTAAAACATCCGTAATTGAGGAAGAGAGTGGAGATTCAATTCCTTAGTTATAAACCGAATCGTAAAATTTAAGTGGAGGCTTTTAGTTTATCATTCAACTATCGTAAACACAATTCTTATTTTTGAAGTGTGTTCGTATCACCTTGGAAATTTTTCATGGGCAATTGACTATGCCCTTGTATATATAGTCCCCTTGCAGTTGACAATTTTTGGATTTTTTAGGGGGAAATTTGAATTCCCCTAAAAAAATTCAAGTTTAGGTGTTTCAATTTTATTTGGGGATAATTTTAACCCATGTTGTGTATAAATTGCTTTGATATTTTGGAGGGAAAAAATTCGTCCCTTGGTTGTATATTTACACCCTGTTGCAACTGCAAATTGAATAAAAGATGTTCTTATTGTTTTGGAGGGAAAAAAGTCTTCCAAAACCCTTTAAAATTTCCGCCACCTTTCATTGTGTGGGCCAGCTCCCTTTTAAATGCCTTTTAATCCAACTTTTCCCCAAGTAATTAGTCCCCTTAATATTGGCTCTGCACAGTGGGCCACCACCATTTCCTTGGTCTTTGTGATAAAGCAAATGTAGCAACTAAATTGGGATGGATGGAGTACTTGAAACTGATAAGTATCTTGATAATGAGACTGACACACAATATATTAATATTAAATTAGATTGAATAGTTATGTTTTTTTTTTTTTTGATTTGGTAAGATGAATAATCTCTATGTTGTCCTCGCACAGGTCCAACCCAAAAGCCCAAACACTTGGAAGGAGGGGGAGTTGCAAGGGGAATTCTCCTCTAAGTACCCCTCACTTGGTGGGATTCGAACCCCTGACCTTGAGGTCATGAGGTGGAATTCCTACCAAGTGAGCCAAGCTAAGCTTGGTGATTGAATAGTTATGTGGAATGTGTGCATTAGCTTTAAAATAGATATAACACAATTATTTTGATTGTTTTTTTTTACCAATTTACATTTATTTCATTTTATTTTAATATTTATGATTGAGGTTATGCTCTTCTCAAATTATTATAATAAATTTCAACAAAAATACTACCTTTGTTTCATATTAATTGCGACGGTTTGACTTTGCACTATTCACGTATCTTACTTTGACCATAATTTTTAAGTAGTGTATATAAATAAAATGTTAATACAAAAAATGTTCAATGATTTATGTCGACATATATTTTCAATATATAAACTTTTCATATTTTTTACTTAGATCGAGATGATTAGAGATCTTAATGGTCAAATTGTGTATTGGCAAGTGTGACGGTGAAATTGTTGTGATTATATGGGACGGAGGGAGTTCAGTTAAAAAAATAGGTTGATTTTTTTAAGAATGGTTTATGTTTAATAAAAATAAGTTCGTGAGAATAAGTTAATTTCACAAAAAAATAAGTTAAGTAATATTTATTTGATTTTTAATCAAAACCACCCCCAAGTGAGATGTCTATTCTCATAGTGAACCTTAACTACAAAGTCAAGAAGACAAGCCACCCAGATGTGACAAATATTTTACTCAAAGGCACATGTCAACATCTTCGACTCAAAGTCGTTAATTTTAACGTTAAATTAACATCATCCAATATCAAAATTTCTAATCTACTATATATGCATAATTCTAATTTTCAATAATTTATCTCTAATATATTTAAATTGAGAGAGAGAGATAAGCATATTTGGACATAAGAGCACAAAAGCGTTGATAATAATGTTCACATAATGTAGATTTTAGGTCAAACAAAGGATGTTTTGCCTTAAGTTAATATTTTATGACATTTATGATAAAACAAACAATTTTTGAATCAAAGACAATGTTAAAGGGTGGATTTAAGTAGACCAATTTTTTTCACATATGGGTACATGGTTTGGTTTGATTTTCTTAGTTTTGGCTGTAGGAATAGATTTCTTACTAAAAGGGGCTTTTTCATTAAAAAAAATTTTTTTTATTGGAAGAATATATTAAACTCAACAGGTTTAGCAATAAAAAATATGTCCAACACATCTAAGTTAAATTAAATTTCAGCAATTCAACATTAGGTTAAAAAAAATGAAAATCTAAAGAGAACGTAGACTTAATCATAGTAACAAATATATGCTTACAAATAAAAATAATTATACGAAGAGACTATTGATTATCGTTCCATACATAATATTTTTATTATGTTGAATCTAATTAAACTCTATCTAACATTAGTTGATATTTGATTCTACTTGGAGCGGGTAGGTGTTTCCTAAATTATGTGTTCGAGCAGCAATACAAATTCTGTGATTATTGTGCAGTAGTATTCCCAGTAGTTTTCTAACAAGGGAGGGTTCTACGCTACATTTATAGTGCTCCATTTGTAGTATATTTCGATATATTGTACAAGAATTCCAATAGACGCATTAAAGATAGTGTTTTGAAATATAGAGCATTATTTCGAATTCCAATGTTTTGGACTCTTTTTCTTTCTTCTATGTTCTTAAACCTAAATATTATGTATATTTATTTGTTGCAAATCAACATAAATCTGGATTCTATTTATGCAAAATCCAAAAAAAAAACTACTTCAAAAATCAAATGCCTAACCAATAAAATCGACAAAATCAACCCTAGAATTAGTCAAACTATTCAAACTCCATAAATATCCATCATAATAACCAATATGGGATTAAAGTATGTAAGAATACTATTCTCAACCTTTTTCTCTTTTATAATATATATATATATATATATATATATATATATATATATATATATATATATATATATATATATATATATATATATATATATATATATATATATCTCTGTTTCATAATATAGTGTTTGTTTCATTTTTGTACGGTTATTAAGACGCACATTTGACCTTCAATATCTCCAATTTCTTATTTTATATATATACTCACTCTGTCCCATAATATAGTGCTTGTTTCATTTTTGCACGGTTTCTAAGATGCACATTTGACCTTTGATATCTCCAATTTCTTATTTGATAAAAATATAAAAAATTGATATTATGAAAGTACACATTAAGACGAACCTAACAAGATTCTACATAAGTATATTTTTTCATATATATTAATGAAAATATTTGGTCAATGATTTTAAAGTTTGAACTTAATAAAGATAAACAAGCATTATATTATGGGATGAATGGAATATATATATATATGTATATGTATATATATATATGTATATGTATATATATATTCTTTTATCGATTACTTCCTCTGTTTTCTAATACTCCAATTTATAATATGCACAAGAACCAAGAATATGAGAGAGACAAAAATAACCTTATGCACTAGAAGAAAAAAAGAGAGAATGTATTGGAAAAAATGTCAAAAACGGCAAATAATAGAAAATCTTCCCAACATATGAGAAATGATGCTAATATTATACTCCATCCGTTTCATTTTAATTATTACACTTTGACATTTTACACTATTCACAAGTTACACTTTGACCCTCATTTGTGATTTATACATGAATAAAAACATAGTCATGTGGGATCTTGTTAGATTCGTGATTCGTCTTAGTATGTATTTTATTAATATGTACTTTTTATAATTTTTAAAAATATAAAACTAGATATATATATCATCAAAGTTTTACATTGACATGCGTGAAAAGTGTAAGTGTAACCATTAAAAAGAAACGAAGGGAGTAAAAGCCGCGAAGTATTTGGTGTTTTAGATTAAAGTGACTGAGTGTTTGACGTTGGTCTGATTCACTATGGACGGGATAACGCCGGAGTGGTGGGAGCAGTTGAAGTGAGGGTGGGCAAAAATGTAATTTAAGGAGAGGGAGGAGCATTAAAAAGCCTGAGCAACCTGCGTCTTTTTTGATCTTGGACAGCTAGTGCAGTGAGAGAGTGGAGAGGTACAAGCAACAGCAGAGAGTCAGTTTGACTAAAAGCCTTGACCAGGCAGGCCCATGGGGTCATGTGACCCTGACTCGTTGCTTTCGTTCTTCTTTTTTGGACTCTAGCCTGCACCTCTTTGGTGTCCCAACCTAAAGACGGGGGAGCTAATTTATCTAATCTCACCAGACCATTAGCTGATTTCATCAAACCTTTTAAAACCATGTTACTGCCTAATATTTTTAAAAAAAATTCATATAAGCTTTTGCACTACTAGTTGATGCATCACATGTGCGCGATGCCCCAAGACATTGTAAAACTAACTTTGTCTAGGATATCAAATGTGAAAATTCTACAATGATATTTTTTCAAAAAATATCATGGAAAAAGTGGGGTAACAATCAATGTGAGCCATCCACCTCAACTTTCTTTTTCCTTTTCTTTTTTGCTTTGAAATAGTTTTAGAAAATACCAAAATAATTTATTCTAATTTATGAAAATGTTTAGAATAATTTCGAAAAATACAAAATAAAAAAAAAATCTGAAAAATCCGAAAAATAATTTAGGCGGATTTTTTTTTTTGACCCAGATTTTCTCTCTCCTCTCCTCAACCCCTTCCTCCCTCAAATCTTCCATGGATATTCAATTTTTCTCGAATTTTCAGTAGATTTCTTTTCCCGTATCCTTATCTTTCCATCAAATGGTAAGAAGTCATGAATTTGTGATGAAAAGTTGTAAATCAAAATTGTAATTATCGATTTTGGGGGAAAATTTTCGGGAAAAAATTTTGGTGAATTTTTTTTTACTTTCCTCTCTTTCATCTTTGTAAATTCATGAAATAGATGAACTAACAAACATAAAATTGTTGATCGTATGTAGACTATGAACACCCGAAAACCATGGAAAGTAAAGTATGAGTTTTAAAATGAACAAACTCAAAATCAAGATTCTAGGTCATTATGAATTTGACAAAAACCTAATTTGATTGTTGTAATCTGTTGGAAAACCGTAGATTTGGGACCAATTTGTGCGTTTTTGGAGTATTGATGACCATTTTGACACTAGAAGAAGAATTTCAGAGGAGAGAGAAAAAATCGAAAGGTTAAACATGAGAGTTGAAGAAGATGACTGAACCGACACTTTAGGTAATTACTCAAAACGGGTTTCGGTAATTACCAAAACTTTGCAGAAACTAAGAGAAGTCTACAAACCTCCAATTCCAAAGTGTACTGAAAATAAAAAATTCAAATCAAAACAATCCTAAGTACAAATTAATCAATACTCCCTCCGTCCCAGAATACTCTTTACACTTTCCTTTTTCATCCGTCCCAGAATACTCTTTACACTTCTATTTTTGACCATGTCCCACCATTATTTTAATAGTTCTACCTTGTCAACATTGGCCCACCACTATATTATTTAATACCCCTTCCCTCGGTTTGTGTGTATGAAAGCAGTGAAACATTAAAGTATTAGCCACCCCCTGTCAGGAAAAAAAAGAACGTATCAGGCACCCACCTAATATCATACGTGCCTTTCTCTCTCTCCACACTCTTCCATTGTTTTCCCCCTCTTGTCTTCATCTTCAACACTCATTACTCTTGCCATTTTCACCCTTCATCTTCAACACTAAGTTTCAATTCCCAAATCACCTTTTGATTTCCCCTGCAATGTTAATCCAAACCTTTTACCCATGAACACCAAATTTAAATTTTCCTCACTTTATCTCTCCTAAAATTCCCATAAAACCAAAAAGATGAAAAAAAAAAACTAAATTATGATAAGCAATTAAGCATGTTGCTATGTATAGGTGAGCGTACAGATTCGTCCATGACACATAACATACTACATCAGCAGGAGTGCAGGACAAATCTCTATAGTGTCGGCTCAAGGATTATGACCGACTGAGATCTCAATTTTTTCATTGGAGGATTACATAAGGGTATCCCCTGTTTTCACCTCACCACCAACAACAGCAAAAAAAAATGGTTTTGGTGTTTTCTTGATTTTTTCCCTTTGTTTTGGGTTCAGCAAAAATCGGTTTGATGTTGTACTTTCGTGGTTGAACTCAAAATCTTTTTACGTTTTGTGATTTTGAATATGAATTCCTTCGCGTCGGATCTTATCAATTCTGATAATTTGGAAATTGGTAAGCAAATGCTTCCTATCTCCATAAGGAAAAAAATTCCCATGTTTTTTGATGTCTTAGATGATGTAAATTTAAGATGTTTATATGGAGTAAAATATGGTTCTGATTGTTGTTGCATAATAATTGTGTTTGTTGAGATAAAATATCCCTGTTTTAGAAGTATGCATGGTTGAAATGTCCATGCTTTTGACACGATCATGAATAAAAAAAATTCAATGTGATGTTATTCTATTGGCATGCTTGGAGTAAAAATTCATGTTTCTATAATTTGTCATAACATCAAAAATTACACTTTTAAACTCTACATGAAAATTTTACCCCATCTTTTACTCCCTTCTCTCCTGCCTACTATGATCAAAATATACATACATTTCAAATATTCCCTTTACAAAATGTTAACTGGTGGGTATTCACAATTGAGGGCTCCCTACTGGTTTTCAAAAATTAGGAGTACAAAAACTGACAATCTACCTTCACTTGTCATTCTTGATCAGAAGTGGCTTCGTTTTCACTCGGTCCCAACAACTTCTAGTGCTTCCAGATAAAGAACACATTCTTGTATTAGTTCAGGGGAAGGAGAGAACACTAGTGGTAGTATTCTATGCCTCTCTAATGATGCCTTGCCAACATGCCGTTGTTCATACCTATTGCTTCCTTTCACTTTCATGATTTCTATCACGACGAGTTGAAGACTCAAAAAAACTCTGTTTCCTTTTTTTGGACAAAAGTCATTGTAAGCATCTTTGACATTCTTAACAAGTTCTTGACAGTCTCTTGGTGAAGTTTGATCTTTTAATGCTTGAATTGCTCGAAAAAACCCCAAGTCAAGAACATTTAAATCAGGACTATTAGGAGGTTGGCAAACTAACCTAATATCTCTGTTAGATGCTTGAACTGCTTGCAACCAAGCAAAATCATCAGTTTGGATGTGTGGTCTTGCGTTATCTTGCTGAATATATATGGGTTTTCGATCATCACTAGGCCACTTTTGGACTATTGCTGGAAGGAGTCTTTCTATAAGCATTTTCCTATATGCTTCTTTTGTAACTGATGTGATAGGTTTGAGTTCTAGTGTACCTGATCTTCTGTTTCTTGAGTTTCTCTTTGCTGGCACCCACCTCACAAATGGGAAGATACCCAATTTTCCATCAAATGTACATTCACCACTTGAGTTGAACCGTGGTCTTGCAACAGCTGCGAGGAACATAACTTTCTGAATAAATCTTTTGCTCTTACATGATCGATATGGCCTCAGTTCGGATGGGAGTATATAATACTTCTGGTTGCCTTTTGTCATGTAAAACCACTTTTCATCTATGTGAATAGTGTTAAACATGTCATCAAAAACTGAGTCTGAGTAGAATGAATCCTCATTCATGGTATTCAGACAAAATGACTGCCTTGCAACCATGTTTGCATCAGTTAGCTGTGGTTTAATTGCATTTGAGTGAGCTTTTATCAGCCCCTGTTTGATCAGTCTATGGACACTTGATTTTGATTCCCCCAATGCTGCCGCCAACGATCTACATGTTTGTCTTTTTTGTAGTGGAATCTCAGCAACTCTCCCAACATCAATTTGTTTGCGTTTTTGTCCACATCTTCCTTTCTTTTTGGGTTCAACATTCACTGCATCTCCATTACTTTGCTGTTGGTGGGCTATGTTCCAGATGGCGTGAATTGTTTGCCTGCTGACTTTGAAAATTCTCGAAGCTTCTGTTATAGCACCTCGACGCATAACGTTATTGATGTGTTGTTTGAGTAGCCACTCAATGATGATTTGCCTTTCTTTAGTGGCAAGTTCCCTACTTGGCCTAATTCTACTATGTTGTTGACACATGGAAACCTCTTTTTAAATGCCACTAAATTAAAATTAAAGAGGTTGAAAAGTCACTCTTTTAATTTAATGAGGCTCAATTAAGGGTCTTCCACAAACCTCAATAATGATGATGTTATGAGGGGTTAAAAAGACATTTACAATTCGTTTTGGTGTTTTCCTAACTACCCTTAAACCCCCACCCCTCCCATTAGTTAACTTTGTCTCTCTCTTTATCTCTGCTATTCTCTAGTAAAAGTCACAGAAAAGGAGCATTGAAGGCATTTATGGAGAGCTGGTGATTAATCTCTCAGAGCTTGGAGGGAAATAATTGGTCTTCATTTTAGATTCAATCTTAAAGTGTATTGTATTTAGGAGGGAAATTTTTTCACGTATTTAATTTTGATGCAAAGTGTAGCTCAAATTTTTTGTTAAATTCTTTGATGGGAAATAAATGTACACTACTTTTGGAGGGAAATTTTCCCGGCTTGTATATTTTTCATGCATGTTTTCACTTTTCATTATCAAACTTTTTGGAGGCAAAGAAATGCTGAAATGGTGGAAAGTGTAGAAAGTTATTCCCCTTTGTGGAAATAAAACTGCTGACATTAGAAAGTAAGGTATGATTTGGCCTGTCAATAAATAATGGGAATTTTGGGTCCACACTCTATCTCCTCTAATTAAAATAATACTACTCCTACTACCTACTACTCCTATCACATCTACCTTTTCAATAAAATAACAATTGATAACCAAACAATAACTTATCATCTAAAACTACGTGCCTTGATAAGTGTCAAGAGTATTCTGGGACGGAGGGAGTATAATATAAATGTGTTAATCCAAATAAGTCAAATAGAGTTATCAAATCACAAAATGTAAGAGATAAGAATGTCTTAGTTGATTTGGTCATGGCCAAAACATATTTAGTGATTACCTAAAAGCATATGATATGGGGTTAAATTGGACTTTCTATTACAAGGAGGGATAATGGGCCCCAAAACTGAACTCAATGGGGTTTGATGAGGTATTGGGCCTAATGGACCCAACGGCATGATTGTCCAATCCCCATTGTATTACTTTGATTAGTAATGGGAATGGATTGTGATTGGGAGAACATCCTGCACTGAGTAGATTTGGTCATGGCCAAAACATGTTTAGTAATTACCTAAAAGCATATGATATGGGGTTAATTTGGGCTTTTTAGTACAAGGAGGGACAATGGGGGCCCAAAACTGAAGTCAATGGGGTTTGACGAGGTATTGGGCCTAATGGACCCAGTGGCATGATTGTCCAATCCCTATAGGATTTCTTTGATTAGTAATGGGCATGGACTGTGATTGGGAGAACATCATCCACTTAGTAGGTTTGGTGATGGCCAAAACATGTTTGGTAATTACCTAAAAGCATATGATATGGGATTAATTTGGGTTTTTTAGTATAGTGAGGAACAATGGGAGCCCAAAACTGAAGTTAATGGGGTTTTGGTGAGGTATATGGCCTAATGGACCGAGAGGCATGATTGTCCAATCCCCATAAGATTGCTTTGATGAGTAATGGGAATGGATTGTGATTGGGAGAACATCCTCCACTTAGTAGGTTTGGTCATGGCAAAACATGTCTGGTAATTAACTAAAATCATATGAAATGGGGTTAATTTGGGCTTTTTAGTACAAGGAGGGACAATGGGGGCCCAAA
Organism: Beta lomatogona; assembly: GCA_947646795.1. Taxonomy (NCBI): domain Eukaryota; kingdom Viridiplantae; phylum Streptophyta; class Magnoliopsida; order Caryophyllales; family Amaranthaceae; genus Beta; species Beta lomatogona. Next base: position 966,713 of record CANSNZ010001151.1, read on the forward strand.
ACTGAAGTCAATGGGGTTTGGTGAGGTATTGGGCCTAATGGACTCAGTCAGTGGCATGATTGTCTAATCCCCATAGGATTGCTTTGATGAGTAATGGGAATCGATTGTGATTGGTAGAACATCCTACACTTAGTAATTTTGGTCATGGCCAAAACATGTTTGGTAATTACCTAAAAGCATTTGATAAGGGGTTAATTTGGGCTTTTATACAAGCAGGGACAATGAGGGCCCAAAACTGAAGTCAATGGGGTTTGGTGAGGTATTGGGCCTAATGGACCCAGTGGCATGATTGTCTAATCCCCATAAGATTGCTTTTATGACTAGTGGCAATCGATTGTAATTGGGAGAACATCCTCCACTTAGTAGGTTTGGTCATGGCCAAAACATATTTGGTAATAAACTAAAAGCATATGATATGGGGTTAATTTGGAATTTTTAGTACAAGGAGGGACAATGGGGGACAGAAACTGAACCCAATGGGATTTGGTGAGGTATTGGCCCTAATGGACCCAGTGGCATAATTGTCCAATACTAATAGGATTGTTTTGATGAGTAATGGGAATGGATTGTGATTGGGAGAACATCCTCTACTTAGTAGGTTTGATCATGGCCAAAACATGTTTGGAAATTACCTAAAAGCATATGATATGGGGTTAATTTAGGATTTTTAGTAGAAGAAGGGACAATGGGGGACCAAAACTGAAGTCAATGGGGTTTGGTGAGGTATTTGGCCTAATGGACCCAGTGGCATGATTGTCCGATCCCCATAAGATTACTTTGATATGTAATGGGAATGGATTGAGATTGGGAGAAAGTGGTTTGGTCATGGCGAAAACATGTTTGATAGTTACCTAAAAGCATATGATATGGCTTAATTTGGGCTTTTTTGTAGAAGGAGAGCTAATGGGGGCCAAAACTGAAGTCAATTGAGTTTGGTGAGGTATTGGGCCTAATAGACCTAGTGATATGATTGTCCAATCCTCATAGGATTGATTTGATGATTAATGAGAATGGATTGTGATTGGGAGAACATCTTCCACGTATTAGGTTTGGTCATGGCCAAAACATGTTTCGTAATTACCTAAAAGCTATATGGGGTTAATTTGGGATTTTTAGTACAAGCAGGGACAATGGGGGCCCAACACTGAAGGTAATGGAGTTTGGAGAGTTATTGGGCCTAATGGACCTAGTGACATGATTGTCTAATCCCCATAGGATTGCATTGATGAGTAATGTTAATGGATTGTGATTGGGGGAACATCATGCACTTAGTAATTTAGGTCATGGCCAAAAACTTGTTTGGTAATTACTTAAAAGCATATGATATGGGGTTAATTTGGGCTTTTTAATACAAGGAAGGACAATGGGGCCCTAAAACAGAAGTCAATGGGGTTTGGTGAGGTATTGGGCATAATGGATCTGGTAGCATGATTGTCCAATGCCCATAGGATTGGTTTGATAAGTAATAGGAATTGATTGTGATTGGGAGAACATCCTCCACTTAGTAGTTTTGGTCATGATCAAAATATGTTTGGTAATTACCTAAAAGCATATGCTATAGGGTTAATTTGGGGTTTTTATTAAAAGGAGGGACAATGGGGTCCAAAACTAAAGTCAATGGGGTTTGGTGAGGCATTGGGTCTGATGGACCAGTAGCATGATTGTCCAATACCCATAGGATTACCTTTATGAGTAATGTGAATGGATTGTGATTGGGACAACATCCTCCACTTAGTAGATTTGGTCATGGCCAAAACATGTTTGGTAATTATCTAAAATCGTATAATATGAGGTTAATTTGGGCTTTTTAGTACAAGGAGAGATAATAGGCCCCAAAACAGAAGTCAATGGGGTTTGGTGAGGTATTGGTCCTAATTTACCAAGTGGCATGATTGTCCAATCCCCATAGGATTGATTTGATGAGTAATGCGAATGGATTGTGATTGGGAGAACATCCTCCACTTAGTAGGTTTGATCATGGCCAAAACATGTTTGGGAAATGCCTAAAAGCATATGATATGGGGTTAATTTGGCTCTTTAGTACAAGAAGGGACAATAGGGGTCCAAAACTGAAATCAATGGGGTTTGGTGAGGTAATGGGTCTAAATGACCTAGTGGCATGATTGTCATATGATTGCTTTGATGAATAATGGGAATTAATTGTGATTAGGAGAACATCCTACACGTATTAATTTTGGTCATAGCCAAAGCATGTTTGGTAATTACCTAAAAGCATATGATATGGGGTTAATTTGGGCTTTCTAGTACAAGGAGGGACAATAGGGGCCTAAAACTGAAGTCAATGGGGTTTCGTGAGGTAGTGGGCCTAATAGACCCAATGGCATCATTGTCTAATCCCCATAGGATTGCCTTGATGAGTAATGGGAATAGATTATGATTGGGTGAACATCCTTCACTTTGTAGGTTTGGTCATGGCGAAAACATGTTTGATACTTACCTAAAAGCTTATAATTTGGGATTTTTTGTACAAGGTGGGACAGTGGTTTCCAAAACTGAAGTCAATGGGGTTTGGTGAGTTATTGGGCCTAATGGACCCAATGGCATAATTGTCCAATCCCATAGGATTGCTTTGATGAGTAATGGGAATCGATTGTGATTGGGAGAACATCCTCCACTTAGTAGGTTTGGTCATGGCCAAAACATGTTTGGTAATTAACTAAAAGCACATGAAATGGGGTTAATTTGGGATTTTTAGTACAAGGAAGGACAATAGGGGCCCAAAACTGAATTTAGTGGGGTTTGGTCAGGTTTGGGTCTAATGGACCCAGTGGCATGATTTTCGAATCACAATAGGATTGCTTTGATAAGTAATGGGAATGGATTGTGACTGGGAGAACATCCTCCACTTAGTAGGTTTGCCCATGGCCAAAACATGTTTGGTAATTACCTAGTTTCGTAATTACCTAAAAGCTATATGGGGTTAATTTGGGATTTTTAGTACAAGCAGGGACAATGGGGGCCCAACACTGAAGGTAATGGAGTTTGGAGAGTTATTGGGCCTAATGGACCTAGTGACATGATTGTCTAATCCCCATAGGATTGCATTGATGAGTAATGTTAATGGATTGTGATTGGGGGAACATCATGCACTTAGTAATTTAGGTCATGGCCAAAAACTTGTTTGGTAATTACTTAAAAGCATATGATATGGGGTTAATTTGGGCTTTTTAATACAAGGAAGGACAATGGGGCCCTAAAACAGAAGTCAATGGGGTTTGGTGAGGTATTGGGCATAATGGATCTGGTAGCATGATTGTCCAATGCCCA